>CM039131.1:34944864-35544864 GCA_022036555.1 Microstegium vimineum
GTAACATCGTACACAATCTAAGATATATTGGACAAGTTCAGGAAAAAAAGACCACCATATTTCATAAAACCAAAATGCATTTTTTTTTATTTTCATTGGTTCTTGATGACAATTTACTTCGTATTCCTCGTGCTGCCAGCATAAACATGATCTGTGAGATCAGCGCTTACTGTTTTTCTTCCTATCCTTTTCTTCTCCTTCTATATCTTTTATACAGTATATAGTTTTTTTTCCTCTCCATCCATATATGACCGGCAAAAACTTATATATAGGGGCTCTTATGGGTTGTATACTGGTAGAGAGCTAGCCTGGATCCGACCCTCGTGTGAGAATGTGTGGCACTGCAATTACATGTGTCATGTGTGACACAATATATGTGTGTGTGGCACTGCAATTACAGTGAGAGATAATAATCCTGGGATTAGAATTCGAGTATGGCACACTTTAAATGGCATGTATATATATGATGGTATCCTTTCACTATAACCATCACCGCTGTGCTAGAATCAAGCAAATGAAAGGTTCAAGACATTCTACAGAGATGTCCACCAGCTATATGCATTGGTAGGACAACCATTTTACTTCTCATAAGATTAAACATATGGGATCTATCCAATTAATTTGAATTCAGGTAAAGGGTTCAATAAATCCCACTCATCGAGTAACTTTTCGGGTACTATTCCAAAAACAGTGACAGCGCGCCAACATATATCCACATTAACATTATTATAGCTTTCATTATTTGAAATTTCATGATATTTAGTTTTTTAAAAAATGGTACAGTAGAACTTTGGTGATAAAATGTAGTAGTAACACGGTGATGTGTGAAGTCATCAGTCTCTTTTGTTATATATATAACCTACAACATCCTTATCTATTCATTTCTCTATTTAATAAACTACTCAACAATCTAATATGCAGCTTTAACTTTAGGACATGAATTATGCATGCTTAAGTAGGATACCATAGGAACACTAATTAATAAGATAACCCATGCGTTTTCATAATCACAATGTCTATGAATAGCCCTGTAAATGTCTGAATTTGACCAAGTTTATACAAAGAGTATATGAATACTGTGATACCAAATAAATGTTATTATATTCATCATTGAATATGTTTATATCTATACCTATGGTGTCATAAATATTGATACTACTACCTTCTACTCCCTCCGTCCCAAGAAAGCATGCCTTATATCATAGGACATGAATAAAAAATTATTACGTCTTGTATATTAGGACAAAGAGAGTATAATCTTGGGAAACAACCTTCAATAATTTGACCAAGGAAACAAAGTAGAATTGCATTCTTTTCAAGACGGAGGTACTACCATATATGTATATACCAAGTTGCATCAATTCATGTGTGCTGCAAAATGACAAGACCAAAATAAAACAATTGTATGTCTATCTCTCCACTTTAAATGACATGTAAAATCCCAGACATAAATATATGCTGCTCCGATCCAAGGAGGTAGAACCACATGCTGAACACACACTAAATTCATATGGCACTACAATTGTTGTAATGCATTATTTAGTCTATGTTCTTTCCCTGATCACAACTATACACGTTGCTCACTACATCCACAAGTTCAACAATGATAACACTTTTACTGGTAATTTCTGTGAAAATGTAAATCCAAACCAAAAAAATATATGCAAGTATTTTTCAGGATAATTCACTGACATCGGTGTATTACGTCAACAATTATCTAAGTCCATACATATTATTAATCGTCAAAATTGAAAAGACTTGATTGTAAGAATCCTAAAATGACGTATATTTTACAATTGAACATAGCATCATTGAGCCATTAACAGTAAATGAGATATGCTTAATCTAACGAGCAATATTACTCAAAACTTGAAATAAAAACTTGAAATAAAACTGTCTCTTGTTTTAATTTCTTGATCACTTGACGTATGCTTGCATGGCAGTTATTATAGATTGGCTAAGGGCGCATTCATATGCCACACTAGTGTAGGAACAAACCTGTAGGCTCTGGTTTAGTTTGCATCCTTTATCACATGACAGACAACAGACAACAGACAAGTAAATAGTGCAATAATGCCTTGGTTGGAGATTCACCTCTACATGCCCCCACCTTGCTGCCACACATATAGCTTCATTACAGACACTTTTTTATACATAGAAAAAAATCTTTGATGTGCAGATGCATATAGCCACATAGATATATTAGATATAAGATTAGATTGAGCAAACATATCATATGATGGAACAGACGTGGGAATGAGATATTTCAAGTGGTTTAATTTACATGCTTATAAAAATAAAGTATATATCGATCATTATTCCTATGCTGGATCAAGGCTTTAATATACTTGAAACTTTATATATACTGCCATTAACCGTTGCAGTGCCATGTTGGAACTGGAAAACTAACAAAAATAGAATTTTGCCAGTAGGTTTAACAGTTTTAAAGTAACAATCAGACTTTATTATATTTAAAAGGAAGGAAGCATGAAATATTGCAACCTAAGCATTTGAAAGTTCAACGGTTGTCCAGTAAAAAGAATAGCAGCAACAAGCTTAGCCCTCCTTTTTTATAGGAACACATGTGCACTCACTTGCACCGATGCATGCCATGCCTTTTCAGCCAAGAACACTTGTCATTTTGTGTGTGAAAAAATCAACATTCGTGCTGGTGAGAAGTTGTACGTTCAAATTTAGAAACCCCAATAATGCAAGCTTTTGCCTACATATATACCAAAAAAATGTTTTATCTCTTAACTAACCAACCTACAACTTTCACCAGCGTCCCTGCTTGTTATCCTGGACGAAGTTCGATGCTTGCCCACAAAAGACAGCGAAAGAAAAATGAAACTTCTATTATTAGGAACGGCCGGTGAGGCTACCTAGGATATACTGTCAAATTATATATATCCCAAATAATCATAGTAGCCAGTAAATCCTCAAATTATTTGCAAAAAAATTCGAAACTAATTGTTACATTATTCAATACAATCTCTTTATGAACATCAAACGCCAATATATCAAGTTAATTTGCACCAAAAAAAAAAGAAATTCTCAAGAATGCATCACCAGTCCGTTAATTATTTATTAGACCGACAGCAGAAAGACAAACAAATGGCGTGTGCGGCCAGGAATTCTGACGAGTACAGGCACTATGAAAATGGAACAGCGGCTAGTTATCTCAACAGTATCCTGCATATCCGGAGCCATTAGGGGACAATGTATCGTTACACCATTACTCCTACTTTCAATACCAACCAGCGACATGGCTATTTCAAGAACAGAAAGGACGACAGTGTAGAAGATAACTGACCGATCGGGATACTGATGTGCGGAAACGGCGGCAGCGACAGATCTGCCCACCGTGTCACCGCGCTGTGCGGCCTTTCTCTTGGCATCACAATTGTATTCCATGCATTTTCTTGCTCTTCCGTGCCTCTTCCTCCTCCGTTCTGTTCTCTGTCTTGTGGAGCACATCTTATATCTGGCACACACGGCGTTGCTTGTGGATCGGCTCTCCCTGAAAATGAAAGAAAAAACCAAGAAAGAAACAGTAGTACAGGAGGGGAAGAACCGGGTGGTAAATACTAGATCTGTGGTAAAAAACACCATGGATGGAACTGCGGATCCATCCGGCCGGTAGATTCCTGACGATGATGCCGCTGCCATATTCCAGGTTTCAAAGATTCATCAATGGCACAGTAAATAAATCCGTCCCGGGAAGGGAAGGGGGAGTAGTGCTCCTAAAAAAAAATGTGGTGGTACTTCCCCTAATAATGGTATAGGGCTCCTCGGAAAAGATGACGGAGGGGCGTCGTACGAGGCCGAGGCCAGAACCCAACGAGGAAGAAAAAACAATAGAAAGTACAGCAGCAGCAAGAAGAAATTCCCCGGTTCCATCAATCATCAAGTAAAATGAAATCAAATCAAACAGTGCCATGAATGTAAGGAGTAGTACTGTAGAACGACGACGGCCAATAAATCGAAGAACTCCAAAAGATGAGATAAAAATTCTCTTGTGAAAGAAAGCTAGAAGCTGGGAGGAGCGGCACGAGAGGGCTAAGGGCTAGTCATAGGGCGCGTCTGGCTCAGGAGGCGGCGGCGCCGGCCGGCCGGCGGTGAGCGAGAGCCGCGCCCTGCCGTGTGTGTGTGGCGTGAGGGGACCAGCTAGCGGATGACAGAAAGAGCAGTGAGCACGCGGCCGCGACGGCACATCCTCGCCGGTGCCGTCACCGGGCCGTGTGCTCACTCTCTTCTGTCACCGCGCGTGCGCGCCCCAGCCCCCGCCGGACCGGCGGCAGCCATCAGCCCCGCCCCCTCCCCCGGTCCCGGCCCGCCGTACTAGCACAGCCACAGAATTATCGGTGAGCGATAGACGCGAAGAAAACCTGGGTGGGTGTTTTGGCCGCTAATCTGGGCGGGCGACTGGCGGTGGGTCGAGTAGGAGCGCGTACCGGCGGTTCCGCTTTATAGCGGGGAGGTGGGCCCGCGCGCGCACCAGCAGCCCATGCGTGGCAGGCTGGACTGGACGCTCCAGCTAGCTGATCCCAGGCTTTAGGGTTCGCGCGCTGCCCTCCATCATCGATCGACCGGGCCTGTGGCCGCCTGGTGTGGTGGAGATGCTACGGCTGCTGTGACCATGAACCCTGCCCATGACCATGAGAGGGAGGTACCGTGGGAGCTCTTCGCAGCGGTGAGTGGAGTGAGGACGACTGCCAGGCAGCTATAGCTGCAGCTCGCTCGATCGTCCGGCCGGCCGCGCTGGCTAGCTAGGCTGGCGGCGGCCGGCCGGTTTACATATCCTTCCGCGACTTCCTGCGAGGTGGGGCAGCTCCAGGACCAGGAGATAATAAGGGTATTAAAGTGGAGGGCCAGTAGGGGCTTGACACGGAGCACATGTCCTTGCCTGTGAATGACCCCGCTAGCCTTTTCTTTTTCCAATTTCCCACTGTAATGCAAGCTCATCAGAAAGAAAAACACGGCATTACAGTGGAGCCGCGGTACGTGGCCGCTTCTAGTCCGGACGAGTTAAAAGGCGATCCAGCGTACTGATTCACGTCCAAACTGATTGGTAAACTTTTCGAGCCATGAAATTTTAATTAGCTATTTGACTAGCTAGATGTGACATGACAAACAAAAAGTAGAAGAGAGAGTAGTCATTAGTTACAAGCAAATAACCTATCTATTTCACGTAGTCCAAAACTATGTGACATGAGCATATGGGTCCAGTAATATATATTAGTCTTTTTTATTGTCTCTCATCTCCACATCAACTGACTATATAGTTAGTGTGACGGAACCGTCCAAATTATAAGAGATCAAGTACCAAAGTAGCTGATTTAACTGCCACTTAAAACACTTGAGCCCATATAATCCCGGTAGTCCGGAAATCTCGAAGGATTTCTAACAATCGTATATCCAACCAGGATCGCGCAAACTCAGGTATGCACATTCGAACGAGCCACAAATAAACCGAAAATACTTGAAGTACGAATAAAGTTATTACAACACTTTGTTCCAAATAAAAGTAGTACTGACGCCACAACACCTGTGGCCGAATAAAACATTGTTTGAAACTGAGCCCAAAGTTTTACTCCACACCAAACTCATTAAAAGATAGAGGTGCCCCTGAGGTCATGTCCGATAACAGCAAAAGATGAGCTCGTAGAAGACCTTGCCCAAGGCCTACTCCTCTTCTCCTTCAAAAGGATAGAGACAGTGCTTACAATAGCCAAAGTAGACTTGGTCATCTGCAACAAACGGGATAAACCCTGAGTACAGGAATATACTCAGCTAGACTTACCCGTCTAACTGAAAATAAAGACTCCAAGGGTATGCAAGGCTATTTATGTGGATCTGGGTAAACTTGCTTTTACGAAAAAGCGAACAAGAAGAAACTAAAGATTAGAGAACATGCATTTTTCCATCCTATATTTATTATCTCTAGGTTTGCACCTGTACTAGAGTACTCACTTGAACTACTCAAACAATATCATAACATATATCCAATTCCTTCATCAATATTTTAGTAGAACCATTACGATGTCACATGGAGTTGTACCGTGGTGAAGCTCAGCATAATCCCCCATATCCAGTGGGGGGCGACAATTCGAATCGATATACAACCAGCTGGCAAGATTACCTTTAACACACGCCCACACTTTCTCCGTCGGGTCCATGCATTGGGTTACCGCTCAACAAAGTCCAGGTAGTACCGCCGCGATCTCAGAGTAGTCCACCCAATTGGAGAAATCAGTTGGCCACCACGGGGCAGGTCGTATCTCCAAACTAGAGGGTGCTCACAGTAGGCTGAGAGTCGGCCCGGACAGTGTCTACTCGGCTTCGGGGTCGATACTCACAACGGCCCCTATGTGAAAGGGCGCATTCAAAGATGTAAGAGGGTCACCATCGTATACAAACCTATACGATCCAACGGACGGACTGCCCCCAAGTCTAAACCACTTGGTGCACTTACCTTCCAGTTGACCGCATTTCATTACTACAACTGGTTCTTTCCACGATAGCAAATATAGCCAACCGTGATAGTATTACCCCCAAGGGATAATACATACATAAATATAAAAGTAACCATTTATTCTAAGCAGGCTAAGCAGTTTCTTTTACTTTTATTAACAGGGTAACTTGGTCGACGCGCCGCTAGCGCGGATTTGCGCTCGAGTGTGAGAGGGACGAGGCGTAGCGATCGGACGCGGCACTGCGGGCGTCATTGCGAAACGACGGCGCGACGCGCGGCAGTGCGGCTGGCAGGTCTGCGGCGGCGAAACAGGGGCGTCAGCGGTGGGAAAGCGGTGCAGGCTCGGTCCTAGCGCCGTTAGCGCGGGCGCGGGTGCGGACGCGACTGAGACAGAGCGAGAGGCTGGTCGGCGACATCGATGTCGGTGCAGAGCGACAGCGGCGACGTTAGCGTGTTCAACATCCGCGGTCAGGCATCAACGGCCACGCGGCAGACGATGCTGACGTACGGTTCAGCCGCGATCGGGCGAGTGCGCGCGGGCGTGCGCGACGCGTGCGTTCGAGCACGTGCGCGGCACGTGTGCTGTGCGACGCGCGGGTGGAGCGCGCGGGAGGGGGGGTCGATCGGCTGATCGAGCCTCCTAGCGGGGGTCGTTCGTTCGACCCTATGTCCGTCACTGCAAGGGGTCGAAGTCGAGGGGGGGGGTCGATCGGCTGATCGAGCCTCCGGCTCGGGGGTCGTTCGTTCGACCCTCGATCCGTCACCTTATCAAGCGGCGGTCGAGGCCGAGCAGGCCGAAATCGGGGCGCCGACCCATTCCAGATCTGATTTCCTTTTTCCATTTTCTTTTATTTGATTCAAACTGAACTTGCTTCAAAACAGTTTCAAAAACTCCAAACTAAGTTTTGACACTTAAACCAAAGTTGTTGAGAATATTATTCTCTACCTTTTTCATGTAGATCATAAATTCTGAAAACCATTAGTTCAAGAGTCGAGGATTAAAAACTTATTTAAGCTAATTAGGAAAAGAATCACTTTAATTCTTTAACAGATAAAATTAAGCAGGGTAAATAAACATAAAGCAAACCATACTTTACTCTAAGAATAACAAGGTTTTGCTAAACAGATTGATCACAAGATTGAGCACAAAACACCTATTTAATTATAGTTTCAAAACATATAAACACACATGAAATGATAGCATATGCAAACATGAATGCAATGAAATGCTTGTGTTTAGTGGTTGATGATGATCCTAATGCAAGATTGACACAGGGTGTCACAACCCTTCCCCCCTTAACGAAATCTCGTCCCGAGATTTGAGTTTTAGTACCATTTATTATAAAAGGCGGGGTAGTTTGCGATTAGGTAGGCCTCGGTCTCCCAGGTTGCATCATGGGGACCATGATGACTCCAAAGAACTTTGAAAGTCTTTACTTCTCGATTCCTGGTGACTCTTGTTTTTGTATCCAAAATCTTTTCTGGTTTCTCAAAGTATTCTAGGCCTGATCTGATTACGAGGTCTGAACTTGGAACAAACTCTTCTTCTGGAACTCGAAGACACTTCTTAAACTGAGATACATGGAATATTGGAAAGATGGTACTCATCTCTGGGGGTAACTGTACTTAGTAAGCCACCTTACCTTTCTTGGCGATGATCCGATAAGGTCCAACATATCGGGGTGCTAACTTCTTCTTAATTCCAAAGCGACAGACGCCTCTCATTGGTGATACCTTAAGGTACACATAGTCACCAACTTGAAACTCCAAAGGTCTCCTCCTTTGATCTGCATACCCTTTCTGTCGAGATTGAGCTGCCTTGATATGTTGTTGAACAGTGCGGACTATCTCTTCTGCCTCTTTCACATAGTCCGTACCATAGAATCCCTTATCTCCTGATTCAATCCAATTGACAGGGGTTCTACATTTGCGTCTATACAAAGCATCGAACGATGCCATCTTAATGCTTTCTTGGTAGCTGTTGTTATAAGAAAACTCCGCCAAAGGTAGCCATTTCTCCCATGATTCTCTTGCTGACACAACACATGCTCTCAACATGTCTTCCAACACTTGATTCACTCGTTCCGTTTGTCCATCTGTTTGAGGGTGATAAGCGGAACTTCGAATCAACTTTGTTCCCAACTCTTTATGCAACTACTCCCAAAAGCGAGCGATAAACTGTGATCCTCTGTCGGATATGATGGTCTTAGGAATACCATGCAACCTTAAGATATTTTGAACATAAAGCTCGGCATACTGATGGGGTCGATGGGTAACTTTGACTGGTATGAAGTGAGCGACCTTAGTTAAGCGATCAACGATAACCCATACAGAGTCGTTTCCTTTCTGGGTGGTAGGCAAACCTGTGATAAAGTCCATACTGATATCTTCCCACTTCCATTCAGGTATAGAAAGAGGTTGTAACAAACCGGCAGGTTTCATGTGCACTGCCTTGATGCGACAACACGTATCGCACTTTGCGACATATTCTGCAATCTCCAACTTCATTTTAGACCACCAATACCTTGTCCTTAGGTCGTGATACATCTTACTACTACCAGGGTGGATCAACAACTTAGAGTTATGTGCTTCATTGAGAATTCTATCTCGCAAGACTTGATCCTTAGGTACTACCAAACGCTGATTGAACCATAGAACTCCTTTCTCATCCACTTTGAAATTCAGAGATTCACTGGTTTCTAACCATTGTTTGATTTGCATAAGCTCTTTGTCCGATTTCTGTCCATCAATAATATCACTATCCAAGGTACACTGGATAACAATATTATTTAGGACCGAAGGGTGCATTATATCAAAACCATCTTCTAACAGGGGTTGCATCAAGTTGCAATGAGATTTGCGGCTCAAAGCATCTGCTACAACATTTGCTTTTCCAGGATGATAATGCACTTCCAAGTTATAATCCTTGATTAACTCCAACCATCTTCTTTGCCTCATATTCAATTCAGACTGGGTAAACAAGTACTTCAAACTTTTATGATCAGTGAAAATGTGGCACAAATTACCCATCAAGTAATGCCTCCATATTTTCAAAGCATGCACGACTGCTGCTAGCTCCAAGTCATGGGTCGGGTAATTCTCTTCATGAGGTTGGAGTTGTCGTGAGACATAAGCAATGACTCTTCCATTCTGCATCAACACGCATCCTAATCCAATGGTTGATGCATCACAAAACACATCAAAAGGTTCCTCCAGATTTGGTTGTGCCAAAACTGGTGCAGTTGTTAACAGTGACCGCAAGGTACGGAACGTTGTTTCACAATCTACGCTCCATTCAAACTTCTTGTTTTTCTGTGTTAACCTTGTCATAGGTTTAGCTATCTTAGAAAAGTCCGGGATAAAACGACGGTAGTATCCGGCCAATCCTTAAAAGTTGCGAACCTCATGCACGTTAACGGGTGCTTTCCAATTCATAACTTCTTGCACTTTTGAGGGGTTCACTGAGATACCCTCGGCTGACAAGATGTGACCCAGAAAAGGTACTTTGGTCAACCAAAACTCACACTTGCTAAACTTGGCATAAAGCTTATGCTCTCTTAACCGTTTCAGCACTAAACGCAGGTGTTCTGCGTGGTCCTTCTCATTTTCCGAATACACCAGGATGTCATCAATGAAAACCACCACAAACTTATCCAACTCTTGCATGAACACTGAGTTCATCAAGTACATGAAATGCGCAGGCGCATTTGTCAATCCAAAGGACATCACTAGATATTCAAAGAGACCATATCTTGTGGAGAAAGCGGTCTTGGGTACATCTTCTTTTCTGATCTTAATCTGATGGTAACCAGATCGTAAGTCTATCTTGGAGAACACTTTGGCTTTAGACAACTGATCAAACAACAAATCAATCTACGACAACGGATATTTGTTTTTGATGGTAACTGCATTGAGAGGGCGATAGTCCACGCACATTCTTAAGGTTTTATCCTTCTTTTTCACAAAGATGGCGGGACATCCCCACGGTGAACAACTCGGGCGGATCAAACCCTTTTCCAGCAACTCCTGGAGTTGTTTCTTGAGTTCTGCTAACTCGTTGGGTGGCATCCTATATGGTCTCCTCGATATAGGTGTTGTTCCGGGAGCTAGCTCTATAGCAAACTCGACATTTCTGTCTAGGGGTAACCCTGGAAGATCATCAGGAAACACATCCGGAAACTCACAAACTACAGGAATCTTATCCAACAACTCTGCAGTTATAGCAAACATGACTCCCAGCTGATTTGGATTCTTAGGTAAGAAGATTCCGAAGGTAACTCCATTCCATGGGTTGGTGATAGATACTGCCCGTTGGGCTATATCTAGATGCACTTTCCAAGCTTTCATCCATTCCATACCAAGGATTACATCTAGACCTAGCTCAGGTATTATGATGAGGTTGACATATATCGATGTCGTCCCCATGGTAATTTCTACATCCTTTACCATTTTACGAGTATATAGGACAGCTCCTGCTGCACTAATTTGATACTCCTTTTCCAATTCTACCACCTTCTGTTGACTTCGCAACACGAAGTTCCCACTAACGAATGAATGCGATGCTCCAGAATCAAACAAGATAACTGTAGGACATCGATTAACAAGAAACGTACTAGCTGTGATGGGTTCTCCTTCTGGTACTTCCTCCAAGGTGGTATGATGGACATTCCCTGTGCGAGGCTTCTGGGGATAGTTGAACTGCTTCCTGGGCTTCGTATAGAAGCGAGACAGGTGACCAGTTTGTCCGCAGTTGTAGCATGGCCCTACCACATATGGCGTCTTCTGACCTCCAGCTGCAGGTGCTGCGGCTTTACCTTTATTCTGCTGCACGGGTGCAGTGAAGGACCTCTGCTAGGCGGGACGAGCACGAGCATTGGTCATCTTCCCTTGAGGTGGTCGGAAACGTGCACCAGCTTGTATTATCCTGGTTCAGGCAAAGAAGGCCCTACGTCCAGTGGGGGAGGATGACTTGTATTATCTCGCACCCAAAACGTGCTCGTACAGGGGGTACAAGCTGTGTTACACGGGGTTGCTCAGTGTGAGCTGCGGTCTAAGGCTAGCGGGTTTGCCCTAGGCTGCGGGTCTGCCACCCGAGGGGTCGATCGAGCGGCGGGGTATGTATGCGTGGAGTGTGAGAGTCTGAACCGAAGTCCCGGAGATTTCAGGATCCAGCCAATCTCGGAGCCCCCTTTATTCTGCCTCGGCGTCCCCTTTTATAGACCAAGGGGAGGTCCAAGGGTACAGGGTCCTAACTGTGGCAGTACGGGTAGCGTGTCCGAGGCACAGTGTTGGCGGAGAGACATTGAGCACTGTGGCGGCATGGCCTTCCCGTCCTTCTGGCGTCCCCGGTCGTGGTGGTAGTAGAAGTCGCCGCGGCACAGCGTCCGCAGACGGGCACGAATCCCACGGCTGAAGCGGGACGGGGCGGATGGGACGGCCCCCATACTGGACTTGTTGAAGAAAGGGGTCGAGCCCCTCGGTCGAGGGGGGGGGATCGAGCCCCGTGTGGCTCTGTCGCATTCCCGAAGTCGTCGTCGAGGCCCGTACTGTTCACTTCCCGAGGGGTACTGCTGGAGTCCGAACTCGCGTAGTGGCGACAGTGACGGCACAGTTGACAGGAATCGGGACTTGACGGGGAGTTGACGGATTTGATAGCGGACGCGGGCGCCCATGTCGTTAGGTGGTTTCACTTTAACCCATGTCGGGAGCAGTTGGGTTAAACGAGCCTCTCGTCCAGGGGTCGTCCGTTCGACCCCTGGTCCATCGCTCATCGTCGAGGTAGGGTCGGAGTACAGACGGGGTCGGAGCAGAGACGGGGTCGGAGAGGTCGAGGTAGAGGTCGAGGTAGAGGTCGAGGGGTCGTCCGTTTGTCGAGGTGGGGGTCGGGGGGTCGTTCGTTCGACCCCTGGTCCGTCATTTATCATCGAGGTAGGAGCCAGGGGGTCGTTCGTCTGACCCTCGGTCCGTCCCTTGACGTCGAGGTGGGGGCCGAGGGGTCGTTCGAACGACTCCTCGTCCGTCATTCGGCGTCGAGGTGGGGGCCCATGACTTGTCGCCACAGCTGGTGTAGAGGGGGACCTCGAGCGATGGGCCGTGCTTTACTGAGCAGTGGGCTGGTCCCTGCCTTAAAAATAGTTGCTATGTTTGGCGTTAATTTATCGAAGGGTTTAGGGTACCCCTTACCTTCGTACCCGACAGTAGCCCCAGAGGAGTGATTTCGAACTCCTCTGGGGCTATGATACGCGTTTTCTCGGAGGGAGTAAGGATTGCCCAGAGGTTTTGTCCTTGGCCTGCAGGTTAGTGAGAGATTCGATTCTCCGTGGGGTGCGCACGAGCGCACCCCGCGGGGTAGCCCCCGAGGCCCCAGAGGAGTGATTAAGGATACCTTGAGGCGTGGCACCCTTTTGAGGGGTTGATTCCATTCCTTTCCCTAAAAAGAGAAGTGTTCGAGGGCGGCTGTCGAACCCTACTGAGGGCCAGCCTTCGCTCCCTCGATCACAACTGGAGTCAGAGCGCCCCGCCCGAGAGGTCGCCTCTGTCTGCCAGGTCACGAGTTTTTTCGACCCTCTTTCGTCGAGGGTGTCGTGCGTAGTCGGGCCCTCGAGCCCTCGAATGGCTAGGCCTTCACTACCTCATAGCGTCCTTCCCACGGATCCTTGCGCTCGGATTGTGGGGTGAAGAGCATCGTGCTATCCTCGTTAGGACGAGCCCGAAGTCCTCGGTGAGCTGTTCTCGGGCATGAGTCCATTAGAAATGGTGCCCAGTACGGGTAAAAATCCGAGTGAGAACACGTGCCCCATTTGATAGGGGTCGACTAGTGGCCCGGAGGCGTTCTCATTTTTAAGTAAGCCGTACGGCTTACTAAGCATGACCATGTGGATTACCAAGGTGCCAACCCCATTCGATAGGAGTTGGTGGCTCGATGCCTCCCAGCGGAGGGATCCTTAGGTATTCCTAGGTTATGCCTCGGATATGTCCCAGGGAGCCTCGAGAGTTCGTTCTCGAGCTAGGGGCACGCGCCTGGCCTCCCCGGGACATCCCTGACTCGTGTACTCGAGGGCGGCTGTCGAACTCCGTTCGTGGAGCCAGCCTTCGCTCCCTCAAGATTTGGGGGTGGACCGGAGTCCGTTAACCATTGGCCCTTCCTGACCTCAGGTACTTGAGGGCGGCTGTCAAACCCTATGTAAGGGCCAGCCTTCGCTCCCTCAAGATTTGACGGATGGTTCGTCATCCGATGCTATCCTCAGGAGGAGTAGTCCCGCCTTGTGGACCGCCGAGGGGAAAAGCAGGTGGTTGTTGTATTGAACTTGGGGACATACCTGTGCCGGAGCTCTCGAGGGAGGCTGTCGAACCTCCGGACGGACCAGCCTTTATCCCTTCGAGGCCGTGGAACGAACTGGAGTTGATGACCCGAGGCCCCGTCAAGCCTCGGGTACTCCAGGGGGGCTATCGAGCCCGTTCGTAGGCCGGCCTTTGTCCCCTCGAGATTTTGGGGGTGGACCGAGGTCCTAACCCGAGGTCATTTCTGGCCTCGGGTACTCGAGGGTAGCTGTCAAACCCTCTTTCGAGGGCCAGCTCTCGCTGCCTCAAGATTCCTTACCCTCGAAGATGACGCTTCCGATCGCGCGCGCCTTTTTAGGCGATGTCCGTTCGGCGCAACAGTGCGGCTGCAGTGCGGAGTGCGGCGCGGAGCCCGACGATGGGACGAAACGCCTCATCCTGGAGGAATACGAGGAGGGGGGGATAGGCGCATTAAATGCAAAGATTCTCTTGCCTGTTTGCCGGATCTGCCCATTGGCCTCCCGCGTATAAGTAGCGAAGGTGAGGAGACGGATGTTCTTTTCGCACACTTGCCCTCTCCGCATCCTTGCCTTCGTCTTCCTTGCCTCTTTCTCCCCGCTACTGCCTTAAGCATCCTGCAAGCCGGAACTCTGCGCAAGCGAGAGAGAGAAAGAGAGGGATAGGGAACGTACCGTCTGCCCCTAAGTCCGAGCAAACCACCGTCCCCATGGCCAAGTTCGACCTCGTCGGCCCCGATGACTGGCCCGCCTCCTCGGTGACCGCCTCGCACCTGACGGGGTTGGTGGAGAGTGGCCTTCTCCGGCCTGCTACCATGGCGGAGAGGCCGGAGTGGCTGCTTCCGGCGCCGGACCACGCCGAGCCCAACCCGCCGGAGGGGTACGTGGTGTCGTTCGAGATTTTCCACCGGGCGGGACTAGGCGCCCCGCCCAGCTGCTTCCTGCGCGCGCTCCTCCACCACTACGGCGTGGAGCTCCAACACCTCACCCCCAATGGCGTCTGCCAGGCGGCGGTCTTCGCCGCGGTGTGCGAAGGCTACCTGGGGATCGAGCCGCACTGGGAGTTGTGGCTCCACCTCTTCAAGGCCAGCATCTTCCACGCCTCGGTCGACAAGGGTACCCGCCGGATGGTCAGGGCCGGGTAATGTTGCATCTCCGTCAAGCGGCCGGGGTGCTGGATCCCGGGGAAGTTGTCCTCGAGCCACTCCGGATGGCACACCGGGTGGTTCTACCTGAGGAACGATGACGACCTGCTCCCGGTGTACACTGGGAGGACACTCGACGCCCAGCCCGACTGCTGGGGATATAGCGTCCCGACGAATAAGCAGGACCGCCTCAACGGCTTGCTGGACGCGCTCGGGCGCCTGAAGAAGGAGGGGCTCACGGCGGAGATTGCCGCGTCGGCGTTCCACCGGCGGCGGGTCGTGCCACTGATGGCCCGACCCCTCCGCATCGACGAGATGGGTCCGGGGGTCGACCTCTCGGGCTGTCGCCTCGCCGAAGACCAACTGACCCCGGACCGGGTGGCGCGCCGCGTCCGCCGCTTCTTCGCGGGCTCATTCTCCGCCCAGAGCGTCGCGAAGATCCCCATGAAGCCGGACGAGGGCTTCTTTGAGCTGGTAAGGTCCTCTCCTCTTGTTTGAGTCCTCGCGCTCGCCCTTTCCGTCCTCTTTGCCCGTGTTCTAACTGCCTCGCGTTCCGCAGGGGAATGTGTCCTTCCGACCCTCGCCCCCGTCGGTGAAGGAGGACCGGACCGCGAAGCAGGCGAGGCACCTCCATGCGGAGAAGCAGAAGGCCGGCAAGGACAAAGCCAAGAAGGCCACGTCCAAGAGGGCCCGGGAGAGAGAGGCGAGAGAGCAGCGCCGGGCCCTTCAGAGATGGGAAGGCCTTGACGAGGAGGAGGAGGACGAAGAGGAGGTGAACTGGAGCGAGGTGGAGGAGGAGGAGACGGCGCCTGAACAGGCGGCCGTTGTAACCGGTGGAGGGGAGGGGTCGACCTCGAGGTCGGCCCCTACCGTCGAAGCTGGGCCACGGGGGGAGCGCCCCGTGGCTTCGCAGGAAGAAGTGTCGCGGCAAACGCGCGCGCGGGCGTCGCGATCCCCGTCGGGGGGTCGATCGAGCGAGCCCTCGGCGTCTACCGCGTCGAGCGCACGGGCGTCGGGCCCGTCAGCGCAGGTGGGGGTCAGCAAGCGGGCGGTGGCGCCATCGGCCCCTGCCGAGGAGCTGGTGTCGAGGGCCGCCTCGACCCCCGCCCCCCGGGCGGTGGCGCCCAAGAGGTCGACCAGCCCGATGGTCGCCGGGCCAAAGCGCCGGGCTCCGAGGGGGTAAGTCGTTTTCATGGACGTTGTCTGTATTTTTCTTTTTGTCGATAATGACCCGTGCTTATCGTTGCACACGGGTTTCTTTTTCAGGTCGAAGTGCCCGCAGGGATCCGTGCCCTTCGCCCCTTCCAAGAAGCTGAAGGCGGGGGCTGCGGTCCAAGCAGCCGCCGAGGTCGGTCCTGCCGCTCTGCCCCCTTCGACGCTCACCCCCGAGGCGGCATGGGCAGCCACGGCCCGGGAGGCAATGGAGCGGGGGAAAGGCGCAGGGGGGGCTCGGCGTCTGCTCAGACGGCGGAGGAGGCGAGCCCGCCGGCGGTGGCCGCCGAAGCGACGGTCGTGGCGCCCGCGCGGCCGTCGGAAGAAGTCGCACCTGGCGCCCCGGGGGGCGCGGGGCTTCCGCCGACGGCAGTCACGACCGAGGAGGTGGAGGTGGCCGGGCCCCAGGCCCCCGTGATCGAGGGGGAGGCTCCGGCTCACCCGACGCCGGGGCGTTGGCCCGAGGGCCTTGCCGCGCTGGAAGCTCGACTTCGGCTCGAGCGCGAGGGCGCGACTGCCGTCGCGCTCGAGGGCCCTTCGTCGACGTTGGGGCTCGAGGAGGAAGGTCGGGTCGAGCGGCCCGACGCAACACCCGCTCCTGCGTAGGGCAGGATGTTGATGGAGCCCACCCCCGCCGAGGTGGACGAGATGGTAGCCGAGCTGGTGGGCTCGGCGGAGACGACCACTGTCGTGGTCCCTCGGGCGGAACCGGGGGTGGCTCGGCTTCCCCTCGAGGCTGGGGGGTCGTCATCTCGAGGTAAGCCGTGCTTCGACTTACTCGAGACGCAACGAGTTTGCATTGCTGAGTACTAATTTCTTTGAGTCTTTCACCGCGCAGGGCCGTTCTACTGGCCGGGATCTTCTTCTCCTAGTGGTGACGGCTCGGCGGGGCCATCGACATCCTCGCGGGGTGGCCCAGGTGACATGGATCCTGCCGCCGTGCGCCGGGGCGTCACGCTGGACGTCGAGGAAAGGATCGCCGCTCGCAGCGGGGCCTGGGGCCAGGAAGTTCTCGAGCTGGCAAACCCTCAAGACCCCGAGCGGCCCCTCCTAACGCTCGACGACCAGGCCGAGCTCCGACGGTGGGAGCACGTTGAGGAGTATCGGGCCTGGTTCGATCGCTCGGTGAGCCTCGCTGCGGAGGTTGCCTCCGCGGACATATGCCAGGGGATGGAGGTGGGTTTCGCTCTCCCTTAGATTTTACTTGGAATATCTGATCGCTGTTTGTTGACGGTTTTCCCTTTTATCGTCATCAGGCGCTGCGGGTGAGGTCTTACGAGAAGTCCCAGTACATCGTCCGGGTACAGGGACAACTCTCGACCCTTCGCGCCTCGTTGGACAGGGCGGAAGATGAGGCCGCCCGCGCGAGGGCTGAGGCGGCAGCCGTCCGGGAGGACGCCGAGGCGAAGGTCGCCCGCGTGAGGGCTGAGGCGGCAGCCGCCCGGGAGGACGCCGAAGCGAAGGTCGCCCACGCGAGGGCCGGCTATGAGGCCGTTCAGAAGGAAGCCTGGGCGGCCCTACAGTCGGCCCAGACGAAGCTCGACCTCGCCCTTCAGTCCTTTGTCACCGTTGGGCAGGAACGGGATGCCGCCCTGGAGGCCAAGCGCCAGGCCGAGGAGGAGGCCGCCCGGGCGACTGAGAGCATCCGAGGGCTCCGGGGAGACCTTGACGCCATCTCCCGTGAGCGCGACACGCTGGCCGCCTCGGAGGAGAAGGCTCGGACGCGCGCGACCTCCCTGGGCGTGGTGGCCATGAATCAGAAGAGGGCCCTCGATGATGCAGGCAAGACCATCGAGGGCCTCGAGGCCAAGGTCAGGGAGGTCGAGCAGTCCTATGCCACCCTAGACGCGCATGCCCAAGGTAAGTGTTTCGAGAGTGTTGCAGAGTCTGTCCTGCCTCGACCCTCTTCCTGTTCTTTTGAGTTTGATCGTGTTGCGTGCTTGTTTTGGCAGAGCTCGCAGTGGATAAAGCCCGCGCCCATGAGGACCTAAACAGCCTCCAGGGCCTCCTCAGGACTGAGGCGAACCTCAACGCGAAGCTCGCGGACGCAATCAACACTTTCTACAACGACCTCTCGGTCAAGCCGGAGCCGGAGGTCGAGGGCGATGCTCGGGGGACTCCCTGCTGCGCCGCTTCTACTCCATGACGCGGGGGGTGACGGAGAACGTCCGTGCCGCCCTGCATGTGGGCATGAAGCGAGCCCTCGCGGTCGTCAACTCGCTCTACGACGTAGACCTCAACCTCGTTGTCGACGGGTTCGCCACCGACCCGAGGCTGACCGAGGAGGAGAACGACGCGAAGTGCCAGGAGTTGATGGATCACGCAGAGGTGCCTGGAGGCCAGCTGGCGAAACTCTTCGAACCCGAGGTGATCCCCTCGGCGGACGAAGAGGGCACCGAGTAGCCCTCGGAAGGTGTTGATGAGCTAACGGGTGATGCCAACTTCCTGCGTTGCTTCTTGAGGACGGCGACCCCCTCGAAGAGTAGTCCTGGGCCTGCGAGCCACATCTGGACAAGAAGGTCCATGTAATAGTTAGGCCCTTGTACTGATACAATGCCAAGCCCCGAGGGCTTTTTGTGTATAAAGCATTTTGATCGAGATACACAGTTATTTTTGTTTTTTCGAGCTCTTTCTGCCTTTCTTTGCCTGAGTCGATGCCTGTGAACTAAGTGTTGGACGCACGCTCATATCCCTGGAAGGGGGGTGGCGAGCGGGGATACTGTTGCCCTGGGGCGTAGGTGAGTCCCTGGCTCGACGACACCCGCGACCCTTAGGGAGTTCGAGGCGCCTTTGCTTAGTTATGAAGCGTACTCGAGGGAAAGAACGAGAGGGAGAGTCGAGTTTCAAAAAAACATTCGAGTTTTTCGGGGACTTAGGAGGGGGGTGCCCCTCCTGTTAGCCCCCAAGGGAGGCTCGACTTTGCTGGGGCAAAGTCGAGGCTACCTTAGTGCTGTAGACGGGTGCATCTCGTTATTTCTACTTCTCGAGCTCTCTCTGCTTTTCTTCGCCTGAGTCGACGCTTGTGAACTAAGTGTTCGACGCACACTCGTATCCTTGGAAGGGGGGTGGCGAGCGGGGATACCGTAGCCCTGGGGCGTAGGTGGGTCCCTGGCTCGACGACACCCTCGACCCTTAGGGAGTTCGAGGCGCCTTTACTTAGTTATGAAGCGTACTCGAGGCGAAGATCGAGAGGGAGAGTCGGGTTTCGAAAAAAACGTTCGAGTTTTTCGAGGGCTTAGGAGGGGGGTGCCCTCTTATCAGCCCCCGAGGGGAGCTCGACTTTGTCGGGGCAAAGTCGAGGCTACCTTCGAGCTGCGGACGAATGTGAAATGTGTTTTGAGAACATTTTATTCATTCGAGGATTTGTACATAAATGTGAAAATGTACAAGGCTCTGAGGCCTCAGGGATAGAAGCGACGTAGTTGTTCGATGTTCCACGCGTTGGTGAAGATCTCGCCCTTCTCGTTCTTCACCTTGTAAGTGCCGGGCTTCAGCACCTCTGCCACGATGAAGGGTCCCTCCCACGGTGGTGTCAACTTGTGACGCCCCTTGTTGCTTTGTCGACGGCGCAGAACGAGGTCGCTGACGTTGAGGTCCCTTTTGCGCACGTTTTTGTCGTGGTAGCGCCGCAACGTCTGCTGGTACCGTGCCGACTTGAAGTGGGCCGCATCACGGGCTTCCTCGAGCTGGTCGAGGGAGTCCTCTCGGGCTACCGTGTTGGCTTGCTTGCTGTAGGCTTTTAGTCGAGGGGACCCGTACTCGAGGTCAGTGGGGAGGACGGCCTCGGACCCATAGACCAAGAAGAACGGGGAAACCCCGTGGCTCGACTCGGTGTCGTTCGGAGACTCCATAGCACAGCAGGCAGCTCGTCGACCCATCTCCTTCCATGTCTGTTCAGCCGGTCGAAGATCCTCGGCTTGAGGCCCTGCAACACCATACCATTGGCTCGCTCGACTTGACCGTTAGTTCGAGGGTGGGCAACTGCGGACCAATTCACCCTGATGTGGTGTTGGTCACAGAAGTCCAAGAACTTTTGGCCGGTGAACTGCGTGCCGTTGTCGATGATGATGACATTGGGGACCCCGAAGCGATGGATGATGTCTGTGAAGAACAGGACGGCTTGTCGAGACTGGATGTTGGCGATGGGTCGACCTTCGATCCACTTCGAGAATTTGTCGATAGCCACGAGGAGGTGAGTGTGGCCACCCTTGGTTCTTTTCAGGGGGCCGACCATGTCGAGCCCCCATACTGCGAACGACCAAGTTATGGGTATCATCTGAAGAGCTTGGGCGGGTAGGTGGGTCTGCCTGGCGTAGAACTGACATCCCTTGCAAGATCGAACGAGTTTGGTGGCGTCGTTGACAGCGGTCGGCCAGTAGAAGCCCTGTCGAAAGGCACTTCCTACCAGCGTTCTCGGCGCCGCGTGGTGGCCACAAGCCCCCGAGTGTAGATCCTTCAGCAATGCCCTCCCCTCCTCGAGGGTGAGGCACCGTTGAAGTACACCCGACGGGCTTCGTCGATATAGTTCGCGGCCATCCTCGTACATGACGTAGGTTTTGGCACGTCGAGCTACACGACGGGCTTCCGTGCGATCTTCCGGGAGTTCGCCTCGCGTCAGGTACTCGAGGTAAGGCGCGCGCCAATCCGTCGGAGGGGTTGGCGCTGCGACGGCCCTGTCGATCTCCATGACCTCTCCCCCGCTCGAGGGGGGATCGGTCGAGGGGGGTGGGTCGACCCCTTGCTCGAGGGCGGGAGCCCCCGAGTCCAGGTCGACGGACGGCGTGTGCAGATCCCTCGAGAAGATGTCGGGAGGGACCGTGCCTCAAGTAGACACAATTTTGGCCAGCTCGTCGGCGGCTTCGTTGTACCGACGGGCTACGTGGTTGAGCTCGAGGCCGTAGAACTTGTCCTCGAGCGTTCGGACCTCCTTGCAGTAGGCTTCAATCTTAGGGTCGTGGCAGCTCGAGTCTTTCATCACTTGGTCGATCACCAATTGAGAGTCCCCTCGCACGTCGAGGCGTCGAACCCCGAGCTCGATGGCGATGCGCAGGCTGTTGACGAGGGCCTCGTACTCGGCGACGTTGTTGGAGGTGGGGAAGTGGAGGCAGATGACATAGCGCATATGGACCCCTGAGGGTGATATGAATAACAATCTGGTGCCTGCTCCCGTCTTCATCAACGACCCGTCGAAGTACATGGTCCAGAGCTCGCTCTGAACCTGCGCTGGGGGTAGTTGGGTGTCGGTCCATTCTTCAACGAAATCTGCCAGAACCTGAGACTTGATAGCCTTCCGAGGGGCGTAGGAGAGGGTCTCCCCCATGAGCTCGGCGGACCACTTGGCGATCCTTTCCGATGCCTCCCGGTTCTGGATTATCTCTCCGAGGGGGAAAGATGAAACCACAGTGACCGGGTGGCCCAGGAAATAGTGTTTGAGCTTACGCCGAGTGAGGACGACCGCGTACAGCAGCTTCTGGATGTGGGGGTACCTCGTCTTGGTCTCGGAAAGGACCTCGCTCACGAAGTAGACATGCCTCTGAACCGGCAGGGCGTGTCCTTCCTCTTCCCTCTCGACCACTATGACCGCGCTGACTACCTGGGTAGTTGCTGCGACATAGAGCAGGAGGGGCTCGGCCGGACTCGGGGGTACCAAGACCGGGGGCGAGGTGAGCAAGGCCTTGAGCCTCGAGAGCGACTCCTCGGCTTCGGCGGTCCACGCGAAGTGTTCTGTCTTCTTCAGGAGGCGGTAAAGGGGTAGGGCCTTCTCTCCGAGCCTCGAGATGAAGCGACTGAGGGCGGCGAGGCACCCAGTAACCCTTTGCATGCTCTTGAGGTCGTTGATCGGGCCCATCCTCGTGATGGCGGTTACCTTCTCGGGATTGGCCTCGATGCCACGCTGGGAAACTATGTACCCTAAGAGCATGCCTCGAGGGACCCTGAAGACACACTTCTCAGGATTTAGTTTTATGCGATTAGCCCTGAGGCACCCAAACGCGATCTCGAGGTCTTCGACCAGGTTTCCGACTGTTTTGGACTTGACCACGATGTCATCGACGTAGGCCTCGACGGTCGGCCCTATGTGTTTCCCGAAGACGTGGAGCATGCATCGCTGGTAGGTGGCCCCGGCGTTTCACAAGCCGAAGGGCATGGTGAGGTAGCAAAACATGCCGAAGGGAGTGATGAAGGAGGTCGCGAGCTGATCGGACTCCTTCATCTTTATTTGGTGGTAGCCGGAATACGCATCAAGGAAGCAGAGGGTTTCGCATCTCGAAGTGGAATCTACTATTTGATCGATACGTGGTAAAGGAAAAGGAACTTTGGGACACACTTTATTTAGACTAGTGTAGTCTACACACATCCTATCCTTCCCATTCTTTTTCTTTACAAGCACGGGATTAGCTAACCACTCGGGATGATGCACCTCCTTGATGAATCCGGCCTTCAAAAGCTTGTCGACCTCCTCCCCGATGATCCTGCGCTTCTCCTCGTCGAAGCGGCGCAGGCGTTGCTTCATTGGTTTGGACCCGACTCGGATGTCCAAGGAGTGCTCGGCGACCTCCCTCGGAATGCCCGGCATATCCGAGGGACTCCATGCGAATACGTCGGCATTCGCACGGAGAAAGTCGACGAGCACTGCTTCCTATTTGGGCTCGAGGGTGGCGCTGATCGTCAGCGCCTTCCCATCCGCGAGGCCGGGGTCGAGCGGGACGGTCTTCGTGTCTTCCGCCGGCTTGAAGTTGCCAGCGTGTCGCTTGGGGTCGGGGATCAATCCGGACAAGTCGTCGAGGGCTGCGAGGATTGCCGAATCTTCGCGGGCCTCGGCTTTCTCCACGCACTCGACGTCGCA
The DNA here is from genome assembly GCA_022036555.1 of Microstegium vimineum. Taxonomy (NCBI): domain Eukaryota; kingdom Viridiplantae; phylum Streptophyta; class Magnoliopsida; order Poales; family Poaceae; genus Microstegium; species Microstegium vimineum. The sequence goes on from CM039131.1 coordinate 34,967,839, forward strand.
GTCGTATGCGTGCTCGTAGGAGGTGTCGACGGTGATGACCCCCGAGGGCCTCGGCATCTTGAGCTTGAGGTAGGTGTAGTTCGGGACCGCCATGAACTTGGTGTATCCGGTCTACCGATGATGGCGTGGTAGGTGCCTCGCCACGCGACCACCTCGAAGGTCAGCTCTTCCTTTCGGAAGTTCGAGGGGACGCCGAAACAGACCGGTAGCTTGATGCGGCCAATCGGGAGCGCCTTCTTCCCCGGGACGATCCCGTGGAACCCCCCTGCGCTGGGCAGGAGCATGGTCCTCGGGATCCCCAGGAGGTCGAGGGTCTCGGCGTAGATGATGTTGAGGCTGCTCCCCCCATCCATGAGTACCTTGGTGAGGCGGGTGTTGAGGATGATCGGGGCGACGACGAGCGGGTAAGCCCCTGCGTTGGGGATGTGCTCGGGGTGGTCGTCCTGATCGAAGGTGATCAGCGTATGGGACCAGTCGAGGTACCGCGGAGCCTGGGCTCGAACGGAAAAAACTTCTCGACGCTCCCTCTTGCGCTGGCGCGTGGTGAGGCGAGTCGAGGGTCCCCCGTAGATCATGTAGCAGTCGTGGATTTCGGGGAAGCCTCCTTTTTTGACATCGCCCCTGACGTGGGCGTCACAGGGCGGGTCTTCTTTGCCGTCATCTCTCCTGAAGCCAAGAGGGACGAAGTGCTTTCGGAGCATACGGCAGTCCTCGAGGCGGTGGTTAGCCGGCCCCATATGATAGGGGCAAGGCTCCTTCAGCATCTTATCGAAGACACACCCGTCGGGAGGGGGCCCTCGAGGCTTCTTCTTGTCTGCCGCAGCGACAAGGTCGTCGGGCTCGTCGTCATGCTCGACGTTGGGCTCGACGTTGCGTCGGCCCGGTTGGTTCTTCTTCTTCTTCTTCTTCTTCCGGCCGCCGTTGCCGTCGTTGTTCCTTCTGGGCCCATTGTTCTTCTTGGGCCCGTCGTCCGAGCCTCCGGGCTCATCCGCCTTGCCTTTCCCCTTCTCTGGGGGTATCTGGAAGAATGCGCCAACGGCCTCTTCGCCAGCTGCATAGTTGGCGATGACGTCCATGAGCTCGTTGGCGGTCTTGGGGGTGTTTCGCCCCAGCTCCCGCACCAACTCCTTGCAGGTAGTCCCGGCGATGAACGTCGTGATGACCTCGTGGTCGGAGATGTGGGTCAGTGCGGTGCGCTATTTCGAGAATCGGCGGGTGAAGGCGCGGAGGGTCTCCCCTGGCTTCTGCTTGCAGCTGCGAAGGTCCCAGGGGTTGCCCGGCCGCTCGTAGGTGCCCTTGAAGTTGCCCTCGAAGATCCGGACTAGGTCGGGCCAGTCCTGGATCAAGTCTAGGGGTAGCTCCTCGAGCCACCTTCGAGCGGTGTCGGAGAGGAATAGTGGAAGTTGCCGAATGATGACGTGGTCATTGTCGGCTCCACCCAGCTGGCATGCCAGCCTGAAGTCGGCAAGCCAGAGTTCTGGCTTGGTTTCGCCGTTGTACTTGACCAGGCTGGTGGGTGGACGGAAACGGACGGGCAGGGAGGCCCGCCGGATGGTTCTACCGAAGACTCGGGGCCCTGGCGGCTCCGGAGACCGACATCGGTCTTCGTCGCTGTCGTAGCGCCCACCCCTGTGAGCGCTGTAGCCTCGAGCCTCGGCGTCGCCGTACCGATGTTGATTGTTCACCCGAGGGGGTCGATCGTCGATGAGGCGTTCCTGAACCGGTCGTCGCTCGACTTGGCCCTGGGGCGCCTTGTTCTGGTGGATGGACACCTCTCGATTTTGTCGGGGGGCACTGCTTGCCGCTCAGAGGCAGCCCCTCGACGCCTCGAGGCTAAGCTCTCCGCCTACTGCACGGCCGCAGTTTGGAGAAGCCCCTGGATTTCATCCCTGATACACCGTGCTTGGGGGGTCGATGGCGCCGGCATGTCGCGGAGCAGCATCGCGGCCGCTACGACGTTCTGGCTGGCGCGGTTGAAGACTCGGGGTTCGACGGCCCCCTCCTCGACGATCTGCCGGTGGACTTCCCGGGCCCGCTCGCGAGCTCCTCCACCCTGAGGACGCCCTCGATCCCGCTCGAGGGCGTGCTCGAGCTGCTGAAGACGCAGGCGCTCCTACTCGAGCTTGCTGAGAAGCTCTCGGACCTGCACAATCTGGATGTCGGGGGGTGGATCGGCTCTATCAGGACTCGGGGGGATTGCATCTCGTGCCGGTGTAGCGTTGGCCCCTCCTCCTTCTTCGTTGGCCGCAGTGTCGTCGACGTCATCCTGCGGGTCGGCTTGTTCGTCGAGGTGGAAGCACTCCTGGGTGGAGTCGTAACTCTCGTCGGGAGAGTCCGAGTCGGGGTCGGCGTGGTAGAAGTGGGGGAAGGGTCCCCTTTCCTCCTCCTCCAGGCGCCGCCGTAGCGTGCCCCATGTACGGGGTAGTCCCGGTTCGCCCGGTGAAGAGGTGGTGACGGGAACGGCCGTCGCACGCGGCAGAGTCCCTGGAGACCTGCCACGTGTCTGTATCTGCAATCCTGCGAGGGCGGAAGAGAGCCCTGCACTGTCGTGGTGCCCGCGCGGGAATGGGTCACGCGGTGATGATGGGGTCGAGTGTGTCGGAGAGGCCGCGGGGACCCCCGGGGACGACGGCGTGGAAGAGCCAAAGTCCCGTTCGGAGGGGCGCCCGCCCCCGGCCCACAAGCATGGGTCAAACGGACCCCTGGGACAAGGGACTATATCACCAGCTGGGGCCGGGGAAACGACGTTCGGCATCTCGGAATCTACACGACGACGAGCACGTCGGAGCCGCTCACGCCTTCTCCTGATCGCAGGCCAGAGGCGCAAGCGGACTGGCCGTCGCCTGACCCTTGCTGGCCCCGGCGTACCGGTGCTGCTGGCGTCCAGGCCACGAGCGGAGGGAAAGACTATGAAGTCGCCCTGGTCCATGGATACGAACCCTAGACTACCGAACCAGACGACGACGGTGAATGGAAACGGTGGGATGGTGGGATCCATCTGAGAGAGTAGTTCGGAGTTGATCGACATGCAATTCCCCCTACCTGGCGCGCCAACTGTCGGTGTTATGACCCAGGGGTCAAGACCACCAACGAGTAAATTTGTATATCGCGTGCTCCCTCTCTCAGACGTGATGCAAGATGGACACAAGGTTTATCCTGGTTCAGGCAAAGAAGGCCCTACGTCCAGCGGGGGAGGATGACTTGTATTATCTTGCACCCAAAACGTGCTCGTACAGGGGGGGTACAAGCTGTGTTACACGGGGGTTGCTCAGAGTGAGCTGCGGTCTAAGGCTAGCGGGTTTGCCCTAGGCTGTGGGTCTGCCACCCGAGGGGTCGATCGAGCGGCGGGGTATGTATGCGTGGAGTGTGAGAGTCTGAACCGAAGTCCCGGAGATTTCAGGATCCAGCCAATCTCGGAGCCCCCTTTATTCTGCCTCGGCGTCCCCTTTTATAGACCAAGGGGAGGTCCGAGGGTACAGGGTCCTAACTGTGGCAGTACGGGTAGCGTGTCCGAGGCACAGTGTTGGCGGAGAGACGTTGAGCACTGTGGCGGCATGGCCTTCCCGTCCTTCTGGCGTCCCCGGTCGTGGTGGCAGTAGAAGTCGCCGCGGCACAGCGTCCGCAGACGGGCACGAATCCCACGGCTGAAGCGGGACGGGGGGGATGGGACGGCCCCCATACTGGAGTTGTTGAAGAAAGGGGTCGAGCCCCTCGGTCGAGGGGGGGGGGGATCGAGCCCCGTGTGGCTCTGTCGCATTCCCGAAGTCGTCGTCGAGGCCCGTACTGTTCACTTCCCGAGGGGTACTGCTGGAGTCCGAACTCGCGTAGTGGCGGCACAGTTGATAGGAATCGGGGACTTGACGGGGAGTTGGCGGATTTGACAGCGGACGCGGGCGCCCATGTCGTTAGGTGGTTTCACTTTAACCCATGCCGGGAGCAGTTGGGTTAAACGAGCCTCTCGTCCGGGGGTCGTCCGTTCGACCCCTGGTCCGTCGCTCATCGTCGAGGTAGGGTCGGAGCACAGACGGGGTCGGAGCAGAGACGGGGTCAGAGAGGTCGAGGTAGAGGTCGAGGTGGGGGCCAGGGGGTCGTTCGTTCGACCCCTGGTCCGTCATTTATCGTCGAGGTAGGAGCCAGGGGGTCGTTCGTCTGACCCTCGGTCCGTCCCTTGACGTCGAGGTGGGGGCCGAGGGGTCGTTCGAACGACTCCTTGTCCGTCATTCGGCGTCGAGGTGGGGGCCCGTGACTTGTCGCCACAGCTGGTGTAGAGGGGGACCTCGAGCGATGGGCCGTGCTTTACTGAGCAGTGGGCTGGTCCCTGCCTTAAAAATAGTTGCTATGTTTGGCGTTAATTTATCGAAGGGTTTAGGGTACCCCTTACCTTCGTACCCGACAACCGGCGATGCGAGGCTCGGCGCAGGATTGCGTGAGCATCGTGGTGATGTGGTGAGTGCGGTTCGAGGGTTGGTTGAGCCGGAGGGTCTCTATGGAACCCTGGCCACGTGCAAGCTCCGCGGCGGCGGCAATGGCGCACGGCCAACGACGCTGTGTCGATAGAGGGCGAACTAGAGCTAGGGGAAAAGTGTTCTCACCTCTGCTAGCTCTGGTGAAGCTCTCACGAAGATGGAGGCGTTGGAGGCGAGACGGTGAAGGGTGAACACCGTTTGGTTGGTGCGGTGGCGACTCGGGGCCGAGGAACGGCGGAGGCGTTCCGGCGACTAGAGTGCTCGACTGGTAAAGAGAGGCGAGCAGGGCGTGTGCCACTCCAAGGTGAACTGCAGTGCGAGGTGGATCGAACAGAGGAGCTCGGGTGGTGGTGGATTTGAGAAGGGGGCGCTTGCGATGCTCGGAGCTCTCGGCGCGGCGATGGCAGAGAAATGCGAGCGAGAGAGCGAGTAAGGATGAGTGCAGACGAGTGTGGGAAGTAGAGGAGGTGTAGGCACTCCCCTTTGCGCGGTCATGGCCGACCGGCGCGGCCAGTGGGGGCCGTGACGCGATGGTGCGGCGGTGGCAGCGACGCTGGCGTGTTCGTGGCGTGCGGGAGCAGAGCAGGACTTGGTCGACGCGCCGTTAGCGCGGATTCGCGCTCGAGTGTGAGAGGGACGAGGCGTGGAGCTGATCCGACGCGGCACTGCGGCGGCGTCATTGCGAAACGACGGCGCGGCGCGCGGCAGTGCGGCTGGCAAGTCTGCGGCGGCGAAGCAGGGGCGTCAGCGGCGGGAAAGCGGTGCAGGCTCGGTCCTAGCGCCGTTAGCGCGGGCGCGGGTGCGGACGCGACTGAGACAGAGCGAGGGGCTGGTCGACGACAGCGATGTCGGTGCAGAGCGACAGCGGCGGCGTTAGCGTGTTCAACATCCGCGGTCAGGCATCGACGGCCACGCGGCAGACGACGCCGACGGACGGTTCAGCCGCGGTCAGGCGAGTGCGCGCGGGCATGCGCGACGCGTGCGTTCGGGCACGTGCGCGGCACGTGTGTTGTGCGACGCGCGGGTGAGCGCGCGGGAGGGGGGTCGATCGGCTAATCGAGCCTCCTGCGCGGGGTTCGTTCGTTCGACCCTATGTCCGTCACTTCGAGGGGTCGAAGTCGAGGGGGGGGGTCGATCGGCTGATCGAGCCTCCGGCTCGGGGGTCGTTCGTTCGACCCTCGGTCCGTCACCTTATCAAGCGGCGGTCAAGGCCGAGCGGGCCGAAAGCGGGGCGCCGGCCCATTCCAGATCTGATTTTCTTTTTCCATTGTCTTTTATTTGATTCAAACTGAACTTGCTTCAAAACAGTTTCAAAAACTCCAAACTAAGTTTTGACACTTAAACCAAAGTTGTTCAGAATATTATTCTCTACCTTTTTCATGTAGATCATAAATTCTGAAAACCATTAGTTCAAGAGTCGAGGATTAAAAACTTATTTAAGCTAATTAGGAAAAAATTACTTTAATTCTTTAACAGATAAAATTAAGCAGCGTAAATAAACATAAAGCAAACAATACTTTACTCTAAGTATTGCAAGGTTTTGCTAAACAGATTGATCACAAGATTGAGCACAAAACACCTATTTAATTCGGTTTCAAAACATATAAACACACATGAAATGATAGCATATGCAAACATGAATGCAATGAAATGCTTGTGTTTAGTGGTTAATGATGATCCTAATGCAAGCTTGACACAGGGTGTCACAGTTAGTACTAGCTATTACCATTGCGGACGTCCTAAAAGATAGCTCCAGCTTTCTTGGCGAGTGCAAGTGCATCATGAGCTACGGAGAAGTAGTGCCGCAAAGAATCGAGGGACGGGGTCCTATTCTTCACCATGGCGTCGTCAGAGCAAGTTCAATAATAGAGTCAAGTGCTTGGTTTATAAGCCAAGCTATAAGAGTCAAGTTATACAATAAGTTGTCTCTTATTTGACTTAAAAAATTCTCTTTCCTATTCCTCCTCACAACCTTTACTACTTGGACCCACTACTATCTAGACTTCCGTGCACAACTTGGTACTTATATGGAAGCTAAATTTTTATCTCTCTTCTATCCTGATTCCTCCACATCATCATTTTTTTAGCTATAAGCTAATTATTATACTTGTTCTGAGTGGCCTTGCGTTGTGGCCTTGTGGAAATCTGGTACTCCTAGCCTAGCCCTGAAATGATACGACAGTACGACGGGGTGCGCGGCCTGCCGGCCTGGGCGATCGGCGCGCCGGCACCGAGGCCGGTGAAGCAGCTGATGAGCGGCATGCCTCCCCCGTGGATTTCTTTTTCTGGGGCGTGCCTGCAACCGCTGCGAGTCCCAAAGCATGCATGTACCCTCCTGGGGCGGCTGGGCCCCTGCTGGCCTCCTCTGCACCGCTGCGCCTTTGCTAACCGTTCCGCTGAGACCAAGATATGCTACAGCCTAGTACAGCCATAGGCCCCGGTGCTCCCCTGTACGAGCACACAATTTCGTACCGGTGGTCCACGGTACGGGTGCTACGAGCACTGCAGCCCGGTTGGAACGCGAAAGCACTATGGGTTTTTTTTAGTGAGAGATAAAATAACGATCTTTATAGGAATTGGCAGAAGCTTATGTACTTTTCCAAATGGATAAGACCACTTGGCCAGTGGTCTTGAGGCTTGCGGGCAGGGTTTGACTCCCTTCGCCAGTGTTTTTGTTTCAAACAGAGAACCGGGTCGAAGCGTGCGGAACAAAGTGTAGCCAGGAACAAACGTGTCAAAACCCCGCCCCTAAAGGCCAGAACGACCTCCTTTTGCAAAGATGATGCATCTCCTAGAACGATTTCAATTTTATCACGGAGGACCGAGACGAGGCGTGCGGAACAAAGTGTTGCCAGGGGAAAACGCGTCAAAAAGCCACCCCTCAAGCCATAACGACCTCCTTTCGCAAAGATGATGCACAGAGCAACTTCAATTTTATAACGGAGAACCGAGGCGAGGCGTGCCGAACAAAGCGTCGCTAGGGGTAAACACGTCAAAAATCCGCCCCTAAAGCCAGAACGACTTTCTTTCGCAAAGATGATGCGTCTCCCATAACGACTTCAATTTTGTATACGGAGAGAGTATGGTGGTACATGCATGCGTTGCGAGTTCTCCAATCAAATGCTAAAGCTGGACACGTAGTACGCTAATAATAAGAATTGAAAGATGGATGCTACTAGCAAATACAAATCGGTCGCGGCAAACCAAATGTTCCGTGGTCCCTCGAATATTTGGGCATATATTTCTATACATGCACGCAAACGCAGGTGCAGGGCAGCCACGCACTGGTGCCCTTGGTAGTGTACTACTACTACCTAAGAGCAAGGCTAATGACTGAATGAACATGCCACGTCAAATATAGTAAGCAATATAGCCGGTTCATATAACAAGTAGGCTAAAAGGTTAGCTGTATAAGATAGACTAGTAATTAATGTTTTGTATGTGCATACTATCAACTGTGGCTATATTTGTGTGGCCACTCATGAAATTACGTTGGGAGGAATAGGAATCGGAAGGAATGAGAACGCCAGGCAGCACACTGGAGGATGGGAAAACGCCGGCTGAGTTACTTTGCATCGGCTGTAAACGGGCTTTTTACCTCGTACCACGCGTTTCAGCCGGCGTTTAGCTAGCAGCCCGCTCCGTACTCTCTCTCCTATTATTACCCCGCTGATCGCAAATTTTGCTGACATGGACCTCTCTCAGCCGGCTGACGAGGCATCACTATACTTGCTCTAAGCTAGCTAGTAGCTCCCGGTCGATCTACTGCAAGCAGCCTACTCCTCATATCCTCCTAGTATCTTTGAGATTCCGCTCACAGTACAGTACCGGGGGCACGCAAAGCGTACACTAGCGTCAAAGCGCGTCTCGGCCCGTACGGCGCGGCAGCGCGTGCGGGCATGCACAGCACAGCGCACGCCGCCGAGGATCGTGACGATGCCGGCCGGGCAGGGCCGCAGGGGCAGGGCGCCACACTGACGTGCTACACTACAGGTGCATGCATCGATATGCCTGGGCATAGTGGCATGCAAAGCCGGGCAGTCGCGCGCGTAGCATGTGGGCACGGCCGGCGCGGTCCTCGGCTAGCGCCAACAGAGAACTCGCCAGCTCTCGATCGCCTCGGCTCTGCTCGGCACGGCAGATCGGGGCTTGGGCATCGGGCAACGGCCGGCCGTGCGGTACACTGTAGCAGCGCGGTGGCAATGACGACACGGTCGATCAGACTCAGACGTGTCGGAACCGGCCCGGCCAACCCGTCCGGCCTACTACGAGTGCAGAGTGCTACACTCACTGCTACTACTAGCTGCTTACTACAAGTAGAGGAGGGTACCTGCAGACAGAGATGCGGTCACCGGTCAGAGAGTCACGCCCGTCCATGTCCATCTCGCGGTCCCGGATCCATGGTGGGCGGTACGCGCCGTCCCCGAACGTTGCCGTACGTGCAGCTACTAGTGCACGCATTCGCACATGCGAGGCGCGCTTGCCTGCACTGCAACTGCGTTTCAGGTTCAGGCTACCGCTTTTGTTAAGGCTGTACGACGCCAGGAGCAGCTCTGACTTGTGACTTCTCAGCCTCTGGTTAGCACTCAGACGTCGTATGGATGCATGCCGCCGATGACTCCAGAGATGCCCAAGGGGTGACTTAATTTGGTTGAAAAGCGAGGTAACAAACCACGCCAAGTCGCCATGGCCTCATTGCTCGGAGGCGATCCATGGTTACTGACGCTATTCGGCTAACACACATATGTAGGGGCTAGTTGGGCTAAGCTCGCATACGGCCTAGATACATTTGATGGTGTCCATCACCTTTTATCTGCTGTGTTGGCCCAGCCCAGCCCAACCCAGCCAACTCCTGGTCCCTAGATCATTGCGTAGATGGGCTAGATTTCTCTCAATTAGTCTGGGCTGGCTTTAATTTGCGATGGCGTGACATCAGCTGATTACAACTGTGAGGCCGAGGAAGCGTGAATCACGTCATTCATTGTCAACTAAAGTGAGTATGTTCTGCGGAAAAAACCCTAAAGCGAGTAATGTTTGTTAAAAAAAAAACCAATGTAAAAAGTACGTACAAACGGACTCACTGTGCATATCGGAACTGTTTGATGAATTGGAATGTAGCAAAGGTATCTCTATCTCAAGGCACCATTAGGTCAGTCTCAATGGAGTTTCATCAAAGTTTTATGGGCATTAAATATGCTGATGTGGCACTGTATTGATAAGATTAGAGTTTCATAGGAGTAGAGAGAGTTTCATGGAGATGAAACTCTTCTGCACAGTTACCAAAACATGGTTGCATTGGAAACTAGACCATGAAACTCCCATCGACGATGACCTTATGCTCATACCAGGGTTAGTTTATTTGCTGGTCAAAGATAAACTAGTGGAGACTGTTTTTATGGGGCTGCTGCTGCGGCCATCCGCTATTGATTGACAACACATGTTGATGCGCAATCATCTATTTCTAGAATTTTAGAGAACTAAATTAAAGTGTTTAGCTACTACATGACTCCTTCAATACTCGAAAAGGTTATCGTTTAAGACAAGTTAAACATTGAGAATATAAATCATGAATAACTTTTAAGTTGTTAAGTTTGAAAATGTGAAAATCATATCAATAGATTTGTCTTCAAGAATGGGTTGTCGTTTTAGAAAACGACACGGTCTTCAAAATCATATTTCAATAAATATTTTTTTAAAAATAAACGGTCAAAATTATACTTTGAAGATCGTGTCGTTTTCTAAAACGACAACCTATTTTAATATGGTGGGAGTATTAAGTACAGAGTACATAATTGATCGGTCCACTGGCCCGGCATGCATATGGATCCGACGGGCCGCGGGGGCTCACCTATATTCACGTTCCTGCCGTGTTGTTCCTCCAATTATTTCAGTTCAGCTGTCCGATAGCGATAGAAATGCGTGAATCACGTACTCCATCTGTTCCTTAATGTCTATCTCTAGAAAACCATATTCCCTCATAAACACGTTTTTCGGATGACACATATAAAGGAACGGTGAGGGTACTACTACACTCCATATTTAAACCCTGGTGTGTACTTGGCAGCAGATTAATTAATCCAAGTACAGTACATTACCAGCAAGAAGCACGGGTTCATTAGTTGTTCAATCAGGTTCACCTCAAGCCAAGTATTCGTACGTACATACGTGCACCATCAGTTCAGATGCTGTAGCCAACCCCGCCCTTTCAGAAATTAATGGCGTTGTAATTAATGCGCCTAAGTCCACCAATGAGCAGGAGCCAGGAGCCAATCTCTTGAGTCTTTTTTTTGGAGGGAAGCTCTTGAGTCTTTTTTATCATTGAGGCTGAGCGGGTCAAGGGGACATTTAACCAAGGAAAACAGTAGAGAGTATCGCGTTCACCTCGAAGGGCTGAGGGTGTGTTTGGTTCCGTGGGAAATTTATTTGTCGCGTCACATCGAATCTTTCGGTACTAGTTTAGTGTATTAAAAATAGACTATTTATAAAACTAATTACATGCTTATGCGAGACTTAACAAGACGATTCTATTAAGCTAAGTTAATCTTTAATTAATAAATGTTTATTGTAGCACAACATTGTCAAAACATAGACTAATTTATATTAAAAGATTCGTCTCGTAAAGTTGCCTCCGGCTGACGAATTACTTTTTTAATTAGTATATTTTAAATAAACTAAACTAGAGACGAAAGATTCGATGTGACAGGGACAAAACTTTTGCCCTAGGAAACAAACAGGCCCTCAATACAGAAAGTGAAAAAGAAACATAACTATATATGCCCCTGTCAACTCTGATGCTTGTACAACCGTCCGGAGGAATTCGCTGTACAACCGTCCGGAGGAATTCGCCAGCGCAGCTTTTGGATAACAACCCAAGGAAAAAAGGTTTCTACCGCCGCTCCGATAACGGCAACAGCACCGTGTGTTTGGTTGGGTGACCAACCCCTAGCCTGGTCCATTAAAGCCAGTTTTTTGCTGTTTAGTTGCCTGAGAGTGGCCTGGAGCCTGGCTAGAGCTGGTCAAAAGTACCCCTTTAGCCTGGCCAGGATTGAACGCCACAATCGGTCGTTCTCCTGGAGCCAGGCCTCAGCCAGCTCCTCCCTCCGTTCCTGTCACCTCCCGTGCTCCTCTTCCACCCACCGCCAGTCCGCCACCGTTGCTCCTCCTCCTCCCCCGCCGATGTCAGTGCCCTCCTCTCTCGTTCCCGTCACCTCTGCGTCCTCCTCTTCCACCCGCCGTCGTCGTTGCTCCTCTCCCTCACCTCACCGATGTCGGTGCTCCTCCCCCTGCAGTTCTGGATATTTGCTAAAGACGGCGACCGGTGGAGAGCAGCTGCAGGCGGTTCACGGCATCGGGCGCAACTGCGGCGGACGACTGTGGTGGCCTTGTCGGCCACAGCACAATGGCGGTTCGTGTCCTATCAGAGGTGCTCATCCTCATCTCTCCGCCGACACCGATGCTCCTCCCCCCGCCGGGGCTCCTCCTCCCCATCCCCCCGTTGGTGCTCCTCCTTCCCTCGTTGCTTGTCGTGCTCGCTCTGCTGCTGCGGTGTACTCGTTGCTCGTCGTGCTCGCTGCCTTGCTCGATCTGCTGCTGCGGTGTACTGTGCTCACCGCCCACTAAGTGTTCGATGAAATGTCTCAAAGGAGGTAATGTTATCGATTCATAGAAGAGGTGACCATATCAAAACAAACCAAACAACCAAATACATTCTAGTACTAGCCAGACATAGCACGTGCAACCAAACAAGTCCATCTTAGCTTGCTAGGGACAGGCTTCGTCTAGCCTGACTTAGTTTTGCTAGCCAGGTTCGTCTAGGAAACAAACCGAACACACCTATGCCACACGGCCATATGAGAGACACCACTGAGAACCAGCGCGAGAGGTGGGACAAAAAAAAATGCATTGAAAATCCATCCCCGCCCGCATAAAATCCAGTTATTGGCTAGTTAACGGTACGTACGACCCGATAAGGCACGGGCCCGGTTGGCACCAGTAGGATGTCGTGCCACCCACAATGCTCAATCTGAGGCTTAGGCACAACACCGTACAAGTTTGGCCATGTCATGCTGGCTCGGTAAACTTGATAGGTCCAATGGGTTATGCCACCAAAAAAGAAAAAAAAAAAACACAAGCCATGCGTGGTCTTGTTCTTCCATGAACATGTTGGCTTACTCCTACTCCCAAAAGACGAAGAAGGGTCAAGGGAGATCCCCACATGAAAATGCAGAGCAAGGAGACAGAACACCTACTTCATTCACAACCCCTGCATGGATCCATGCCAGTATTTGCTCCACCAGTCCACCCCCACTCAGCTCACATCCACAAGTAATATCCACTATATATGCCCACATGTTGACAGTGTAGAACGCTAAATCTACAGACGGGGAGACAAGGTCATGTACAAATAACAGCCAGAAGATAATTTACCATTCTACCAAAGAAAACCATCGCTAGCTTTCCGTTGGAGCCAGAGCAAACACCAAATTGACACGGACGAGCCCAGAAAGACTTCATTCCATGGTAAGCTTCATATTGCAAATGCCTGAACACTGACTGTAACACAAGTAGGTCCACTCGACCACTCCCCTCGCAACGACATGAAGTCACATTCCACTAAACCTCCAAAGCCAAATCGGTCTTCGCAGCCCGGATGGATTAAACAAGCGCGCTAGCACTAAGAGCGACTCTAAGAGACATGCTATTTCTAGTTTTGAATCCAGTTTAGACAATTTGAGCAATAAAATTGACTCCAAGAGATATTATCTCTGACTTTCTAAAATACACAGTGGACTATCCCATCTGTTCCGCTAGCCAAAGATAGCAAGCTGGCGGCCTCTCCGTGCTGATTTCACGGTGTTCCTGTGACACGTGCACATGCAACGGTGGCCAGAATGAGATCACATGTCGATGGCTGGAGGACAAGGTCGTGTCGCTGTTGAACAAAAATAGCTGGACAGACGATGTATCAAGTTTCGACTATGAAAATACAAAGGCTGTCGCAGAACCTTGTATTCTTTTAGAAGATTTTATTTTAGACAATAGCTAAATCATAAATATACAAATCAATTTTTAGCTAATTTTTTGGAGTTGCTCTAAACACTTCTTTACACAGTAATAAAGGGGAAAGAGAGGATTCTAGCGGTGTACTATGACAGTTTTGACAAGCAACTCGGGGCACTTCTGGAGCATATTTATTAGGCCGGTCCTAAAATAATTAGGTATCTCATTTTTCAAAGATTATTTTTTTCTAAATTTAAGTAACTTTATAAAAAATAATATCAACATTTATGTCTTAAATTAATTTACTATAAAAATATATGTTATGATTATTTTGTTTCAGTATATGCTAGTTTTTGCTTAAACAGTTAAACTTAAAAACTTCTAATGTTTAAAGATAATGTAGATCATATAGCTGCAACGCGTCGAGCGAATTTAGCGAACAATCAGGTAGCCTCTATTGACTATTAGGCCAGTCTTAATGATGTTTTATTTAAGTTTCATAAATATTAAATATGTTGATGTGAAATTGTATTAATGAAGAGAGATATGATGAGAGTTTCATGAGATTAGAGAAAATTTCATAGATGAAACTCCTATGTACTGTTTCTAAAATTTAATTGTGTCTGTGCCATGAAACTTATTGAGGATGACCTTAGTATTTGATCGGAGCGACATACTTCCCATGTCACGAAACTGAGCGAAATGTGTTTTTTTTGTCTTCTTCCCCAAAAAAACATGACAGGTGGCAATTGCAATAGCATGGCAGCGACACACATCCTTTTCGTGTGCGCTTTACGTCAGTGGTAGCTAGGCCCAGCTTCGCCATGAGTAGGTCGGCCAGACCTGTGCCTTCCGATCCAAGTCCAGTCACCGGATCGCAGGATAGGAAATTCTTTCTGGCTCCCAAGATACTCCTACTGCTATATGCAGACAAGTAGTGGCATCACCAAATTCAAAAGGCCAAAGCTCACGCACTCGCTTCGTCTCCGCTGATATGGATCGGTTTCCCCGGCTACAGCTGCAGCCTGCAGGAGATGCTCGCTGATGGATGATGATGCAGTGTCCTGGCCAGTGGCCACTGGGAGTGCCAATCCGTGGTTGCTGATACTGGCCAGGATAGTGCTGCTGGAGGACCGATCGAGCAGAACCATAATAAGAGTGGATCGTGGAGGCAGCTCGGACAGGCTTGAACAATACTATGCGATCGATCGTGAGCGACGATTAAACAAGGCATCCAAACGTACTAGTTTGAAAACTCAGGGCTACCTGCAGAGAGGGTCTCACATGAACCGACACCGTACCGATCAGAATCCATTTGCGATGATTTTGACAGCACGTCTCGCACTCGCTACCAAAAACAAAAGCAAGCAAGTTCAGTAGTACAGTTACAGTATACACGCTCAGAGATCACAAAAATGATTCGAGTATTCATCCATCTTTTGTCTTACCTACAAAGTTTAGGTGCACCGCCGGTCGACAAAATTCCTCTAATCAAATGTTTCAATGTACTACTATTCGGTTGTTAAGTGCGCAGTTGCAAGCTGCAAATTTGCAATGCTAGAACGGAAATCACAAGTACAACATAGAGCAACCAAAGAGGATGGCGGCGGTCAGATGATCGGCGGCGGCGGCGTCTCCCAGACGTCGAACACGTTCTCCTCGTTGTGCAGGGCGAAGAGGCGGTCGCCGCCGATGGAGAAGTCGCAGATGGCGCCGCCGTGGCTCCGCCGTAGCGTCGACGTCAGCACGTACTCGGGCCCGCTGAAGACGGAGATGCTGTCGTTCATGGACGAGAAGAGCTGCCCGCCGTGCGTGGCGAGCTTCGGGTAGCAGCTCTCCTCGCCGGGCACCTTCCGGTTCATCAGTTTGCTCCGGGAGCTCCACCTCACGCCGGCGCCGGCGCCGGCGCCGCGGCCGGTCCGGAGGTCGAGGAAGCCGAGGTCGTCGTACTGGTTGATGACGCAGACGGAGCGCTCGTCCTCCATGGAGATGGCGTGGAGCACGCGCTTGTCGTCCAGCGACGCGGCCGCGCCGGCGTCCGACCAGGACCAGGCCACGGTCTTGGCCCGGAAGTCCAGCAGGCCGATGAAACAGTTGTCCGCCTTGGGGAACAGCGTGGCCACCATGAGCGCGTTAGTGGCGTCCAGCCACTGCAGCTTGTCGGCGTCGCCCAGGGCGCACCCGGGGGCTCGTAGAAGAAGTCGGCCTGCTCGCCCGTGGCGCGGTCCCAGACGCCGATGCCGTACTCGTTGAGCCGGCCCTTGCAGCTGGCGAAGACGCTCGAGTCCTGGTCGAACGCCAGCGCGCCGGCGGTGAAGGACTTGGCCTGGCGGTCGTGCGCGACGCGGAAGCGGTGGCGGATCTCGCCGGAGACCGCGGAGAAGGCGGCCATGCCGCCGTCGCGCTTGCCGAGCCGCTCGCGGGCCGCGATCAGGAGCGTGGCGGCGTCGAGGTAGGCCGCGTCGTTGACCTGCGAGTGGTCCAGCGACACCGGGCGGCGCTCGTCGAGCATCCAGTTGTACACGCGCACGGCGCCGCCGTGCGCCACGCAGCACCCGCCGTCGGGCGCCGCGCGGATGGCAGTCCCGTCCCCGGGCGCGCGCCCCGGCACGGACGCCGCGAGGCGGAGGCGGTCGCCGTCGAACGCGCCCCACCGCGCGGCGCGCACGTGGTCCAGGAGGCCGTAGTAGAGCGCCTCGCGGTAGAGGAGCTTCTCCGGGAGGTGCGGGGGCACGTGGAGGCTGCCCGTGCGGAGCAGGTCCAGCAGCACCGCGAAGCAGGCCGGGTTGCGGTCGATGAAGTACTCCGCCACTCCGCCGCACGACGAGGTGGACGAGGAGGAGGAGACGTTCCAGGAGGGGTCGAGTAGCGCGCCGAGCATGGAGTCACGGCCGGCGTTGGCGAGCGTGGTGGTGGTCGTCTCGAACACCTGCCCGCCCACGTTGAACCGCACGCGCCCGCCGGCCGCCATCGTCGGCGCTCGCCAAGGAAGAAGGAACCGATCCTTATTACACCATCTCCGCTTTGAGCAGCATCCAGCTCCCAATCGGCCAATCCCGTGTAGATTCGGCGCCAATTACTGGAGGAATCCGCGGCGAATCCGGTGGGGGATCGAATTGTCGAGCTGCCGCCTTCGCTGCGCCGTATTGGGCGGTTGGGGGGACGGCGGATTCCGCCAATTACTAGTAGCCGTGTTTTATACGAGGTCGGGGCGTGTGTATACAGTACGTGCGAGCACCAACGGGTTGGTTGGTTGGATCGGATGGCTGCCTCGGCTGGATTTATGGCGTAACGGCAGCGCTGAGGCGAGGGGGATGAGGGAGAGGAGACGGAGGACGGGAGGGATAGCGAGCGTCGAGCGAGGCAGGTAGCAGGCGAGCGTCGCTTTGGCGTGAAGACGGCGCTTGATTGGAAGGACAAGGGCCAAGGCAAAGTCGCAAGAAAGTTCCCAGTCGCCAGCGCAGCGGCGGGGCCGGGTTTCTAGGCGCGGTTCCATTTTGTTTTTTTTAATCAAGGTGCCATTTTGTTTTGTAGGAAGATATAAAAATATTAAGTCATATTAGTTCTTTTTTTTTTGCGAACAATCATACTAGTTCAACCGAAACACGAGTGACTGAAAATTCTGTTTGTCCCTAACTTGTGTTTGTGGTACTGAGACCAGCAAATCGTGAGTGTCAGAAAATTTCTGTCTCAATTTTTTTGGTTATTATTGTAATCTTTTGTCCTAAAACTATGGCCGAATTTGAATTGGAGCTTCTAAAGTTTAGTCACCTGAATTTAGTTTTTTAGTTACTTTAGAGTCAAATACTATAACTATTAAATGACCCACCGTTCTCTCTAGGTATTTTAAAATGATTAAAGGGACTAAACTATTTAGAAAGAGGCTAAAATTTATTTAGGAGCACAAATTAAACCCGGCCTAGAACTAAAAGTGATCTTGCTACGCTGCGCGTCGAGTCAACGATTCTGAACAAGGAAGATGGAGCTCGTCAAGTCGTCGTTGTGAATAGAGGCAGAGCCGCCCACTTATCAATCCCACCGCCCGCCGGCCTGTTAGCTGCAACCGTGCAACCGCCCGAAGGTGGTCACGGACTGGTAGGCGCGCAACTCACACACAGGACTGACCTCACTTCACGTCGTCGCACTAGGCAGGCACTCGCAGAGCAGAGCATCGTGAGTGCCGCCGGGTGACGTGCGGGTCCCGACCCCGCGCGGTCGGCCTCCGTGCTTGCTCGGTGCTCCGACGTCCGACCGGAAGTCAAGCCTGCCCTCTCCAATCATCGGCGCCGGCGAATCATCCGGCCTCGTTTCGCGCGCTTCTCTTCTCTAATCCCGCCGCTGAGGCGCTGACCTGACAGTGTGTGTCCGTGTCCGGACTCTCGAGTGTGCCATGTCTCTGCCAGTCTGCCTCCTTTTCCTCGTTCCTGCCTTGCTCATTCGCGGTCGCCGGGTAGGCTTGTGCTTGTCGGTCGGGGGGGACTCGGGGAGTCGGGGGTGGTCAGCGGCAATAGGTGGGCTGGAAACGGCGCTGCGGGCGAACCGGTGCGTGGCGCGTTTGGTTTCCTGTGTTCTGCACGGCTAGTTGTTGCGTTGGGGCTGGGGGCTTCTGGCGTCGGCCGGTGGATACCCCGTGCGACGGTATCACGGTAATGGTAATGGCGGCCGCGAAACGCTTCTGTGGTTCAGGTCTGGTCTTCAGGAAGATGCTGGGATGGACTCGATTCATGTGCATGTTCACAGCCCGGAACTCGCCATTGCCTGGACTCACTGACTCAGGTGGACACGCCCGTACATATACCAAAAAAACATATTTCCTCTGTTATTATCCCAAAAATGGTCCACATTTGATCAATCAAATTTCTAGTGAACTGTATACTCCAAATCAGTTTAGTGACTATTTGGTACAACTTACAAAATAGTTGTACCAAATAGCTTATGTGATTTGTTTACAAAATCATTAGACACTAAGACATAAGCTATTGTGATTTTTTTTGTCAAACATCTATTTCAAAATAGCTTCATGGGTGAATTGTTTTTTCTCTTCTCTCACTAAGACATAAGTTGTGATGAAGCTAAAAATAATAGCTTATTTCGGTTTTCTCCCTCATTTCTCTCTCACCCATACATAAAGTTGTTGGTGGAGCTATTTTGTCAAACAATTTTTCCAAAAAAACTAAACTTCACCTAGAAAAGTTATTTATAAAACTATTAAAAAAACAGTTTCACTAATGAAAATGAACTATACCAAACAATCCATTTATTATAAAAATACTTTCATAATTAATCTAATATTATCTATTCAATATTACAAATATTAACAATTTTTTATCTATAATTTGTTAAATTTATATAAGATACTAAAACCATTCTTAGGGGTTAGGGGATGGAGAGAGTACTTCGATGTCCGGTCCTTGTATGAGAGAAAAGCGTCATGGAGGTTGACAGACACAATACGGTAGAACACTAACCAGCCGCTGCACGTACGAGAGATGCGGTTCATTAAGGAGTCTCCCCATATCTCAAGCGGAACAAATGCTTATATATAATTCTTTCCGTAAATCTAATCAAACTGAAAAAAACAAGATACTCATATGTTCATAAATCTAGTTAGACTTTTTTAAAAAATCATATAACTTCTAAAAAACGAAATATAGGGCGGAAAGAATAAGATTCAATACAAAATTGCAAGCTTGGGAGGGGGGGGGGGGCAGTAAGTCAAGTTACAAGACAAATCAGGGAAAAGAAAATTAGGGAGATCATTTATTTTTTCCCCGAAAGGGAGGGGGAATCACGTATGATACTACAAACTTGGAGTACCTTTCTTTTGCAACATTCGCTTCATAACAGGAATATATTTTTGTTTGCCAGCAGATACTCATATGTTCATTGATCGTCACTGGCATCCTGATGACTATTGAAGATATGAACTGAAGCATCAGTCCTGGAAGAAAATGCTACTCTTCAATCTTCATCGCGGAATGAATACAGAGCAACAAGAAATCATAGTTATTCATTAATCTATGTTTTTTCTTACCTCCGCCAAATAGATCCAGTCGCTGACCGCCCATATGTGGCGGTGGTGCGCTCGCCCGGCGGCATCCGGCTTTCCTGCGGGTGCAGGTGCGTGGCGACGGTGGCCTTCGCGCGATCTCGCGTCTCCCAACTCAACCTGCGCAAAAATAACCGAGAACTAAGAATCGAACCAAAATAACCGGAACCAAAACCAAAACCGAACTAACCGAAACCGAAGATTTCGGTTCCTAAATCGGTTCCTAGTTCAAACTAACCGAAATAAGTAGGGGGCTCAGTTAACCGAAATAACCAAATTAGTTGATAAGGCCCAGTAACAAGAAGGAGAAGGCCCAGCCCAACAGACATAGGTATATAAATAACCTATCTAAACCCTAGTCCACAATCCCCACCCAACTCACTCGGCATCCCTCCCAGCCGGTAGCCACCACTCGGCATCCCTCCTAGGATCCCATCCGCCACCTGCCACCAGCTCCCGATGCAGCGGCTCCTCCTTCTGGTCGAAGCCCCACGACGTGACCCTAGCTCCCTCACGCGCCGCTACTCTCCCCTGCATCCCCAGCCTCTGCTCCCTCTCTAGTCTCTAGCACGGCGAGGCGGCATGAGTCCAAGCCGTCGGCGCCTACAGTCGGCGGCGGCGGACCTCTTGCAGCTAGCGGCGGTGGTGCCCGGTGTTGTCGGCGACGGCGTACCTCCTGCAGACGCTCCTAGCGGCGGTGGTGCCCCCTACGGCGCGCGGAGTGGAGGTCCTAAGGCAGTTGTCCTCCCGCGACGACACGAGCTCTCTCTCCAGTGGCCTTGGATCTATTTTTTTGTTGATTTTGTCTATCGATTTGTGTTCTTTGGATGCTCGATTTTGAATCGGCTAGTTCGGTCATAACCAAAGCCGAACCAAAAATAACTGAAACCGAATTTCTTTGTTCTCACTTCTTGAAAGAACCGATCGATTAGCAGTTTGTAGGCAACAATGACAGCTACTACACGATAGACATGTTGTTGTTCGTGTGCTACCTCCACATTGAGGAGCTCCTGCTACCATGGATGTAGGTGAACGCCTTCATGGTGGGGCCGCATCTCTTCCCTCCCCGTTCATGGATCGCATGTGTGATTTGAGCATGCGCAATTTGAGCCACCGCGTGAGGAGCGCAGGGGAAGGCATACCGACCGAGAATGCGATGATTGCGGGGCAAGCAGCAGGGGATCGCCGGAGAAGTCACGGTCGGGGCGATTGGCAGGGGATCGCAGGGGTTTGCGAACCGATGGAGCGATCGATTGGCGCACCAAAACAAATGTCTTACTTTTACCCTTGTTAGTTGTGGGAGATTTGCTTTGCTTCCCTGCTCTTTGTTTCCTTGATTTGTTTTATTTCTTTATTACTTGGGTTGCTAGGCGTCCGTTGCTCGCGAGGGTGTGGGTGCGGGGGTGAGAGGTGGGTGAGAAGCCTCGGACAAATATCGTTTGTGAGCCCTTGGATCTGACTTTGATGTTTCATGAGCCCTTGATTTTAACGGAGGTAAATCTCTATGTGTAATTTTCTGGGTGTACGAAGGTTGGATCCCTCAGTAGGGGACGTTTGCGTGGGTGGACATAAATTTATTGAAGAATCCATTTATAGTAGAGAAGGGATATGTTGATTTTATACTAAAGCATACCATGTTATATGTTCACTATGGCCCTGTTTGGATCACTCTAGCTCGGCTAGAGGTAGAGGTTAGAGTTAGTTTGTAAACTAGCTCTAGCTTGTGTTTGGATTGAAGGCTAGTTTGATAATAAATTATTTTTACAAATCATCCAAATATATCCATGTGAGATCTTATTTTAAAGTATTTTTTGTAACAAATTTAATGGTGTAATCAGAATTTTATTTGGATGTTTGTTTTGTTAGTTATAATATTTTTTGTAGTTGCATATGAGGTGGGTCCCACATTTCACCACAGCCAGCCCAAACTAGCTCAAATAATCACCTCTTTGGGGAGCTAATTTTTTGGGGTGGGCTAGTTGCAACTAGCTCAATCTAGCTCTCCAGTTTGGATATTTTTGGGCTAGTTGGGTGCAAACTAGCCCAAATTAGCTCTAGCCCTAGGATCCAAACAGGGCCTATGTAAATTTACTCATGTGGAGTCCAATAAAATTAAATTTTATATTTTTTTCTGTGATTTACTATGGTTTTTCGAATATTCAGCTGAAATAAAAAAAAGACAAAATCGCCTTTGAAACCGCTTATAACTTGGCTAGGGTGTCAAAATGCACGATTTCAAAGGGAGGTGATTTGCCTGATTTTGGAGTTCAGGGAGGAAAAGCGGACTTTCACAAAAGTCGAAGGAGGAAAAATGAACTTCTTCCATTTATATAAGGTCGTTCTCAATGAGAGTTTCATGACTCAGTTTCTAACACAGCCATGTTTTGTAACAGTGTAGAAAAGTTTCATCCCCATGAAACTCTCTCTACTCCCATGAAACTCTCATCATCTCTCTCTTCATCCATACGGTGCCACATCAGCGTATTTAATATCCATGAAACTTGATAAAACTCCATTGAGACTAGCCTAAGCACCGGAAATGGCTCGTTCTGGACAAAGGGAACGAGACCTTATTATATTTCTTTTTGGGTGTTGTGGGCCTGTAGCGGAAGCCAAGTGAGTTGGAAGGAAGGGCGATGCAGAAGCGTTCATGGACCGCCCAGATGCAAGCGATCGTGGGCTACCTAACTGGAAACGTCCCAATTCCACCCAAGGGGCGCGCGACGGAAATTATTTTTGGGTGGTGGACGGGTCCTCCCTGCCACCCCCGTCGACTCATAACACGCCCCACAAAGAGCTCTCCTCCCAAAGCTCTCCCCCCCGAAACCATTCTTCAAAACTGTCCCTCCCACCCGTCGAATCCCCTGCGAGCTCGTGATCCCCACCCCATCGGAGCACATATGATGTCACCTTCAATGAAGCAACGCATGGCGGAGAGGCTCCTCCGCCTCGCGCTAGACGTAGGGCTAATGCTACCGCCTCCCAGCCAGGCGAGACATCGCTCGGAGGCACTCTTCGAACACGTTGGTGACGTTCTTCCGCGGGCGCGAGACGCTACACTGACGCGATGGAGGGAGAGCGTGGAGGAGCAAGGGTGGAGAGGCAGGGCGGAGGAGCGGGAGGCCTCGGACCCCACGAGACGGCGCTCGGAGGCGCTCTTCGAACGTGTCCGCTCGTCCGCAACAAGGAAGGGCAGAGGACCGAGAGGCCTCGGAACCTTATCGCCGCAGCCGCCGCCTGAACTTCGACCCATGGGCAGAACTCTTTGTTTTCAGACGGGTGGTCACCTGCCCGTGGGATTAGGTCTGGAGGGACACGCCGTTGGTGCTCCACGACGTGGGCTTGTGCACGCGCTCGACTTCCCGTCGTACTAGGCAGTCGAGCCTCATGATGTGACCGAGAGCATTGCCAAGATCCTCCAACCACCCGGCCCCGATCTGTTCATTGAGGATGGATTCCTCGATCTTGCCACCACAGAAAGAGTTGTCCCGATGGATGGATCTGTTGGCCGAGAGAGGAGGATTGGCGCACGAGTTGGTGGTGCTTGATGTGGTGCGGCCACACGGGGAGTACGAGTTCCCCGTTGTGAAAGTGCATCTAGCCCTTTAGTGGGTTTTGGTGAATTGAGTGACACCACAATTAAAGGTCTAACATGTTTGCTAAGTGTATCAAAGGTTTAACAACAAAAGCAAACTTGATGGTATTCCACATAGTGTTGAAATGAAGGCCAAATTGTATATTGTTGTATTAGAAGATCATGGAAATAATCTAGTTCAAGCAAAAGACAACAATGCAAATGGAATCAATGAAATGGTTTCTATGTTGTGGGATATCATAGTATCATGTGAAAGCAAGCATACTTGACAAATGACAAATGAGATATGAGTTGATAGTTTTGCATTGGTCTCTACAATGGGTTACTTTACATGAACAAGAAGTGTTGAGTGTCAAGCCAAAATGAAGAGGATATAAGGAATAGTGAATTGGCTTAACCATATTGATATTGATCCATATGTGTCCTGTGTGAGTCAAACTGAAGCTTGATTGATCTCAACATTTATATCTAGAAGATATTCAAGTAAGGATCACAATAGTGAAGAAATGGCTATTCAATGGATACTTGATATGATGTGACTTGAGTATGGATTGATAAGGTAAAGATAGCAAGGAAAGATCTTTGAGGTACTAAGCGGAGGTGAAGGATAAGCAAAGGCTTTGACCAAGGTACCATGGCTAAGGTGAAGAAGAGATTACTTGCATTGAGTTGAGGTACTAATCAAGCTATGAGAAGTCATCTTGTGTTGAGGATCAAATCATTAGTAGAAGTGACTTGAAGCCATGAGTTGAACTAACATGTATGGAAATGGTTCAAGTCACATGCTCAAGGTATATTTGCTCAAGAGAAGAGACAAAGTTGATTACAACCCCTATGAAGCAATATTGAGAAGAAATGACATATGAAGACATTGTTGACACCGCTTTTCGGCACGTGTCAAATGAATTAAGACTTGTGGTTGTTTTCTATCGACATCGGAAAGTTATCAGTTGAATTTGCCGATAAGGGAGAATGCTGCAAGATAAGTTTGTTGCCGATGAAAGCTGAATAGTTGTTGCCGATGGAGGCTGGATGATTCTTGCCGACAAGGGTTAATTGGTGAAGTCAAGTCGCCTGAGCTGTAAAGCAGATAATGCCGATTGCTGATGAGGAGATGTTGCCGATGCCGATGGAAGGTTGCCAGTACAAGGTTGCCGATCGGAAAGTATTACCGATGCCGATGGGCAGGGAGTGCCGATTGGCATAGGGTGACTTAGTGGTTGACGTCAGTGAAGGATTGCCGGTGTTGAAAGAAGGAAGATGCGGATTGAAGGAGTTTGCCGATGGAAATTTTTCATCGAAGCAAAGACATGAGGAAACTGGTGATTTCATACCAGTATTATTATAGTAGTTTGAGTCTGACTCTTGCATGAGTCGTTTGTTTTCCTTTAAAATAGGCGTGTTTGTTTAGGAAAGTAATATTGTTATTTTAGATCCGACTCCCGCGCGGGTCAAGTTTCCTTAAAGTTAGGAGTTTGTTTTAGGAAAGATACGAGTCGTGTCTTTGTACAACTCTCCATGCGGGAATATAAATATGTGCCCAAGGGCTGCGTGTAAATCAATCCAATATCAATCAAATCAATTTACTCTTATTCTACTTTTATCGCAATTTACCCTTTATTGCATTAGTCTTAGATTATCTACGAGTTCTTCAAGCTTCGACGGGCTGCATCATCTTGATCTCCGTCAAATACTTGCAAGTTCCGCGTGGGAGTACCTCTGAGCTTTGACATCCGGGCGCATCGTTGTTGTCTTGTTCAGCTCTGCTCTAGTTATCCTGATCAAGTTCCAATCTCGGCATCCGGACGTATCGCCGTTGTCTTGATTGAATCTTGTTCTAGTTATCGTCCTTATCGATTAACTGGTCAAATCGACTGGCACGCCTCCGGATATCGAATTTTGGGTAAAAGCCCGAGGTGTTCGCAGATCCTGACGCTTTTTGTGTCAACACCTCTTTTGGCACGCCCAGTGGGACACGATTAATCAAATTATACATCTATCATGGGTGATAACTCCGACGTTAACCAGAGGAATGTCATTGAAGTCTCCGAGGCCGATCTAAAAGATGATCAGAAGCTGGCCATGGAGCGGGCTATGGAGGAGTACAAGCAATTGTATCTGAAATCCTTCAGCCTAAGCAGGAGCGGCGAAGCAATCCAGAAGCAAGATCCGCCGTTGCCACGGCAGGTCACGTATGACGCCAATCCTGGTAAGTTACAAGAGATGGTTAATTCTGCTCTAAGTCAAGCATTAATTAGCCACTCCAGCGTGCTGTCCAATACTGTGTACAATGTTGTCATGCAATCATTCAAAGAAGGACATGCGCCTCAATATGTTGGTCCAGCGTATCATCAACCTGGATCGGCATCTACAAGCCCATCGGCAGCCCCAATGGCGTCTTCCACTCCTGTGGAGCTGTCTGCCGATGTGGCTACACCGCCAAGACCGAACCCTGGTAGCGTCACCAAGCTCAATACAGATCCAGTGGCGTCGGCAACTTCAGGACCTGCTATCCAAAGTCAATCAGCTCCCACTAACTGGTGGGGATACGGTATGCCTCCAAATCTATCTGTTGGTTCTAATCTGGTATAGGGAGACAGCTCAGCTTGGAAGGGCTCCATGACATCGGCAATGCAATCACAGCTGGTGGCCCCTATGATGCATTACTCTACGCCCTCTCCAACTATACAAGTGTCATCAGAAGATTTTCAAGTGATTCCTAAAATACCTCTGATGCCACCATCGGCAAGCTCTATGCCGATGCAACACGCTACAGCAGCTGGAAGCCAACCTATGGTTGCAAATCCTCAAGTCGGAATGCTAGTTCCCCAAGGTAATCTGATGATTGATTGCTCCAGGATACAAGAGCAACATGCTCCAGCTAGCTATCAGCCCTCGGCAAGTCATATGCCGATGATTTATAATCCTGGATGGGCTAACCAGCCGCCAGCTCAACAGCGTGGTGTGTCAATATATCATTATGGAGGCCCAGCTAACACTCAGAGCGGACCATCGGTACAGCCACCGATGAATACGATGACTCAACCTAATCTACCAAGTGTTCAGATGACTGGTGCTGCGCCCGTGACTACTCCGCATCATCTTCAAGAGGCGCATCGGCCGGCTCCACCAGTCAACCACCAGTCAATGAGTTGGCAAGAGCAGGATGCATATTGGACCGATAAGATCGCCGAAGTTATGAAAGAACAATTCGGCATTAAACCCAAAGTCAATACATATTCTTATCGGACTCCGTATCCTCCGGCGTATGACTTGATTCCTCTCCCAAATCGGTACAAAGTGCCTGATTTTACCAAGTTCTCCGGCCAAGATGACACATCAACGATGGAGCATATTAATCGCTTCATTATCCAGTGCGGAGAAGCTGCCAGCAGGGAAGAATTGAGGGTGAGATTGTTCTCTTCATCATTGTCTGGATCAGCATTCACATGGTTCATACCGCTGCCTCCAAATTCTGTAATCACATGGGCCGATCTAGAGAGGCAATTTCATAAATACTTCTTCGCTGGCATACACGAGAAGAAGCTTACCGATCTGGTCAAACTGAGGCAACGCAATGACGAATCGGTAGAAAACTTTGTTCAAAGGCTGCGGGACGTGAAGAACAAGTGCTACAGCCTGGTACTTGATGATCGGCAACTGGCAGATTTGGCCTTCCAAGGATTACTGCCGCACATCAAGGACAAATATGCATCTCAGGAATTTGAAAGCCTAAGTCATCTGGTGCAAAGGATTGCCGATCAAGATGTCAAAACCTTTGAACCCAGAAAGACTTGGAATAAAAAGGTGACCTTCGTGGGCAAGAAGACTCTGGATCCGATGACGAGCTAAGCATCGGTGCGGCTGAATGGGTGAAGGATAAGAAATTTGTGTCTTGTCCGTTCGGCCAAAAAGAAACCGAAAGGTTCACCTTTGACGTCACCAAGGCCGACAGGATATTTGACTTATTACTTCAAGAAGGGCGAATTAAGTTGGTGCCTAATCAAGTAATTCCATCGGCTGAAGAGCTCAAGAAGATCAGGTACTGTAAATGGCATAATGCGATTTCTCACAGTACCAATGACTGCAAGGTATTCAGGCAGCAATTGCAGTCAGAGATTGAATCTGGACGCATCAAATTTGAAAATTCTAAAGTCCAGAAACCGATGAAGATTGATCAGCACCCATTTCCGAATAATATGGTGGAAACCGGTGGAAGAACCAAAGTGCTGACATCGGAAGCTGCCAAGAAGAACGCATCGGTAGATCCTAACCATCAAGTAACTAAGCGCGATGAAAGAAGGTTTGCCAATGACAGAAAGGGCAAGAGAGTTGCCGATGAAGGTAGCAGTGCCAATAGGACTCCTGGTGTTATAATCACGCATAAGCAGCCAAGGCGAGACTATCGGCAATCACGTGAAGAGTGATATAGGCAAGAAGAAGAAGGGCACCAGGAATGGCTTCGGCATAAGGACCACTGGAAGTGTCCCTTCTTCGTTCACTGTTGGGAAGAAGGTATTAAGCTGCCTACTGCCGATAATTGCCCCGAGTGCAATGGATATTACACTGCCGATCGGTCAGGTAAGAAACCTTGTTTTGATAATCGGGCATCCAGGTACGCCAAGCTACTCAGAGAGAAGAGATCGGCGCATGACCGACTAGGGGGAAAGCTTAGTGCCCATGACAGGCTTGGTAGACGTGTTGATCAAGAGGAGCTGGCCAATGCAAGAGTACCTGATGAAGAAGTATTCTCCAGGGATCCAAACATCGGAAGAAGTACCGATGCAAGCGGTGGAAAGCAGCACCAGCCTGTCTGGAAAACCAAGCTTCCTCAGTGGTGCCCCAAGGGTCTGACGAAGACTCAGAAGAGGAGGATTCAGCGCGAACGCCGCAATGACTTGTATGACAATGGAGAACCCTCAAGGGAAAAGCAGTGGAGGCCAAAGCGCAAGGACAGGGATCCATCAACAGAAATTAATATGGTCGTCATGTTGCCGATGGAGTTCATGGCACCTGTCAGCGATGATGAGGAGACTGCTGAGATGGCACAATTGGTGCTGGATCTAATGACGGCCGTCTTCGAGAAGCCTGCCGATGATGAGAGGCAGCACCTGAGGGCTCTGTTCGTTAAGGGCAAAGTGGATGGACAGCCTATGACAAAGATGCTGGTGGATGGTGGGGCATCAATAAACATAATGTCATATGCCGTGTTCAGAAAACTTGGGAAGGGCGACCAAGACTTAGTCAAGACGGATATGAAGCTCAAAGACTTTGAAGGCAACGTGTCGACAGCCATGGGAGCTGTATGTGTCGAATTGACCATCGGCAGTAAAACTTTGCCGACGCATTTTTTGTGATCAGTGGCAAAGGCACTTACAACTTGCTCCTCGGAAGGGATTGGATCCATGCCAATTGTTGTGTTCCTTCTACTATGCATCAGAGTCTTGTACAGTGGATCGGGGACAGGATTGAAGTCGTCCGAAGTGAAGCCCCATCTACTGTTGCATCGGCAGAATCGGAAACTTATGAGCAGACCAGGTGCATATCCGGTGAAGCTTGGGACAAGGAGTTCCTCAAAGTTGCCGATTACCGCATTAAACCGATCCAAGCAGTCGGTCCTGAAGAGAGTTTTAATGGATCGGTTCGCTGATGATGGAAAACTGCGACAGGGCTTCACATCCGCCGATGATTTACTCGAGATAGACATCGGTGATGGTAGTAAACCTAGGCCTACTTTTATTAGTGCTAAGTTAGATTCCCAATGTAAACAACAGTTGACTGATTTATTGAAGGAATATAAAGATTGTTTTGCTTGGGATTATACCGAGATGCCTAGTTTAGACCGATCGATAGTTGAACATCGGTTACCCATCAAGTCTGGTTTCCAACCACATCGGCAACCTGCACGCTGATGCAATCCTACTATTTTACCTGACATCAAGGCTGAGATTACCAAGTTAATCGAAGCTGGATTCATTCGGCAATGCCGATATGCCGAATGGATTTCTAATGTGGTTCCTGTGTATAAAAAGAATGGAAAACTTCGTGTTTGTATTGATTTCAGGAATCTCAACAAGGCCACACCGATGGATGGCTATCCGATGCCTGTTGCTGATTTGCTGATTGATGCTGCTGCTGGACATCAAATCATTAGCTTCATGGATGGTAATGTTGGGTATAATCAAATATTCATGGCTGAAGAATACATATCCAAGACTGCTTTCAGATGTCCAGGTCATGTCGGTTTATTTGAGTGGGTTGTCATGACTTTTGGGTTAAAGAATGTTGGTGCTACTTACCAGAGGGCAATGAATTTCATCTTTCATAAGTATATCAGCACAATGGTCGAAATCTATATTGATGATGTGGTGGTTAAATCTGAAGATTTTAAAAAGCATCTTGCCGATTTGCGCAAAATATTGGAATGCACAAGGGAGCGCGGGCTGAAGATGAATCCTAACAAGTGTGCGTTTGGTGTATCGGCAGGTCAATTTCTGGGTTTCATGGTGCATCAAAGAGGCATCGAGATCGGCAAGAAATCCATTGATGCAATTAACAAGGTGGTTGCTCCTGCAAACAAGACTGAGCTACAATCTTTGATCGGCAAGATTAATTTCATTAGAAGACTTATATCCAACTTGTCTGGCAAGATTAAACCTTTTAGTCCATTGTTAAAGCTGAGAGCCGATCAAGAGTTTACATGGAAAGAAGAACAACAGTTAGCCTTGGAGGAGATCAAAAAATATCTGGTAAACCCTCTAGTCTTGGTTCCACCTCAGCACGGGAAGCCTTTCAGATTGTATTTGTCTGTCGATGACAGTGTTATCGGATCGGCTTTAATTCAAGAATTTGAAGGAAAGGAACGTGTCATATATTATCTGAGCAGAAGGTTGGTGGATGCTGAAACTAGGTATTCGGCCATAGAGAGATTATGCTTATGTCTATATTTCTCTTGCATTAAATTGAGGCATTATTTATTGTCGGCTGAATGCACTGTTGTCTGCAAAGATGATGTGGTTAAGTACATGCTGTCAATGCCAATATTAAGTGGACGAATCGGCAAATGGATTTTGGCGCTTTCAGAGTTTGACCTAAGGTATGAATCGGCTAAGGCCGTTAAGGGTCAAGTGATGGCCGATTTTGTTACTCAGCATTGCAATGTGGTGAGCTCTGCGGAGATTGCTCCTTGGAGTTTGTTCTTTGATGGGTCTACGTGCAAGGACGGAGCAGGTATCGGTATTCTCTTAATTTCGCCCCGAGGACGGAAGTATGAAATTTCGTTGCCGATTGTTGCTACTTCAACAAACAATCAAGCTGAGTACCGGGCTTTACTTAAGGGGTTGGAATTACTCAGGGAAGTACGTGCCGATGCTGTTGAAATCTTCGGTGATTCTATGTTGGTAATCAACCAGTTGATTGGGATGTATGAATGCCGAAGTGAAGCTTTAATTGCGACCCATGAGAGATGTTTGCAATTATTAAAAGAATTCAAAGAGTACCATCTTGAGCATATTCCTAGATTGCATAATGAAGAGGCCAATCGGTTAGCACAGAATGCTTCAAGATGTCAACCGATTCAAGAGGCCGTAACATCGGTAACGGTTGCCGATGACTGGAAAGGTGAAATTGCCGATTACTTAAGGAACCCGTCTAAGAAGGTTGAAAGGCGTCTAAGGTTCCAAGCCACCAAGTATGTACTCCTTGACGATGAATTGTATTATCGGACGATCGATGGAGTTTTACTCAAGTGCCTTGGGAAGGAGGAGTCAAAGGAGTTGATGGGTGAGATCCATGAAGGTGTGTGTGGAGCACATCAATCGGCATTCAAGATGAAGTGGATGATTAGGCGGAATGGATATTATTGGCCGACAATCCTTGAAGATTGTTTCAACTATTTCAAAGGGTGCCAGGATTGTCAGAAGTTTGGCAACGTACAGAGGGCACCTGCATCGGCGATGAATCCTATAATCAAGCCTTGGCCGTTTAGAGGATGAGCTATTGATCTCATCGGCCAAATTTATCCGCCATCGAGTAAGGGGCATAAGTTTATACTTGTTGCTACCGATTACTTCACTAAATGGGTTGAGGCGATTCCTTTGAATAAGGTGACATCGGCAAACATGGTGGATTTTGTTAAAGAACACATTGTTTACCGATTCGGTATTCCTCAAACTATTACTACCGATCAAGGAATCATGTTCACATCGGGAGAGTTTGATGAGTTTGCTGCTAGTATGGGGTTCAAGGTGTTAAACTCTTCGCCTTATTATGCCCAGGCTAATGGTCAGGCTGAAGCGACTAATAAGGGAGTTATCAAGCTTATAAAACGCAAGATTGAAGAAAACCCTAGAAGGTGGCATGTGGTGTTAAATGAAGCCTTATGGTCATATTGGATGGTTTGTCATGGTGCAACCAAAGTCTCGCCGTATCAGTTGGTCTATGGACACGATGCTGTCTTGCCTTGGGAGATTAAAACTGGCTCTAGGCGATTATCTTTTCAAGATCAATTGACGACCGATGATTATGCTACTCTAATGAAAGACAGAGTTAGAGGATTTAGCGAGTCATCGGTTGAGGGCATTGATCAGCATTGAGGAGAATAAGAAGAGGGTTGCCAGATGGTATGACAAGAAAGTAAAAGTAAAGGAATTCGCCGATGGTGATTTGGTTTGGAAGTTGATTTTACTGATCGGGACTAAGGGTTCTAAATTTGGAAAATTGTCTCCTAATTGGGAAGGTCCTTATCGGATAAAGCAGTCTGCACCTGGTAATGCCTATATTTTGGAGACTCTTGAAAGAGTTGCATTTTCTAGGGCAATCAACGGTAAATACTTGAAGAAATATTACCCTAGTATTTGGGTAGACGCATAGTGCTCAGTTGAATGCCGATGAAGGAAAAAGTTATATAAACATCGGTAAAAGCGTGACGTTATATTACATAGCCAAAATCAAGTATTACTGGTTACATTTGCCGATGTAATGGAATTTAACAAGTTACAACAGAGATTGGATAACTGATATCGCACGCAGGCGAATTTGTTCTATCTCTTCCATCTCCCTAGCATCCTCATCGGCAGATCCTTCAACCGCCTTGATCCTTTTCTTTAGAGCGATGGCTTGTCGGGCATTGTTGTCCCTCTCTTGGCGCAGAGCTTTGATGGTATCGGGAAGTTGGGCTCTCTTCTGGCTGACTGCATTCAAGGCTTCTTCAACCTTTCTTAGCTCAGCTTGCAGCTCTTCCTTTCTTGCCGATAATTGGATGAATTCCTGTTCAAGATCAGTGTCGGAAGCTTCCACTTGGCTGATGTTCTTGTGCTTCTCATCGGCAATTTGCTTAAACGTAAGCATTTCTTCCGTGAGTTTGGATTGAGCATTCCTGTTGGCAATACGGTTTGAGATCCGTTGGTATTGAAGTCGGCGACTCTCAAGGAAGGCTTCTTGGAGGAGAATTTCTTCTGCATCGGCAGGTAGTTGGCCTTGGATATCTTTGAAAGCTGTCCTTGCTGCAGTTGAATCCTGAACGAGTTGGGAAGTATCTTGTTGCAGCAAGGAAAGCAGTGCTTCGAGTTTGGATTTGACTTCTGCTGATAGAGCTGGAGCAGAGCTTTCTTCGTCCTCATCCTCATCGGGAATGTTGATAGTGAAGGAGAATAGGTGTCTGCTCGAGCGGGGCCTGCTTGGTGCTCATCCTCGTCCTGGGGGTTAACGCCGAAGGAGAATAAGCTGTCTGGAGAGTCTTGGGCCTGAAAAAGAAGAAGTTAAAATGCGCCGATCATAAGATTATACTATGAATTTTTTTGATAACCGACTTACCATCTTGAAGCGAATTTCTTGCCTGGGACTTGGCATGTTGGATGGTCCAGCCTCATCTTGGAGATCGGCGGCAGTTGCCGATGAATGAGCTTCTGTTGGGGAAGCAGTTGATGCCGTTGGTGCTGGTGGTGTTGTTGCTGGCGTTGCTTCTGATGTGGTAGCTGGCTCCCGTGGTGGCGACACCGTTCTTTCATCGGGGATTTCGGCTGGTGAGGGTGCCGATGCCGATGTCGCCTCCGTTGTTGCAGCGGGTGGTGTTACCTCCTGATCGGGGATGTCGTCCAGTGGATGCTCAGGGGTAGGAGCCGGTGATGGTTCTGCCGTTGGCGCGTCGACAGTTGGTGATGCAACTGGAGTCAATGGCGAAGATGGGGTAGCCAGCCTCAAGCGCCTTTTCTTCCTTGGTGTGGCAGTGGGAGATCCAGCCCGTTTCGATGAAGCCTGGGGGGCATCGGCAGCAGGACTTGGAGATGCTTGCATGCTTGGAGCAGCTGCCGATGACCTCATTGCCTGAAAATATTTAATGCAAGTTATACAAAGTAAACTGTTGCCGATGAAGCAGTATGTGATCGGTATAAGGATGAGATTTACTGCAAAAACCCACGTCAAGGCAGCAGCAGCGGCCGATGTAGCCTTGGTTTTTGCAGGCGTCGGTTTGGGTACCTTCTGGGGGGTGAAAACAGCCAGTGTGGGGGCGTTATTGCCGATGAGTGATATGGGTTTCATCATTCAGAGATTAAAGGGCTTGCCACTCCTGCTCATCTTGGGAATCGGATCATCAACCTATTAAGCATAAGAGGGTCAGATGTTGGTGATAAGAGTAAAGTAATGAGGAATGCATCGGAATGAAAAACTTACTGCTTCATCGGGAATGACGTGATTGATGTCAATTATATTCCGATAGTAGTGTGATGACTTGGCAAATAGCTGATATCTCCATTCTTACCACCAGAATTTGTATTCATTTGTGATGAAGGATGTTGGTGACCAAGAGGACAAGTCAATATCCGACATATCGGCATTTGGAGGAAGATTGACAACCTTGTTCCAATCCATAGCACTGGAGATGGTTTGCCTTGGTTTTACCACCTTGGAGTAGCAGAGCTTGATCGGCAGTTGGCCAAATGCCAGTTGTCTTGCCGCCGCCGATGGGTAGTAGAACTCGAAGGATGGAGGGGCATTCTTCCCAATTCCGAAGATATTAACTGGAATAGCTCGAGGAACAATGCTGGCCTTCATGATTGTTTGATTTTGAGGCACATTCCCATCGCTAAGGTTGAACAGCAGCAGGAATCGGTTGTCCTCGTCAATGTATGGCCACCAGAGCCGTTCCGAAGCAGGGATTCTGTTATAGAATTTCTGGAAGAACAGGCCAAACTGCTCTGCATCGGCATCGGTCCCTGGCAGCACTATGATGGCCTCTCCGAAGTTGAGTGGAGGACGAGTTGCCGATTCATCATCCCTATATTTGTGATCTTCCGATATGTCCCTTGGGAACTGTTGAGCGAACAAGTCAAACTGGAGGACTTTGTACATGTGGGCGTTCAGCCACATGTTGATGAACCACCAGGGACCCCCGAGGTTGCCGATGGACTCGCCTAGCAGTAACTTCTTGGCTACTTGGTGTAGAAGGCGGTATACCGATCCAAGAAGATATCTGCCTAGAGGAAGTCTTGTTCCATCGGCAAGAAGTTCAGCTGCCGGAAGATGCATGGTGGTGCTTCCGACTGCTCTGCCATAGAAGATGAATTTTTCCAGCCACATATTCAGAAATATGGCGTGTTCTCTCTGGCTTACCGATCCGGTCTTCTGATACTCCTGGATATAGCCAGTCCAGCCGCCGATATTCCGAGTGTTCACTTTGTACTCGGTTTACCTATTGAACAGGGTGAAGGTATCGGCAGAAGAGACGTCCAGGCCGGTCAACATATGGACATCGGCAAGGGTAGGGGTGGTTGGTCCGTGTCTGAACAGGAAGGCGTTTATGGTGTCAGACCAGAAGTAGGATGCCGCCATCAGCATGTTCTCGTTTTTCTCCATATCGGCAATGGAGAGCCTGATGCACTGATCTAGATTGTGCTCTGACCAGTAAACTTGTTATGTTCTGACAACCCTAAGGTACCAGTTCTTCCACCCTTTGGTGGGCTTGGGCCATGAGGAATACGGTTGGTTTCCGCGTTGATCATGTAACTAGGATCAGGATTCCCCATTGGGCCTAGGCAGGTGAAGCTGGACTGCTCGAGAGGGATCACTACTTTGTTGTACAGTTCCTAGGTTTCGAAAAGAAAAGAAAGGAAGGAATCAAAGAAGGAAAGGGGAAAGTTATGGATTCATACGGGAAAGGAACTAGCAGAAGATTGGATGAGGTGGAAAATGGATTTACCTTAGGAATGTCGACTTGAATCGCCATTGGAGCTGAGAGAGTTCTTGCGTTCGTACTGGAGCTTGGGGAAAGCACTGTTGTTTGAGCTCGAGAGGGTGTTCTTCGGAGGCGCCGCCGGAGGTTGAAGACGAAGGCAGATGAAGAGTGAAAATGGATTCAGGGTAAAAAGGCAGATTGGATCCTGGTAACTTTTATAAGCTTACGCAGGGGTATTTTGGAGTTTCTGCTCGTTCTGTGCAGGAATGTGGAGAGGCATGCGATGGGTGTGCGCGATAATCAAGGAGGTATGATTGGATTTGCCACTGTTTATGCTATAATCGAGGGATTTTATTAATAAATTGTGGTTCTGCGCGCGGAGATCGAGGAAGTTGTGCAGTTATCTCGAAGGTAACGGCTACAGTAGAGAGAATTTCGGCGCGTAAAGTGTTATACACTCCGAAATTGGGGGCATGTGTTGACACCGCTTTTCGGCACGTGTCAAATGAATTAATACTTGTGGTTGTTTTCTATCGGCATCAAAAAGTTATCAGTTGAATTTGCCGATAAGGGAGAATGCTGCAAGATAAGTTTGTTGCCGATGAAAGCTGGATAGTTGTTGACGATGGAGGCTGGATGATTCTTGCCGACAAGGGTTAATTGGTGAAGTCAAGTCGCCTGAGCTGTAAAGTTGCTAATGCCGATTGCCGATGAGGAGATGTTGCCGATGCCGATGGAAGGTTGCCAGTACAAAGTTGCCGATCGGAAAGTATTACCGATGCCGATGGGCAGGGATTGCCGATGGGCATAGGGTGACTTAGCGGTTGACGTCAGTGAAGGATTGCCTGTGTTGAAAGAAGGAAGTTGCGGATTGAAGGAGTCTGCCGATGGAAAGTTTTCATCGAAGCAAAGACATGAGGAAACTGGTGATTTCATACCAGTATTATTATAGTAGTTTGAGTCTGACTCTTGCATGAGTCGTTTGTTTTCCTTTAAAATAGGCGTGTTTGTTTAGGAAAGTAATAATTTTATTTTAGATCCGACTCCCGCGCAGGTCAAGTTTCCTTAAAGTTAGGAGTTTGTTTTAGGAAAGATACGAGTCGTGTCTTTGTACAACTCTCCATGCGGGAATATAAATATGTGCTCAAGGGCTACGTGTAAATCAATCCAATATCAATCAAATCAATTTACTCTTATTCTACTTTTATCGCAATTTACCCTTTATTGCATTAGTCTTAGATTATCTACGAGTTCTTCAAGCTTCGACGGGCTGCATCATCTTGATCTCCGTCAAATACTTGCAAGTTCCGCGTGGGAGTATCTCTGAGCTTTGACATCCGGGCGCATCATTGTTGTCTCGTTCAGCTCTGCTCTAGTTATCCTGATCAAGTTCCAATCTCGGCATCCGGGCGTATCGCCGTTGTCTTGATTGAATCTTGTTCTAGTTATCGTCCTTGTCGATTAACTGGTCAAATCGACTGGCACACCTCCGGATATCGAATTTCGGGTATAAGCCCGAGGTGTTCGCAGATCCTGACGCTTTTTGTGTCAACAGACATTGAGAACTCAAGTGGTTAAAATAGTTATTTTCCATTGATCTTGAGTATAGGTATGTCGTACTATTAAGGGGGAAGTAATACGAATGATAGACAAGTCTCAAGTGCTCAAACTAACCAAACCCAAGTGCTACATGAAAGAAAACCTTAGAACTGCACCTCCACTTGCTGATCTTGGACTTGTTCTCTATTGGGTTGGATAGCCCTCGCAACAAGCTTTCCGAAATGTCCAAGATCACTAAAAAGGGAGTCCGGAATCAAAAGTTATAGTTGTTTCCGTGGGGTGGCTTTTGCTGTCTCTAGGAGGGCGGCAGTGCCGCCCTCAAACAGCCACAACGGCTAGTTTTCGAATCCTAACGGTTGGTTTTAGTGGGGTGGCTATATACCCATCCCACGCCTCCTGGTGAGGCTGCTGGTGTCCAGAACACTTCCAACCCTTCCAAAGCTATTTGAGAGCTCTCCCCAACCCTCTCTTTGTGAGATTGAAGTGCTTAGTGATTGATTAAGTGTTGGGGCTGTGTGATTGAGATCTAGAGAGCATATTAGAGCTAACCAAACCTTGAGCACTTGTTGGGCTTCATCGATCTTCGTTGTGCATTTGTTACTCTTGGAGGTGAAGCCTCCTAGATGGCTAGGCGTCGCCCGACGAGCTCCCGTGCTTGTGGTGAGCAGCGGGATCAGTTTGTAAGACCCTCTTGCAGCTAAGAAATCACCCCTCACTTCAAGGATTAAGTTCCTTGATTTGAGAACGAGGGAAGGGAAAGTCTTGTGTGGCGAGCCTTAGCCTTGTGTGGCGTACCTCAACAACGTGGACTTAGGCAAGCCTTGGTGGCGAGCTGAACCACGGGATAAATCCTTGTGTCTTGTGTGTTGTTTACATTCAAGTATATCTTGCATAGACATTGCTAGGGTTTGAGGTTTCGATTTGAGCTAGTAAGTGATTTCTGTGGTATCCAGTCTTCGTGCTGGACTTTATCATGAAACTGGGCCTTTGTGCTGCTTATAGTATCTAATTTCTCCCAGCGAAATATGAGCTCGATCTAAGTTATATTTGAAGGGCGGAAGTGCCGCCCTCATAGAGCGGTAGTGTTGTCCTCTATTCTTTTTGAGTTGTGAGCTGAATTTTTGCAGGGTTACTATTGAGCATCTCATGATCTCGTTCCCACAATTTGGGTTGAATTGGACCTACGGTCATAGGTCGGCACTGACGACCTCAAAGGGAGGCAGTGCTGCCCTCGGTGTTGATATTTGTTTGAGCGAAATTTTTGTAGGCCTATTCATCCCCCCCCCTCTAGTTCTCCTAGGCGACATCAAGGTCCTTTCAATTGGTATCGGAGTTTGGCTCTCAATTTTGGGCTTAACCGCCTTGAGAGAATGATGTCGACAAGTGGGGAGGTATCTCTAGAACTTTTACTTTTTGATGGCTCAAATTATACATCTTGGTCTGTTGTTGTAGTTAATGTTTTTAGGACCATGGGTCCTCATATAGAGCAGATTGTAGATGTGAGCATTTCACCTCCTAGTGATGATTTGGACTATCTATCTAGAGAGGAAGTGAAATGCTTACAATACAATGCTCAAGCTACTAATGTCTTATTTAGTGCTTTGAGTGAAGATGTTCTTGATGCTATCATATTTAGAGATGATGAACCACTTGGTGATGCTCATATCATTTGGACCATGCTCAAAGAAAGATATGGTAAATCCAAATGTGATGAGAAGTTGCTCACATTAGAGAATTCACTTGAGGAGTGCTCAACTTCACCAACAAATGATGATCCTCAAGTGATTATTCCAAAAGTCATAAGTGATCATGCCACATCCATCTTCTCACGAACATATGACTCAATAAATGGTAATGAAGTTGTTGGTGAGAACAATATTTGTATATGTGGCACTTCTACTTCCTCTAGTTCTTGTGAGACTAACATTTTGAAGGAAGGAGAAGCTTGTGATCGGTGGAGGCCAAATGATGAATCAACCTCACCTAGAAGCTCAACTATCCATGTCTCTACTCCTATGTGTCTCATGGCAAAAGGTGAGAAGGTAAAATCAAAAGCCAAACCTCTACCTCCTCCTAGTGACATCTCTAGTAGTGATCTTAGTGATAGATCTAGTGATGAAGAGATTGATAACATAATTAAAAATTTAGATCCTAAGACCAAACTCTTCATCTCTAAGCTAATGGAGGATTTAGACAGTGTCCAAGCTGAGCTAGCCGATAGAGATGAAAGTCTTGAAGAAACTGAAAAGATGTATATTGGCTGCAAGGAAGCTCTTGCATTAGAGAGAAATGAGGTGGACTACTTGCACAAGGCCTTGGCCGAAGATCAAGAAGAACTTGCTCTCACAAGGAAGGCCAATATTGCACTCAATGAAAAGTATTGTGTCTTAGTTAAAAAGCACAAGAAAGTTGAGTTGCAATATAGTCATCTTTGGGAGAGCACCTCACATCCCTCTAAGGCAAAGGATGCCTCTATTCCCTCCACTAGCTAAGGCTGTGGAAAATGCTTTAATCTTGATTTGAATATTTATGCCACTAACCTTGCTAATATGGAGGCTATCAGAAAATAAATTGCTAGGCTCAATGAAATGATTGCAGAAGGTGTTCAGCTGGAGAGCAAGGGTAAAGTTGGTACAGATCAGTCTGCACAAATGGTGGCACAACAGTAGCCCCGAGCAGCACAACCACCTAAGGGCAGCAGTGCCGCAGTGAAGGGCGGCAGTGTCGCTCCCCACAGAAAAGGGAAGGCTACCACTTCTACCCCTGCTCAAATTAAACCCAACAAGAAGATCATCATGTCAAAGAAAGAGACTTA
The DNA here is from genome assembly GCA_022036555.1 of Microstegium vimineum. Taxonomy (NCBI): domain Eukaryota; kingdom Viridiplantae; phylum Streptophyta; class Magnoliopsida; order Poales; family Poaceae; genus Microstegium; species Microstegium vimineum. Next base: position 35,007,496 of record CM039131.1, read on the forward strand.
GAAACCAAAGAGTACTTCCATCACTTGCTTCGAGTGCAAGAAAGATAGTCACCATGTGAGAGATTGCTCTTTGAAGAAAGAAGAGAAGGGCATGAGCAAGATCCAAGAGAAGAAGAAGTTAGCTCATGTTAAGTGCTCCAAAGTAGAACACAATGCCTCTATGTGTTCAAACAAGGTTGATGACTAAGCCACACTTCCAAAGAAGAACACAAGAAAAAGCAATAGGAAGTGTTATGGATGCAATGAGAAGGGACATGAAATTGCATCATGCCCCTACATGAATGATGAAGGCTTAGAATCATCAAGAAAGAGGGTCATTAGCAAGGTAGCAAGCAAAAAGAAAGAAAAGAAGACTTACAAGGACAATAAACACCTATGCTACACTTACCGAGGAAAGGGACATTTTGGTAAGGATTGTCCCATGGGTAACACTCTTAAGCTTGACTCATCAATTGATTCAAATATGCTTGAGAGACCCAACAATGACACTTGGGCTAGAAAGGTGATTGGTTCACTATATGCTAGCACAAAGGCCATTTGGGTGCCTAAGTCTCTTGTGACTAATCTTAATGGACCCAACATGGTTTGGGTACAAAAGTATGCTTGATGAGTGTTGTAGGTACTTGAAGGTGATATGAAGCTTTAGGGTGCTTGAGAAAGTTGATTTAAAATATTCACTCAAGCTATAAATCAATTCATAATATATATTATTATGTGATTGACCCAAAGATGAATCAATAGAAATATTTCAAATTTCATATTCACCTCGGTAACTAGTATCTAACCCTTGCTAGCTAGCCACTTGACTTGTGTAGTCTCTAGCAATTCACAAATATATATGTGTTTGTGACTTGTTAAGAGTGGTTAGAGTACTTTAAATTTAAATGAATCATCTTCCATATGATGCTTTTAATGGCTCTCTAGTAGAGCAAGTTCTTGTTGTGTTGCAGGTTATGAAGTATAGAGACAAGAGATCATTAAGTTGTTGTTGCACCAAATTTCCGCTGACATACTCAATGAAGAAGTGCAACACCCACACCTGCTGGAAATCAACACGGCGGCAGTGCCGCGCCTATGGGTGGTAGTGCCGCCCCTCCTACCTCAGTAGCAGCTAAAATTAGTCCAAGCTATGGACAAAGCCTACAACATGATCATAAGCAATGTGAAGATGAAGAGACCATCTCATTCATTACATTTAAAGAAGGGTGGTAACAACTAAATCTCAAGTGCATGCTATCTTCACATTTTACTCTTTTGTGTCTTGTGTAGCCACTTAGGGAAATAAATCACTTGAGGTTATATATATTGGTTGTTGGTCATGGAAGAAAAGTATGATTGGAAATCATCCACACCAAGTAACATAGATGACTTAAATTTTTCTTTGTGGACTTCAAACCAAGAATCTCAAGATAAATAAAGTTTATGTTCATACACATACTTTGAGTTGGTTTGAGGGATTCAAATACTTGGCTCATATTGAAGAATACAAGTAAACTTCAAGAAGACTGAGAATGAAGAATCAAGCTCAAGTAAAGTAGAACCACTTATCACTTACAATTCAAGAACTCTCTTCTTGATGTATTCTTGTCATATGGTAATTTGGCAAATTTTTATTCTCATATTATGGCCATCTACATGCCCTAACGGTTGTAAGTATCTTTTGGCATATTTCAATTTGATTATCCTTTTGTTGCCATGACCTAGACATAGAGTGAAATCCTAAGTTCTTAATTGAATAAAGTGTTATGTGAGAAATTCAAATACTTAGAGCACTTATCAAAATGGACTTTACTCTATGACTAGTGTTGTGAGACTAACCTTTCTCTCTAAGTGATATTTGTGTAGTCTCACTAGCGAATTGAGAGAATGTGTTTCTCAAATGGAGTGTGCTATGATAGGAAGGTCATCAATCCAAAACTATGTGATGTATTCCCTCTATAGTTAATTTGGAGTTGATTTGTCTATTTTAGACACTCGCCATAATATGGCTTAAATCTGCCCTTTAGACTTAATTAACCAATCATGCACATTTACATTGTCTTTTCCACTCACAAGAATGTGCATGAGGCTTTAAGGGAGATTTAGTCCATATTATGAGGTTTCTCTATTTAGTGACCCACTTGCCATTCACATATAAAGGGTTACCAAATGAGAAACTAGTACTTGTGATACTAATATTCTCTTGTGTTTGAGTTTGTCTACAGAAAATAAATAACAAGAGTTTGTGCTTACTTAATTGAATAAGTCACAAGTCTAAAGGTTACTCTTCACCTAAAGAAAGATGAGGTTGCTAGAAATCAAAGAGAATCACTTTTCTAGTATTGGATAAAATCAAGTTTGAGGTTGAGTTGGATATGATATATTGATAGAATTCACAAGATTACAAGTGTTGACAAGAGGAGTGAATGGAAATAACATCTTGTGAGTATTATCAACAAAATTCACCTCAAGATTGGACAAGAAGTAGAGAGAAGAATTGAAAATCATCAAATCTGTTCAGAAAAGTAAAATCTGAGTTGGCTGACTTCAAGAATGGATTTGGATGTTCAAAGACTAATGAATTGGTCTGAAACTTTATGAGCATGCTATACACATATAGCACTTGTTTCTGCACAGTTTACATGAAGAAAAGTTTAGAAGAAAATCAGTTTTGAGTTGTTTTCTGTCAGCTTCAGCAGTGCAGTTTTTCAGACTTTGACAGTTTTGAAAGAAAATATGTTTGACTGACCTAATGGTGTCCAAATGGGCTGAAATTTCTATATAAGTTAAAGGACATGTATATCTATACCTATACCAAATTTCATATATAGTGGATCAATATTCTGAGAGATATGAAGTTTTCTCTAAAGTGGACAAAAGCTGAAAACTGAGTGAGGTTCAGACTTTAGCATATTGGTAGAATATTGATTTGACTGAGCAAATAGTGTCCAAATGAGCTGAAACTTTCATAACAGTTCGAGGACTCATATATGTACATCTCTACCAAATTTCATGCTTATTGGACTAGTGGTCTGAGATATATTGATTTTTATCAAATGAAGACAGAATCTGAAACTTAGTGTTTCTCAGACTTTGGGAGTTAGTAGAAAATTAATTTGACTGATCAAATAGAGTCCAAATGAGTTGAAACTTTACAACAGTTATAAGACTCATGTATTCACATCTCTACCAAATTTCATGCATATTGGACTTGTGGTCTGAGAGTATGAATTTTTCTCTAAGGAAGACAGATTCTGAAAACTGACTATATGGAACTGGATTGCATTATAACAACAAAGTTCAGTTGGCTCTCAAGTTGGTCATGAAGAATCATTTCAAAATAGAAACATCAGTTTGTTCTAAATGAGTGTCAATGAAAAGAAGGTACTCACACATGGATCCAAATCAGTTGCACTCATATTACAAGTAGCAGAAGGTAATTGAAACCAGTTGGAACAAACTGAAACTAATTGGATTACATGCAACTTGAGATCAGTTGGAATCTAGTGTAAACTTCTCCCTTGACCTTGTATTGTTAGCATGCATGTGTGTACTGTGTGAACTCTTCTATGCACAAATTGAGGGGGAGTTTAGACTATATCTTGTGGGACTACTAGTTTCTTTCAAGTTCATCTTGAGTAGTCTCACACATTGGAGGAGGAACACTAAATAAGGATGGATAGTTCATATGGCTCCTTGGGTGCTTTAAAATTATTCTTGCAGGTCTTGGTCTTTATAAACCAAGTGCTCTCGGTTTAGTTTTGGATGCCCCAATCCTAGGTGGAACCAAATTTTAGTGAGTTGGAGAAAATAATTGAATTGTGGACTTTCATTGTTAGTTCTCCACTCCATAGCTCATCAAGTGCTTATGATCCATCCCATTGATTACCCAGGATCTTATCAACAAAAGTGGTAACTCCTAGTTCACAATTTGCATGCTTTATGAATTTTACCTTTTTGCTCTCTATGTGAGTTACTTTAGGTAAAGAAAGAACTAGGAACCTAATATGGATCTTGGATGATCATGAAAGCTCTTTTCACCAAATTTCTTCAAGTGATAACTATGACCACCCAAATCATCAATTCTCACTTATGATGGTCATATTAAAATGGTGATATATCTACCTTGGTGGTGGTATGTTCTCTTTGGCATAAGTTCAATTGTTACAATTTTATCATGCCTTGACCAAGATATAGGATGAACTCCTCTAGACTCTTAAACCGATTCAAGTGCATTTCACAAGTAATTTGAGTACTTATTGCACATATTAAGGGGAGCCCATTCTATATCTTGTGTCTTTGAGACTAACCTTTTCTTCTAGTGAATTTTTCTAGTCTCTCGGTGAGAATGGGTTTCTCATGAGTATGCTACACTAACTCAATCCAAGTTTGTAAAGTTGTCTCTCATATTCATTTGGATTGCAATTTTATCTCATTAGTAGCTACTCTCCATAATATAGCTTAAATTCCCTTGCTTGGACTTAAATGACCAGAAGTGCATATGTTCTTGTCTTCCACATATATATGTATGCACTATCAAAAAGGGGGAACTTAGTCTATGTTATGAGGTTTTGCAATTACTGATCTACATGTCTTCCACATCCAAAATGGTCACTAATTGTGAAACTCTAGCTTGTTGAAAGGTCCTTGTGTGATTTTGGTAATTGAGTGACAACTTAGGTGGAATAATATGTGTCTAAGTGATATATACACAAGAAATTAGTTCACAGGTGATTGAGTGATGAAGGAGCTTAATGCACATGAGACATGACATGGAGTCATGTGACCAAGGTGAAGAAGATCAAGATGGGGCTTGGCTTGATGGACCGGTTGCAAGTGTGAAGGGCAAGTGAGTGATGCTTGGCGTCGATGGACCGATGCAACGGTGAAGAGCAAGTGAGGTCAAGATCGATGAACCAATACGGTCATGTGATGATATGAAGTGGATCATATCATTTGGTGATTAGTTGGTGCATGCGTTGCATCAACATTGGAGAAGGAGATGGAATAGAATGCGCAAGGCAAAGGAATAACCATAGGGCATTTCATTTCACCGATCATAGGTGTGTAGAGAAGTTTATGACCGGGTTTAGGATAGATAGCCGTACTATCAAGAGAAGCAAACTTGTTTGCATATCGGTTATCTAGTGCCACTTAGAGCGATCTAACTTTGTGATGCATTAGGATCGAGTGGCATGGTGAGAGCAAGTGAAAATGCTTTGAAAATGATTGTGAAAATGCTAACACACATGCACAAGGTGGAGAACACATTTGTGTTAGCACATAAGAAGCAAAGGAAGAAGTTGGGAGGAGTCTCGGCTGAGTTTCGAGCTCTGGACGCTAGGGTCCTCTAGTGTCCGGACCATTGCGTTTGAGTCCGGAACCAAACCCTAGGTTTGGTTGAGTCTGCAGACTCCGGACGCTGGGGCTGTGGCAGTCCGGACCTTTGGCTGTGCGTCCGGACCCCACCCCCACTGGCTGTGCAAAACTAACAGAGGAGGTCCGGACGTTGTTCGTCGTCCGGACGGTGAACTCCGGATGAGCGTCCGGATGTTTTTGGCTCTCGAAGAGCTCTCTGCATAGCTCCGGACGCGGGAGCGCGTTGGTCCGGACTCGGGTCCGGACGCGTCCGGAGACACGTGGTGGCGATCGGCGCAAGGCACCAACGGTCGTTTCAAACGGCTAGGAAGGTCCGGACGCGCGTGACATGGTCCGGACCCCAGTGATGGGTCCGTCCAGACCCTCTGCGGGAAGCCCAATGAGTGGGCAAAACTGCTAGTTTTGATGGGGTGGCTATTTATAGCCCTTGGCCGGCCCTTGGGGCTGGTTGAGCACCTAGGGGATGTGTTGCCCTTAGTTGTGCTTGGTTGGGAGCCCTCTAACTCACTTGTGCAAGCAAAGAGAGCAATTCTATTGCGAGTGAGTAATCTCTAGTGCATTGCTTTGAGAGATAGCATCGTGTGGCACTAGGTGATCATGTTGCAAGCTCGTGGTGCTTGTTACTCTTGGAGGTTGCCACCTCCTAGACGGCTTGGTGATCGAGTCTCTGTCGAAGCACGCAAGAAGCTTGTGCGTGGCTCCGGAGAAGAGCTTGTGAGGGGTGTTGTGCTCGCCCCATGGGAGATCGCGAAGAGCAACTCTAGTTGAAGCGTGTCATTGAGCTACCCTCACTTGTGGGTAGATTCTTGCGGCGCCCGAGTGAGTGGGCTAGGCTTGTGAACGTCTATTAGCCACCGAATCACCAAGTGAGTGGTCGACACAACGGGAACTAGCTTGATGGCAACCAAGTGAACCTCGGGAGAAAAATCACCGCGTCAACCTTGTACATCTTCTCAGTGGTTTGCATTCTCCAAATCACTAGCTTGTATTTACTTTCATATATGTAACACCCCGGGTGTTAATAACTTAATTAAAATTTGATCATGTCATCATATGCATTAAGCATCATTCATTTGTTTGAAAACCTGGATATGCATTGAACTAAAATAAGTTTACTTGCTTATGTTTGATCATTTGTTTGAATGCAGGTCATCTTTTCAAATTCTCAAAATTTAAAATTTGAATCCAAACTCTTTTCTCCGAGGGGTGGATTAAACCTTAAACATGATTTTCAAAATCTATAAAGTTTTTGCTTATGGTTGTTTAAGCAAAGTTGTAGATCTTGAAATTTTGAGCATCTTTCATGTTCAAAGTTTTTCCTGAAAATCCCTGGAAGCTTGAGCATTTTGCAAAATAGCCGCAGGGTCAGTTTTGTCCTTTCATCGAGCAGTTGCATGGCGGGGTCGATCTCGACGTCGCTCCTATCCGACACCTGTCCATGGACTCACGTCTTGTCGAGTGTACGTGGCGATCTTGCGGAACCCGTGGTCGTCTTTAAAAGCGAGACACCGTCCTCTCTTCTTTCCTTTCCACGCCACTCTTCCCGCTCTGCTTCGTCTTCGCCGACCGCTCCACCTCCATTGACGAACTCGTCCGAGTTCGTTAGCTGCTGCCAATCACTCAATCCTTTGCCGTTGTCTTCGCCTTGACCTCGCGCATCCTTGGGGTGAGTTGGTTGAAGTCGTCGAGCCCGCTTTCGTCCAGCGCGGATCCGTCTTCTTCAACTCCGACAAGAGTGCCGCTACTCTGGTCAGTCTTTGACCAGGCTACGCAGGAGCCGCATTGCCTTTGTATCTTGTGTTTCTTGCTCCTGGTTCATCTCTGAATCTTGTCGGTTCATCCGTTTTGCAAATGGTGGACCATAGCTCCGGGAACATCTTCGTTGCCGCGCAGTTCTTCGTCTCCGCCGGCACGTTCTCCATCGACGGTCGTCTCTGCTTCATCTCCGGCCACGCTTGCTTGTGCTTTGTGACCAGGGTGAGCTCCTCGACCTCTCCGCTCTTCTTGTTTATCTTCGTATCGAGCCTTAGAGCTTTGTCCTCGAGCGCTGCCGCTGTTCTTGTTCGGCGCGGCAGTGTGTTCTTCGTCTAGTCGTTGTAGTCGATCGGTTTCGAGATCCAAGTCTTGCTCTAGCTTCGTCTAGTCGTCCTGAGTCTGTTTCGAGGGGGTAGTTGCCCTCGAGCGCGTGTGTGTTCTCTTCGACGCGCGTCGCGCAGATCTCCGTCGACCGCCAGTGCCGTCGTCGAGGGGGTTGCTTTTAGCTCTGTGTTCGTTGGCTTGCGCTTCGCGTTGTTTGGGGGCCGTTTAGCTTGCTGGAGTTGTTGGTTGCATCGATCAGGTCGGATCGAGGCCTAGCGTCTCTGCTCGAGGCCTAGCTCCTTCGATCGAGGCTTGTGTCCGTCGACATGTGTGCGGTCGAGCTCGGTTCACCGCCATTATCGTCGTCGAGGTCTCCTGGGTAGGTTTCAGTCTCGTTTCTGTTGGGCGTCTTGCTCGCGGTTGTCCTCTGAGTTGTGATCGAGGCCTAGCCTCTCTGATCGAGGGTCGATCGAGGCCTAGCTTCATCGATCGAGGTCTATCTTCTTCAGTCGAGGCCCAGTTCCTCCGATCGAGATCTCTCTTCAGCGATCGAGGTCTAGTTCTTCGATCAAGGTCTGTTCTCGACGGTGCGCGATCGGTCGAGCCCCGTCCGATCATCAGCACCCTCGATGAAGCGTCTCTGAGGGTTTGTTTGGGTCGTGGCGTACCTCGTTGGGTTCGGCTCGGCAAGCCGAAGCAAGTTCGAAGGGGTAGCCGTTCGGTTTGGTCACCGACGGCGACTCGCCGCCGTGTTTTGTGGTTCTCGGCGCCGTCGCTCGAGCGTTTGTGCCGCTGATGGTCGAGTCTTGGCCGTCAGGGGGTTTTTGAAGGGTTTTTCCTGTTTCCTGTTTAGTTCAGTTGTTTTTAATCGTGTAACAGTGCCCTGTTTAATTCTAAAATGTTTAGAAACCCTTATAACTTTAGGTTTTGAGTGATTTTGGTTTACTTGATGCTTATGGTCATTGTCCAGTGACAAACACAAGTTGGACATGCTCGATGTAATGTTGCTTGCTCAGTTCTTTTGGATGTAATTATTAACTTAGATAATCAAGATAAATAGGGTTTAATTAATTTGCTTTCTAACCTAGTGTTGCTTTCCTTCGTGAAGGGAAGTGGTACTCAAGGTGTAATCTGTTTTAGTCTTCTCTTACAAGCATGTTGTTTGAGTTGAGCATCATGTTTACTATTCAAGCATCATCTAAGACATGTCATTATATCGTGTAGACTGTTCGTTGGTTGGGTTGGATACCTCTAGTGCAGATGTTTTCTCTCTTGAATCTGAGCCCGAGTTCGTTTATCCCTCCAACCAAGGCAAGCCCCGGTGCATTCAAACACTTCCTTGTATTTAAAATGTTTGCTTTAAATACACTTATGTTTATACTATTGCATTACGGTATTCAATCAAATTCCTACTTGATGCATAGCCTTACCTTGAATTATTTATTCCTGTACCTTGATACCGTTTTAAATATACGATTGTTGCTTTATGCTGCTTAGCAATGCTTAGACCGATAGAGTCAGATGATTTCCTGTCATCTGCGAGAATAGGTGGTAACTTGATTGCTTCGGCAATGGTTCTGTTTTTTTAGAAGAATAGTGGATTGCTGCGGAAAATGGCTGTCTTCTTGATGGAAGTAATAATCTGAGACCGGGCGGACACGGTGTTGGAGAGCCACCAGATGTGGATATCTGGTGAGCGGGTTCTTTCCGCTTGTGTCGATTAGGAACCATCCGTTGTAGACGTCCAAGGGTTGTGACTTTGGAGTACTTATCACATACTCCGGGAAGCTGGACTCTGGCTATTCTCGCTTGAAGAACGGTTAACCCGCACTGGGAGTGGAGAGATGGCGAGAGTAGTGTGTACCCTCCAAGTTAGCGAACTGGATGGAGGTGTATTGTGCTCTCGGGTGGCGGAACCCCGGTCTTGGCGAGAGGATCCAGGGAAAGGTAGTCATATGCGTGTTTTAAGCGGTTGTATATGTCGTGTGATAAGGAAGCCCCAGCTGGGATAAACCGGTTCGAATCGTCGTGTTCCTCGGATATGGAAACATGACCCTGTCCTCTACCGCATAGTAATACACTTTAACTAGATACTTGTTGGATCCCTTCGTGGATGGTTATTACCTTGTTATCAATCATACATCTAGATCGATACTTGAGTAATCTTTTAGATAACATAAATGATTTCAATTCTTTTTATAAATTCTCATTTATGCAAAATACTTGATTCTTGCACACCACACCTTGAATCCTATGACTTGCATAATGTTTTTGTCCACCAAATACTTTTCTTTGTCGGATAAGTCTTGTGGAGTACTCCCGTACTCAGGGTTTGTTAACCCCTGTTGCAGATGAGGATCACAACCCGGTTTGTGTGGCTTCTTGCTGTATGACCGTGGTTAGTGTAGATGAAGATGAAGAATAAGCTGTCTTTGCTTGACTCTTGGGCAAGAGTAACTCGGTTGTTCGTTCTTTTGCTATCAACAGCTTGATGTAACCTTATCGTATGACATTAAGTTATGTTTCAAAACTTATGGTTTGTAATATGACTTTAAATTTCCGCTACTTTGATATAATGTAAAAATTTCGTATTACTTCTGTCATGATTGTAATGAGGTGATCCTGTTCGGAAAGAGATGGATGACCCGCTGCAAAGTGGCGACACTTGATGGACTAATTAAGGTTGGATCATCTGTTGGGATTAAGTTGGTTAATCCTGACAAGTGGGCCCTATCTTAAGAGGTTTTGTCACAATATACTTGTGCTAGTGAGTAGTTGTTGCTCTTGTAACTAGTTTAGCTTGTGTAGCTTGCTTAGTTACCTTCTAGCTTGTGTAGCATAGAAGTAAATCTTGAGTGGCTAATTGGCTTGTGTAGCCTTGTTAGTCACATTTCTTAGTTTGTGTAGCTAAGTAAGTTGAGCTCTCTAGTTGACTTGTGCAATCTTGCTAGAGAGCATTGCTAGTGAGCTTAGGTGCTTTGTGCTTTGCTTACTAGTATGTGTAGGAGCTCCCGGTTTACTTAGAGTACTAGTTGCTTAGGTTTGTGTGACCTTGCAAACTAGACTTCTTTAGGTGAGCTTCCTATCTTGGCATCTTAGTTAGCATAATAGACATACTTTGCTAGGTGCTAGAGTTATAGTTAGAGGGGTGTAGTCTTGGCTAGACCGATAATTTTAATTCCGCATTTGATTCGGTTAGCCAGAATGTTTAAGTTTTAGAAAAGACTATTCACCCCCCCCCTCTAGCCTGCCATCTCGACCCTACACTTGTGCAATTTAATGCCATCTCTTGTTTTTGTAAGCATTTACTAGGAAATATCTATGTGACATTATGAGATACAAGCATCCATTCTAATTGACATCAACTTGGGAAGATTCCTTCAATTGGTGTCATACTATGAAGATCATATTTCAATTGGTATTTATGGACAATCTTTCAATTTGGTATATCAAGAAATATGTCTTCAATTGGTATCTCAAAATGACAACAAGAGCTAGCAATGGACTCTCAACTGAAATCAAGCACAAGTTTGTGATATTTCCTTCAAGATGATGATAAAGAGATATGGACACAAATGAGATCTTTTTGATTAAACAAGTGCCAAGTCCATCAAAGCACTAAATTCAAAATAATCATCATGATGGAGATTATGAGGCTTAGAACAAAGGTATATCACTCCATGAACTCTTGTACTACCTTTGTGCATCTAGGCTCTTACATGCTAGTTTGTGCATGTGTATGCAATAATTTGAGCCACACCATGAGTTTGTTCTTGTGGTGACGATTAGAGAATGAGTTAGATATTTGGTTGATGTCTCTTGTGGTACTGTTATGAGTTAGTCTCATCTAAGTGAGGTATGAGCCAAATATGCTAACTTTTCAAGAATCTTGACTTAATTTGTTGCATACTTTGTTTGGTAGAAAACATAGGAGAGAAATCTTGTATGCGAAACTTTTACCTACCTCTTAACCTCACTTGCCTACCATGATTTGTTTCTTTGGTAGAGAGATCCTTTTTGGAGATTAATGCCAAAGGAGGAGAAATATTGTGAGGGATGAGAGATTGATATGTGGATGTAAAGGGTAAAGGAGAGGCATATAAGATTTTTTCAAATTTGTGTGGTGTGTGTAAGGAATGTTTATGATAGCATGTGACTTTCATGCCTTGAGTGATGTTTGTTTAATCTGTGCTGATTTGGCAAGACTGTAGTGCTGCCCTTTGGGTGCGGCAGTGCCGCCCTCTGTTGGTCAGCAATCTTTGAGTGCATGATCTGTCATGAGCATCACGATTACCATGTTACACCTTGCACCCCACGAATGCTAAGATGTAGATGAGTTAACACACTTCATTTTAAATATGTGCATTTGGCATTTGAAACTAATATATGAATTCCATTCTATGCACACATTTAGGGGGAGCTCACTATATCTTAGGATTCAAAATCTTAATGTTTATCAATCTCTTGTAAGCTTTAATTGTGTTGTCATCAATCACCAAAAAGGGGGAGATTGAAAGTGCATCTAGCCCTTTAGTGGGTTTCGGTGAATTGAGTGACAACACAATTAAAGGTCTAACAAGTTTGCTAAGTGTATCAAAGGTTTAACAACAAAAGCAAACTTGATGGTATTCCACATAGTATTGAAATAAAGGCCAAATTGTATATTGTTTTATTGGAAGATCATGAAAATAATCTAGTTCAAGCAAAAGACAACAATGCAAATGGAATCAATGAAATGGCTTCTATATTGTGGGATATCATAGTATCATGTGAAAGCAAGCATACTTGACAAATGACAAATGAGACATGAGTTGATAGTTTTGCATTGGTCTCTACAATGGGTTGCTTTACATGAACAAGAAGTGTTGAGTGTCAAGCCAAAATGAAAAGGATATAAGGAATAGTGAATTGGCTTAACCATATTGATATTGATCCATATGTGTCTCTGTGTGAGTCAAACTGAAGCTTGATTGATCTCAACATTTATATCTAGATGATATTCAAGTAAGGATCACAACAGTGAAGAAATGACTATTCAATGGATACTTGATATGATGTGACTTGAGTATGGCTTGATAAGGTGAAGATAGCAAGGAAAGATCTTTGAGGTACTAAGCAAAGGTGAAGGATAAACAAAGGCTTTGACCAAGGTACCATGGCTAAGGTGAAGAAAAGATTACTTGCATTGAGTCGAGGTACTAATCAAGCTATGAGAAGTCATCTTGTGTTGAGGATCAAATCATTAGTAGAAGTGCCTTGAAGCCATTAGTTGAACTAACATGTATGGAAATGGTTCAAGTCACATGCTCAAGGTATATTTGCTCAAGAGAAGAGACAAAGTTGATTACAACCCCTATGAAGCAATATTGAGAAGAAATGGCATATGAAGACATTGAGAACTCAAGTGGTTAAAATATTTATTTTCCATTGATCTTGAGTATAGGTATGTTGTACTATTAAGGGGGATGCAATACGAATGATAGACAAGTCTCAAGTGCTCAAACTAACCAAACCCAAGTGCTAACATGAGAGAAAACCTTAGAACTACATCTGAACTTATTGATCTTAGACTTGTTCTCTATTGGGTTGGATAGCCCTCGCAACAAGCTTTCCGAAATGTCCAAGATCACTAAAAAGGGAGTCCGGAATCAAAAGTTATAGTTGTTTCCGTGGGGTGGCTTTTGCTGTCTCTAGGAGGGCGGCAGTGCCGCCCTCAAACAGCCACAACGGCTAGTTTTCGAATCCTAACGGTTGGTTTTAGTGGGGTGGGTATATATACCCATCCCACGCCTCCTGGTGAGGCTGCTGGTGTCCAGAATACTTCCAACCCTTCCAAAGCCATTTGAGAGCTCTCCCCAACCCTCTCTTTGTGAGATTGAAGTGCTTAGTGATTGATTAAGTGTTGGGGCTTAGTGATTGATTAAGTGTTGGGGCTGTGTGATTGAGAACTAGAGAGCATATTAGAGCTAACCAAACCTTGAGCACTTGTTGGGCTTCGTCGATCTTCGTTGTGCATTTGTTACTCTTGGAGGTGAAGCCTCCTAGACGGCTAGGCGTCGCCCGACGAGCTCCCGTGCTTGTGGTGAGCAGCGGGATCAGTTTGTAAGACCCTCTTGTAGCTAAGAAATCACCCCTCACTTCAAAGATTAAGTTCCTTGATTTGAGAACGAGGGAAGGGCAAGCCTTGTGTGGCGTACCTCAACAACGTGGACTTAGGCAAGCCTTGGTGGCGAGCTGAACCACGGGATAAATCCTTGTGTCTTGTGTGTTGTTTACATTCAAGTATATCTTGCATAGACATTGCTAGGGTTTGAGGTTTCGATTTGAGCTAGTAAGTGATTTCTGTGATATCCAGTCTTCGTGCTGGACTTTATCATGAAACTGGGCCTTTGTGCTGCTTATAGTATCTAATTTCTCCCAGCGAAATATGAGCTCGATCTAAGTTATATTTGAAGGGCGGCAGTGCCGCCCTCTATTCTTTTTGAGTTGTGAGCTAAATTTTTGCAGGGTTACTATTGAGCATCTCATGATCTCGTTCCCACAGTTTGGGCTGAATTAGACCTACGGTCATAGGTCGGCACTGACGACCTCAAAGGGAGGCAGTGCCGCCCTCGGTGCTGATATTTGTTTGAGCTAAATTTTTGTAGGCCTATTCACCCCCCCTCTAGTCCTCCTAGGCGACATCAAGGTCCTTTCACGTTGGCAAATTGCATGCCCCCGGCCTCAAGGCACTCGCCCTCGGTTTCGTCACTCTCCCTCGGCCGCTGCTCCGGCTTCTCGGCACTTGAGGCTGTCTGTCTGGTCTACTGCCGATGTTCTGCTCAAGATATTTCTGTTGCTATTGAAAATCTGGATCGTCTGAAGACCCTCGCTATTTTTGGTGTGAACCTTGCTGTTGTTGGCGCCGACGCCAGATACCTGGCTGAAGGCACTTTGGAATCTCCAGCGCTTCTCTATTATCACTCAAGATGAAGGAGTGTAGAGCTGTTATGGTCACAGTGCATTATGCCCCATGATTAGAGTATCTTGTTGCAGGAGTGGACTCACCAGGCATAAGGAATCCAAGGGTGATGTGGCCCAAGAACAAGGCTAATCCACCTGTGAGGATCAAGCTGCTACATGTGGAAGCTCTTAAGACTATTCTCGGTATCTTGATTTGGCAACAAAGGTTGAGCCTTAGCTGCATTTTGTGCAATGTTCTAGCCTATGTTATAAAAAGCATTAAGTGCTAAGCGAGTGGTGATTCATCGCCTAGACTTTAAGCGTGTTTAAGCGTTCCTAAGTATGCTTAAGCATTTTATTGTAGAATAAATTGAAAAATAGTCTTAGAGTGAATAAATGAGAGATGGAGGTCAGAGCAATGGAGAGAGTGCAAATGAATAATAAATAGGTCCCTTTCCACCTTCCCTCATCCCCTTTTATATTTGAGGTAGGAAGGGAGATTTTCATAATCTCCCTTGAAAACACTTGTATTAGAAAATAGCATTTATGGGTTATAAATGAATCTTAATTATTATCTTGCAAGCCTCTTTGAGTATGTAATTGGACCCTAAACACACTAATAGCTCCTTCACATTTAATATATAATAATACACTCTAAATCAGAACTCAAAACATCCAACATACATTAAATTATTCGTTAATGTGTCAAGAGATGTTAGGAAGGCAAAAAAGTCAAGCTTGAGGTAAAAAAAAAGTCAAACATCTTAGATTTTAGGATGGAGGGAGTAACTAGCAAGCTACACAAGGTAACTAATTACAAGAACAATAACTAATCACTAGCAGAAGTATAGAACAAGTAAGCACAAGTTAGTGAATGGATATAGCAAACCATCAAAAGATAGTGAAAAGATTGACATAGTGATTTTTCTCATGAGGTTCATTTGTTTGCCAACAAGATAGTCCTTGTTTTGTTAGCTTAGTCACTTGGAGGTTTACACTTTTACAGGCATCACCCACCTAACATTTTTCAAAGGATTTTTCACTTTTTTCACCACGCTAGTCAATCCTAACACTATGCAAAGTTAGATCCATATGTCCTGTGTCTTTATGGATTATATTAAATATGAGAGATCTTATTTTGATGGAGGTTCTACCTGTCTTATATTGTTTAAGGGTAGGGTTACATGTCGTTTAGATCTAGATCGGGTTTGGCTATATGGTAACTATCTGCAAGGAATACGACCTCTAGCATATCTGATCATATCTTTCTTCATTGTTGATATGTCTTCTTGCTACCTTGCAATGCACATCGAGTAAGGC
This sequence comes from Microstegium vimineum, assembly GCA_022036555.1. Lineage (NCBI taxonomy): Eukaryota > Viridiplantae > Streptophyta > Magnoliopsida > Poales > Poaceae > Microstegium > Microstegium vimineum. The sequence continues at coordinate 35,023,195 of CM039131.1, forward strand.
TGAGCACCATAAACCTTGATCTTGTGAGCTAGACCATCCCTGACAGCGTGGCCAATGTGTCATCGTGTGGGTATCTAGGTCGTACCCACATGTGTTCACCTTCTCTAGCTATTCAGATCCTATCAACATGGGGACTAGTGGGTCTATATCCCATAAGTGGACCACCGGCTCCACCCATAGTTTAGCAATAGCATATGCGTGGTTAGTCTCATCACAGAACTAGCTCTCTCCACTAGTGGAGCTCACAGGTGTGGCTCTCCATCGATTGTTTCTTGGCCATAACCCAACCTTCCATACTCGGTCCTTGTCCCATTCAAAATTACAATCCAAATGTCACATAACCTTTTCACTGTGAAGTGAAGGAACACAACCTGTTGCCATTTCTTTGAACCTATATGGCAGGACTACGACACCACTCAAAGTAGCTTTGGCTCTAGGTCATGTGAAGGAGCAACATTAGAAATGGAGTCATTGTTCTTTTGGTAAAACAACCTCTCCTAGTAGAATTCCCTCCGTTCCAAATTATAAGTCATTCTAAAAATCTTTGAGAGACAAAGTATTTAAAATTTGGTCATAAAATTTGATTATAGAAAAAATGTTAAGATTTATGACATAAGATAGGTATAATAACTAATGAAGAATATAATAATGCATAGTTGGTATCATAAATGTTATTATCTTATTATATAGATTTGGTCAAACTTGGAAAACTTTGACTCTCCAAGATTTTTGGAATGACTTATAATTTGAGATGGAGGGAGTAGATAGGAAGTCTGAAATCTCTATGATATTTTTTTTCTTTTTTATTATTTTATATTTTGTTCTTTACCCTAGAATACCCATCCCTCTTGTGAGAGGACATTGAGGATCTCGCACTCGCACACGAGCACCAAGAACTCTCTTCTTCACCATCCTTGAAAGGTCTATTTGATGGCTAGAGGGGGATGAATAAACTACTATAAAGAAATCTCAACAACAAATTAGACACTAATAAAGCGAAGCTAGCACTAGCCTATGGGGGTTGCAAGCCTCCTATCCAAGCAAAGCTAACCTAATAATGGTCTACAACACACATTGTCTACCTCTAAGCAATATATATAAAGCAAGTAAAGATACACAAGATAAATAGCTAATCAACAAGCAAGAATATGAAAAGTAATGCTAGAGAAGGATTGACTGTGTTATACTGATGTGATGAGTAGATGATTATAGAGATAATCCAAGAGAAAACCAATCACAATACAAGATGAATCTCGGTAAGAAAGATGACACAAGATTTTTTACCAAGGTTCACTTGCTTGCCGGCAATCTAATCCTCATTGTAGCGATACACTCACTTGGAGGTTCATGCACTAATAGGCATCACACGCCTAATGTCTCTGAGTGCCGCAAAACCAACACAAGATGAGGATCCACAAGCTACGAGCAATCGACTAGTGTAACCTTTTGTGATCTCCCACGAGGTAGGCTTAAACCTCTCACAATCAATCTAGTGGTGGTCGAGAACAATCACCAAGACTTGCCAATCCACCTCCACAACTCCAAACCATCTAGGTGATAACAATCACGAAGAGTAACAAGAAATCTACAGCGAAAACAACTCTGAAGTGCCACATATGCAAGATGCACTTGGATCACTCAATCTCTCTTTGATCTTCACTAATCAAGCATGGACATGAGTGGAGGGAGTGTGCTTACCTCTAGAGGATGTCAAGTGAATGAAATGTGCAAGGGTTGTCCCCCAAGCCAGCCAACACACTTATATAGCACCCCCTCAAGCAATAGAGCCATTACCCCTGACTCGGGGTCACTAGATGCACCTTCATGTTGCACCGGACGCGTCCGGTGCCTGCATCTGGTGCACCATAAGGTGACAGGTGTACTAGCCGTTTGAAACGGCTACTTCCCGCTCGAACTGTTCATCACACTCTTGCAAATAGTGTAAGCGTCGAATTCATCCGGTGCCCACACCGAACCCGCTGCACTTAGCGTCCGGTGGTGTGTAAAAACTATGCAGAGAGGTTTTCTTCACACCAGACACATCTGGTGCCTATGTACCAGACTCACCTAGCGTCCGGTGCCCACAATCAGACATTTCTTCATCGTAGCACTGGACGCAACATATAATTTGACCCCGTGTCCGATGACAGCGTGCGATGCTAATGCAGAGAGGTTACAGAGAGCTCATGGACACACCAGACACGTCTGGTGACCCATCACCGGACCCTCTCAGCGTCCGGTGAACTCACTGCACCACAACTGTAGCCAGGGTATGCCACCGGACGCGTTCGGTGCCTCCGAGCACAGCGTCCGGTGCTCCTTTGAGAGCCCTTTCTCTTCTCTAACTTCTCTACCATTGCTCCAAGGTGCTAAACACCAAGTGTACTTTCTTAGTGCATGTGTTTAGCATATTGTTCAAGTCATTTTGCAAGGGTTTGCTAAACACCTAGTGGCACTCGACAACCATAATCACTTACGCTTTTCTCCTCTTATCCTAAATGTGATCACATTCACTAAGTGTCTTGATCACCGAAAGCAAAACCCATCAAGTATACTTATGCCTTGATCTCCTTAGTTTCCTTTCTTTTCTCCTTTGTCCAAGCATAAGCTCTTGATATCTTGTGAACTTGTGGCTTTCCATTTCCATTCTCCTTGCCACTTAGCTCCATACTTGGTGTACCAATGTAACTCAACACTAGAGCAAAGGTTAGTAGCTAGGTTTCATCAATTACCAAAACTCACTTAGGGCCTTCAATCCTATCGCTCCCGCACGAATTACCACCACCGCCCCACATGGCCACACCTCCTGTCATGCCACTGAGCCATGACGCTCATCCTAGGAACAAGATCAGTTGCAATTACAATCGCTACTGCAACTTTAGCAGTAGCACCCGATCCAACCATCCAGTAAAGATTCAACGCCCATGATCAACCAGACATGACTTCTCTCTTTTTTGGACAAATGATCTCTCTAACTAGTATATGCTAAACTGTTGTTATTAGCAACCGATGGGATGACTAGGTGAAACCAACGCTCTTAGCAACCTGATAGGATGGTATGCATATTAAAAAATCGTAGGTAATAAATAAAATGAAAGAATACGTCTCATACAACAATATCTGTATTTTTCATGCTATAATATAGTTTGCTCAAATTGTGTGGTTAATACTGTCTAAAGTGAAATTGGTTTGTATTCATTGTTACGAGTACTCCCGTTAATATAAGATAGAAGTTCTCTAGCTTTCTAGTATTAACTTTGGCCAAGTCTATAGAAATAAAATACATCAACATTTACACACTTTAAATTAATTCTCGCTAAATTCATGATGGCATATGGCACGTTGTTATCTAGTATTTTAGATATTAATATATTTTTCTACAAACTTGAGTAATAGTAAAGTTAGACTTACAATAAAATAAAAATAATTATTGAAATATAGAGGGTACTAATATTATAGTACTAATATATAATATACTAATATATTATATTTATATTATATTATATAGTGGGTATATTATTAAAAAAATCACGTTCATTTTTCTATACTTTTCTCGAGCGTGTCTATAAGCTGCAAAAAAAAATACAAAACCAAGGGAAAGGATAGGCTCTCATCCTGGATTCCCGAAAAAGAAGAAGAAGAAGAAGTTTCGCATCCTCCTCCTCCGCTCCGAACACAAATTTTCTTCCATCTAAATATGCAAATTTTGTTTTCATTCAAGAAGTTGATATTCCATTCAAGCTTCTATATCAGATCTCGTTCAATCAATTGATTCTAGCAAAATCCAATGAGGACAAGAACAATCAAATTACAACCGCACTAGTTTAAGTACTAAGAGATAACGTGAGTGCAGAGATTTCTGGCTCCTGCTTATCAACAGAAAGCACCAGCAGCAGAATCTAATCGCCGCCGTGAGCCCTCGGTCGACTCTCGCGCCAAAAAACGCAGTCGCGGCACAAAAAACTCGCGCCACAAAAATTGCCAGCTCTATACATGAAAAAGGGCCGTGCGCGCGTTGATACTAAGCCGAAGCCCAGCGAGCAGAGTTAGGGCAGCACACATAATTTAATTAGTACTATAATGGTGAGAGAAGAGTTAGGGCAGCACACATAATTTAATTGTGATGTCTGGTCTTAGCCTTGAAAGGATGCAATTGACATAATTTAATTATAGCAGAGTTAGGGCAGCACACATAATTTAGAGCAGAGTTAGGGCACCACACATAATTTAATTAGTACACATATTTTGCCAAACAACTATTTTCAAAATAGTTTAATGGTGAAGTTTTTCCTCTTCTCTCACAAATACATAAGTTAGGATGAAACTAAAATAAAATAGTTTATTTTAGTTCTCTCTCTCATTCTCTCATTCATGCATAAAGTTATTGGTGAAACTGTTTTGTCAAATATTTTTTCTAAAACAATTCAGTTCTATCTACAAAAGTTGCTCATAAAACTATTTTCTAAAAGAAACAGCTTCACTAATGAAGTTAAGTTGCATCAAACTGTTCCTTTATTATGAAAATATTTTGTAATTAATCTAATGTTATTTATTCGATATAATAAATATTAACATTTTTATCTATAATTTGTTAAATTAATATAAGATACTAAAACCATTCTTAGGGGCCAAGGGATGGAGAGAGTACTTCGATGTCCGGTCCTTATATGAGAGAAAAGTGTCATGTGAGAGAAAAGCGTCATGCAGATTGACAGACACAATATGGTAGAACACCAAACCAGTGCTGAATTGAGTTACTTTGCTTCTTCAAGTAACTTGAAAAAACAAAGTCACTCAATCCGGCTCCCACGGGATGTGGTGCATCAAGGAGTCTCCCCCATATCTCAAGTTGAACAAATGCTTATGTATAAAACAAAGCCATAGAATGAAGAAATCCCTATACATATCCCCAAGTGGGAAATCACAAATCAGATAATAGTTTAAGTACTGAGCTACTCCTTTAGTGCAAAATAATTGAAAATATTGATTCTCGACGAGTCAACTTTATAAAAATAACTAAATATATATAAAAAATATTTATAACACATAACATGTATAAATTAATACTGATATAATACTTTTCATAAATCTAATCAAACTTAAAAAAGATACTCATATGTTCATAATATTTTTCATAAATCTAGTTAAACTTTTAAAAATAGAACTTCTAAAAAAACGAAACATAGGACGGAAGGAATAAGATTCACTTCAAAATTGGAAGCCTCGGCTTCTAGTTAAAATTTGAGAGGGGGTGGGGGCAATCAGGTAACAGTAAGTGAAGTTACAACATAAATCAGGGAAAGGGGGGATCACGTTTTTTCCCGAAAGAACGGGGGGCACGTTTGATACTACAAACTTGGAGTACCTTTCTTTTGCAACATTCACTCATAACAGGAACATATTTTTGTTTGCCAGCAGATAACTCAAACTGCATTTAACACAAAAGCTTGAACCAGAGCAAGCATGAAATCCATTTTTGCCAGAGGCACAGCCGCTGGCAACGAGAACAAAAAAGGTAAGACCAAACATTACAGCTCCTATTGAGAGTTTAAGACTGCTACAACTACGAGCTGACTCATGATGGCCAATTAACAAACGGCTAAGCCGGTAAACGGTCCAGGGAATAAAAAGCATACATGGCATGTCGCATGCCAACATCTTGAGACTTTAGACTGCAAGGGCGGAACGCCCTGAGATGATGAGCTGCATAGCTTCTGAGCAACTAGTTGCGGCTCTTTCTTCTGCGCTTCTTTCTGGTAGTAGTTTTAGCAGACCCCTTCTCATCCTCTGATGACTCACCTTCATTCTCCTCTGGCTTCCTTTTGGTTGAAAGACCATTGGTCTTGGATCCATCGATAGCTTCACTGGATTTCACTTCATCTTTTGAATTCTTGTCTTCACTGCCAGCATCATCCTTTGAGTTGTCGGTGCTATCAGGCTCATCCTTGCTGCTTGCCTTGACAACAGCACCCTTAGCCTTTTTACTAGATCGAGAGGGCTTTCCACCTTCCTTCTTAGAGTTATTGCCGGTCTTAGGTGTCTCTTGAGTATCCTTCTCAGCACCTTTTCCCTTCAGTCTGGCTGGAGTCACAGAGCTATCAGCATTTGGCATATTATTGCTGGAGCGCACACCTTTTGGACGCCCTCTCTTCTTCAAAGGATTCTTAATATCACTGCCATTGTGCATAAAACAGTTAAGTAGTTCACATAAGCTACTGAGTGTACAATGTATCAAGATAGCACATCCATAATAGTAAACACTTTACCTTTGAGGTGTTCCTGTTTTTCCTTCCTTCATTTGTTGACCTGAGCTCCCTTTAGCTTTTCTGCCACGTGGCCTGGTTTACAAGATAAAACTCGTAATTTAACAAATGAAACCCATTAAGTTATGACCTAAACAATGAACGGGATTGGAGTATCAGGTAACATTGACATAGAACAGGGGGGGGGGGGGGGGGGGGGGGGGAGCAAAAGAATCAAAGTTCATCAATCAGGATGGAAAGTAACTCCACATATATTAAAAAGAAGGCACATTAGGAATAAATCATTTCAGAATCTCCATTTGGTGGTTACCACCAAATAGCAAAGTTATAGCTAGACAATCAAACAGATCAAAGGCATGCTAGACAGGTTAAGTTGGAGACAAGGATAGAGACAAAAGCACATAGAAGAATTCACATAAAAGCTTAAAACATATGAGACAAACATTGGTTGTTTGAAAAATCAAGTGTGTGCATGCTACCACTGCTTTGTTTTTGAGTTTTGAAACTAGTAAACCATTAAGTGTAAGAAGCTGCTTCTAGCAACTTAGGCAGAAGAAAGTTCTTAATACGAGGTAGGGGAAACTGCAGTTGTGCACACAATCACATATTATATTGTTTAACGTTCTGGCATAATTATAATTGTCATCTCAAACACAGAACATACAGAAGGCGCAAAGAAGATATTTTCCTTACATATTAGATGATGCATCAGGATCAGTGTCTTGTTCCTGCAGGATGACAAATGAATCAGAAAAAGAAACAGAGGGCAGATATAACTGCATCAAATTCAAACCTAATGGATTAATGGAAATACCTCAGCAATGAACTCCCATCTTTCCTTCTTAAGCACTAGTACCTCAACATCACCATCATCATACGAAACCTGAGTGCCAAGAGGAAAGGGTCCAAACATCATAATTAGTTTTGTTTAAGAGAAAAATAAGAATTCCATCGCTAATAGTGTTTCTTATTCAGACAGGCTAAACACTTAATGACAAATGAAGTGTGAATGGGCACCTTGTGCTTCTTGGAAGAAGCATCGAATGATTCAACAACACCCACATAGAACCTGCAAATCAAGAAATAATTTCAAAACCAACCAAACTGCATGCTAGCATAACTAATGGAGCAAATATCATTTACAGCTGTCAACACTGTTATCAAAAAGAAAATTTAAGGAAACATAAAGAAAAACTATAGGTGTAAAGTTCCAACCAGAAGAACAATTCACCAAGCAGATATTATTTATATATATATAAAGGGAACAAATAGCAACTACGATGCAGACTTGGAAGCCTTCAGAAATAGCGACCACAGTGCATCCAGAAGGTGGTCAGCAATAAAATATATGCTCACAAATAACCAAATGCTTCACTAAAGAAATATCCATGACATTGCCACAGACAAAAAAAACATTGGTGCAAAAGATAATATATATTAACTACTGTAAGAACACCATTACTGATAAGAAGCACATGTTCATAATCAGACTTACTTTTTGTCATCTGGCCACCAAACTTTGATTCTTGAGCCAATAAGGTTTTCATCAAGCATTTTGTTTTTCTTTGATAGAGGGGTCTGCCAACACAACAGAAAAGGTTCTGATAAACTGAAACAGAAATAAGGCCAAAGATAAATCACTGTGTCAAGCACGCATACCTCTTGAGCTTCCTGCAAACGTTTCCTTTTCGATGACGTCCCACTATCCTCTTGTTGGCCTTTTGATTTATCGATCCTTGTTGGGGACACCATTTCCTGAATTATGATAATTAATAAAAAAAATCAAGTCATTGTGGAAGACTACATTAGGAGGAGAAAAAAATAGTGTAGACAGAAAAGGTCAAAAACATGATGAACGACAACTAAGGTGATATAAGTTAATCCGTTGAAAAGACCAGTTGAGTTACTGGCCAACAGTTAGTAAACCTATCAAATATCTTATTATAGAGAATAAAAACATGTAAACATGAAACTATAAATAGGCACTATCACTATTGAAACCCAATCTTCAGCTAATAAGATATAAGCATGGCTTAAGTACAGAGAAACAACTTTAATGCATGTACTGTAGTCAATTGAGAACAAGAAAGCTACCTTCAAACTAATATCTTCATCGGTGTCTTTATCAGAGACAGCATCTTCTTTCTGCAATTTCATACTGGTTTTATGTCTCTTCTTGCCAGATTCTCCTTGAGCAGCCTTAGTTGACGAAGACTTTGCGGCATCTTTATTCAGTTGCCTTGTAGCTCTCCCTCCAGAATCAGTGACGGGATCAAGTTTTGCAGATTTTAGGTCTGATGCATGTTTCTTTCCAACAGGCTTTTTCTCCTGAGACTTTGCTGCTGGAGGTCGGCCTCTCTTTGGCTTAACCACAGCAGGCTTAGTATCAGTTAGTTTTGATGATCCCTCAGCAGTTATATTGCCAGTCTCTGATAGCTGCTTTTTATCACCATCATTTGTCTTTGGGGACAATTCAGATGCTACTAGACTCGCATTGTCTTTAACAACCTTGGATTGCTCACTCATCTCAGATTCAATGGAAGAACCAAGCTTGTGGTCTTTCTTTGAATTGACATCAGATAGCTTTTCAGTTTCAACAGTTGCTGGTTCTCGTACTTCTTCGTCACAAGATATCAATTGCTCAGAACTTTTGGTCTGCTTGTCAAGAGAAGTCAGTTCTGGCTTCTGTTTAGAAGAATCCGATGTCTGCTCGTCACCGGAAGTCAGTTCTTGCTTCTGTTTAGAAGAATCTGGTGTCTGCTCCTCACCAGAAGTCAGTTCTTGCTTCTGTTTTGAAGAATCTGGTCCATCTGGAGTCTTGACATTGTCAACTGGAGCAGCACCATTGCTAATGGCAGTTGTGGGAGTACTGCTTGGACTAGTACCTTCTTGGCCTAGGCAATTAACATTTTGGTCCACCTTTGCAGTTTCCTGAAAAATAAGAAAATATAAACTTGTGGTATCGACCTCACTCTATAGAACATTATATACTGAACATCTGTAGATGTATACCTGTGGTGACTCATCAGAAACAGACTTTTCAGAAAGTTTACCTTCAGCTGCCTGCATAATAATTATTTAGAGGAACTTAGCACACAACTGAAACATATGCCTACCAGGAGGGGGTGCAGACTCTTAGTACTATCATATTGAGGAGATCATATGCATTAAAAATAATGGTGGATCATATTACTGATAGTAGCAGAATCCAACATGACTATACATACCATCATATCTGTGCACAATACACTATCCAAAGGAATAAATACATAACAAAAATGTTTCTTTGAAGTTTCATGTTATATTATGGTTAATATAGTTCCCTTTCCAGATAGCAGGGTTTAAAAATTCTGACCACGTCCCTTTTTGAAGAATGGCCTGAATTTTAAGTTGATACATTCAATACCACACATAACTGAATACATGCCTGTAATAACAGTATAGATCACATGTCCCTCTCCTACCAGTATCTCAATAACAGAAGAAATAGGACCCCTTTTCTGTCGAAGTCTTACAAAAGCAACCTTTCTCATTTGATTACGCATCTAAAAATAGATCAACCATGCCACAAAAATGAACTAATACTTAGGCCAACAAATTTTCAACATGTATTTGTCAGTCCATAAACTCAATTTGCAAATATACTGGTGATTTAACTAACCATGTCTTTTCCTGATGCATCAACATTGTTTTCTCCAGCATCTGAAGCATCTTGGAACAACGTTGTAACAACGTTGCTGTATTCATCCAAGGGAGTGCCCTTCAGTAACTCATGAAGCACTGGTTTCAGCTTGTCCCTGCACAAGCCTAGTACCCTCTCTGCAAGTCCAAAAGATGCTGGGAGAGTTTCCTGTAAAGTAAGGACAGAAATTTTAGTACAAGATGACAATAACTAGATGTTAATGCAAACAACAGAGGGATGGAATTACTTGTGCTTCTTTTGTAAGATTCTGAAGCAGACACGATGCCAGTTCAGCATGGACATCATCGCTCTCCTGAATTACAAACATCATTATAATTTCCATACAGTGGGTGACTTGTCCTGAATGCCTGGTGCTGAAATTATACAAAAAGGGAACGAATAAGATGAGAAATAAAAAAATCCACACTAGATAAATAAGGATAGCATTCATGCACGACAGGAGCATATACAGGAATACATGCATTCTATGACTACCATCACAACAATGAAACCCTTCTTTGGGCTTTAAAAATGCCACAATTACATTATTACCCCAGCCCATTTGTCAGATCTTAAAAAATATGGTACCAAGTGTATGCAAAATTACGATGTAAAATGAATGTGAGGGAAGTTTCTTACGAAGCGGTTTTGAAGAAATGACGGAACATGTCCAGTATCATATGGTCCAAGTCAAGATCCAACATCAGAACACAGCAACGAACCCTTGCAACAGAATCAAGGATTGAAACCCTCCTTGCAAAGGAGGGGCTGTTCATATCATCTAAGTCACCAAAAGTTTCCACAACTCTCTTAAACAAGTCCTGCAACAAGGCAAATAGCAATGGTCAGTACCATATAGACACCATCGTTCCATCCCAAGAAGGGAAACAAATTTCACCTTCATAACATCATCATCATAGGGGGCCTCTGGCGCGGTAATCCTGGTAACTTCAGTTAAGCAAGAGGTGACAGCAACCTTCACATCGGGATCAGGGTGCTGCAGTAGCTCACTTGTAATCAAAACAGCCATAGTGGGCCGAAGAGCATTGTACATGCTCTCGGGCGGAGATTGATCCACCCTGGACAACCAGATTTCGGCTTCCTGCACAAACGAACAAGCAATTCCGACTCTAATGAGAAAATAATCCTGAGCTAAATGAGCTACCAACTAGGCCATACATCACACATCATAAACCAAAAAAAAAACACTAAACCATTGCAATGCAAGCAATATCTCCACGCAAACTACTCAGGATCACATGACCTCATCAACCAACAAAGCAGCCTTTTTTCTTCCATCCTAATCTAGACGAGTGACCAACTAGAGCACACTTCGCATTATAAAGAATATATATGCAAATAAAGCCTAAATAATTACAAGGCCAGCTCTATCTCCGTTCGACTGTTCCAGCCTATTCAAAACCGCACAGATTAATCAATCAACAGAGAACTATTTTCTCCAATCCCAAGCTGGATGAGCCACCGGCTAATGCAGGTTTCGTAAGGGGGGGGAAATCCCCAAAACGATAAACAATTGCAAAGCAAGCTACACCTCGAGAGGCCTGAATGACGAACACAACGGGAACAGAGCACGATAGCTAGGCAAAACGATAAACAATTGCAAGGTAAGTTACATCTCGACACGCTCGATTGACGAACACAACAGGAACAGAGCACGATAGCTAGGGCGAAAGCAAAGGATTCGCTGGGGCCGCGCTCACCTCGAGTAACCGGAGCAGCTCGTCGTGGTCCTCCGGGATAGCGCCAAAGCGCTGGCCTATGTCTCGCATCCGCAGCTCGGCCTCAGCCTGCACTTCCTCCGGCGTCATCACAGGGGCTGCAGGCGGTGCGTCCTCCGCCATCGTCGGGGCACGGGGGGGAGACCTAACGGGAAGAGGGGTTTAGGGTTTCGGTGAGGGGGCTGGTGGCGACTGGAAGACTAGCGGGGGTAGGGTTTTATAGCCGACGAGACGCCGGTGGTGGCGGCGGCGACGGTGAGGAGGCGTTCGCACTCGACCTCTCCCTCCTTCCAATTTTTCGCGATTCGCCGCCGTTCGAATCGTGCAACGGGAACATCTGGGTTGGCTGAGGTTGAGCAGGGGCTGAGCTGTTGAGGGCTTGAGGCCCCTTCAACCAGTTTACCAAAAATACCGGCCCCAAAGGCTGCGACGAGACAGGTCACACAAGTCGGGTTGGTTCCGATTTCGAATTCAAAGGATATGGAAGGGAAAACTTGGCGGCAGAGTGGGTTCATATACCAGGGTTAATTCGAAAAATGTTTAGGATCGTTTGAAAAATATATAAGTGTAAATGCTTAAATTGTAGGGTTTAGAGGTCTTGTGTAATGCTTTTGAATTTTTTTTTCTTTTTTGTTTACTTTTAATGTGAATGCTCAATTCGAATAATTTGTTTTTTTTTAATATTTGAATATGAATTGTTGGTTTACATGTTATTTGGATCCTTACAGCTAACAATTGTAGCTGCTAAAAATTATATGTGATCTCATTGATCTCTCTAATTAGTATATTTAGATCCTTATAGCTAACAATTGTAGCTGCTAAAAAATATATGTGATCTCGTTTGATCTTTCTAATTAATATATTTGGATCCTTACAGCTAACAATTGTAGCTGTTAAAAATTATATGTGATCTAGTTTGATCTCTCTAATTAATATATTCTAGTTAGTATATTAAATAATATTCAAATTACATCTGGTCCCGTTTGGATCCATTGCTAATAGTCTAGCTAGTGTCTTACCTACCACCCAGATTAATTATGTCTCATATAAATCTCTAGCTATTAATCTAGCTAGTATATTGCCTACCACCCAGATTAGCTGTAACATTTGGATCCATAGCTAATACTTTACCTACCACTGGCTACCACCTAAATTATATGTGGTCCTGTTTAGATCCCTAGTTAATATTCTACCTATTGTCTTACCTATCACCCAACTCATAATTAGTTGGTTCCACTAGCTAACAATTAGCTTTTTAGCCACATTTGTATTTTTTTTATTAGCAATAAAAGATTTTTATGTGTATTCCATGAATGATTATAAAAATGATTGTGATATATAATATCCATAGTTTATGTTCAATCTATTTTTGTAGTACTATCTAAAACATTGAATGGCTCAAACTAACCATATATTTAGTTTTTAGTTTTTTTGAGATAGAGGAGATGGGAGGTTGTTTAGTGTAGGGGCTTGAAAGTTGTGTAGTTTAGAGGCAACTAGGGAGGAGGATGCAATAGAAGATTTTAAATGTGTATTCCATGAATTTTAATAGGAAAAAGGATTGTGATATATAATGACCATGGTTTATATTCAATCTATTTTGTAATACTATCTAAAACATTAAATGACTCTAACTAACCATATATTTAGTTTTAGTTTTTTAGGACACGAAATATGGGATAAGACGATCCCATTCTGATGGTTGTTTAGTTTATGAGCAACTAGGGAGGAGGATGTCTCTCCCTAGGGGGAGGCCTCTCCCTCCCCACACTACATATCGAGTAGACGGGCTCGTCCCTTGTGAGCGACATAGCTCCTTCGTCCGTGCCAAGTACAAGGGTGGGGTGCAGATTGGTGTGGAGACGTTGAGAGGCTTGAGGCAAGCACAATCGTTGAGGCGGGGGTTCCCTAATGACAAGCATGTGGCTTACAACACGGGAGTTCTCGTGGTAGGCGACATAGTGGGCATGCAAGGGTAGGAACAATGAGGGTGCTAATGGGGCGGTTGTGCTAAGAATTGAGCTCAGGCATGTGGCTTTGCACGGGTAGCTTCAACGGGTAGGGTGGGAAAGCGAGTCGGAGGGCAGGAACGATGTACAGAGGATTTTGGATGAAGAAAATATGTGGATGAGAGATTATTGAATGGATCCCACGTTTCACAGTGAGTACCAATGTGAAATTGTGTTCACCCCAATCATCAATAGCAATCCAACCAAAGAAAAAAAAGAATGGACTATCCTTTTCAACCAAATGTGTAATGGAACCATCACATCCCTCAATCATGGATGATATTGTCTTATTCCAAGACGTCCCCAAACCAAACATGTGCCATAATAATAACTGTAATGGTTGTGCTAAGGTTCTAACATTAGTTATTAACATCAAAATATCTTTGTCAAACTCTTACTTGCAGCTCTCAAAAGATGTATGTGTTTTTAACATAAATGTTGCAAAGACCCTATATGCAACGACTTAATGTTTGTTTCACATGTGTCTTGTAACTCTAAAAAATCTCTAACATGACCTTTATAGTTGAAACCTGAGCCACCAACTTCTTTTACCTTGTCCTCTTTGGAATATTTTTTGTATCTTATGTGAATGTTGAATGGACATATGATTCCACACATATAACTGCTAAGTCTAAATAAAACTAAACATCAAAGATTCCACAACAATAATAGAGAAATTGAAACAAAGCACACAAGGAAAATATCCTAAGATACGTTGTGTTCCTATGATTTTCAATGTTCTCATTTATTTTGGATGACAATGCCCCCCTATTTATGAAAACATTTCATGAAAATATAAATAATAGTAATAAAAATAAACTAAGATATGGTGTATTCCTAAACTCATTATATGAAACACATAAGTAGCTAATAACCATACCCTCCCGTCCTCATTTATCTTAGAACTTCAAATGACGCATCAAAATCGTCAATATTCATACTTACAATAAAAAATCACAATTGCATATTTGTTTGCTCATTTTTATTTTACAGTGATGCCAACAGTCGATCGAGTAATATTAGACATGAAAAAGGAGTAATATGATTATCAACAAAAATAAATTGCATATATGTTTACTTAACAAAATGGACATGGTACATTTGACTTCTTGATATGTACGATAACAATGTGAAATGCATAAAAAACAACACGTATCACTATTTTTAGCTTGATGAGCAAAAGGAATGTTGTTCTGCATCTATTTCTTGAAAGGGGAACAAGAAATAGCATGAAGCAAAAAGAATCAACATGTATCAGCTGATCTAAGGTCATGTCATAAAATTGTGGAACTATTTTGCAGATTGCTTACAACTCTTACTAGCTACCACTTTTTACCCCTCCTTAAAGGCATTGCATCCATTATAGTCTCTCTTGCATCGCGACATATATTACTTCAAATCTTAGTGACTTTTTTCAATCCTAACACAAGAGCTCTGTTTTCATAAGAGCTCCCTTTTCATACGAGGAAACCAACATAAATAAGAAAAGCATAATCATAGAATTATATGAATTGCTTGTGGTATATGAACATTTACCTTGAGGCATATAGGGGCTATTTGGTACCCAACACTTTTTAGGCTTCTTCATGAATCTAGTTTTCTCTTGTCAGACCCCAATCCTTCTTCTTTCTTCTTTGAATTCTGATCGTCATCCAACATACCAGGCAATTCAACGAAGCAAGTTGGTTGTCCCAAGTATGTTCTTTAGAAAAAAACGAAAGTGACATCAGGATCGATCTTGGTGGTGGTGGTGTTGTAACACCGAATCGATTTCCAACTTGTATAGGCATTGAGCTGCGTACCTAGGTGGGCGAAAACAGACTTTGGTGAGTTAATCTGAGCAAGGTGAGTGGTCGGCGGAGACCTAGGACCGGTGGTCCCTTCACACTATAACACCTACAGCGAATTGTTATATAAGCACTTATAAATGATTTGTTAAACGCAATAAAAAGAAGCAAAGAAGATAGAGACAGGTGATACTTTGTTTCAGCTTCCCTTGGGAAAGATCCTCTTGTGTGAATTCGCATGTACTGGCTAGTATGTATGAAAAGATGTCAATGTCATGGCAATTGCCTTTCCTGGTGGTGAAGGATTCTATTCCCGAGCGGCTAAGGTCCAATCCGGCGACCCACGGCTTGCCACGCTTCATCTGTGGCGACGTCGTGGTTGTGGTGTCAAAAACCAACACCATACTCTATCAAACAACCTTATATATCTCATCATACCAGTTAGGCAAGTAACATGGTCGCACATCTTAACCACCAAACATTCAAGATCAATATAGTCCCATGGTTCTCAAACCTCTGGTGGAACCGTCAAATTCCTCCCAACCGCAATAACCAAACATCAATAGTTAGGTCTCCTTCTCTTGCTGCGTGTAATTCTTTATTAGAGCACACATCACTAGCTGGCCATTTTGAGTAGAAAATAGTCATGGAACGAAAGAAATCACTCACATATGGCATAACAAAGAAGAAGATGAAGACTTGCGAATGGCGGCGGACGGCGGCGGTAGGGAAGGTGTTGTGTATGCCTATTTATATATGTGTGGGGTATGCGGCAATGTATAGATTAGGTTTGTGAAGTAATGAGTAGGCTTCTAGGGTTCTGTTCTAGCTTTGGCCCAGTTGATCCGGCCCAGATAAGCTTTTATTTTTTTGGCCCAAGCCTCACCCACTTACTCTATGCCTTTCCATATTCAACTCCCAAATATTTTAGCTTGCATCTTTCATTGCTAGTCCAATTTGAACCTAGCCACTTTCTATTTTTTACTCCAGTGGCACAGTGAGCGAATCTATGCTCATGTGTACTCCCAAACACATTTTTTGAATACCCCATGTAAATAAGATGTGGGTTTTTTATACTATGGGCATAGAAAAAATAAAGCTTTAAAATAGCATACACTCACCCTTAATATAAATCTTACTACATCCATCCTGAAATGTAATCATTAAGCAATCTAATGGAGTGGGATAGGAATGTTCTTGGGAAATTGGAGGGAATAATATGTAAGGTCAAGAAAGAATTAGAGTTTTGTCGAAGGAAAGTATCTCCCAAGATGCAGTAAACCGTGAACATTTTCTAGGCTACAAGCAAGAGCAGTTGTGAGATCAATAAAATACTTATTAGTTATTAGAAGCAGCATGCTCATAATTTTTGGTTGGTCAAAGGAGATAGGAATACCAAATTTGTTCATGCATTTGCCTCAAAACACAAAAGGAAGAGTTACATTAAGAGGCTGAAAGATGAAAATGGAGGTGATGTGATGGGAGAGCAGTTGAAGAACTTTGTTGCTAATAATTATGAACAACTTTTTATTCCCATGACAGAATGCAGTTGGAGAAAATACTAGAGTGCGTTGATTCTAGAATTACACATGAGATGATTGAATGTTAATTGCACCATTTACATGAATGAAATCTAGGAAGCCCTACAAGATATTTGTGATTTAAAGGCGGCAAAAGTTGATGATATGGCATCTATTTTTTACAAAAAAAAATTGTCTTTAATTGGGGACAGAGTAAAACATGAGGTGATTAATGTTCTTAATGGGGTCCAATGCTACTGGGATGGAATAATACTATCACTGTTTTGATTCCAAAAAATAATACTCCCCAAAATTTGAAGGGCCTAAGTCTAATAAGTCTTTGTAATGTGTTATATAAAGTCATATCAAAGGTTCTTACAAATAGACTAAAAAGATTCTACGTCATATTATTTCCCCTACTAAAAGTACCTTTGTCCTAGGCAAACTAATTGCTGATAATGTCCTGCTTGCCTATTGTTGATGGTAGTTAATGCTCATCATAAATCATGTAACTTGTATAAATGCATAGATATGATCACCAACATAGGTTTAGAGGTTTAAACTAACGAACTCCACAAGTTTTGGTGAACATGTGTTGTTCTAAGGATTTAATTAGGAAACAAGAAAAGTGGACCTATCTATCAATCCGTCAGAGCAAATCTTGACAATCCGCGATAAAATTGACTTAAAAGAGTCACAATCCACCGTAGAAGGATAATCCCCGTGACACAAACTATATAATAAAAAATATATTACATTTTACATATTTTTATTCCACATTTGGCCGCTTATTTGACGTGTCATGTTAAATCTATTCACTAATTGAAGTGATATAGACCTACGATGAACCAGTCAAAAAGCTTATGAACCCAAAAGTATAATTAGAAAGTTGATGGACCTGAATGATACACCACCAAAAGTTAATGAATTCAAAAATATAGTTTGAAAGCTACTGGATGACACATCACCAAAAGTTAATAGACACAAAAATATAATTTAAAAATTAATGGACTTAGATGACACATCACCAAAAGTTAATGGATCTACGAGGCATTTAGCTCTTTTTTTAAAAAATACTAGGAGCTATAAATGGACCTCCAATATTATTTTACAAGCCCACAAGTTATATAATTGGTCATTGGAAATACTAGTGGGTCCCTAACATAAAATACTACCCTAATAATAACCCATCAGCTATCAATTTTGATTGAAAGTATATATATCTATATCTATATCTATACCTAATAATAAAGAGGCAAAATTTCTAGTTTTTTTCGTCCATCCATTTTTTTTAGATCTGTTCTCTCTAACTACCGGATAATGAAGAGTTAGATATAAATATATTTATAGGTCTTGTTCGTCTCCTATACGTCAAGGACTCGGTTTTTACCTCGTCAAACTAAATCCTGATCCGGATATCGAGCATAACCGGGAGTCTCCGTGTTCCATCTTCCAATCCAATAAAGATAGGAGTTCATGTTGATAACGGGATCAAGATACGTGCCGCCGCTGGCGCATGTGTAGTCGTGCGCCTCCTCCCTTCGTGTATATATATACGGTCGTGCTCGTGTGCACGGTGGAACGTACAAACACAATACCGCACAACTCTCGTAGCGTCGTTGTATGTGGATTTGACTCAAAAACATACCAGTTTGAATAGCTTTTGTCTAGCATAATACAATGTCTATTTTCAAACCCTATTGAGTCATGTGTCACGGACTCGGAAACCATCACCTTCTATAAGAGTACTATTTTAGGCTTATGATAGAGATAAATATATTATATTTTTCTAAACTGATTTTATTTTTCCTCCTTACAACGCTACGAACATGTTTGCTAGTAATACTTAATAGTTGAGTACACTAGCGGTGACCCAATAAGAATTCAGACTTGACACACAACTTTTGTCCATACAGAGACAATCAAGTAACTACTTCTTACTTACAAAATTTTATGGTGGCAAGGTAAAATTCTACATTTGTTTAGTGAGAAAAATACTAATTTGAGATATATAGAATTGATGTATCCTTTTGAATGTAGGATATTTACATGTATAAGAATTTCAGAGGAATCCGTTCGTTTTTCATAAGAAAAGACATAAAATAAGAAAAATAAATCATGCACTCCGAAGGGCCTAAAACTAAAAGGTCGAATTTCAGGCTGGCGCAAGCGCGGCCCAGCAACTGCTGCAGCCGTTCCCTGCAGGCGGCAACGCCCTCCCCGACGCCCCGAACCTCTTCCCCCACAGCTGCTTCCTTCTTCCACACTCACACGCTCCACCCGCTGCCCTGAGATGGATCCCGCGCCGGCGACCCCGCGCTGGAATCTGGAGCGACCGTACCTCACTGGACGCTTCCACCAGGTATGCCTCTTATCGCATACTGCCAGCATTACCACCTCAACACCCCTCTGAAGAACCTCGCACGCTCTGGCAGGAGGTGAAGGCAGCTGCGGCGGCGCAGGGACCCGGATCCAAGTCGTTCTCCCTCGACTCCTTGAGGTAGGTACTACGGTGGAATTCGTGCGGTTTAGGCGCAATTTTCCGATGATTCTGCTGTTCGCGGTGGTTTCTGATGCCTGGAACTGGTTTGAATCTGCAGCCGCGGCGCCGGCGCCGGCACCGGAAATGTCATCGGATCGTATGCAGTATCAGTGCAGGTAAGCGGGCTGGAGGTCAACTAGTGGACTTGAGCTTTCAAGTGGATTTTTTTTAGCCAATTGTCCAACTGGAGCTAGGGTTTAGGTTCTGGTTATGGGGTACGATTGGACGTGTCTGTATTTATTATCGACCTGTGAATTTAAATTGCTGGATCTCAGGTAGGGAGGATTTGAATCTGCTGCTGCTGTGCTGGGGATTCCTGAGTATTAGATTTGACATTGCCTGCCTCCTGGAGCTTAGTAAATCATGTTTCATGTCTCCCTTTTAGAAGTGTAATCATGCTGAGTTAGACTTTGCTTCATTTTTCTGGGTCAAGTACTCATTGTGTGACTCTGCAAATAGTTTGAGAAATGTTACAAGTATGCGGATTTTGGTTGAGTGTCAATTATTTTAGTTTGAATTGCATTTGGAGCCCAATGGTCAGTCAGTTGGTGCAGGTTTACAAAATGTTGGTTTAAATATGACATCGTGAAACATCATCACTATATCGGCTCTGCTTTTCCGTGTGGCTTACTACTGGCTTATTTTTTTCACTGTTGTTATAAATATATGAACTATGTAGCTTTCACAGAACAATTGCAAAATGTAAGTTTGTGCAAGGTTGCTGATATAATTGTAATGCAGGAGCTTTTGGTTATCGATGATTTGCTATCAGCTCTGGTGGGTATTGAGGGACGATATATTTCTATTAAGAGAGTTCGTGGAAAGGAGGGCTATGTTGTCTTTCAGATTGATTCTTCGATGGACCTTGCCCTCCAGGTAGACCCTAAGTGTAGAGTCCATTAGATCACACATACAATAAAGGATATGGTTGTCGATTTACTGATCTTTCTCTTGCAGGAATTGACTCGCCGGATTTTCCCTTTGCGTGAGGATTATGTGTTGGTAAGCCAGTTTGTGGAGTCCAGATCACATTTCAAGAATGGTTTGGTCAACCATGCTCTGGCTGCAGCTCTAAGGGCATTCCTACTGGTACAACAACTATCTGTGCAAAGAAAAAAAGAGGCGTCTTTGTTCTTGTTAGAGCTAAATTTTGCAGATGTTGAAGACATATTTCTTCTACTCTTGGTAGGAGAATGTAGAGTACTTTAACATTTGCGATTTTCACTTTTTGAGGAAAGCATTGGAGCACCCTTGTTATGGGCTATGGGCCGAGGACTAGAAGACAGCTTATCTGCCATGCGGCAAGAGTGCAGTGGCGTGTCGCTTAGGAGATAAACTATTTGTTTTGTTAGCCTACAGATAATTCTTGGATTGTTAGCCTAGACATAATTCTGTTGGTTTGTTAGGTCAGTTTACTAATTTGTTTGGTTGAAGCCAGCTCTATGTAATAGGCATCAGCAGATGTAAATTGGCAAGCAAGAAGAACCTTAAAAGCAGTCAAAGCCTCCAGAGAGTGGGTGACTAGCCAGTTGCCCAGTTCTTTGTGCCATGTAATAGGCATCAGCAGATGTAAATTGGAAAGCAAGAAGAACCTTAAAAGCAGTCAAAGCCTCCAGAGAGTGGGTGACTAGCCAGTTGCCCAGTTCTTTGTGCCATGTAATAGGCATCAGCAGATGTAAATTGGAAAGCAAGAAGAACCTTAAAAGCAGTCAAAGCCTCCAGAGAGTGGGTGACTAGCCAGTTGCCCAGTTCTTTCTGCCATCGTAACCAAAACCACAGCCCTGTAGAACTGCAGTTTTCGATATGTGATTGCAAGCTCTTCTGTTTGAAAAAGGCAACAAAGCCAGAAAGAATATGAAAAAAGTTGTACCATGTGCTAGAGTTCAGTTCTATTCTGTCATGGTTTTTTTAACGAATTGTATCGTTGCTGAGGTTATCCCATTGATAATACATTACGTTGTAAAATCACTATATATTGACTTCCAGGGAACGTCTATGTTGGTACTTCTGTATGCTGCTTATGTGAAAATTTTGCGCTTTGCACATAAGTCACCAAGTTTTTTTTTATAAAATATATGATCAGGACTATCAGGCAATGGTTGCTCAACTGGAGCACCAGTTCCGTCTTGGAAGGCTTTCTGTTCAGGGATTATGGTTCTTTTGTCAGGTGAGTTTTCTTTTATTACGTTTTCCTTTCTTTGAATATTGGTTTTAGCATTAAAAGTTATGTTTTCTCTCTGGCAGAGGATGATGAGTTCACTGAATGCACTGGCAGTTCTAGTGGAGAAGGCTACCTCCAACAATACTAATGGTTCTGCGGCACTTAATCTACTTCAAAGCCAGGTACTCTTTCACAATGAGTTTATGCCTCTGAGATTACACACTGTTCCTTCTGTGCCTCCTCCCTTCTCCTGTATGCCTATTGTAAATCTAAGCTAAATGAAGCTGTCCAGTTTTTAATTTTCTTATAGATAAAGCAACTTTCTTTAATAGGACTGATTTCTTCACATTTTTCTCAGAGTTTAGTTCTCCCGAATTCACACCGTTACTTATTTAAACATGTAATGCATCTATAATATCCTTCAACTCAGGCAAAGGCGATGGGTGGTGATAGTGCTGTTCGGTCTTTACTGGAGAAGATGACAGAATATGCAAGTGGAGCATACCTGAGGATGCTAGAAAGGTTCATGATTGTTCATAGCTTCTTTCCTTGTTTGTCTTAGGAGTGATGCACCTTTTCAACCGTTTGCTAGCTTTCACATTTTAGCTGAAGTCAACACATATATTCTAATTATCATCTTGTCTTGTTTAGAGTTCTAGTGTTTAGAGGGGAAAAAATAAAGGTTCTAGTAACTTGCTATTATGTGAATTTGTTTTTGGCCATATTAGGTGGGTGTATGAGGGAGTAATAGACGATCCTTATGGTGAATTCTTCATCGCTGAAAACAAATCTCTGCAGAAGGTACCTTTTGTCTTCTAAGTCTTTGGACCTTCGTATCTTACCGCTGTTTGCATCATATTAAGCCTAACATGTCAAATCTAGTTTTATCTTATTTTAACCATGTGCTTGATTTATTTCCTTTCCTGTTGGTTTTGCCAGGAGAGCCTCACTCAAGATTATGATGCCAAATATTGGCAGCAACGATACAGCTTAAAAGAAGGAATTCCTAGTTTCCTTACGAATGTTGCTGCAATGATTCTAACAACAGGAAAGTATCTTAATGTTATGAGAGAATGTGGGCACAATGTTCAGGTATACATGATTCATTTTTTTCTGGAATCAAATCATTAAATATTTAAATGCCATGTTAGTAGTATGCCTTGATTACTTAAATCACACAATTACTTTGGATATTTTATTTAGGTTTCCTTGTCAGACAATTCTAAGCTTATGAGCTTTGGCTCAAGCCACCAATATCTTGAATGTATAAAATCTGCATATGATTTTGCAAGTGGTGAATTGTTGACTCTGATGAAAGATAAGGTAATCACTGTTTTATAGTAAACTTGGGGTTCATTTTGTTCATTTATAAGCTAGGTTGCTAATTTATCACATTAAATGTGTAGTATGATCTCATCGGAAAACTGCGATCCCTGAAGCGCTATCTACTCCTTGACCAAGTATGCTGAAAATATGGAGAATATTTACTCTATATATTTTCTGTTATTACTTCATATGTGTACTTGTGTCTCATGCTTTAGCATAGCATGTAGATGTAGAGACAGTAATAAAATTCAGAAAGTAATCTCTATATTATGTTACACGTCCTATGTTCCAAAGTGTAAAGTCTTTTTAGGTTTATTATCCTAATTCAAAAGTCTTCAAGTTTGACCAAAATTATAGAAAAATACAGCAACATTTCCAACATTAAACAATTATAGTATAAAGATATTCAGAGGTGGATTTAATGAAACTAATCTAATGTTGTTTATGTTGCTACGTTTTTGTATAAACTTGTTCAAACTTGAAGAAGTTTGACTTAGGACAGAACCAGAACACCTTCCATTTTGGACGGAGATAGTATGAAATTATGAGTATCTTAGCTGTTTACAATGTCCTTGGTAATGAATCCCATGTTTCCTGATTTGATTTTGACCATCCATATTGATTTTTCTTGAGCTACTTATCTTATCTGTTTTATCTAGTTTACAGGGTGACTTTTTGGTTCATTTTATGGATATTGCTCGAGAGGAGCTTGCAAAGAAACCAGAAGAAATATCTGCTGAAAAACTTCAGGTTTGTCTTGTACTTTAAGTTTTCTGTGTGTTTGTGCCGTGACAAAAGCAGATTTTTTGTCAACTCTGATTATGAAAAAGCTGTTTCTCCTTTTGTTTTGCTAAAGCTTTCTTTGTTCATTTTACGTGGCAGTCTCTGCTTGACATTGCTTTGCGGAGTACTGCAGCTGCTTCAGATCCAAGCCATGAGGAATTAATCTGCTGCGTGGTAAATATTATCCGGATCTGGTCATACTATATGATGTTTTATATTATCATCTTTGTTTACATTTGTGTTCAACAGGAAAGAAGCTCCCTCCTTAAGAAACTGGGCACTCTGAAAGACTTGGATTGTGCTTACCCTGCAGATAAGCTTGCCGCAGCAGATGTTGATCAGTCAATGCAATTAAGCATTACGGGCTTGGAAACATTCTGCCTTAGCAATAAGGTTTTCTATTTTAATAGTTTGTTTAAAACTTTCCTCATGTTTGTCTTGTATAATGAAATGATATACTTGTTGTACCCTGCAGGTCCAGTGGCCGTTATCTCTTATAATTTCAAGGAAGGCTTTGACAAAATACCAATTGATCTTTCGCCTATTGTTCCACTGCAAGCATGTTAGTCGCCAGCTGTGTGCAGCATGGCAAATACAACAAGTATGAATGAACCCTTTTTCTCCTGCAAAACCAGTTTAACATTTTGCGTATGCCAACTTTGACTGGATATTAACTCTTGGACAGGTATTCCGGTCTGTCAAGATTCTAGGGACACCAATTTTACGGTCATCAATTCTTTGTCGTAGCATGCTCAAGTTTGTAAATAGCCTTTTGCATTATCTAACATTTGAGGTAAACCATATATATCAGCATGCTAATCTATTCTTTTGGTCATGATAAACCACAGATGACACCATGCATTATCTAACATTTTAGGTAAACCATACATGTTCAACAGGCAAGTTCTAAACTATTCATTTGGTCCCCAGGTTCTTGAACCAAATTGGCATTTGATGCATGACCGCCTTCAAACAGCAAAGAGCATAGATGAGGTTTTGCACTTTTTTTTTTTTTTTTACAATTTGACATTTTAGGGGGATACTTTTGCAATTAAAATTAATCTGCAATGCTAACCGTCCGGAACACATTACCTTTGATCTTAATACTGCTTGCAGGTTATCCAGATCCATGATTTCTTCCTCCAGAAGTGTCTAAAAGAATGCTTGTTGTTGTCGCCTGAACTCCTTGTGGTGTGTCCTTTTACCTTTTTTTTTCTTAAAACTAATAAAAGAAAAGAAGATAAAACAGTAACATTTGGTTGATACCTTTATTTAGTACTCCCTCCATTTCAAATTCTAAGTCATTTTTGGCTTTTGGAGTCTCAATTTTTACTATGTATCTAGTTGCATAGCAAAAGCTATGAACCCAGAAAAGTCAAAACGACTTAAAATTTGGAATGGAGGAAGTATCTTTGAGATTTTTGAAAGAATCAGTTCTTATTCTTGTATTCATTTGCATGCACAGAAAGTTGAGAAGCTGAAAGGTTTATGCCTTCAGTATGCCACTTCCATCCAGCTCTTGATGCCATCCATTGATGTCACTAACTCTGAGAACACATCGAAGTCTGGGAAGTCAAGATCAAGGAAAAATAAATCACAGGACAGAGACCAGCAGCTGAAACTAGCATCAGAGAATGTTGTCATGTCAGAGTCGATCCTGTACGTACCCAGCGTCTCTATCATTCTTTGAAACAGCGAGATTAAAATTTCAGACCAGTATCATATAACTATCACATTGGTCTTTGCTGCAGGAAATTTGAAGCAGCGTTCAATTCAGAGCTCCAGAGTCTTGCTCCTACATTGAGTAACAGTTCACATGCGGAGCCATATCTTACTCATCTCGCACAGTGCATTCTTGGCGTGCGAATCGACCAATGAGTTATTTGATGGGCAATACCTGCGTTCATTTGGACTTGGTGCAATGCCATACTCTGAATGTGTGGCTGCAGCGTTGCATTGCCCATCCCAATCAAGGTTCAAGGTAGGTGTATGCTCGTTTCTTGTGAATGATAATGTGAGCTACGAAGCGCTTCGTCGCTGTGATAGATTATGGATAGGCCAGTAGGATTTAGCGACCCTAGGGTGGTGTCTTATTGGCGTTGGCACATCAGCCTTCTTATTATCTGAGCTCGAGCCTTGATGTGTGTGTTTATCAGCTGCGGCTCAGAATTCCCGTGCTGTTGATTTCTGACAATACACAATAGCAATGTGTGAAGTGTTGTATCATGGTGTGAGATCCAGATGTGTAGACCGGCGTGTAAACTATGCTAAGTTTATTCCATGTGTGTGTGGCAAATGTGTTTGGTTTGAATCGAACTGGGCATTGACGCTGTCATGGCGATGATTTTGCGCTTCGCGTTACACGTCGTATCTCCTTTGGTGACTGTGGAGCACCGAACTCGCGAGTCGTGGTGGGCTTCATTGAAATCATGACATGACCCCTAAGCCCTAAGCCACACGAAAATACCACGCGACCATGTTGCACCGTCGACGTATTGCTGCGGCTCTGGGCAGTCGCCGGCGCCGGTGAGGCGGTGGCGATGCTGTGCTACAGCGGCTGGCAGAGGCTTATTACGGGAAGGCTGGCCGGGCCCAGCATCTCGCGAGCGTAGCCTCATGCTGACTGGTTCAGGTTGGTACCGAACTACCGTTACAACTTGTCTGTTTGTTACAGCTCTGTTTCACTAATGAAACTGTTTTTTTTAGAAAATAATTTTATGAGCAACTCTCTAAGTGAAACTGAGCTATTTTGAAAAAATTGTTCGGTAAAACAGCTTTACTAACAACTTTATGCATAGATATGAGAGAGGAGGAGAGAGAGAGCTGTGATAAACTACTATTTTTAGCTTCACCCCACTTTATATCTTTGTGAGGGGAGAAAAAACAGTTTCATGAGTGAAGCTGTTTTTTAAAAAAAGGTATTTAATAAAAAAAATAACTCACAACAACCTCCTCATGAAGTTGTTGTGAGTTGTACCAAACATACCCTTATGACTTGATTTTGATTGTAGTATCACGGAACCTCAACATGAGTAGGAGTGATGTAACGGTGATTTGAACCTTTTATTAAGGGGTCGGAATTCAAACGTGACACACGAGAGTTGGCTAGCTCGACAATAACTTTTGCAGGGTTGATTATCTGCGTTAAAGCTAATTTTTAACGGCTAATAGTTAGGATGGTCCAGTCTACAGACCTCCCATAGCAAGCCGCTTGTTAAACTTTTCTATATTAATTACAATGATGTACAAATCTTTTCTGTAACTTAACAAACGAATGTCTAACTAGCTTACATCTAGCCTACCTCCATCTCCATGCGCGGTAATGTTAAGTTGGGTCCACCCCCACACGGACCAGCCGACCAGGACGATAGTGGCAGGCTGCCAAGCTCACTCACAGCTCCGTCGCCGCCCTGTCGTTTGCCGGAAATCCGCTCGGAACCCCGCGCGCACCACTGCACCAGCCATTTCCCCCCACCTCCGCACCTCACCGACCCCTCGCCCAACCGCGGTTAGTTCACTTCCCACACTCCACCCACCCGTTTTCTTCCGGTGTTCCCCTCACCACCCCTGCCCCACCACCACCAGTCCACCACGCCGCGCCGTTGCCCCAGCCACAACAAGGCGAAATCAGGGGCGGTCATGCTCACTGACTCGCACACACGCCGAGCGACTACGCGAAGACGTAGTCGGCGGGGCGGCGATCCCCCCATCCAACCCACATTGTGCGCGCGTCCACGACCGAGAAAGGAAAGGATTGATGGTGGGCGGCGGGGGGCGCCGCGCGGCGGCGCTGGGGCGATGGTGCCTGGTGATCCTGGTCGTGGCCTCCGCGCTCATCAAGGTTGAATCGTCGCAGGCCCACCAAGGGGGAGGTGCGGGGTCGCAACCCAGCCGGCCCAGAAAGGCAGACGTGACTCCGCCTCACCCGACGCTGAAAGCAAGGTGGCTCCACAACCCGGGAAGACGTGCCTGCGTCTCCACCCGTACCAACACCCCTCCAGCTTAAACCAGTCCAGGTCTTCACGGTAGGGCCATGGGTTGCAGGAGGCACATCGGAGATAAAGGAATGACCTCTTTGCTCCTATCCAGAAGGGAGAGGCCGCTAGTCCCTAGCCGCTGACGATACACTCTCCACAAGATAAGAACAGAGGTACAAAACCACGAAGAATCATACACCCCGTATAATCTGGGGCTCAGGATAACACTCTGTCTCCTGCCCAAACGGAGACATGTCAAGTTCCCCAATCAGGGACGGGACGGAGAATGACTCATGGACATATAGGAATCATGCCTCTCGCGGGAGCGGGGTGTGGCAGAACCGCCTAATTTAACACACTTCCAGAGTACTTGTCTTCCATTAGACACTAAGTACAACGGAAGAGCACTAAATCGAGTAATTCTGTCGAGCACACCCAGCGGGAGAACTCGAAGATCCACATTTTTCATCAGGATCATAAACGATGGAATAAAGCTTACAACATTCTTAACCATTTCATATATTACATTGTTACAACATCAGAGTATTACATAAGTGGAATACAACAGCAGAATTTAAACAATTTATATATACATGAGTTTATACATTTTAGATTCACAAATTTTATCTTGCAACGGAGAAATAAACATGATCAGAGTTACAGTGGAAATCAATATATATTTTAGGATATGGCAAAGCATTAACATAGTGAATATTTATATACATGATATGATAACAGGTTATAAAAAATTTCTTTCTAAAAACATTTGGTGAGGTTTATAGATAAACACTACAATCGTAGCGTAATTAGGAATCCTCACTGAGCCCACCAGGAGGTTTTCACACACAAGAGTCAACTCTGAGTACTCAATTGTACTCAGCAAGACTTACCCGCCAGGAGGAAAAATAAAAGACTCCAAGGGTATGCAAGGCTTATTTGGCTTGGTGGTTTATTGCATTTGCGGGAAACATTACTACAAGTACATCCTTATATTCATTTTATTAGCAGTCAAATTAGTTCATTAATCAACCATTCTAGGTAAGCACCTATTCTACTTTCAAGAATGTGGTAAGCAATCAGAAACATTTTATCATCAGTCTTGTTCCAGTTCTTACTACGGTGCTAGACCATACCCAAGTCGTACCGCATAGCGCGGCGATTCACGAATCAATGTAGCCCAGCTGGGTACCCCAAAACACACGCCTCATCTGCACCTCAGCACAGACAAGACCAACCTACCACTCTCCTGTCCAGGGTCCAAGTCCCCGTCCAAACTGGGACTCTAAGCCCCTGCACCTGAGTCCTGGACTCAGTGCAGTGCTTAGACCTCCACCCAAAAACCACTGGTACAGTCGGTCCAGATAGAGCCGAAACCCAAGACAAGAGAGTAACAAGTCTTCCCGCTCCCATAAGCAAGTATGTGCTCAGGATAATAAATCTGTGACCTGACTACCATCCACAAAAACGGGCGGTTCCTAATCGACACAGGCGGGACAACGCAACCAGAGTCTCGCTCTGTTTGCCCAGCAAAGTCCCAATCCAAATCCAAGTAGGGTCCCTCCCGGTCTCCAATTATTATCCATATATATTTCATGAGATAGTAATATGATAACAATAATATATTTCCCATCTCTCGCGAGTGACAGGAAATCACTCGACTTCTACGAAAAACCTGTAGCGGAGCAATCTACACGATCCTATCATACTAGTAAGACTCATAGGATAAGGATATATATGCAAGTGGTCTGCATTCAACTCCTTGAAACATAATGCATAAACATTTAATAAAGTGTAGAATAGTGGGGGTTATGCACCGGGGCTTGCCTGGGTAAGAATTAACCAAAAGTTAGCATTCTATCACTGGGATGTGATCACCATAGCACCATTCTTTTGGTTAACACCAATTCCTCCGGTTGATCCATCGATCCATCATCGTTCCTATTATGATATGCAATGCAATATATGAATGCATAGAATAACAACACACAACATATTTATAATCTTATCAATTTCTTGGTGGCTTTAGTAAACATGGTGAGAGCATAACAAAAGCAACACTCTCCAAACATGCAGTTTTGGACAGCAAGACAACAATCACACTTTTAATCATATCTAGAGTTCTAGAAATCCAACAAAGGTGATCCTAAACTTTCTGGAAAGCTAATGAAAAGTACTACACTTCTTTTATCACCGCAAAGATATGATTCCATATGTACACTGGTCAAACATATCATTCATTCAAATCTGTTTAGAAAACTTACAGAACCTGATAGGGTATTTGTTAATTTCATAACTCCTAAACTATCAGGCCTAAGCTCATGAAATTTTAATACAAAATAGATAATAAAGTTATCTACAACTTTGGTATTCATCTCATCTACAGAAAATATCATTTTCATCACGAAGTGATTATCACAACAGAAACTACACATGCAGCCATTTCAGCACATAAGCAACATGGTTCTTTAGTTTGGTTAATCATGAGAGCACCCACCTAAACCATTCAAGAGCTCAACCAAACATATCATGGATCAGCAACATATCTACTATCTCATTAAAGCATTAGAAGCATAACAAAAACCATTTATATGTATATATATTATCAAGATTCTATTAACCAATTTCTTATTAAACATATATGCTATTTTTAACGTCATACAAGAATAACTAGTTTGGGGCTGATATTTTTATAAGTGATAGGTGTTACTAAAACATGGCTACTGCATAAATTTCACATACTCAGGTTTTATAATTTAAATACTATGAAAAAGACAATTTGCTATTGCAAGAACATGTGTGAGAGCAAGATAAATCTAAAACACTACATGTTCTGCAAATATATAGCCATATTATGCCGCAACATGATATACGACATCATATAAAGGTCGTGGAGCCACATTTCATATTTTTGTATACATAAATTATTTATAGGTCATTTAAAATCATTTAATGAGCAACATACAAGTTAAATCAATAACTCCATCATACTGTATACACTGAACATGAAATTTTTATCACAGCACACACATAGCATCACTAGACTACTATTAAAATTTCACATCATGTGGAGCATCAAAACTATATATATGAATTTAACACTAATTATCAAAGATAAAAGAAAACACCAAAAACATTGCACTAACACATATCATTTTACTTCTCTGCTGCATAGATATACTCTTAAGGATTCCAAAACATATTCATTTGATATTTTACGATTTCTATATAAGTTATTATGATTTTCTAAAGTTTCAGTCGATTAAAATAATAACAAAAAAGAAAAGACATATAAGACAAACACTTTGCTCTAAGGTTTCTAAATCTTTTCTTAATTAACCCGCAACACAAAAGACACTATACAACACTACTTACATGAGTGAAGAATTTACATTGGAAACCCTGGAAATGTTTCTATTCCAACCCTCGTCCACCTTCTCCTTGCCCTCACGTACAGAACAATGGCAGGAAAATGTCGGAGAGGCCAGGCTAGGACTCGCCGGCGGCAAGTTAGTGGCACAGGGGTCTACTGGCAGCAGCAGATAGCAACTACCAGCTAGGCAGCGCAGCAGCTAGCAGCACGCAGCATGCAGTAGTTGAGCTTGGTCCTGCCTTGCAACCGAGAAGCAGCAGCTAGCAGCAAGTAGAGTTGTGCTTGACCCTACCTTGCTTACGAGTAGTGAGGCAAGGAAGAGTACGAGGGAGAGACTGAGAGAGCTGTTGGTGCCTCCACGATCAGTAAAAAGGAAGAAAGAGGAAACCATGAGACACGGTACTGTAACAAGGGTTAGGTAGGATGAACGGTTCCAAACGCTAGGGAAGCGAGGTAGGTGAGATGAGCATCTGTGGTTGATCGCCACAGGCTGGTTCACGGATAGAACGTCCACGACACAACTCACAACACGAAATAAAGAGGTTCGGACAAAACTTCAGAGCAACTATAATTAACAAAATTAATTTTTTAAAAAACCAAATTTTATGTTTCTACTTTAGTTTGCAACTCAAATTTTATTTGAGTATTAAATATATGTTATATCTTATTTTTGTTATAAAAATATTTTTCGTGCCAAACAATTAGAATGACACAAGTTATTTTTGTTGTTCGGGATTTTAATTAGCGCTTTATTCAATTGATGATTTTTCTTAGGTCTTAATCTAGGTGCTAAGCAAGCTCGTAACACCGGGGTGTTACAACCAACCCCCCTAAAAAGGAATCTCGTCCCGAGATTCGAAGCAAGAACAGAAGAAGGAAAACTCGCTGATAACCTAGATCTGAAACCACACTGAAGATTATACAACTCTGGATACAACTCACACAGAGATTTAGAGATACATGATTAGAAACAACTGATTACACCCACTAGCTTACTGGAAGTGTCAATTAAGACGGGGACAATGAAGGAGTAGCAAGGCAACCATGATCCAGAACATAGCGTACGCCCAACATATCCAGAAACAATCGACTGAGAAATAGATCATCTCGAACACTAAGATTAAAACAAGCCAGAGGTGAGCTTGAACTTCTTTGGCGAAAACATATTTGCAAGAAAATGGTCAGATCTCGCAGCTCTACCACCGAAACTCCGACTTGGTTGCTTCCCAGGCTGCTTCAACTAGCACGGGCAGAAAAGGTCCCTCAACGGGTTTTTCTTTGGATTGAAGAGAATGGGATGCAAGAGGAGAGCAAAGGCCAATGGCATTTTATAGCGGCAAACGGAGGTGAAGGCACGGCGTACCAGAAGTGGGGGTAGCGGGGAAGGGGGTACGAGCAGCCCTTGAGGTGGAAAACATCAACCATGGAGCGCTCCCAGCGCGAGCTTGAGCAGAGGAAGAATAAGGGAAAGGGAAAGAGATCCGCTCGGCGAGGAGGCGTGCGGGCGGCCAGGTTCTCCAAAAGAAGAAAGGAGGAGGAGGGGGTCCGGCACGGGGCACAGGCAGGGGCGAGAGCCAACACGGCAAGGAAAAAGGAGGGGCGCACTACACGAGGACGAGGTGAGTGCGGCACCGCGCCATAGCCACGCGAGAGCAGGGCGCAAACGGGCCCAGCGCGCGTAGCGCGGTCAAACTGAACACCAAAACGACGTCCCCTCAGGCATTTCAATCACTTCAAACTGCTCGGGTATTAACTCCTCTTATCGCTCTTCATTTTTCCGTCCTTCCTTTGACCACAATAGGCGCCAGTCTTTCATACGGACTGAGGCCATGATAAACTTACTTCCTCAAACCCTATCATCTCGGATGCTAGCACTAACACTATTTATCAACCCACTGTGGATTTCCCATTCGAACACCAGATTTTTTTAAAGGAGATTATTGAAAGGGAAGTTTTAGGCAACAAGGATACCTTTCTTAGCAAAGAGCAAGGAATTTAAATCCCACAATAGATTTGATTTAGGAGATTCAAGTGTTCTGCTGGGACATCCACAATTAATCGATAAAGCGCCATCTATTATCCCACCAAGATTGATACAAACCACAAGCACTCCCACGCCACACACACCACTTGCCAACTGCGACTAGAGGAGCTCAACAACTAAGGATGAAGACAAAGGGAGGGTTACAACACTAGAGGACACGATGAAAAACACTACTAACCTACGGATACATCTCCCCTAGGAAGGCTAATCTACTTCATCGGGTCGGACAACTTCATCCACGGGCTCTTGCGGTTCTTCTGCTACACTGGGTTGTGGGTCTGCTTCTTCTCTTGGCAGAGGCTGAGTGAGAGTAAGGATAGACTCTACTTCTAAGGCCTCCGTGGGAGGAGGTGCTGGTGGTGCTGCAACCTCAGCTCCCCTTCTTTCTAGAGGGTGGAAAGGAATCCCTTCCAAGATGACATGTTCTTGCCTGCCCATGGCAAGCGTCCTACGCTTGGCCCTGGTGACAAGGTAAGCATCCTGTAGCTGTTGGACATGCCGATCTTCGGTTGTCTTCAGGGCTTCTGCCATGGCAGTCTCGCGACATTTCGCGGCTGCCACACTGGTATGTGCCTCAGCGAGCTGCACCTGAAGCATCCTGGTGAAGATCTCAACTTCCTTGGCTCGACGAAGGCACTTCCCCAACTCCAAAGATCGTTGGTCATACTGCTCATCTAGAGCAAGCAAGTACGTGGTCAAGTGTACCATGGTGGGGCTATCTTCTTGCGCATTTCGCCCTTGCAAAGCCTCCATGCGAGCCCTCCATGCCCGTCGATTCTTGTCCAAAGGTGGAAAGAACCGCATAGGGGTACGAGCAATGGGCTTTTCATAGATCTGGCAAAGATGTCGCAAGGCTTTACGAGCCACAACTTGGTAGGTGTCGCTAAAGAGAAACCCAGTTGCGGTCATACTCCAGCCTTCAGAGATGTCAGGAAACTCTTCACTCTTCCCAACATAGACGGTAACCTCACACCGTTCAGTGTCATGCTTCTCATACTCACGACCCTCATACTCGGGATGCTCCTTGACTCCGAGTTTTTGCAGGGTGGCATACAGGATTTTGGGAAAACCCTCAGTATTTAGGCAGTAACTGCTAATCCAAGTTCCTTCCATCCTTTGGTGGGTAGTGGTTGTAAGAGAGGCTTGAGCGAGAAGCTTGCTCAAAAGAAAGGCTAGGTGATCTTGGATGCACTGAGTGGTGATACCAAGCGACTCGGCATGCCTTTTTGTAATGGCAGAGCGTCAGTGGTCCTGGCGCAGTCCGCCTTTGGTTCCCGAGTGGCAGACGAATTTTTCCGCACGCTCGAGGTGAGCGACTTTCGAGGCCATAAAGAACTTGTGTGACTGCAGGGCAAGGGCCCGACAAGAGCGCAGAGAGGAGTATAGAAGGACATAAGTCACAACATGTGCGAATCACCGACATGCACGAATCACGAAGCCATAGCACAACAATAACTCATAAGCAAGGCTAGGCTAGTCTGACAACCATAAATGCACAAACAGGATATGCATGAATGCACGACCTACCCGTCCTTACACTACTGCCAACATATAGGGCAACCGTTCTCACATTTTTGGCACATCGTTCTCTCCCTGTAGCTAGGCGATACTATCGGACTATGCTCGGTTAATGTACCTGCAGAAAACTTGATTAAGCCTATCTAAGTCAGCAGAGTGCCATCTATCCTAGATACATAACCATAGTATTAGGTCTACTTATATAACCTCGCATGCAAACGTCCTAACTTTTCGAAAGGAATTTGTTGTCAAGTTTTAATTTTTGAAAGGGTTTTTAAGTTTTATTTGCTCATTTACGCTCTGATACCAACTGTGGCAGAACCGCCTAATTTAACACGCTTCCAGAGTACTTGTCTTCCATTAGACACTAAGTACAACGGAAGAGCACTAAATCGAGCAATTCTGTCGAGCACACCCAGCGGGAGAACTCGAAGATCCACATTTTTCATCAGGATCATAAACGAGTGAATAAAGCTTACAACATTCTTAACCATTTCATATATTACATTGTTACAACATCAGAGTATTACATAAGTGGAATACAACAGCGGAATTTAAACAATTTATATATGCATGAGTTATAATGTTTTAGATTCGCAAATTTTATCTTGCAGCGGAGAAATAAACATGATCAGAGTTACAGTGGAAATCAATATATATTTTAGGATATGGCGAAGCATTAACATAGTGAATATTTATATACATGATATGATAACAGGTTATAAAAATTTTCTTTCTAAAAACATTTGGTGAGGTTTATAGATAAACACTACAATCGCAGCGTAATTAGGAATCCTCGTTGAGCCCACCAGGAGGTTTTCACACACAAGAGTCAATTCTAGCATCCACTTGTCACATGCAATAAGGGGAATAAAATCCTGAGTACTCAATTATACTCAGCAAGACTTACCCGCCAGGAGAAAAAAATAAAAGACTCCAAGGGTATGCAAGGCTTATTTGGCTTGATGGTTTATTACATTTGCAGGAAGCATTACTACAAGTACATCCTTATATTCATTTTATTAGCAGTCAAATTAGTTCATTAACCAACCATTCTAGGTAAGCACCTATTCTACTTTCAAGCATGTGGTAAGCAACCAGAAACATTTTATCATCAGTCTTGTTTCAGTTCTTACTACGGTGCTAGACCATAGCCAAGTCGTACCGCATAGCGCGGCAATTCGCGAATCAATGTAGCCCAGCTGGGTACCCCAAAACACACGCCTCATCTGCACCTCGGCATAGATAAGACCAACCTACCACTCTCCTGTCCAGGGGTCCAAGTCCCCGTCCAAACTGGGACTCTAAGCCCCTGCACCTGAGTCCCGGACTCAGTGCAGTGCTTAGATCTCCACCCAAAAACCACCGGTATAGTCGGTCCAGATAGAGCCGAAACCCAAGACAAGAGAGTAACAAGTCTTCCCGCTTCCATAAGCAAGTATGTGCTCAGGATAATAAATCTGTGACCTGACTACCATCCACAGCAACGGGCGGTTCCTAATCGACACAGGCGGGACAACGCAACCAGAGTCTCG
Organism: Microstegium vimineum; assembly: GCA_022036555.1. Taxonomy (NCBI): domain Eukaryota; kingdom Viridiplantae; phylum Streptophyta; class Magnoliopsida; order Poales; family Poaceae; genus Microstegium; species Microstegium vimineum. The sequence continues at coordinate 35,059,451 of CM039131.1, forward strand.
CTCTGTTTGCCCAGCCAAGTCCCAATCCAAATACAAGTAGGGTCCCGCCCGGTCTCCAATTATTATCCATATATATTCCATAAGATAGTAATATGATAACAATAATATATTTCCTATCTCTCACGAGTGACAGGAAATCACTCGACTTCTACCGAAAACCTATAGCGGGGCAATCTACACGATCATATCATACTAGTAAGACTCATAGGATAAGGATATATATGCAAGTGGTCTGCATTCAACTCCTTGAAACTTAATGCATAAACATTTAATAAAGTGCAAAATAGTAGGGGTTATGCACCGGGGCTTGCCTGGGTAAGAATTAACCAAAAGTTAGCATTCTATCACTGGGACGTGATCACCATAACACCATCCTTTTGGTTAACACCAATTCCTCCGGTTGATCCATCGATCCATCATCGTTCCTATTATGCTATGCAATGCAATATATGAATGCATAGAATATCAACACGCAACATATTTATAATCTTATCAATTTCTTGGTTGCTTTAGTAAACATGGTGAGAGCATAACAAAAGCAACACTCTCCAAACATGCAGTTTTGGACAGCAAGACAACAATCACACTTTTAATCATATCTAGAGTTCTAGAAATCCAACAAAGGTGATCCTAGACTTTCTGGAAAGCTAATGAAAAGTACTACACTACTTTTATCACCGCAAAGACATGATTCCATATGTACATAGGTCAAACATATCATTCATTCAGATCTGTTTAGAAAACTTACAGAACCTGACAGAGTATTTGTTAATTTCATAACTCCTAAACTATCAGGCCTAAGCTCATGAAATTTTAATACAAGATAGATAATGAAGTTATCTACAACTTTGGTATTCATCTCATCTACAGAAAACATCATTTTCATCACGAAGTGATTATCACAAGCAGTCATTTCAGCACATAAGCAACATGGTTCTTTACTTTGGTTAATCATGAGAGCACCCACCTAAACCATTCAAGAGCTCAACCAAACTTATAATGGATCAACAACATATCTACTACCTCATCAAAGCATTAGAAGCATAACAAAACCATTTATATGTATATATATTATCAAGATTCTATTAACCAATTTCTTATTAAACATATATGCTATTTTTAACGCCATACAAGAATAACTAGTTTGGGGCTGATATTTTTATGAGTGATAGATGTTACTGAAACATGGCTACTGCATAAATTTCACATACTCAGGTTTTATAATTTAAATACTATGAAAAAGACAATTTGCTATTGCAAGAACACGTGTGAGAGCAAGATAAATCTAAAACCCTACATGTTCTGCAAACATATAGCCATATTATGCCGCAACATGATATACGACATCATATAAAGGTCGTGGAGCCACATTTCATATTTTTGTATACATAAATTATTTATAGGCCATTTAAAATCATTTAATGAGCAACATACAAGTTAAATCAATAACTCCATCATACTGGATACACTGAACATGAAATTTTTATCACAGCACACACATAGCATCACTAGACTACTATTAAAATTTCACATCATTTGGAGCATCAAAACTATATATATGAATTTAACACTAATTATCAAAGATAAAAGAAAACAACAAACATTGCACTAACACATATCATTTTACTTCTCTGTTGCATAGATATTATCTCAAGGATTCCAAAACATATTCATTTGATATTTTACGATTTCTTCATGAGTTGTTATGATTTTCTAAAGTTTTAGCCGATTAAAATAATAACGAAAAAGAAAAGACATATAAGACAAACACTTTGCTCTAAGGTTTCTGAATCTTTTCTTAATTAACCCGCAACACAAAAGACACTATACAACACTACTTACATGAGTCAAGAATTTACATTGGAAACCCTGGAAATGTTTCTATTCCAACCCTCGTCCACCTTCTCCTTGCCCTCACGTACAGAACAATGGCAGGAAAACGTCGGAGAGGCCAGGCTAGGACTCGCCGGCGGCAAGGTAGTGGCACAGAGGTCTACTGGCAGCAGCAGATAGCAACTACCAGCTAGGCAGCGCAGCAGCTAGCAGCACGCAGCATGCAGTAGCTGAGCTTGGTCCTGCCTTGCAACCGAGAAGCAGCAGCTAGCAGCAAGCAGAGCTGTGGTTGGCCCTGCCTTGCTTACGAGCAGTGAGGCAAGGAAGAGTACGAGAGAGAGACTGAGAGAGCTGCTGGTGCCTCCACGATCAGTAAAAAGGAAGAAAGAGGAAACAATGAGACACGGTACTGCAACAAGGGTTAGGTACGATGAACGACTCCAAACGCTAGGGAAGCGAGGTAGGTGAGATGAGCGTCTGTGGTTGATCGCCACAGGCTGGTTCACGGATTGAACGCCCACGACACAACTCACAGCACAAAATAAAGAGGTTCGGACAAAACTTAAGAGCAACTATAATTAACAAAATTAATTTTTTAAAAAAACCAAATTTTATTTTTCTACTTTAGTTTGCAACTCAAATTTTATTCGAGTATTAAATATATGCTATATCTTATTTTTGTTATAAAAATATTTTTCGTGCCAAACAATTAGAACGACACAAGTTATTTTTGTTGTTCGGGATTTTAATTAGCGTATTATTCAATTGATGATTTTTCTTAGGTCTTAATCTAGGTGCTAAACAAGCTCGTAACACCGGGGTGTTACACGGGGCCAGTCTCACACGCCCCCGGCCCCTACATGGACTCTCCGAACGAGGATGCATCGGACACGGGGGCCCCTCAGAGTAACGGAGTCCATTGGCCAGGCGCGAAGGAATCTGCCGTATAAAAAAGAATTGGGAGAAGGTACAACGGAGTACCCGCCGACGGAACAACATGCAACCATGCCTCTATCCTACTACGGGCTCAGCCGGACCCCACCCCCCTCCCCCGTGTTCTCCGGCGATGCAACAAGGGGCTGACACGACACCCGCCTCCGACCAAGTACAAGGGCAATAAAAATATAGTATTATGGGTATCTACTATCCTTCCTGAAGAAGACAAGGACAAGACATAACCTCCCACATAGATCCTTCTCGGCGTACGCTTGTAACTCCCCTGAGCTCCTTGCGACTATAAAAGGAGAGTAAGGGGGACGCCGCCGATCATCGAACAATAGAGCTAGAATTCACTCATTCACTCACCCACCGAAGCATTCAGAGACATGGTACTCATACTCTCTCGACTCAGTTTGTATACCCCCTCCAAGCAGAGATAAGGAACACGAGCAGCTACACACTAGACGTAGGGATCTCTTGCCCGAACCAGTATAAACCTTTTGTCTCTTTGTCTTACCATTCGGAACCCGATACGCATACAAACTTACTCGTTGATAGTTTACAAACAACGACACTTATAATTTGAGATGGAGGGAGACGGAGGGAGTACAAATCTTTTTCGTAACTTGATGAAAGAATGTCTAACTAGCCTACCTCCATGCGCGGCAATGTTAAGTTGGGTCCACACGGACCAGCCGACCAGCACGATAGTGGCAGGCTGCCAAGCTCACTCAAGTCACAGCCCCCTCGCAAATCCGCTCGGAACCACGTGCGCACCAGCCATTTTCCCCCACCTCCGCTCCGCACCGACCCCTCGCCCAAACGCGGTTAGTTCACTTCCCACACTCCACCCACCTCGCTGTTCCAGTGTTCCCCTCACCACCACCCTGCCCCACCCCCACCACCACCAGTCCACCACGCCGCGCCGTGCCCCAGCCACAACAAGGCGAAATCAGGGGCGGTCACGCTCACTGACTCGCACACACGCCGAGCGACTACGCGAAGACGCAGTCGGCGGGGCGGCGATCCCCCCATCCAACCCACATTGCGCGCGCGTCCACGGCCGAGGAAGGAAAGGATTGATGGTGGGCGGCGGGGGGCGCCGCGCGGCGGCGCTGGGGCGATGGTGCCTGGTGATCCTGGCCGTGGCCTCCGCGCTCGGGGTCTCCGGCCCCGCCTTCTACTGGCGCTACAAGAAGGGATTCTCCTCCTCCTCCCCCGCGTCCACAGCGGCGGTGTCGGTCTCCTCCCCCACGTGTCCTCCCTGCAGCTGCGACTGCCCGGCGCCCCTTTCCCTTAAGTCCATCGCCCCAGGTGAGCTGCCCTGTTCAGTTCCTCTTACCAGATCTTGCTACTGTCCTCGCTTGGTCTGTGTCGGCGCGCATGCTACCCATAATTTGTTGGATAAAAAAAAACAGTATTTTTGTCGGGACTAGGGTCATCAGATGAACGCCGTAGCACGTGATACTCTGTATCACTGTATGAATTATGGTACAGCTGACTCATGCATATAGGAAACAAATAAGCTAGTTTTAGTCGACATGTCTAATTGTCTATGATGAAAACCCCCAGGTGCAGCTATGTCCGGATTACTGACAGGAATTTTGTGTTCATTGCAGGGCTCGCCAACTTCTCAATAACAGGTTTGGGTCCTTCCTTCACACTTCTGTCAATTGAGGCATGGGTTCCGGTATTCTTATCATATGGATGCGTGTAGTGGTTATCTTCTCAAAGCTGTGTTGTTTTCTTGCTGAACTGAACAGTTCAGTTTGTGAAGGAGCTTTATCAGCTGCCTTCAGTAGTTCAGTCACTATGATGATGCACGGGGTGATTTAGACCTTATGGAATGTTTTACTTGGGTTATTCTTCACTCTACAAAAATGCTTGAGCAAATTAGTTCTTATGAAATGAAAGTACAATTATGTGTCAAATTTGTCTTTGTGAAAATTTAAATTCTCTTAATCATTTAGCCTCAAATTGTCTTATGTGAAAAGAAAAGCTGAATACTGCAGGGGGGTTTGAACACTAGAAAGCTAGCTTATCAAGTATGTTATGAAATAGCGCTGTGATATCTTAAGAGTTAGATTTTATAATTAGGTGTGAAACTGCAGATATTTGTCTTATGATGTGCTCTACTGAATGACCTACTATAGGCTTATTAAAAGCATCGTATTGTTGAAAGAAAAGGATCTTTTCCTTCATCTGGTATATTTGCTTCATCAATGAAGATTGCACAAATCTTTTTCACCTGCACAATTAGTTGTTGTGCTTCCTGTATCTCATAGCTGCCCAGTTTTCTAGAACTGGAACTGTCGAAATATTTGAATCACATTCTTTGCATTGTTTTGTATATCTACCTTTTTCTTTTAATGCATAATTTCCTGACCTTGTTATTGCTGTTATCAAGATATTATGTTAACTGGACTAAAACTTTAATGTTCGTATTGAAATATATGCAGATTGTGGGAAAAACAACCCTGAGCTTGCCAAAGAGATGGAGAAGCAATTCGTCGATCTTCTTAATGAGGAACTCAAGCTGCAGCAGGTTGTAGCTGAGGAGCATAGTCACCACATGAATGCTACTCTTGTTGAAGCAAAAAGACAGGCTACTCAATACCACGAGAGGCAGAAAAGTGTAATGCAGCTACAGAGACCTGCGAGGAAGCTCGGGAGCAGTCTGAGGCAGCAATTTCGAAGGAGAAGAAACTCACAGCAATGTGGGAACAGCGAGCTCGGCAACTGGGTTGGCAGAATTCTCGAGCCACAAGCAAGTGACAGCTTTAGTTCTTAATCTCTTTCTCCTTTTCAGGTGAAATTATTTCTGGTAGCTGCATGGGTTATGCCTTGCAGCCAAACCGGCCGGCGTTAGTTGTACGGATCCACTTGTAATGTTTGTCTATGTAATATCAGTTTCCACGGCAATATAGTTATTTTTTAGTCTCAATATTATAGTTCCAGCGTCCTTCAAATGTAACTAGCTTACTGCTGCCTAGATATCTGAATTTTCTCATAGTACTGTCGAAAGCTATTTTATTGAGTGTTGTGGTTGTGGATTAGAGGCAGAACTGTTGTAGAAACTCAATTCAAATCTGGACACCAAGATGTACACATAGTGTTGATCTATAGCAGCAATCTGGTGGTACAGTTTACTTGTTGGGTGATGGAAGTACCTTCAGGATATAACTGTTTTTGTTGTTTACATATTGGTATATTCATGTGGGTTTTATGTCTATAAATAAGGGTCTAGTCAGTCCCATAATTAGCTCTTAACTGCAGCATTCTGTTTTCATCATAGATGGTGTCATGGTGGGAGCTGCAAGCCTGCAACTGCAACCTTGAAGGCCGAAAGAGTCGGAGAACTTGTGCTCGATAATGATTGTTGCAGTATAAGGCATCATCACATAAGCTTCAGATGTGCAATTTTATTCTACTTTCGCTTTAATTGCTTGCCCAAATTGTTCTTATTTAGTTATTTTTGTTTCCTTCTGAGCTGATTTTGTACCATGTGAACTGTACCTCTAAAAAGACAATTCAGAGAAATTGCTTGCCCAAATCATTACTCAGAGAAGAAAAAAAAACTTAGAGAAGGAAACAAATTATTACACAGACAGAAGAAAAAAAAAACAAAAAACTCAGAGAAGGAAAAACACAAATTATTATTACTCAGATAGAAGAAAAAAACAATCTATTACTCAGACAGAAAAAAATGTAAAATTTATTTTGGCCCATACAGGTCTCGAACCTGTGACCTTCGCGTTATTAGCACGACGCTCTAACCAGCTGAGCTAATAGGCCATTTGGTTGTTTGTTGATTATTTATTTTTATTAACTGTAAATAAATAGAAGGTATATATATATGAATAATCGATTAATCGAGGCTACATTAGCATACACGCTTGTCCGTTTTCATCATCAAAGTAATGGAAGTTCCATCTTTCTGGCCTATAGCTCTGAAACTCATCGGGGACATCTGCATAAGGGTATAACAATGGACCACAGTAAGGTACGTAAGTTTCTTCTCCATTGCCTTCCTCCTCATTTTCCTCAGGAGCCAAGATCTCCGCCTTCTTCCCTGTCTTCTTCTTGATCTTCCTCACCACCTTCTCTGGCTCAAAATCTCCTGTCACCGTGACCTTGTTCTCTTCCCTGTCCACCTCTATCGTCTCGACGCCTAGAGAGATGATGATGAAACGTCGTTACTAGCACGAACAGACGCATAATAAGTAAGCTGAAGTAACTTTTCCCCACCTTCGACTTTGCTGATGGTACGGCGCACTTTTCTTTCGCAAGCGTCACAATGCATGTATACTTTCATTTCTACTGTGATGCTCTGCGCAAATGGAAGAAGTATGCAGTGCGACTGGACAGGGCAGACTATGTACAATGGAATACGAAGTTTCGATTCTCCAGGCAACTTCGTGGGAACACGCTTACCTTGGTAGAGCTATCGTTTTCTTCATCCATTGGTCCCTGCTGATACTGAAACCTGATTGATAATAATAAGTGATGCGAAAAATGGCCTGAAATGTGACATGAAACATTCAGACCGACAGAGAATGCCTGAATGGACATTCAAACTGACAGAGGTCACAGAACGCAGCACCTGTTCTTGATTAAGGTTTCAGACCAGGATCGGCTTCATTCTTATGAGTTATATGACTAGATTAGCGAGGTGCTGTATATATAGGTAAATGTGGTTATTCTGAGACGCCTGGAAATGCAATGTCCATGTAATTCACCGAAAATGACCTCGCCATGCAACGTTTTCTCACCAGCTTTGTCCATTCATGCCGATTGCGCGTTCCCTTGTCTTGGTGGCCCCTTCCAAGGCGGCATCGTACCCAGGTCAATTCGGCGATGCAATGCAACCTCAAGGAACAGGACGTCAAGAGATTACCGAAAGCCGAAAGGCACCTGAATAAATTACCTTGACGACGAGAACATTCAATGAAGGTAGTCAAGAGATTACCGAGAAATGTGTTAAAGAGCGGAGATCCAATGTTGCACAGCATGCACAGGCCGATGGAGCTATAGCTATTCGGGAAATCGCATTGACCTCCCGGTCGAGCATGCTTTGTCGGGCAGGTTTATAAATAAATTATAATTGGATGAGCGGAGACGAGAAAGCCGCGGGAAAACACGCACGTGCTGCATGCCCGCAGTCCGATAGCTTGCCATTCCTCTGAAGGAAAAAGCTGGGAACCGTAGAATCCAATTCCTCTGCATCCCTCCTCGATCATGAGTTGTTGGCGAGGCGCGTCTTTTTTCTCGTTTCGTTGCCGTCTGGACGACGTGTCTCTTGTATGTATGTACGTACGTACTGCTGGAGTACCGTACCGGACGGAGACCATCGTTTGTATTGTAGTACTCCTCCATCCCAAATTATAAGTCATTCTAAAAATTTTGAAGAGTCAAAGCATCTCAAGTTTGACAAAAAATTATAGACGAAACTATAAAGATTTATAACATCAAATAGGTATACTATTAAATATAATTGATAACGAATCTAATAATACTTATTTGACATCATAATTATTATATTGTTATATAAGTTTGGTCAAACTTGAGAAACTTTGACTTTCCAAGATTATTAGAATGACTTATAATTTGATATGGAGGGAGTAATTTGTATGTAAGTACATCCTTGCAGTGGGCGGAGGCACTTTTCTGAATCATGTGTTTTGTAAACTGATTCATGTGAAATTGCTCGTGTTTCAAATGGCATTGGAGATCCACATCATTTCGACACGGCAACAACCTAGGCACCTAACTATTCATCGGCAACTTTCCATGAAATGAGTCAGATGACTTGACTACAGTCTACACAGAGCATATACCTGCATTGTCACTTGGCTATTCTTGGACTTGTGTGTATGCAATCGGTACAACTTTTTTTTTTTAAAAAAAAAACTCTAGATTCTAGTGATTTCTTCCCGAGTGAATTTTAAGTGGTTAGTGGGCCTGATTTGCAGACATGCGCCGTTTAGTGTCGGCCCAACTTATGGCTCAGCCACAAGTGAGATCGATCGAAGGATCACATCGCATTCGAAGCCCCTCACTGCGCAGAGCGTCTCTTCCCGACCTGCCCGGGCATCTCTTGTTCCTCCATCAGCGAGCCCCACTCAGATCTGCCGTTCCCGACCCAGAGCCAGCGAGGCGAGCCGAAGCCTTGCGGGGGGACGCGCCACCGGCCATGGAGCCCGGGCTGAGCATCGAGTCCGGTTCCGCCATCCGCGTCGCGGTGCTCCCCGTGGGCGGCCCGATCCCGCCGCCGCGCCTGCGCGAGTACGCGGCGCTGGTGGCGCGCCACGCGCGCGTCGACCTCGCCTCGCTCCGCACCTACTACGCGGAGCACCAGAAGAGCCCCTTCCAGCACCAGCCCTGGGAGACGGGGTGCCTCCGCCTCAAGTTCGTGCTCGGCGGCTGCGTGCCTTCACCCTGGGAGGACTTCCAGTCCTCGCGCAAGGTGCTCGCCGTGATCGGCATCTGCCACCTGCCGTCCTCGCCCGACCTCGACCGCGTAGCGGCAGACTTCATAGACGCTGCGCGGTCGTACCCGTCAGCGCTCGCCAATCGCTGCTTCGCCTTCTGCCCCACGGACGCACAGGTACGTTCCTGCTGCTATAGCGGGCGTGTCTTCCAAAGTGGTAGGAATCGCGCGCTCAGCATCCGTAGATCTCACCTCGGCGATCTACGCTGGGTTTCGTGAAGGCTCATTTTGTTCCAAATGGCGATGGCACGCTCATTGACGATAGCTTTAGCTGCTTCAAGTGTCCTGAATACTTGGATGTGATCTGTGTGATCCCATTTGACCCTTGATCCGACAATCTAAACTGCACTACTAAAGCAATTCTAGCTTGAGGGCTGGATTTTACTATAGCTGACTGGGTGGTAGGCTTGCGCTCACTTCACATGCATTTCATTCTGCTAGTATTTTAAGGCCTATCTTGTGCTACTGTGCTTAGTCATTACCTCTTTGTGTAATGCGATATTGTACCAATGTTGTAACACATCTAGTTTTGTCATGTTTGATCACCTGCTCTAATGCAATCTCTTTTTGTCTGTTTTTTTATAGTTGTCAGGGAAGAAGAGGGACGATATTATTATGTTCCCTCCTTCTGATCAGCAATCACTGGAACTTCATATGCTTACAATGATCCAAGATCTTGCTGCTTCTTTGTTGATGGAGTTTGAGAAGTGGGTCTTGCGTGCAGAATCCACAGGAACTATTTTGAAGACCCCATTGGATTCACAATCCAGTCTTGGCTCAGAGGAGGTTCATACTTTAGGTGTTCCAAGTATTTTTGACCAGTGTCTGTTGATGATGCAAATGGCTCAAGATTTTATTACTTATACACGACAACATACTTCTGTATTTTCATTAGGTAATTAAGGCTAAGAAAAGAAGACTGGGTCGTGCGCAAAAGATAATAGGAGATTATTGCCTCTTGGCTGGATCGCCTGTGGACGCTAATGCACATTACACCACCTCTATAGAGCTTGCAAGATTGACTGGTGATGTTTTCTGGCATGCTGGAGCCCTTGAGGGTAGTGTCTGCGCATTAGTGGTAAGCTTTCACATAAATTCATTCTGGTTGTTCAACTACATTCATCTTGATAAGCCGTGTATCAATACTTCATTTGAAAATGTCTCCATTTATTTCTAAATCTCACTTGGCATTACATTCGTGGCAACCTTCCCATGACCAGTTTAGGTGATTATATTCTGCTTATTAACAGGTGGATAGGATGGGCCAAAGTGATCCTGTTTTGGAGGATGAAGTCAAATATCGATATTACACCATTATCCAGCTATACAGAAGAGCCACTTTACAAGATAATGCTCAAAGGTATTGTTTCAGGGGGTGCCATTTTCTTTCTTAATCCTTTATGTGAATCGTATGCCGTCCTGTCCCATATGGCAGTTTCCTCCTTAAGTTGTGTTTTATTCTGCATAAGCTCATTTTGTTTCTTCTGAGGTACACAAACGATTGAAGTATTTCATCTGTTTTCTTGAGCTGCTGGTATATAGAAGAGATCATACTGATTTCTATAATACTTCTTTCTTTCATTGTTGCATTACTGTATTAAATTTTCTTGGACATTATTCTCTATGGTTTTGAAGAATGAAGAGAAGTCATAAGGGCTTACATTTTGTGTTTTCTTTGCCCTACCCAATTGTCCATTCCCTTCCCTTCCCTCCCTGTTGTGATAGTTGTTTATTAACAGTGGGAACTGGAATCCTGTATGGTATGTTATAACAAGCTATTTACTTGGAAAAAATACTTAACACGCTAACATTGTAGCTGTTCTCTTTGGTGTAGAGTTTCACCTGTGAGCTTTGAGCTTGAAGCTGCCTTGAAGTTGGCAAGATACTTGTGCAGGTGAGTCCCCCGCCTGTTTTATTAACAGTTCATCATACAATGCTATGAGGTTTAGATTGTGTCAAAAGTATATTCTATTTATGGTGAAGTCATCCGGTGTCTTCATTTATCAGGCAAGAACTTGCCAAGGAGGTCTCAGATTTGTTAATGGGAGCTGCAGATGGTGCTAAGGCTCTGATTGATGCCAGTGACCGGCTCATACTATATATTGAAATCGCAAGACTTTTTGGTACACTTGGTTATAAGCGCAAGGCGGCCTTTTTTTCAAGACAAGTTGCGCAGTTGTACCTTCAGCAAGACAATGCATATGCTGCTATGAGTGCTATGCAGGTTTTAACTATGACTACAAATGCATACCATGTCCAAAGCCGAAAGACTATGAAAATGAATCATGATTCGTCCAAGGTGAGATCACAAAGTAGCTGTGTACTTGCATCATATTGAGAATCAATCATCAATTCATCATGCATAAATATACTAAATATTGTTGGATTCATGTTTCATTTGCAATGCTTATGTTCTTAAGGAACATCGTGGTGGCAATACTGATTCTGGAAAGGTGCACCCTCAGTCTATAGTGTCATTGTTTGAGTCTCAATGGAGTACCCTACAAATGGTGGTTCTAAGAGAAATATTGATGTCATCAATCCGGGCCGCGGATCCACTCTCATCATGGAGCGCTGCAGCTCGTCTTCTTCGATCATTTTACCCACTCATCACACCAGCTGGTCAGAGTGGCCTAGCAAGCTCACTTGCAAACTCTGCTGACAAGCTTCCAACTGGCACACGATGTGCTGATCCATGTCTTCCTTTTATCAGGTATGCTTAAGCTCATCTTTATTATCTTATTGTTATATTTGAGAGAAAAAAAGAATAAATACTGTTGGAATTACTTTTTAGACTGAAGATGCCCATGGTAAAATTAGTCTTTGCTATCTTCTGGGTTTTTTTATCTTATGCTATTTTTCCAGGTTGCATTCTTTCCCACTTCACCCTTCTCAAAGGGATATAGTAAAGCGGAATCCACATAAAAAGGAGTGGTGGACCGGTGCAGGTCCTACAGGACCTTTCATTTATACTCCTTTCAGTAAAGCAGGAGCTTCTGGGACTTCCAAGCAAGAGGTTAGTTGGATTGTGGGGGAGCCGGTTCAAGTCATGGTTGAGTTAGCAAACCCTTGCAGCTTCGACCTAGTTGTGGAGAGCATCTATCTCTCTGTCCATTCTGGGAATTTTGATGCGTTTCCAGTTAGCGTTAGTCTTCCACCTAACACTTCAAAATCAGTTTTATTATCTGGCATTCCAACAAAAGTCGGACAAATATCAATTCCTGGGTGCATTGTTCATTGCTTTGGTGTCATTACAGAACACCTATTCAAAGAGGTCGATTGTTTGCTCCTTGGAGCTGCACAAGGGCTTGTCCTTTCTGATCCTTTCAGATGCTGTGGCTCTAGCAAGTTTAAGAGTGTCAACTTTCCTAGCATTTCTGTTGTTCCTCCTCTGCCATTGTTAGTTGCCAATGTTGTGGGTGGAGATTGTTCTATTCTTCTTTATGAAGGAGAAATTCGTGATGTTCTGATAACACTGACAAATGCTGGAACTGTACCAGTTGAAGAAGCAAATGTTGCATTGTCAGGGAAAAATCAGGATTCTGTTATTTCAATTGCCCATAGCACATGGAAATCTGCGCTTCCTATTAAACCGGGTGGAGAAGTGACATTTGCAGTAACTCTAAGAGCCTGGCATCTCAGCTCAGCAGATTTTGAAACAGATGGTAGTAGATCTCCTGCAAATTCAAGGAGAATAGCAAGAGAAGGAATCAATCCATTCTTGGATATTCACTATGCTGGTAGGTCATCAGTTTCACATTCTTTAACACTCTGTCATCTTTTTATATTCAGCTCCTCTCATAATCTATATTTACATTCAGTGTTGAAATATGTAGTTCTGTTAATGAGCGTATTACAATTAGACATTTGCAAATTTGTTAATTTCTCCTGTTGAGAACTTGTGCCTCTATATTTTCATATTTTTATTAGTATATCTGAAGCATAGATAGCAATAATTGTTTGAGTTTAACAGTTGCCTTCTTTCTGTTTGGATGCTATTCACATAGTGCTAGTAAGTGACAATTCTTAATCATCTCTGTTTCATGGGTGCTCCTATCGTTCTCTTGGTCTTGCACCTGGCCCCTTTTGTTCTTTCATACTGGACAAATTAACTTTCTATTTTTCTACTTCATATAGACATTTTTTTTGCTGTAGGTGTTCTTTGCTGTGATTAGTGCTTTGAAACAGCCATCCTGATTACACCTTAGTTTTTCTTTGGTTACTGCTAGGCAATATTCTTCTGACCTTTGGACCTTATAAATTTGTATATGGTTTCTTTTGCACACCTTCCTACATGCACTTCAGGTCATGCTGCAAATCTTGAGAATGGAGATGTTTCTCTTCCACCTGGAAGACGCCTGGTTGTTCCCTTGAATATCTGTGTTGTGCAGGGCATGCGTCTTGTAAGAGCACGCCTATTGTCCATGGAAATACCTGCTCGATTTACTGAAACACACTTAAAACCTGTCAGTGGCAAAGACGTTAACTTATTGAAGATCGATCCCTATAAAGGAAGCTGGGGGCTCCGCCTTCTGGAACTTGAACTTTTCAATCCTACTGATGTCGTTTTTGATGTTGATGTTGCTGTACATTTGGATGACGTGGATGTGGAGCAAGAAGTAATTTCAGAGGGTGATGCTGCTTGTCACAAAACTAGAATTGATCGTGACTACTCTGCCAGAGTTCTCATACCCTTGAGAACTTCAAATTGCCTGTTCTTGATGCTTCCTTCTTTGTAAAGGAAAGTAGTAGTGATGAACCTCTTGGATCCAGGGCCGCTGCCATAGCAGAAAGGAATGCCAAAGCAGAGCTGAATGCGTCTATCAACAACTTGATTTCAAAAATAAAAGTGAAATGGCACTCTGGGAGAAATAGCTCAGGTGAGCTGAATATTAAAGATGCCATCCAGGCAGCATTACAAGCATCTATAATGGACATATTGTTGCCAGATCCCCTGACGTTTAGCTTTAAGCTTGCTAACAATGGAACTGTGACCAGTGTTGATTCTTCAAAGGATTCTGGCAATGTTCTGAGATGCAAAGATCCTATATCTGCTCATGAAATGACCCATATGGAAGTTCAAATTCGCAACAACACAAAGGGAATTATTCAGATGAACCTTAGCATTTCATGCAAAGATGTTGCAGGAGAGAATTGCTTCGACGAAAATAGTGCAACTGTTCTCTGGGCTGGTGAGTTATCTTTATTTTTCCATTCCATCACTATCTGGATTTAGTTTTGGTTTTCTGAAGGCAGCAAATGATCAGTGCTACAGAAGGCAACTTCTTGTGCGTGATCAAAGATTTTTACTTCAGGAGCAATTGGGTTGGCATTGGATTTATACTTTCAAATTACCTGAGTTATGCTGATTGTTTTAGACAAATGTTTCTTATTCCATGGTCTTTTCAAACTTTTAACAGGGAAAGTTATTCATTGAAGCAGTATTCAGCGTCCATGTCTGGTACACTAGTCTGACGAGTTCTTTTTTCTGTGTAGGTGTTCTTAGCGATATACACCTGGAAGTTCCACCGTTGCAAGAGGTGATACATCCTTTTTCCATGTACTTCCTCGTACCGGGTGACTACACGCTCCAAGCTGCTTCTGTTATAATCGACGCCACAGACGTTCTTCGTGCTCGCGCAAAGGCAGAGTCACCAGATGAACCTATACTGTGTCGCGGATCCCCGTTCCACATTCGGGTAGTCGGTACAGCATAGGCAATTTCTTTTGAGTTAGTTTAGAGGCCACATTTTGTACGTTGACAATTGTAGGTGTGAAAAATCTTGTACAAGAGTGTTCCCTGGCGCCCTGCCCCCCATGCGATTTGTTTTTTAGCCCTTTTGTAGGCTTTCCTTGTAACAGTTATGTCATGTACAGTGTACAAGCATAGTGAGTATTGTTTCAAGCACCGGAACTGTACGTCGATGATTTAAACATATTAATCTCTGGATCCCAGCTCATATTATTTTACTTAAAATTTACCCTCCCACGAACACGACTACACGAGCGTCACGCATGCGCATCTGAGCCCCAGGCGCTCAAAATCAAATGTATGTGATTGGTTTCGTAACCAGGCAGAGACGCTTGCCATTGTAGTTTAGCGGCTAGGATCGCTGTCTGGCAGGTCTCGAACCAAACACGAGCGCCAGAGTTTGCCTACTGATGAACCAAACAGCACCTTAGGTTTCCCGCTTACGTCTGGCAACACCACTTTCAAGTTTTCAAGTTGCTATCATAAGAGTTCATGCAATACTCTACCCTCCAGATCCATACGATTAGTAAAATGGAGCATGGATTTTATAGGAGAGGGTTTTATTGCGGCGTGATGCAGTCCGCACAATATAAGATACTGGAATTCGGCAAAGCTGATAAAGCCATGGTGGATGGCAAAAGGTATCAAACGTGTTGCAACTGGTCTAGAAAACATTTTACGGATGCTGTTACTGAAATTAAAAATTACTAAGCAATCCGAGACCGGTTTATGAAATTTTCAAGATTTCAAGCTCTGAATGTAATTCAAGTAGAATTCCGAGTACACATATAGTAGGTACGAAAAAAAAAAACCCCGGCAAGGCAGCATCAAAAAGTTAATTTTTCAGGCCCTGGACGATGCACTCATCATGATCTTAAGCAGCAGTGAAAGCCTTCTTCACTACTCCACTCATTGAACCTGCAGGAACGACTTTGAGCACATTGAACCTTACAGTCTTTGACAGTGGCCTGAAATTAAAACAGTACAGCATAAGTACATTTACAGAATAGAGCAGATTGCCTAAAGGGCAGATAAACATTTCATGTCAAACAGTGAACCTTACTAGTAGGATGGATTATATTGAGCTTTCCCAATTGCATTTCAGAAACCATGCCATCCAGGCACAACATTACAAAAAAACAGGTCCAGGAAAGATAAAGCATGTTTTACCTGCACTGGCCAATGATCACATGATCTCCTTCCTTGACACGGAAGCATGGTGAAATGTGCGCAGGGATGTTGGAGTGCCTCTTCTCATACCTACACAAACACCAATAAATTGCCAGTTAGCAAACAGACAGCATGAAGCCATGAAGCAATCAGAAAATCTGGGTGAATAATGAAGATGAGCTTGCCTCTGGTACTTCTTGACAAAGTGAAGATAATTCCTACGAACAATGATGGTCCTATTCATCTTAGCACTGTGGCACGTTCCAGCGATGATGCGACCCCTGATAGACACAGTGCCAGTGAATGGGCATTTCTTATCAATGTAGGTTCCTGCAAAGACAAAGAAATAAGGGAAATATAAATCACAACTGAGTTAATAGAGCACATCTAAAATCAGGTACCTAAAACAATCTATAAGGTTAACACAACTTTCTTGAAAGAAAACTATAATCACTTCATCACTGTCGAAATGAAAAAACGTGACAGCCTCCGCTACACAATCAGAGAGATTTGTCATCCAAAATTACCACAAATTGCATTAGCTTCAATATTCACTGCATACACCCAGCAAATGGACCATGGAGCATATGGTAAGAGTTCACACTAGTAGTGATGTACAATAATATAATATAGTGTTGCATGACTAACATCAAATATAAAAGGAAGACTTAGCCAGCATATAAGCTCTAAAACATAGCAAGGTGAAAGCTTTCAGGTCTCCACTGTGATTGTTCAAGAGAAACAAGCTTTCCTTTTATCATCCACGCTACATGGGCAACATTCTTAACTGTCTAATAAACTATCTGATTTCCAAGTACTACTTGTAAGCGCATCCCCAATGCCACGTGACAGCTAGATGCCAAAAGAACCTTTCAGCTAGCACGCGAGAAGAGCCAGGCTGTTTCTGCAGGCCGCAATGCAAGAAAGACACACCTGCACCTCTCTCTTGCATAGATGACATGAGAATGCATAGAATAAAGAACAGACTACATGTAACATGTGAGGATATAAAGGATGCAAATATGCAATGGCATAAGAGCTAGCACTTGACTCCTACCATTGGAGACACCCTAATAGCTATAGATATGGATCATATTTCATAACTTACTATTCAATTCCATTCCCAGGCTGCACAGCTTAAATCTAATCATTTTGTATTTTTTCTGAAAGCCTAAGATTTTGGATCAAACATAATCTAAGAATAGACTAAACGTAGTTCTGTCTAAGAGACATACAAGTTGAAACAGCCAGAATTGTTGAACTGGTGATTGGTGAATCATTAACCTAGTTCACAGCTTTATATGAGCTAACACAAGCCAACAGAAACACCAACGACTTGGCTGAACAAGAAAAGAAATACTGACCTTCAATGGCCTCCCTGGGTGTCTTGAAACCAAGGCCAACGTTCTTCCAGAACCTGTTTCCTCCCTTGCCAGGCTTGTTCCCCTTGGTGACCTTCTTGGAACTGAATTCCAAAACAATTCATAAACCTCGCAACCAAAAATGAATTGAATAAAGGCGCGTCAGGAATAAGCGCTAGAAAATTACCAGAGAAACACCTTGGGCTGCTTCAAGAAAGCCTTTTCCGTCTGCAGATACAAAAGAGAAAAGACGTTTAGCACTGACATACTGGACACCACAATCAGCAAAGACATCAAGATTGGAACCCAACCAACGTCTGGACTAGTCCACTCTTCATACCATGATAAGTTGATAACACAACAATTCGATTGGTGAAAGCTCAATTGCTACATGAACTTAACTTATGGGTTTCCAATCAAAAGCATCGCTAAAAAGGCGAACCGGTTTAGAGCCACAAGGCTTCATACTACACGGGCACCTTCTACCAAACGATACGAGATCTGACACAATCAAGCTCACCGAGTGGCCGAAACAAGGGGTTCCAGAGGCATCTGACCTGCTCCGCCATGGTCGCCGCGCTAAGGAGAGACGCCGGAAACCCGGTGGAGCGACGCACTGGTCCGAAGCGGAAGCGGCGGCGGCGGCGGCGGAGACGAAGAAATGCCGGAGGCTTAAAACCCTAGAGTCTTCTCTGCTTAAATGAAGTATTTGCGAGTCGGAGGTGGACTGCGCCTAATGGGCTTTTTCTTCTTTTTACCATCCCTAATGGGCTTTTCTGAGTTCAGCCTCAGGCGAAAAATGCAATTGGGCCATACTGGGCTGCCCTGTAAATGAGAGGCCGATATCGGTGGCTGGGCTGCGCCGATCGATGATGGGTCAGCACGTGATGTGGACTTGATTGTGATTGTCTGTGCGAGAGGTAGCAGCAGCCTAGGAGGTGTGGCCCAGCCTAGTAGCAGCGAGATTCAAAGCGAGCTTTGACGAGGCCGACAGGATTCAAAGCGAGAAGTCGGCATCCGCTTTTTTGCCGCCCCCAGGTGCGGTGCCCTTCCTCCACCCACTTCCCAACCGAACCGTGCACGGTAATACGACCGCATCATCCATGCTCCCCGCACTCCCGGGAGTGGAAGGCAAAAGGCGGCGATCAGGGGATTCAGGCGGTACCACGTCTCTCCCTGGCGCTGGAAAAGCAGGACAGCATCGTCGAAAGTGGCTTCGCCGCCCGGGGGCCGGAGCAGCGTCATCCCCCGGCAGCATCATGCTGGCGGCAGTACTCCGTAGATCAGGAACGACGGCACGCACCGCCGGCTTGTTGCCTTTCCAGCCCCGGCGGCCCGGCCTGCCTGCGTTTCGACGTGTTCCACTTCCACACTCACCACGCACTCGCTGAGGGCTTGTTGGATGCGTACCTGGGGCTGATTTGCCTGGAAGTTGCCTCTGCATGATTTGGATGAAGCCCTGGACTCCTGGAGACCTCCCTGAGGCAGGTGTGGGGCACCAGCACGCAGCAGCCAGACGTTTGAAATGGTTGCCTGGCCCAGGGTTGTATTTGCCTGCACTAAGCACACATTAAATTAATTTTCCCCTAAAAAAATATAATAATAGTCACTTAATTAAGTCCATAAAACAATGCTTAACATAGTAAATTCAGTATGTCTTTATTTCTTTTGAAAATTATTTGTAATTTAAAATATATTGTTAATTGAGAAAATATGTGGATGAGTTTATTTATTTATTGATTGCTTGTACATTATAGCAGCAATAGTGTATTTTTTAGGCTTTTAGCCTCTCAATGAGGTTTGCAACTTTATATTTTTAAGTTTTTTTAATTGAGAACTTCAATATGATCAAAATAAAACTGCTTTTGAAACGAACAAGGACCAAATCTATCTGGTTTAAACAGTTGAAGGTTGGGGGTGTATTTTACCCGGTTTCATAATTGAAGGCTAAAAATCAAACTTAATACGAGTTGGAGATTGAAAATTGCTTAACCTTTATAATATGATATTATATATTTTATTAGTCTTTTTAGGCACAGGCTTCTAACCGAACACATCATCTTTTAACTTGCGTGACTAAACAGATTCCACCGAATTTTCAGACAACACTTTTTGCGAGACAAGTAGTCCAGACTTCCATCCAAACATGCCGAGAGCAGCACACTGATATCCACAAATAAATAATACTAAATCCATTCTAAACTATAAGGTGTTTTGATTTTTTTAGATACATGGATTTGCCATTAACATAGAAAAAACACTTGTGTCATTGTGCGATCCCACACGCTCGGTTCTTCCACGTATTAAAAAAAGCTCAGTTCTTCCACATATTAAAAAAAACAACTTTGTCCCTACATGCGGGATTCAAGCACTAGAATCTCATCCAATTATCCCCACAGCCTGTATTTGTTTATTTGGTGAGAGCTTATGTTACGTGTCAGATAAAACACCATTCGACTTATGGTTTTCTATGTCTGATAAATCGGTTGGAGTAATAAGTTCAAGCTAAATCATATTGCCCATCTAGAGCCTTTTGGCAGAATCCGGTTTGGATTATCGCGGAGCAAATTGGATAACCATTGTGCCAATAGGCTAGGACCATCCAAGGAAATGGACCTGTTGTGATCAAGGTGTGGCATTTCTACGAATCAAGGGCAGGCTAACCAAAAGCTGACAGGCCCCATTTGATAACACGTCATATGTACTTGCTCTGTTTCAGAATAAACACATGTTAAAGCAGCTACTGTATGTGAAAAATTACGTTATTGGCTATAAAAAAAAAGTGACACACACATCTCAGATAGGTGAAGTTGTGACTGGCTCCTAGCTACTGGATGGTCTTTGGCAGGCCTATCGATTGATGTTGCTGCAAGTCTTTTTTTTTCTTGCATAAGCATTTGTTTTGGGACGGTATTGGAATTATAAAGTACAATTATTTTGAGACGAAGGAAGTGATAAGTAACATCTAAACTTCAAAACTATATATCCACATTAAAACCGCCGAAGATTTTCATTAGAAAGTGATATACTCCTCACTATATCTCTCTCTCTCTATATATATATATATATGCGTGCGGAGATATACCATGTTGCTACGCGCGTTTTTTATCTACAGTAATCCTTAATTACCGAAGTGAGTTGTGGAAGACTAAAGCCCCACCCCGAGTAAAATTCTTCTTCTAGCTGGTTCTGCATCGTCGTCTTTGGACGGCGGAGAGAAGAAGACGCCACAATCTTCAACCGGATGGCGACTGTGCGGCCAGGCCGCCGAAACAGAAGGACACCTATTCCTGGGATGTGTCTTCGCTAGGCAAGTCTGGATGGCAGTGCTCAACGTAGCTGACTGGTGGATTTGTTATCGGCGTCGTGTGGATGCTTCGGCCCGTCCGGCCTTCGACGCCCTTCTGCTTCTAGTGGCTTGGAATATATGGAAGGCGAGGAATGACAGGGTATTTGGGAGGCCTGCGCTTGATGAGCGAGCTGTGACCCAGGCCATCATCCGATAAGGGGAGGATTGGATTATTGCAGGTTTCGCGTCACTCGCCATGCTCACCGCTCTATGGTCGCACAGCTCTCCGGCCATGTAATCTCTTTCAGTTCGTTTCAGTCCTGGGTGCCTAGTACCCCATTTGTTTTATTTTCCGCTTGCTTTCGCGGGCTCAGAAGACGGCCCCTCGCCTTCTTCTTTGCCCTTGCTTGTTCCTGAACGTTTTTTATCCTCCCCTCTTAATGAAATACGGGTGTAAACCCGCTCGCGAAAAACCCCGAAGTGCAGTGGCACCGTACCCCTTCCTTCCCGCCTGCATGGACGACGGAGGCGCGCGTCGTCGTTGGGTTCTCTTAATTTGGAGTTTGGACGGACCACCAAGCAGATAAGCATCGCGTCCTGACCGACCGCGACCGATGAACCGTACCTACAAATCCAGCGGGTTCCGCTTCCTGTACGTTACTCCAAATGTTCGTCGTCGTTTGGAGTAGGCTGTATGCGGGAAAGTAAACTTTGCATTGAGATGTCAATGTGAATCGTGTAGATTATAATGTGAGAGCATGTGCCATCGGTTGTATATAGCCAATGGTCGTGTTGTGTAGTACTCTCTCCATCCCTAAATAAGTGTCGTTTGCGGTTCCCTAGAAACTTCTTTGACTAAATATATATTAAAAAATATTAATATTTATGCTACATAATTAGTATCGTTGGAAAGATTTTTGAATCTAGTTTTTTAATAAATTAATTTGAAACTATAAACGTTGCACGTATTTTTTACAAATCGAGTTAAAGTTGTGGCACGAATACCAACAACGATATTTATTTAGGTACGAGAGAGTATGCCGAGAAGCCGTCAGGTGCATGTCTGTGCATGGGTCTGATGGGACAAACTAAGCTAGCTATAGAAAAATCCAAACACGCTCGCATTCATCCTCTCGTTCCTCGCGGCGCCGAACCGAACGAATTGTTCACCGTCCGGTCTGCATGTTCCGTCGTCCATGCATCCCTGCCCTGATGCCAATGGTGCCAATGGCGCGGCATGCATGCCATGCCACTCGCCGTCCTGCGCACTCAGCCGCCCGCACGTGCGTGGGGGGAAGGGGCGGAACGAACGAACGAACGATAAGACCACGCCACGGCGCGCATGCAGGCCGGCCCTCCTCTCCTGGAACCATTCATCATTTGACGTCTTCATTCAGATCCGCTCCTCCTCCTCCGGTTAGGTGCATGCATGCATGATTGAACCGATGGTATCTCCACGTACGGACCGAGACGAGATCGTGTCTGCCCGGCCAGGAGCAGGAAAGGGGGCAAAACAAACAAGAGACCAAACCGGCCTTTAGCGCCTCGGAAAGGCCGCTTTTTTGCCCTGGCGCGCCGCGCGCGGCTCTCTCGCGTCGCGCGTGTGCCGTGTGCGTGCCAGTGCCACGACCGAGAGCCGAACGAAGACGACGCCGGGCGACGAGTTCGCCCGTGCCGTGCCGATCCGTATCCATCAGTGCACACCAACCAAATCGAATTATGGGACGCGGGAGCTGGGCAGCTAGCTAAACGGGGATCGACGACGAGCGAGGCTCTCCAGCCAAATTTACTAGTACTAGTGTTTCGTTCGGTAATTAGCTTCTTTTTTTCTTTCTGCCAACCACCCGCTTCTGATTCGCGGCGGGAACGGAGAACGACCGATCGATCGTTAGCGCTCTGAGACTCCCGGAGCAGGCATAGTCTCTTTCGCCGTTTTGCGCGTGGCGAGTGAGATGTCACTACTCCCGGCCAGACAGGAGCAGGACGACGTGTCAGTAGAGAGGACCGCACGCGCACAGTACGCAGGAGTATTTATATGTACGTACTCATTGCAGTACCTCATTCAGCCTTTTGCCCTGCGTGTTGGGGGTGCCGACTGGCAATGGCAATGGCCGACAAAAGAAGACAAGTCGTCGGGCGGGAGGCCGCGTGCGTACGCCAGTACAGTAGAATAGAAGGAGGCGCGGCCATCCCTTATCTGCCAGGGCCAGGGGCCGGCCCGGCCCGGCCCGGGTCTCAACTCTGAGTTCCTGTTTGGAACGCAGCCCCGCGTTCCAAACAGGGCCTAAACTGAAGTGGAGACGAATATGTTGGAATTACGACCCTGCAGAAGCGGACAAGGACAGAAGGTGACAATCGAAGCAATATATATATTTTTATGCAGTATATATATACTGTACATTGGGCACGCCAAGATGGTATTAAAAATTTGAACACTGGCCAACTAGCAGTAGAGTAGATTCTGTGCGTATACGTGCTTGTTCATGCACATGACTGACGGAAAGGCCAGAACCAGGAGACGTTTTGTCAGTTAACTGTCTAGCTGACAGCGAAACAGGAAATGACTAAGCTAGACCAGTCGACGGTACACTGAACACTTCCACGTACACGATCGATAGATTCAGCTAGCAGCCACTGATCTTCCCGTCATAATCCGATCAGTTGCCGCCAGTACTGGTTGCCGCGCGCGGCCCCCTTATCGATCACCCAGGAACCCCTCCCTTTGAATGAATGAATGATGATCTTTGAACGGCCGGCCGGGTCGCCTCGCAAAGTGTCAGCGTCTCCCCGGCTCTGCTTATTACTTGTAGAGATCTCTTTACTATTAAAACCACTCATCATTGCATTGAGATTCAGATTTGAGACAGGCAACCGGCCCGCGCCGCGCACGGAGCGGGCAGGGAAAAGAAGAAAAAAAAATGGCGAAATCATCTCCGGCGCGAGCGCGACTCTGCCACCCGACGTCGTGATGATATGATACGAGAGTAATCTAATGAGCACAGACCGCTATTATATGCCTGGACAAAACTAAGCGACAGCTCTTCCATGTGCCGTGTCACGCAGACACGTCCTCGCAGAATAATCGAGAGATGCGTATCACCATCAGAGAGGACAGAGGAGACTAGTACTAGTATATTGATTTATCAGTACAATGATTTGCTTTCTTTGCTCGTCGAAATTTATCCGAAGTAGGTAGGCATATTCTGCGAAGGGCATTGGATCTTTTGTCTGTGCTAATAAGACCTGATCATATTATGCTTACTACACTACTCTACCCACGACCTTTTCATTAGTTGTTCGATCTCGTGAGGAGTTTTTTTCTTTTAAAAAAAGAAAGAACAATAAAACGAAACAAAGCTATAGACAACAGTGTACTCATTTGCTTGTTATACTAGAAGGCAATGCGATGCATGCTTACGTACACAAGCTACCGCAGGTGTTAAAAAAGAGGGCCACCGCAGGTGCACCAATATGGTCCATATTATTTACTCACGCGCGAGGCCGAGTGCGCCCCTATCACACGGCCATAAATAATAAAGGCGTGTTTGATGTTTTTACAGCTTATCAAAACTTGCCAAGAGAATTTTTGGCTCTGCTGTTTGGTTGGATAGCTTCCATTATGTCACCACGACCACACCTCACATATCACAAGTTGGCTTTGTTGGCCACATGGTCCATTCTTTTCTTAAAAATGAGTGTAATCTTTAAGGCCCTGTTCCGGGACAACGTGTCCATGAATGACTTTGCCCCGGTGGTTGCCGAGCTGAGTTAAGGATTTATGGTGTCTGCTGGTTTGTGCGTGGTCTCAAACGCCTGATGAGCACGACGTCAAGTGCTTAGGGAGTTTGTAGCCAAGCTAGGTGGCCTTTCTATGGGCATCTGTAGGTCTCCGATAGTTGAGACAGGGGTGAAATCTAGCCATGAAGTTCACCGGGGTCTCACATTTATATAATGGGGTCAACATCATTGATGTACTGTGATAAACAGTAATTATCCACTAATTTTGTCGAAGTTATCGGGTCGGATGACCCCGGTAATGTAGGCTAGATTCGCCCCTGAGTTGAGGTCACATTAAGTTAGCTATAACCCTCAGCTTCTTTCGGTTCATTGTTCTTTTTATGTGTTTTTGGTCATCCTCCTCTTTGGTAAGCTCGGCGCTTACCATTGACATGGTAGCTTGTAATGTTTCTTTACTTCTTCCTAATGAAAGTGTATGTGACATTAACGAAACATCTCTCCGTTTATGATAATATAATAATTAAGCTTATACTCTATTTGAATGGTCTAAAACAAGCGGCTACTTTTATAGTTCAATTTATAGTTTACTTTTAACAAGTTGTCCGTTTATATTCCAATTTATAGTTTGCTTTTATCTATTCTATTACCTAGCTTAAAAAGCCATTGGCGGACTCCTCTAGTTGACTAGTTCTTGCAGCGTAAATAGCTAGCTCATCAGTTGCCGTTTAGCTAATGTTTAGGCCAAACTTAGGGTGCTTGATGCAACGACTAAAGTTAGAAGGTGTCACATGAGGTGTTCGGATGTTAATTAGGACGATTATATATAACATGATTATAAAACTAATTATAGAATCCGTGACTAATTCACGAGACAAATCTATTATCATATGTTTATTGCAGCACCACATTATCAAAATTATGGACTAATTAGTCTTAACAGATCTGTCTCGTAAAGTAGTCTTTATCTGTGTATTTATTTTTATAATTACTCTATATTTAACATAATAAATTAATGTATAAACATCTGATGTGGTAGAGACTAAAGTTTAGAAGGGTACTCCCTTCATATCATATCTCAAACACAATTTTGATCTCTTCCTTTTATAAAAATATATATGGAATAGTGATAATGTATATTTTTATTAAAGTATTTTTTAACACAAATCTATTCATATAATTTTTATATTTACAATTTTAACAACTTAGAAGTTATTGATGGTTTATATTTTCAATGTTTGACTCAATGCTCGTTCAAAATAACTTCTAAATATGATACGGAGTGAGGATATTCAAACACCTGGTAAACGGAGATGATCTGCACGTTTGTAGTTGATAGTAGTTGGACAGTGAAGAAAGGTAGCGGTAAGCGGTCCACTTATATCAACGTATCAGCATAGTGGTAGATCACGCAATGTAGGAGTACTTATATTAGACCAAACTTTCCTTTAGCCGAGTTTATGATGACAGGAACAGCCAAAGGTCCTTCTCACGGCCAACAAACAGCCCCACACCGAACGAAAAACACGATCAGAATTCCTCTCCTTGGATAGCTGCCAGAGTGCCAGAGTACCAGCAGTTCACCGAAAAGTCCAAACGCCGCCCGCCCACCCACGAAATAGAGCGAAATCTCCCGAGCAAATCCCGAAAACCGAGTGGCGCTTGGCCGCCCCGCAGGTCCTGGGACTGCTGGGAGTGGCCGAGTGGGGAGGGGCCGGGCAGGCTCAGATACTCCGCTGACGCAGCGAGCCCAGCCACCAGGCAAATGCGGCGAAGCCATACCATACCGCCGCTGTAGCTTGTACTAGGCTGTAGCCGGCCACGACCCGCGCCAGCGCGCGCGCACTGCTGCTGTCTGCGGTCTGTGGTCTGCCACTGCCACGCACCTGACCTCACCTCGCCAGTCACCAGTCAGCATCCGCCGCCGCTAGGTGGAGAAGACAGGAGGAGGAGGGCGGAGGGGAATCGGGGGGTAGTGCGGCCGGCGGCATGGCGGGAGGTGGAGGAGGAGGAGGGCCGGGGCCGGGGCGGGTGAAGGCGGGGAGCCGTCCGCCGTGGGTCGGGCTGGCGGCGGCGGTGTGGGTGCAGGTGGCGGCGGGGAGCGCCTACGTGTTCCCGCTCTACTCGCACGCCATCAAGGAGGCGCTCGGGTACAACCAGCAGGCGCTCACCATGCTCGGCGTCGGCGAGAACGTGGGGCTCATACCGGGGGTGCTCGCCAACCGCCTCCCGCCCTGGCTCATCCTCGCCATCGGCTCCGCCTGCGCCTTCTTCGGCTTCGGCACGCTCTGGCTCGCCGTCACCAAGACCGTCGCCATGCCGTACTGGGTGGTACGCTCCCCTGCCTCTCTCTTCTCCGTCCCTTTTTCCCTATTGCGCCGATCTAGCCCCTGACATGTGTGCTTGCCTCGCATGCTACTTTGAGCTGTTTGTCATTGTTTTGCTTGATTCGAAGAGTGCTCGATGTCTCGATGCCACGGGGAATAGCTGAACGAGCTAATTGACGCTCAATTCTTAGTTAACTGTTCATCCATCTATTATATTTTTGAGTTTGATTAAAAACAAAATCTAGTTAGTGCCCTTTTTTAATCCATTTTTTTGTTAATATTTTTTCGAGTTTAAAGTCATGTTCATTGAACAATTCCGTGGTGTTAGCCTGTCATAGGTTAGGGAGATATGAGATATCTTAGGCCTTTTTTGTTTAAGCAAGTGAATCGTTCTGTCCACACGTGTATGTTTTTTAATTACATGCTTAACAGTAAACCTTTTTTGTTTAAGTAAGTGAATCATTGTGTCCACACGTGCATGTTTTTTAATTGCATGATTAACAGTAAACCCCGCACATACTTCCTGTTTTCAAGTTGGCTGAAGCAAATGATATGAAGGTTTTCTTTGCTGCAGTCATTTACATTTTATTACTAGAATGCTGGTTTTGGTCCATAAGTTGCTTATTCATGCATGGTTTGACCAATCATTTGGAAGGAATTTGGTTTCAGTGGCCAACCATACAACAATTCCTGACATATGTGCTTCCCTTGCTATTTTGGGACATTTGTCTTTACTTGGTGCTTCACCTGCTCCCTGCTTCATGCCACGACGGATGTATAAGGCCCTGTTTGGTTTCCATAAGTCAGGTGACTTATAAGTCCAAAAGTGAAAAAAGTGACTTATTTTGCCAAACACCCCAACTTATGGACTTATAAGTCACCTCCTTTTCACATAGGACCACAACTTTTTTATTTGGGAACCACACTCCAACTCATTTCCTTCATGACACCACACCTTTTTTGTTTGGGGACCACATTCCAACCCATTTCCTGCATGACTTATAAGTCATTGGAAACCAAACAAACATGACTTATAAGTCACTAATTTTAAGTCACCTGACTTATAAGTCAGGGGACTTATGGGAACCAAACAAGGCCTAAGTGTTCGGATGACTGATGAATGAGCTGATTCGAGGCTTGGGGCCTGCCTATATATAGTCATTTGTCCTTCAAGTCTCCAGTGTCTAGTTTCCTTTATTAAAGCATTCCGATTTCTGTTGTTACCATTCTTGTTAGGCAACGTATGCTATGGAAACCGGGTTCCCGTGGAAACTATGGAAACTCACACGTGGATCGCTGGATCTAAATCCGATGGATATGGCTAATGGTGGGAGATTAGCAATTAACCCCTCCCACTGCATCGGGAGGGGTTAATTGCTAATCTCCCACCATTAGCCATATCCATCGGATTTAGATCCAGCGATCCACGTGCGAGTTTCCATAGTTTCCACGGGAACCTGATTTCCATAGCATACGTTCCCTTCTTGTTATCCCCTTTAGGTAATTTTGCGACCAAATCTAGCATCAATTGTGTTGGAGGAGCAAATTTCGTGGCACAACTGGTATAATTTAATGAGATAACTTCTGCATTGTTGTTTCAGTTAAGTAAATCATTGTGTCCACATGTGTGTATCAATTAATTATTTAATTGTGTGATTGATGTTGAAGTGGCTATATATTTTTCCTTTTCGAGGTGTCTTGAAGCTGAGTATGATATGAAAAAATTCCTTACTGCAACCATATTGAAATCATGTATTGGTCATAAGCTTGCTTATTGGTGCTTTTTGCTAATCCTTTCTGCCAGTGGAAGGAATGGCCTCACTGGTGTACCTACGTAGCAAATTCGGAATTTGATTTTGTTGAATTCACCAATTCCTTGTTTCCTGTGGCATGCCTGTTGCTTCGAACACTGATGGCTGCCTGTGGATGGATAGTTCTAGACTTCTAGTGCCTTATGTTTGTCGCGTACACAGCCGGCCTTGTACCTTTGTACTCTTGTGTTTCTTTCTCTTAATATAGTCATGAGACACAGCTCTACTGTGTGTTCAAGATCAATTCCTTGTGATTTATTCCCACCCCAGTAGTTTGATTCACAGAGATCTGATACAACTGTATGAGTGTGATCTTTATCGGTATTGTGTTTCGGTAAGGTTGCAAATTGAACTTCTATTACCACAAAGATCTGAAGTTGACTTCAATTATTATGTTTTATTAGATTGTCTGCAATGCACTTTTATACTTTAGCCCAACTTGGGTTTTAACTTACATCTTTAGAAAAGATTAGTGAGCCTGGTAAAACTACACATTGTAATTATTCATACAAAAACTGTGGTTATTGCTGGTCTGTAACTCTGGAACACAAACTAGAGTGTATACCATGTGTACTGAATCATGCTGTTGTGGCCTAGGGAACGGAGAGCATAGGGGTGGGAGCGTTGCCAGAGCTGGGACGCCCGGCGGCGAGAGGGCGGCGCCGTGATGGGCGCCTGGCAACTGTGAGGCTAGGTGCATGGGAACTGAGTTCCCTGGAGAACCCGAGAGAGATTAACTCAATCTCTTGCTGATTCTTTATTTCCCAAACTGACTGATACTTATGTATTTTGACTAACCAACCTTTCCTAACTCTAAGGACTCGCAAGTAGATGCAACAAACTTTCAATCGCCCTGACGGCTAGCACTAACAAACTGATCCTAATAATCCTGATAGACTAACTGACTCTGAGGCCGTAGCCAGGTGGCGTGCCGGTGTACCCGCTTCTCGCCGTTCCTTCAGCCACGGGCCTTGGTGCGGCGCTGGTACACCTTGCCGACCATAACACATGCTACGATTGAGGAGTGTTTGTCAAGAAAATAATTGAATAAAGTATGGAAGGTGCATTATCAGCCAAAACCAATATGTTGATGGATAATTATACATACATAACTGGGAATTTATGGTTTATATGTTACTCTGTCTGGAGATAAAATTGTGGTTATTAGGCTATTGCATATTGTTCTTTCTGGGAAAAAAGGTAACCCACTCACTTTCATGAAGCAACCATAATCCTGTAAAGTCACATGGTGACCACTAGGAGCTGAAGCCATAATCCTATAATCAAATACAGATTGCATTTAACAGAAAGATGGGAGTGGTATTACACTGCTTCAGCTAATAAGCTGTGTTGTTAGCACAATTCAATTACAGTACTAGACTACTAGGGAGAATCCAGGCTATAGATGGTTCATGCTTTTGTTATGACTAACTCTCTTATAGTGTATGCTGAAGCTTGGTTGATGCAGTGGCCGGAGCTTGAGCCACTATGTTTGGTTTCCATGTGTTGCACTGTGTGTCTAGGTGACTCTCCAAAGGTGCTAGTAACTAGCAAGCTTGGTAGTGGCGCTTTGGGAGGGAGCTGGTATGGTATATGGTCTGACTTCTTCCCATCACAGAGCATGTTGAGGCCATGGGTCTCGCATTTTTTTTGCTGAGTGGTCTCCTTAGTCCTTGGTAGGCTGGCCGCCTCCTGCCCCTACTCCTACCCTCTACTTGCTCTGGTCTGGATTTGTCTTATGGTGTCTTGTTTCCTTAGTGCTCATGTGCTGTTCGTTCCGCTGAAATTTGGCTTATGCTGAATGCTTATGCTGATTTGTTGTGAGAGGAAAACACTTTTCGTTCGCTTATGCATGTCATGTTCTAAAAAAACTATGTAAGTTCTTCCTTGAAAAATTAACTGCCAAAGAAACATAGGTAAGGTACTATGATCTCATTTTGAATGTTGGGAGTTCCTTGTAATGATTGTGGTCTGTTGATCATTCAAAAGGATCCAAAATTGGATAATATGAACTTTTATTCTTCCTGCTTACCTCTGGACTAGTCAATTAGGTGGGTAAGACACATACATGTCAACATGTCATGTTGGCTGTGTCCAGTACAGAGAATATAGAGCAAAAGAACTCACAAATTAGTCAGAGATGCATAATGCGTGACTTAATGCTCACCATATCTATCATGACGATCTTTGTTTTGCCAATTGAGTTACCTCTTACATCGCAAGGATTTATCTCTTGACATTAGTTTTTGTGAAACTATTTCATTTGTTACAACATCAGTATGCATTTTTATTTCAGAACAAGTCAGCTTCTTTTGTTTCCCCTTTTTTCTTGCAGTTATGGATAGCTTTATGTATTGGCACGAACAGCAGTGCATGGTTGGGCACTGCTGCTCTTGTGACCAACATGAGGAATTTCCCTCTCAGCCGAGGCACTGTTGCTGGTCTCATCAAGGGTTATGTTGCTGTTAGTGCTGCTGTCTACACTGAAACGTTTAATGGAATGCTAGGGAATTCACCCACAAATCTCTTGCTGTTGCTTGCGTTGGGGATCCCAACAGCATGTATTGTGGTGATGTATTTTGTTAGGCCTTGCACTCCATCACTGGATGAAGACAACTCAACAGAACACAGTCATTTCATGTACACACAAATCTCAAGTGTGGTTCTTGGAATATACCTTATGGTTGCTACAATACTTGGTGATACTTTAAAACTAAGTCAGGCTGTCACCTATCTTTTGTTTGGTATAATGATACTTTTGCTCCTTGCTCCACTTGCAATACCAATAAAGATGACACTTTATCCAAACAAACAAACAAAGGAAAAACCCAGCACCCTTGCTCCATCTTATTCAACTGATAGTCTGTCTGGTGCGGACCCAGAGAACTCACAACCACTTCTGGGCAGTGCCTCAACAACACTTGCTACAGGTACCAATGAATCTGATGACAGTACTGATTTGGATCTTCTATTGGCTGAGGGTGAGGGAGCAGTGAATTTGAAAAAGAAAAGAGGGCCAAGAAGGGGGGATGATTTCACATTCCTTGAAGCCTTAGTAAAGGCGGACTTCTGGCTACTGTTTGTTGTTTACTTTTGTGGAGTTGGCACAGGTGTGACTGTTCTCAACAACCTGGCTCAGATTGGAATGTCTGTTGGTGCTAATGACACAACTATTTTGTTGTGCCTCTTTGGCTTCTGCAACTTTGTTGGCCGTATCCTTGGTGGATCTGTCTCTGAATATTTCGTAAGGTAAGCTATATTTAACTTACTTGCAACAACTTTACCTGTACAATTTTCCTTCAATGCATCACTTACTATATCCAGCTTATTTAATCTGAAAGCTGAAGTAGTAAAGCCTGTAAAGCTGATTGCTTCTTACAGTACTATCATGTTTGATATTACTAAACATCCAACAAGCATTACTGAACACTGCAGCTAATTCCCAATGGCATCGATCTCTAACTGCGCCTGTTACTTTGCATATGTTTTTAGGACTTAGTCATCCAGAATCGTTTGGATTTATTTTTTTTATCTGTAAAATACTAGTCAATCAACTTGTGTTCCAGCATGGCCTAGAATTTTATGTTATATAATTGTTAAAAGTTTCGCGAATAAATTTAGTACGTACAACAAATCAATTTTGCTTATCTTTACTCTATCTCTCTCTATTCGTTTCCTAACACAATCCACATAGATACTCTATGATCTCTATCAGTTACCACTCTATATGTGTTTTTATATATTACATTGCACCTTTGTGGATCTTTCATTTGTATTTAGTTGAAACTTTAGTTAAGTTGTATGAGCTCTTGTTGCATTCTTTTTTGACATAATGACTATATTTTGGCTCTTCTATCCATAATTTTCCTTTTTATATTTTATTGAAAATATAGGTTCTAGGTCCTATATTATGCTTTTTAGTTACTATGATGTCATAAACAGTTGTTTCGTCCTACACCACAACACTCAACATGTTGAAGTTCATCTTTAAAAAAATATGTGTAGGAGTGTTTACAATAAACTATCAGAATCGATATGCCATAATGTTTCCCTTAAATAAAAGTGTATGCATTTATCTAAAGTAACAACTTGTAAAATTTTACCTAGGCTTCCTCGCATCATAGAGTATTAATATAATTTTAAATGAATTACCTAATTGGTATGTGATTTGTTAAGGATTGTATTTTTCACAATATAAATAAACATTGCATCGGTTTCAGAGAATTTCTGGCATAGACTATGCTTTTGTTTATTAGGAGAGTTTCTGGGATTTACCCTTTTTTTTTCTAGCGTGTTTTGTGGGATCTATCTTTTTTTTTCCTAGAGTGTTTCGGAGGATTGACATGAAGACTCCTTTAGAGGCCTCCAATTAGTAATCTTATTAAGATTAAGATGTCTAAAACCAAGGAGTGCCTACTTGAAAAACGGCTAAGACCTGATATTCTGCAGGTCAAGGATGCTCCCTCGTCCTTTCTGGATGATGTGCACACAAATAATCATGGTGGTAACGTTCCTGCTCTTCGCAACTGGTCTTCATAGCTTGATTTATGTTTCAACTACTCTCCTGGGGATATGCTACGGGGTCCAGTTTGCTGTCATGATACCAACGGTCTCGGAGCTTTTTGGGCTGAAGGACTTCGGGCTAATGTACAACTTCATGCTGTTAGTGAATCCACTGGGTGCATTCTTTTTCTCAGCTCTTCTTGCTGGCTACATCTATGACAAAGAGGCAGCAAGGCAGCACCCAGGTGTGCTGGAGCCTTCCGACTGCTATGGGCCTGATTGTTTCAGACTGACTTTCTATGTATGTGCCATCGTGTGTTGCTGCGGTACCCTGTTGGGCGTGTTCTTCATATCGAGGATAAAGCCGGTCTATCAGATGCTCTACGCAAGCGGATCGTTCAGACATCCTCGGAGCCAACAGCAGCTCTACTGATGTTGCATATAAGCTATACAGTCATGCCAAGAAATATTGAATTTTGGGAATGGAATCATAATGTTCTGGAGTAAAATATCTTCTGGATGCCACGATCCGGTGTTGTATTGCATTACGGGCGCTTGATTCGCCCCCCCCTGTTTGTATGAGAGTTGTTCTGATTTCATTTGTCCCTGTTCTGTAAAGGTCGCCAGCCTAGTAGATAGAATACAGCGGGTCATCAATATAAACTGGTAACCAGCTGCCTATTTATATGACAGCTCGTGTGCATCAGCAAGTCTGAGGATGCCATACAGCGAATGTATCTTCTTTATTCTGTTGTTCCTATACCTTGAGTTTCATCACTTCAGATGTTGCTGCTGCTTGTATAAAAAAATGAATGGTGAGTTGCCTTTTAGCTTATGTTTTGGTGCTTGTCATGCAGCACTACCAGGAAACCGAGTTGTGGACTTGGGCACCTGTAACAAGGCACTCTGCTTTATTTTCCCCGTGATCAGTACATACATATCAGTGAGTTGCCCTTTGTTTTCCCCTTGGTCACTCTGCTTTATATTGTTATGTCGAAACACTGAAAATTCTGGTTTAGTCAATGGCACTGGAAGCTCAACTTCATTTGTAATACTGGTCTTTCTTTTGTATCATGGAGAAGTGTCCCAAAATTTCACTCAACTGAAATACTGAATACAGCACGGCGAAGTTGTGCGGCCCCACGTTTTTTATTTTCTCTAGCTCGATTTGCCGGCCGAAAAATATCGATCCTAACAACCAGCCTGACATAGTTCAGATCAGAACAAAGGAAGCAAAAAGAACACAAAACAGCGTCGAGCTGAAGGTGGCCCGCCTGACGAGCTGGCCTTTCTGATGCATTTTTGGTCCAAGTCAATGCGCAGGAGTATATATCATCTCTCAATTTGCGACGGTAGTGAAGAACCGGTGGGCGGCGCCCACCGCAATGCACCGCACTTTTTTAAAAGAAAAAAATTGAAAAGGACCGACAATGGCACCTATATGCACGCGTTTGGATACAACACCTTCCACACGCACCCACCCTGAATCCCTGATCTCCGTGTTCTTCCACGCTTTAGAAGAAGAGCTCTCCTGTGGGCGGCCGCCGCCCAACCGCCGAGGAAAACCGCCGGCGGCAAAGATAAAAAGGAATTTGATTCAACACTATTTTTAACATGTATAATTATTATTAAATACCATTGAACAACCAAAATAGTGAGTACTAAACGAAATACCCTTGAATACTCATGAGTTCTCTAACTTTGCATGTGAATAATAACTTATACAAAAAAGTGCAAGTCTTCTTATAGCTTTAAGTTTTAATTTACAAATATAGTCATCTCGCACAACATATCTTTATCTCACCTCTCTTAGGTCAGGTACATTGCTACATGTCAGCGGTCTCATACATCGCCTCATGTAATGCCACGTAGGATTTTCACTTATAGTTTTGTTTAGTTTTCCATCCTAGTGATGACCAAGTGAGGGACACGGTAGTAACACACGCGCCATGTGAAGGGTAAAAGGGTGTTCGATTTAGAGAGTAAAGTTTAGTGTCTGTTACATTTGAACGTTCAAATGTTAATTAGAAGTACTAACATTAGTTAATTATAAAACTAATTGCATATGAGTAGACTAATTAGTGACATAAGTCTATTGAGACTATTAATCTATGATTATCACATGTTTACTATAACACAATATTATCAAATCATGAACTAATTAAATTTAATAAATTTGTCTCATAATATAGCCTCAATTTGTGTAATGAGTTTTATAACTGATCTATATTTAATATATCAAATTAATGTCAAACATTCAACTTGACACGGCTAAACCGAGGGAAAAAAACACCGGCAAAACCAAAACCTGTTGCCGCGAAGCGAACACATCTTTTTGGGCTTTTTACATTTTTACCATTATTATCGTTTGCACTTACTGGATTCTCAGTATTACGGTGGCGCTTACAGAAATACCACTTTCGTCTACGTGGCTCGTCAGGTCGAGGCTGACACGTTGGCGCCTGCACGCGAAATGTCGTCGCTGCCCCTCGCCTTTGTATGACTCGGCCGGGCCGGGCCGGCTCCCTCAGACGCCACACACACCTTCTCCCCACCTTCCCCGCCGCGGGCCGCCGCCCGCATCTCCACCGCCACGAAGACCACGGCAGACGACCTTGGTGTGCTCCGGTGCATCCCTCTGCGATGCCCGCGACTGATTGGAGGTTCCCCATAGCATTTAGGCTAGATGTTAAGGTTGGTCAGTATGTTGCTGATGGTGAATATGGGCTAGTGGACATGGCAGAGCAGCAGCATCAGATATGGTTTGATAGGAACAAGTTGTACTCTCTTGCTAATTTCCATGATGATTTATCCACCAAAATTATATGGGGCATCTCAAACTCTGGCAGTATGGGTTGTAGACCAAGACAGTGGATCTGAGTGGAAGCTTAGGAGGGATGAGCATGTGCAGCAAGTGATTAAGGACAACTGGAATGAGGGTTTGGCTTATCTGACAGTTGATGTTGTGAGGAAAGGTTCATTTCGGAACAATGATAGATCTGATGCTTCTATAGCTAGATGTTTCTCTGGTGTGACGCGGGCGTCGCAGAGGGATGCACCGGAGCACACCAAGGTCGCCTGCCGTGGTCTTCGTGGAGGTGGAGACGTGGGCAGCGGCGGCAGCGGCCCGCGGCGGGGAAGGTGGGGAGAAGAAGGTGCGTGTGGCGTCTGAGGGAGCCGGCCCGGCCCGGCCGAGTCATACAAAGGCGAGGGGCAGCGACGACATTTCGTGTGCATGCGCCAGCGTGTCAGCCTCGACCTGGTGAGCCACGTAGATGAAAGTGGTATTTCTGTAAGCGCCACCCTAACAGTGAGAATCCAGTAAGTGCAAACGATAATAATGGTAAAAATGTAAAAAGCCCCCATCTTTTTCCCCTTTTGGTTTTGGTGGCCGTAGCACGTGCACTCGGGCGTCTGGTCACAACGCTTCTCGCAACGATAAAAGGCGGGTAGCTCCGCCACTGCGGGGACGCGTTCCCCACACGGCCCACACCCAGACTTCCACTTGCCGCCGCGCCCGTGCCTCCCCCTCGCGTTTTCTCCCCTTCCCCTGCTCTGCACCTACGCATCGCCGCCTCCTCCACCCCCAGTGTCCTGTCCAGTGTCCACTAGTTCAGGCTCCAAAGTCTACTCCTCATTTGTCCTCGTCTTCCTCCCGTCCGTAACCACCTCGTCCCTATCCGCAGCAACCGTTCGCCGCGCCGCTGATCCAGCCGACCGACCGATCGACATCGACCGCCATGGCTCCCCTGCCCCGCGCGGCTCGCCTCCTTCGATCCGCCGTAGGCCGGCTGAGGTCGCCACCGCCACTGCCGGCCCGGCCCGTCTCCAGCGCCGCGGCGACCGAGACGGGGGCGGGGAACGGACGCGAGGCCGTAATCGCCGCCGCCGCCGTGGCGGTGGCCGGGTCCGGGCTCGGGCTGTGGCTGAAACCGCCGTCGCTTGCCGACTCCGACGAGGCGCCCGGTGGTCAGATCTCGGGAGCTTGCGCCGGCGCCACGGTGGCGCCGGAGGAGAAGGGGTGGTTCCTGTTCGCAGGTGAGCGTCCTCCCTTGCCCGTTTGCTTCCTCCTGATGCGCGACCTCTCTGTCTCCGCCGCCGCTGTTGTTTAGTGTGGTTTGACTTGTTTTGCGTTAGGATTTTGGAGCTTTGCTCTGTAAAGCTACAAGAGGTCGTCTCCCCGAAGGCTGTCGCTTCTACTGATTTTGATCGTCTGCTTGCTTGAATTGCGACCTATATGGTGCTCCCCCGGCTGTACCGATCCTGTTGTAGATGTGATAAGCCACGTTTGCTTTCCCCCCGGCTGCCGGCTGTACCGATCTAGTTGTAGATAGGACTATGTGATAAGCCAATTTGCCACTAGACTCCAAACTATACATGATACGGGGGCACCGTTCAGTAAAGTCTGTTCAAGCTTTGCGAACTTGAGTAGTATGTTGATCTGATCACAATCCTATCATTATGTGCTCCTCTTTAATCTATTCTCTCTACAGACTCATTCCGCAGAAGGGTGTTCTTTAACTATGAGAAGAGGATACGGCTTCTCAGTCCTCCTGAGAAGGTAATGCTTGAAGCGCTGCATTAAGGGCAGTTCTGGAAAATTCTATTATGTTTTGGCATACCGAATTTCTAAATATATGGCTATATTTATGAATAGATTTTTGAGTACTTCGCGTCTGTGAGGAACCCAGAAGGGGAAGTTTACATGTTGCCTGCTGACTTGATGAGAGCAGTAGTCCCTGTTTTTCCTCCATCAGAGTCCACCATAGTTCGTGAAGGAAGATTAAGGGGGGAGCGGAGCCCTGGAGAGTTGCATTGTGCTCCATCGGAATTCTTTATGCTGTTCGACACAAATACTGATGGTCTCATCTCCTTTGCTGAGTAAGTGGAATGAACTTTAGGAAAATGATAGCCCAGTTCAGAATATTGAACTGGGAATTTGTACTCCTGCATAATACTCATCTTTTGCGAAACCCTTAACACCTGTAGGTGTTTGTCTAGCACCTGTTCAGGATAAGTGATGTAGTGTCATATTAATAAATCATGATGCGACACTGTTGCTATGATGCATATATTGAAAGTCATGGCGTTGCCATCTGATGCACTGTTGCACAGGCATATTATATTATTGGTTTCTAAACTGTCTGTCATATTGACAGGTACATCTTTTTTGTGACATTGCTCAGCATTCCTGAGTCAAATTTCACTGCGGCCTTCAAAATGTTCGACGTTGACCACAGCGGGTGAGTTCTTATCCTACCATTGTTCTAAGGTTCCCTGCCCTGCCGTAACATGTCTGTTGACCAGAAATTTCTCAATCTGTACACTTCTATTTGGTTTTGACAAACGATATAAAATAAATTTGATGCTTTGAGAGGAAATTTAATTCTTCAAGTCCTTTTTGCTTCAGTTTGAAATTTCTTTTCCTGTGTATACATATGTTGTTTAGTAATGCTGATAAAGGTATGTTCTTCTGTACGCATAAACAAGATTACAGTTAATATGGTCTTGTTTGTGCTGTGTTGTTGTTTACCTGTGATCATTGCATGCAGTTAATTTATCTCGCCCAGAAAAAGACCTGCTCGTTATGAGCATGTTCAATCATCTGACTTGTTTGTTGATGGTAAAAGAAGGGTATGAACAAATTTTGGTCACCTTCTTCACTGTAAATTTGTTGTTCTCATCTGGGACATGATATTTTTCAGGGTGATAGACAGAGAAGAGTTTAAGAAAGTAATGGCACTGATGCGGTCCTTTAACAGACAAGGGTCCACTCATAAGGATGGTTTACGTATTGGACTTAAAGTTGGCCAGCATGTGGAAAATGGTGGGGTGGTTGGGTACTTCTTTGGGAGTGATGGGAATGAACCTCTACACTGTGACAAGTTTTCAGAATTTTTGAAGGAATTGCATGACGAGGTGATTTCCTTCTTTCATACCTTGATCAAACATGATGACTTGTCCACAAAAGTTGACCCTGACTTTTCATGGAGGAAAATGTATTTATGTTTTATTCAAACACCTTTTGCATGGCATAGATATATGTCTGCCTGCCAAATAGTGGACTTCTTTTTCTAATTGCCTCAGTAATTGCTGTAGATTTATGTTGACGTTATTCCTTTTAAGTAGGCTATTGAAAACTTTCCAAACTTAACTGAAGTTCTTAAAATGACACACTGTATTACGAGAGCTTAGATGCACTGTGTTCTAAAAGCCATCTGCTTCTCTTTTCATTCTACACAATTTGTTTATCTGATACTACTTGGCTTTATCTGATACTAAATTTTTTTGCATTCTACACAATTTAGTTCTGAATAAGGAATATTTCATACTACTTGTATTCAGATTATTCGACTGGAGTTCAGTCATTATGATGTCAAGTCGTCTAAAACAATACCAGCAAAGGATTTTGCATTGTCCATGGTTGCTTCTGCTGACATGAACCATATCAACAAGCTGCTCGATAGAGTTGATAGTTTGGTCAAGGAGCCAGATCTGAAGGACATACGCATCACCTTTGAGGTATGACTTGCCTTCTTCATAATTCTACTCAGTTTATCTCTTATTGTTCTCATGGATGTTTATTTGCAACTTCAGGAGTTTAAGACATTTGCTGACTTGCGACGAAGATTGGAGCCACTGTCGATGGCTATCTTCGCTTATGGGAAAGTGAATGGGTTATTGACAAAGGAGGATCTAAAACGTGCGTCGCAACATGTAAGATTTTTTTTTGGCCAAGTTTGGCATGCTTATTTATGTTATTTTTCTACCGCAAATCTAAATTAGTAACTGCTAAGATAAAGCACACTTATGGATTAGCTTACTAACCATTGAGAAGTTAGTTTTGTCTTGCTTGACCTAATGGTCAGTATATATTGTTTTTAAAAACCAGGTCACCGAGCTTCTAACTGATGTCTAGCCATCTAATTTTTCATTTTGGTGCTTTGTAGGTTTGTGGGGTCAACTTAACGGATAGAGTGGTAGACATCATTTTCCATGTGTTCGACACAAATCAAGATGGGAACCTGAGCTCGGAAGAGTTCTTAAGAGCATTACAAAGAAGAGAAACTGATATTCGGCAACCAACAATACCAGGTCCATTGGGGTTCTTGTCTTACTGGTTCAGCGGTAGGAAGTGTTCTTCACTTCAACAAGTGGTTTTCTGATTGAGCCCCTATTTGATCCTCACTGTATCTGTCATTCGCCTTTGATTGTCATCTCCTGGTACGTATGAGATAAGTTTGTTCTACCCCTGTTATGATATCCTGTCTTGACACTGTTTTCATCGTTGTTCAGGCGCAGAAGGTAATCACCAAGCAGTTCATTGCTGATCGTTACAACGACTTTGTATATGTCGTCTTGGTGGCCGAAGCTTGTCTAGCAGTAGCAGCTGTAATTGTAAATAGTGTCCTGTGCAGCCCTAGGACTGAGTGATACCTTGTGTTATTCTCACGTGTAAATTAAACCCCATATATGACTTAAACATATGAAACCTTGTCAAATGTCTTCCATTTTGCCATTTTGCTGTATTTTTAGTAGAAAGGGTTAGACTCAGCTTTTACCAGAACCATAGTGTTAGGCCTAATTTGGAAACTCCAGTCCCTCTGAGATCCCGGACTTTTCCCAGGATAGGAAATCATGAAGATATCATTTTAGTTAATATCTTAGTTCTTAGTGGGGGGGGGGGGGGGGGGGGGGGGGGCGGGGGGGTCATTCATGGGTTTAGCTCCCCTTCTTTCAAAAGGAGCCTTAGTGGCAAACAGACCAACCAGGTAGTCGGCAACAATTAGCTATTAACGTCAAGACAAGGTTTATAGGTTTTTTTTAGCTGTTTGAATAAGAAAAAGTTCAAACCCCATTGACATAATAACTGGAATTGGGAGAAGATGAATTGCATAGGCCTATTCGGCCCCATCCATTGACATAATAACTGGAATTGGGAGAAGATGAATTACATAGGCCTATTTGGCCCCATTTAGGAGATCTTTGCTTCAGCTCTGTTCTTTGATATTTTTTTTGGTGGAGTGATTATATTGGACTCCTACGAGGGAGCAAGATGGAAAGTTGCAAAGAATTGATTCTTTGTTAGGAGACTAGAATGAAGCAAGTTTTTTTAGCTTCTCCCAGCTCGTAGTGTAAATGGAGAAGTGACTCTCTTTATGCCCTTCCCATTTAGGAGATCTTCACAAATTTTCTGATGGAGTGATTATATTGGACTCCTACGAGGGAGCAAGGTGGAAAGTTGTAAATAATTGATTCTTTGCTAAGAGAGTAGGGTGAAGCAGTTTTTTTAACTCCTCCCAGCACGTAATGTAAATGTTCTTAATCCCCTTCATATGTATGTTCTATATATAATCCATAAGAAAAGAAATAGCAATTTTTAGTTTAAATCTACAGCTTAATTTTTCTATAAAATAATATTGTTTCCGATTCACCAAACTACTCTTAACAGGCAACAATCAGCCATCAATTATGTAAAAGCCAAAGATTAATAGTTTCTTAGACAATATGCACACAAAACACACGCACACCCACTGTTGCTGCTTAGATACAATCACTCCTGTTACACAACGTCTCCGAATGGGATAATCCATGGACCCAGCTTATAAGCCATAATATAATATTTTCTCACAACAAAACAACATTAAACAGGTTATCGACAACAGAAACCACCAGCCGAGATAATCCGTGGATGCCTTGAACTTATTAGCTCAGCTTATCAATCATAATACAATATTTAAAACCGCCGGCCGGATAGGCCGGTTACATGTTCTCCTTTCACGCATGAACATCGAGGCCACGATTTTACCGAGTAGAGAAATGCACCAATCTATTTACACAGCAGCCAAGTAGAGCTAGTATTTAGCAATGCACCAATCTATTTACACAGCAGCACCCACATGGAGAGGAAACACGACATATTTACAATTGCTCCTTCCCATCACAGGATCCGTGGGATACCGTGCACACGTTGACACGGGCGTATTAGCCCGTTGCCATCAGGCACACTGACACGACACGAAGAACAATATGTACAGACGCGTTCTTGCAAAAGTATGTACAAGGCGACCTGCTCTAGTCAGGCACCACTTGCTTCACAGTAACAGGTCGCCGTGGGAGTGCTGGTCCTATCACTCCGGCCGCACACTGATCAGGTTGGGGAGGGCGACCAGGCGGAGTTTATCGATCTCGCTTGCCGTCACCCTGCAGGACTCCAGGGATAGGGAGCGCAGGTTCTGCAGCGGTTTCAGGTGGTGGAGGCCTGAGTTGGACACCCGGGAGTTGGACACATTCAACGACACCAGCGCGGTCAGGCCTGTCAACAGATGCAACTATTGAGACAAGAACAGTGGTCCTGATAAATACACACGGAGAGAGCAACGGAAACGTACCAGAGATCAGCTCTAGGGTTTTGTCCGTGAGGTTGCCATTTTGAGATAGGTTGAGTAACGTCAGAGCTTTCAGGTCCTTGATGTTCTTCACACCAGCATCTGTGATCGACCCACCACAGACCTCCAAGGACTGAAGATTCTTGAAAACTGAAACAGCGGCGCGATATTAAAATGCAGTGAGATTCCTTATTTGCAAATGGAAAGAAATTCACTGATATAAACAAGTGCAATGCTCCTGCAAGATGATCACAAAGAATTGAGATGCATTCCATCAAGGTAGTATGCACCAAGAGAAGCTGCCACATTTTTTAGCGCTAACTTAGTCTTTTGAGAATTGTGTACTTACATCTGAAGCAGTTCATGCCAGAATCAGTTATTCGAGC
The DNA here is from genome assembly GCA_022036555.1 of Microstegium vimineum. Taxonomy (NCBI): domain Eukaryota; kingdom Viridiplantae; phylum Streptophyta; class Magnoliopsida; order Poales; family Poaceae; genus Microstegium; species Microstegium vimineum. The sequence continues at coordinate 35,102,436 of CM039131.1, forward strand.
TCCAAATAGATCAAGGTGTGTCAATCCAGTGAGACCTGCATTAACTAAATGGTCTTAACTAATGCCATGATATAGTTTACAGCAACTAATGCCATGATATAGTTTACAGCGCAAAACATTGCCTAACAACACTGGAAAACCCTGCTATGATACAATTTACACGTGAAACAAACCGCCCCCACCAGAAATGAAAATAAGCTAATCGGAGAAATCAGAAATGACATCATTATAGTGATAAGTGATAAGATGCTTGTGTTTAAACATACTTGTAAGAGATGCTAAACCAGTATCTGTGATTTGGCGATTGTCAAGATTAAGAGACTTCAGGGAGCTAAAGCCAGAGATCCTCTTTAAACAATGTCAGTAACCAGTGTAAAAGAGAGATTGATGCTCTGCAAATTGCGTAGACCTGCAGAAACAGAAAACTTAAGAACTTTCTTTAAGACAAATTTGAACTACGTTTACATTTGTAACAATTTAAAATCATTCTAGTATAAGGGCCACCCTAGTGTAATAATATTTAAAATAGGGAATTGGAAATAAGTGTATGAATAAGGAACATCTACTGAGAGCACATGTTAATTTTTCATCAAAGGCTGTAGCAACAATGTCAAGGTGTTTGGTTTGAGGAACCATCATAGTCTATATGAGGTGGTGCACCATTAGTTCATCCTGTAAATTTTAGCGGAATCACCCATTTTCAATTCTTATACAAATTATTAGTTTGTGAGGGATGAGGTGGTGGAGAATGAACCAGCATATTCCATAAACCAAGAAAAAAAATGAGGGAAAAATAATGGACCAGCCCATTCCTCAAACTGAACACACACTAAATTAAAAAGCAATTACATGATCTGAACTGGTCTACTGGTATGGATTAACAAGAAAAAAAAAACATCTGCCAATGATACTAGCATTTCTGCAGGCGTTTTAAACAAACCAGAGAGATGACGAAGTCCATTGCTCCCAACTTCAGTGTCTGAAAGCTCCAGGCTTTTTAGCTGTATGAGGCCTATAGCACATCAAGATGCAAATATAGATTAAAAGATGCTTTACAACAGCAACGGAAAAACACAGATTATAGTATCTATTATGAAGAAGAGAATATGTTTAGGATTTCAGCAGAGAGAAAGGGTTAATAAGCACAAAAGAGAGTTAAAGGTAACAATTTATTCAGTGTTTTTTGTCTTGACCTTTTTCTTAACAAAACACCAGGCAAACAAGGAGAAATTGACAATTGCCATTGTAATCTAGAATTTACCAATGCACTGAACCCTGACCTTTCAGGTGAAATAGACCCTCATCACCAATCTTACATGAGTCCAAGTTCAAGCACTCCAAGCTGATCAAATCTGAAAGGAACATAGGGCATCAGCAAAGAACTAAAAAGCAATTTCCTCATTATCCATGACTCAATACTAAGGGACACCATAATTCTGATGCACTTCTAAAACGATAAATACAATAAGTGTGGTTTTCCACAGTTCCAGTTAATGTTGTGCTTATAGGCTATAGTGCTGCACACAATGTTAGGACTGCAATACCCTCCTTGAAGATGCCATTCCAGGCTTGCGTCTGTTTTTCATCTTATCAGCATTACTTGCACATGAAAGAAACAGTATTCCTTTGTTAGGAGAAGACATGGGTTGATCCAGCAGGGAGGCCCAAGCCCCCACCCCAACTGCTGGAGCACCATGGAGAGCAAGAAGAGAGGGGAGGGAGAAGGAGAAGAGGGGCCAGGGCGCTGGAGGAAGAAGGAGATGATCCACATGGAAAGGTCTGATTATTTTTCTTAGACACAGCGATTAGGTTTTACAGAATACTACTCCTCCCTTTCAAATTGTAAGTCATTCCAAGAATCTTGGAGAGTCAAAGCATTTTAAGTTTGACCAAAGATTATAGAGAGAAACATAAAGATTATGACATCAAATAGCTATAGGTGAAAATATAACTAATAAAGAATCTAATGATATTAGTTGGGATCAAATATGTTATTATCCTATTATATAAAGTTGGTCAACTTTTTAAACTTTGACTCTCCAAGATTCTTGAATGACTTACAATTTGGATGAGGGAGTACATCAATGCTTGTCCAAGAAATATGCAACATAGTTGCTTCTTAGATACAAATGCTAGGATGAACTAATATATATAAAGATAACGAGTGGATAAACTTACTTTTAAATGATTAAACATGCATTTGTAATGTGGTTGAACCCAAATTTAGTGCCTTCAATTTTGTAAGACTGCAAGGCGGTGCTAATAAATGAGCTAAACAAAATTTGAAGCCTTGAAGGATATGGAATTTAGTGGGCATAGACAGACAGCATGCAGCAAAACTTATGTCTGACCATTAATCTAGACAAGAAAAACAAGGAACCAATCTAGATTCAACAAGATCAGTAATTTGCATCATGTTTACCTTCCAAGTTCTCACAGCCTTCATCGTATATGCCACACCGACTTAGATTCAACAAGACCAACGAAGCCAATTCTGCAATAGCACAACACGTCTTAGTAAAGTTTTGGGTACCTGGCTTGAAGCTGTTTACACAAACATTGATGAGAAACACAGTCCAGATGGCTACTCTGTGCATTAAGGCATCAACAGATTCGTTTACACAGGGAAAAGAAAAGAGGACTCAATAAATCCATAAATTAGTTAGTGGTTCTTCTAAGTTGATGATGATGCATGTGGTCAGCTGTTCATTGTTGTTAGTGGTTTTTCTTAGGTGTGGTTGCCCTCTTTTGTTAATGGTTTGTCATAGTTGCTTTCTTGACCAGTTTTTTCTGCTGTTTCAAACCGTGTAGTTGGTTTTTCTTGGTAGTATGAAGTGCTCCTCTAATAGTAGATCTTGCCGACTTTTTTAGCCTAAAGGTTGCTTGGTTTTCGGGCCTGGTTTCTCCATAAAAACTGGATCAATTATTTTCTTCTAATTATATATGTGCCAATGCTCTTGCCATTCTTTCGAAAAAAGTTAGTAAGTAGTAACAGCTACATGGCATGGTTAGACTTCATAAAGAAGTACACTCTTGTCAAAAACAAAGTGTACTCCAGTCTCCAGCCAACAAGTTGCTTTTGAAAGTAAAATAGAATGACAGAATCAGATTGTGTTCGCCACACCTCAGTAAGAAAAGAAAAAAAAAGTTATGTTCCTGTCCAGCTGTATATGTAATAGTAACTTGTACTGATGATAGATGAAAGCCTGAAAAAGCACTCTCAGGGTATCTAGTCCAACACTTGGGAACTTTTGTGTTGTCGATTCATGAACTCTTAATTGGGTCCTTAAGCATCTATATAACGATAACTGTATATGATTGGTGACACTAGCTTCCATGGGCAGAGCCACAAAGGAAACACAGATGGGGACTTCTCGAGACAAAATGTAAGATATTTTCACAAAAGTGATAACTGATGGTACAGTATGCCCAGAAAAGATACAAACCAGATATAACTTCCAAACAAGCTGCAGTAACTGCACAGCCCTCCATGTTTAGATGACCTAGCTTGTGCAGACCTGAATTGAATAACCCAACAACTAAAAGCAATGAGTTACTGCTAACTTTAACAAAACGTTCATGGTTACTGAACAACTAAAAGCAATGAGTAGTCAGAAATAAAAGTACACCTAAGCTATACAAGGGCATGTACAAGAACCAAATATTATAGTGAAGAAAATGAAGGAATTTATTCGTGTTTCTTGGTGTTACCTCTAAGATAAGAAACACCAAAATCAGAGATTTTGCAGGAAGAGAGCTGTAGCTCTTTTAAATTCGTGAGATCTACAGAAGGAAAATGCTATTTGTTAGCCTTGGAGATCATTGTAAGTTACGATATACTGATATGCACTTTACAACAGTCAGCTGAGGAGAGGTACTACCTGATAAATATTTCATGTCTGAATCTGTGACGCAATTACAGTATCTCATATTCAGTTTTTCCAGTTTTTTCAAGCCTGCGTCACAAAGTTTGTCATTGCATCCGGTAGAATTTAAGTTTGAAGCTTTGATGTAATTGAGAATGAGCTGAATTCTTATAGGTGTATACAAGTTTCTCCCCCTCTAGTGACTTGGAAAATGCAAAGATAATAATTATTCATGTTCAAACAGAATTGTCTTGGTAACCAACATTAACTGGTGCTACTAAGTCTTTTGAACTTTTGATAAGCATTATTCATGTTAAAACAGCATTGTCTTGGTAACAAACATTAACTGGTGCTACTGAGTCTTCCAAGTCTGCAGCAGATAGGGTGGTCTTTGCATATAATTCATAACTGACGAGCTTAGAAACAAAGGGATACCTTTTAAATGTATAAGCCCACCGTGAATCTTTGAGCATCGCTCAAGGTCTAAGTTTACCAAATTAAGTAAGTTTGCAAAGGCTTTTGCTCCTTCAGCAGTAACAGCAGCACATTTCTTAATGCTCAGCGATGTCAAGTTTGAAAAACCTACAAAAGTTAGATGGTTATTGTGGTTAGAGTAACAAAAACAAGATCTCTAATAATATACTAGGTTGACACTAACAATATCATACAGCTGAAAGCAAACTCAGCTGTTGTGCTATCAGCGTAACACTGACCTGATAACGTCTTGAGTCCATGTTCTGAGATTTTATCACAATAATTGCATGCCAAACTTTGCATGCTCAAGCAATCTTTAAGAAGATTGAATCCACTATCAGTCACATCCGAGCAAGAGAGATCAACAGATAGCAAGGAATGCCCTTGAGAAGCCACTACTTCCATCCAAGCATCAGTCACTCCAGGGTAGTCTCCTAGACAAATATCCTGTGAAGAGATGTCCCATGTTAGGTCCTGCTCAGTGTAGTGCACGAAAGTAAACTTAAGATTAGGCTATGCCAGCCCCTACAAAACAGTACTCTCACCATTACAGATAATATGTCGCTTTAGCTTATCTAGGTATATAGTTTTTATAATGTATCTAGACATCATGTTGCTATGTACATAGAAAAACTAAAATGGCCTATAATTTGGGACAGAGAGAGTAGTAGATATCAAGGCCTGATCAATTTGACGACTATACATCATTGTTCATATTCCACAGGAAAGACAAAGTGATATTATACATTCCTTAAGTTACCACGCAATGGTGGAAGATTCCATGTGTTTAATTTCACCGAGAATGGTGTGCCAAACAAGAACATAATCATCACCTGCAAAGCGCAATCACGGAATGCCCCAAGCGATGCCTCCGTGAGGCATCCACGTTCCACCAGCTCATTGAATATCTGCTGACTAAGATCTCTGGGCAGCAGGGACAAATCAGAATACCTATTTATGTCCTGCAATCATCCCCATCAATTCAGCCAAAAACAAACACTCTTTCAGAAACTGAAAATCAAACAAAGGCAATAAAACACCTTGCAGACTTTGGCCACACACAGCTCCACAAGAGACGGGCACCGGCCTGGCGATGGATCCTGTGTTCTCCGCTGAACATCGGCAGAGTTGCTGCGGGGCAGCGTGTGCAGCAGCCACTTGAAGCTGCCACTCTTGGAGAACCTCGCACTGTAGAGATCGTCCTCTTGGACCAACTGGCCCCTCTTCCTCGAACAGGCACTACCCATGATGTCACCACTACCGGCGTGCACTGAACTTAAACCAATCAATCACTCCTTGCCTCTGAACTTAAACCAATCAATCACTCCTGGCCTCGGTGGTCAAGGGGAAAACAGACACAACAGTATGAGTTGTGACTGATTTCCGATTTTTTATGATCTTAGCATCCACTCCCGCGTGATTATGACCAGGGACACACTTCAGTTTCTTCGTCTCCATCCTGAAGGCACCATAAAAAAAAATCACACGATTTTTCGGAGTTTATTTTTTACTCACTCCAGTAAACAAGCTCACATGGCATACCTAGAGACTAGATGCAGTTCCACGCAATCAAGCCTCTTACAAAGTTACAACGACACGCTGACAGTCCTAAATGCAATCAACCCAACCAGGATAAATTGATCCTACTCCTATGAACGCAGCCATCGCATATGGAGAGAGCAAAGCATAAATCCTGCGAGCGTACGATTGTCCATTGAAACATATATAGCCCCAAGGATAACTAACTGCATCAAATGTTCTTCACAAATTACCACTAGAGAGTAAGAAAAAACAGAAGAATGCCCAAAATCCCAACCCGCAATCACCAAACCAAGAGGAAAATTCGCAAGCACTGCAACTGCACGCTGAACAGATCAACAACCACCGAAAAATCGGGCCGAATTAACAGAAAAAATAGAATAAAACTACCTGATCGGATATGCGATGGATTCTCACCTGGAGGCCGCTGAACCAAGGAGTCAGGGTTTAGTCTGGGATAACAGCTAAAATAAGCTCGCGCCTCGAATCATCATCATCGCATCTAATCAAGGTTAGACGAACCAACGAGAGAACGGGGAGGGAGAGCAACAGGGGCCACGAAGGGGAAGGATGGAGAGGCGGAGAAGAAAAGGTTAAAGCGAGAGTGGAAGCAGCGCGTGAGTTCCACGTGTCGTGGGTAGACACTTAGCTAGCACGACAGAATTTCATCACTGACATGTGGGGTATGGACTGCGTTGGTCTAGATGTCAGTGATTGCGTTTGCGAATGGGTTGGTGGCTGATAGGGATGGGGGATGGGGTCCACACCACAGGGAAGCAAAGAGGATAAGGCAAAGGAAGAGAGAGAGAGACCCGGGGCGCAAGGCACGGCAGCAGCCCGCGGGTTGCGCTGCCGGTTTTGTGGGCCCGCGGCCGCTGGCCCGTCCTATGGCCTACACATGGGCCCCGCGGTTTTACTGGCTCAGTTACGATTTTAATTCGGCTGTGGCGTAGTACGTGTACGATTTGTAGCGTCCTGCTCCTCCCGCGGTCCTGCACGGTTAGGGCATTTTTGGATTGCTCCGCTCCACGTTTTTCAGCTCTACTTTATGTTTTTTAGTTAAACGGTTTTAGCTTCATGCACACAACTTCAGAAAAAAAAGTAAAGTTGTGAGAGCACCTAAAGAGATGCTCCACAAAAACCTGAAGTTCGTGGAGCTGCTCTACAGTGAAGTTTGTGGAGCAGAGTTTGTGGAGCAGTCCCAAAAGCTCTTAGTCTCTACCCATGTTGTACGGACTACAGTTAGGTTACTACGGCTGTGTTTAGATGATAGAAATGTAGTGAAAAAAATCTTATAGCACTTGTCGCGTCACACTCTAGCAATTTTGTTTTTATTTGGTAATAATTGTCTAAACATTGATTAATTAGGCTTAAAATATTCGTCTCGCAAAGTACAATAAAACTGTGCAATTAGTTTTTTATTTTATCTATATTTAGTACTCCATATATGTGTCGGTATTTTGATGTGACGGAGAATATGAATTTAATGTGATGAGGAATCGTGTAAAGTTTTGGAATTTTAGATGAATTTCTGGGAACTAAACACAAACACAGCCTACAAACCGTTTTCACCGGCATTTTCACATTTTCTGCACGGTTGCATTTGCATATACGCATCCTGGCTAGCTTGTGTATCATTTATGATTTCCTATGTAGATTCCTCGGTCCCATATCATTTTCTACTTGCTTACGGGAAGTTGAAAGCAAGCGTTCGACATAATAGTTCGTGAAAAGACTCGGTACAGCTATTTTTTTCATACTCGCATTAGATATCGTTTTAGACAAGATTTGAATAAAAAATATAGTAAGAAATATAAATCATAAATAATTTTTAAGTTGTTAAGTTTGAAAATCTAAAAATGATATCATTAGATTTTTCTTAAAAAATATTTTTATAAAAATATACATATATTATATTTTAATAATTTTTTTTAAAAAAATAAATAGTTAAGCATCTTCAACAACTCCTTAAAATTTACTTGTCAAATCCTATGGTTTAACAAGTTGCTAAAATATTTGGCAAGTGAAAAAAATATCTATCTCCAACAAGTTGGTATTTCAACTTGTCAAACTTGGAAATAGCAACTTGAGAAAAATAATAAGTTGGTTTAAGAAGTTGTTGGAGAGGGAATTTTGTGATTTTGTCAAATTTATAAAAATAATAGGTTGTTTTAAGGAATTGTTGGAGATGCTCTTACACTTTGAAAATTATATTGCTATATAAAACAACATCTAATGCAAATATGATGAGATCATGAGAGTATCTACTTATCAAACTGAGCACTCCTGGGTCCTGGCTGATTGCAAGCCGGTCTCAAGTTTCAACACTTGTAGCACCCAACTCACAACTCTCTTCTAGTCGTTCGAATCATTTACCCTTCCATCTTGTATTTTCATTCGACTAATGTTAATAAAAAATTATATCAATATTTCTATCTTCAAATAAGTTTAATAAAAATATATATCATCATTAATCTAATGATGTTTAACTATCTTGTATCACAAATATTATTATTATTATTATTATTATTATTATTATTATTATTATTATTATTATTATTATTATTATTATTATTATTATTATTATATAGTCAAAGTTGACTTCTCTGAATACAAAATGAAGATAGAGTATACGTGATAAAGTATGCTTTAGCTATAAAGCATTTCCAATTAATCATATAATAATAACTATGCACTACTACGACTCTTAATCTCTTGTCATTTAAACATGTTTGATTTTTCGATGGTTGGTGGTATGTTCGTCGATAACGTCGAGTCTAGGATAAATCTTAAGATCCGAAGGCTATACTCTAGTCTCACTACGCGTTACACATATATGATGTGGGAGTATCACTAGTCGAGAAAAGACTTTCAGTTTACATCTTTAGTTTTATAGTCCTAAATCTAAATTTCATAGACATCAAAGATTTTTTTTTGTCTCAGTTGGCAACACCAACTAGGACTAAATATTATACACGGATTGTGTGGGTCGCGAACCCACCCGACCCCCGCGTCCTCTCCTTGGCGACACGGGGGATCCCGCCGCCACCGCCCCTCGGGGCCTCTCCGAGGGCCACCTCGGCTGCCGTCGCGCGCTCCTCCCCGGCTTGCGGCGGCGGCGGTCCGCTTCCTTTCTCAGCCCCATCCTTCCCCCTTCTCGTCCTCCCCTGACTCTCCCACAGTCGTTCCCTCCTATCATCCATCTCCATTGGCGGCTGCGGCGGTTGGCCAGGTGGGAGGATCTGGTTCTCCGGCGGGCGACTCAGGTGGCTCCAGGTCTGGGGCAGCCGTGTGGCCAGCGTCTGCGGCGGGGCTTCTTGGGTGACGACTGCTATATCTGGATCTGGCCGCCAACACCCTCCTCCCCTGCGGCGGATGATTTGGATGGCGACCTGTTCCAACGCCTGGTGGCCGATTCACAGGGCGACAATTTGGGTGAAAACCCTGTCTGGCATCTTACGCCGGGCCGGCGACGGTGGTACTCACTGTGCCTAGCATCTTGTTGAAGGCATCGCTGAAGCTGTTGCGCCCGTGGGCGTTCAATAACTGGGTGAAAACCTAGCCTGTTTTCTCCGGGCTGGCGGCGGTGACACAGTTGGCGCGTCGTCGAAGTTGTTGTTTGTCAGGGCTAGAATTTCCTACCGAGTGTTACCTTGCTGCGTAGCTCAAGACGGAGGTGTTACTCGATGGCGTAACAACTCGCTTTTGGTGAGCAGACTTGCATCTGCACCAAGTGCTTTATGTTGTTGCGTTAGAAAAAACATCCAATCTTCAATGGTGGTTGGTGTCCAACGTTTTCAGTACCTTTTTTAGTCCGACAAACGTATTTTTAGCGGCTTTGTATTGACGCTGGTGATCTTATTCTAGTGGAGTTGTCATCATGTTGGTGATCTTATTCTAGTGGAGTTGACATCACAGAACAAGTCTATTTGTCGCGTAGGACTACTCGAGCTTCTTGTTGGGGATGTAATTTTTCCGTCAGTTTCTTTTTTTTTTAATTTTCTTGTTGTAATATTTTGGCATGATTCTACCTATGGTAGATGAAGCCGGATAGTTTCTATCCTTTATCTAAAAAAAAACTAAATATTATACTTTAGTTTCGATTGATATTACCAAACTCGGACCGAAGGTTCTCCAATCTTTAATCTCGGTCGGTAACACCAACCGAAACTAAAGGGTAACCTTTTAGTCCTGGTTGGTTGCCACTAACTGTGAGTCTGTGACTAAAGGTTTTCCACCCGGGACTAAAGATTCTCCACGGTTGAATTCAAAAGGAGAGTGCCTAAAATTTTGTCAGATGTGTTGTGCAGTTGAGTTGATAAGGAAACTACGCGTAAGACCAAAGATCCAGAGTTTATGCCCGCAAGAAAGGTCCCCGTAATTTTTTTTTGGTATTATGGAAGGGTGTGACCTGAGACTGAAGATCGAGACCTTTAGTCCCGGATCCACGATCCCCATTAGAGAACACGGACTAAAGCCCGCTTCCAATCGAGATTAAAGCTCACCTGTCTACGTATGTCCGTGCATGCATATATAAATATATAAGTATGTAACTACTGTGATTCAAAAAAATAACTTGTGCACGTACACAGTGGCATACATAGACCTACATTGCAAACATTGGTTTTGCGTTGAACGTATGACATGACACAATCCATACTTTTCAACATATGGAGTCTTTAAGATACTAGCAAGCTATAAAATAGCTAAAATTAGTCCTAATGCACCCAAATAAGTGAACTATCATTTAGCAAGCATTGAACTAGTTGCTACCCAACTAAAGCCAACTTTGTCTAATTTAAACTAATTCTTAGCCCAATCAACCCCTGGTGTGGTTCTGTAAATAGTTGCACACAATTTGTAGTTACCCATGGAGTACTAGATAGGCATCACATGAATCTGTATGTTCAAGTTATTGTCATAATACTAATACTTGTATATTTTCTACAATATATTTAATATATACAAACTTGTTATTGACAGGGCCGTCCCGGAGAAATTTGAGGCCATGTACGACACTAAAAACCGAGGCCTAGTAGCCTAGGAAAAATAGGCTAAAATTATAATGGAGCACAATGTAATAATATATATCTAGAATGATATGTACCTACTTCATCCGTCCCAAAATAGATGGAGTTATGGATACGTGCGTGTCAAACTTTCTTAACTTTGACTAAGCTTGTAGAAAATACGTGCAATATTTATATCTCGAAATAAATCTATTATGAAAGTACACTCAACGATCTATCTAATAATATGTATTATAAATATTATTATTCTTTATATATAGTTTGTCAAAGTTTAAAAATAATAATTTTTCGGAAAACGAGATTGACTTCGATTTTAGGATAGAGGGAGTATATTGCATAATCTTTACTTGAATAGTATCATTCTTTTAATGTTCTTTGAATAAAGTCTTCAATGATATGCTCACAATTAATTTTCTCCAACAATTTATTCTCAAGCATTATCTATTATGGGTAATATACTAGAAATTGGAGGCCCTAGAAATTGGAGGCCCTGTGTCGTCGCACATGCCGCACATAAGGGACGGCCCTGGGTATTGACATTTAGAATTAATACAAGGCATAGTTCGTTAAAACAACAACATCATTTTAAAACCCATGATAGCTTAGTAAACAATTAATACACTAGAGATTTTCTATCTAAAAATGAACAAAAAGACCATGAGAACTATTCTCATACACCTCTTACAAAAATTTGCACGAATCTTAAACCAAACAAGAGATTCTTAATCATCCTATTCATTTAATTTCCTACAGATATCGCATGGGGCCAAATGACTGAGCGTTAGAGAAAGGTCTCGAGTGTTGACCCAATCCAAGTCCTACTCCACACTTCTAGTAACAAACTTCTCGTATCTCGAGGCAGCCATCCTCGTCGCTTCCGAATTGACACAATCCAGGGGGGGCCATCCGGCAGCGACACATCAACCCGCCTCCCCGCCACGGGCGCGCGCGGCGAACCCTGGGACCCACCTGGCAGGCAAGCCGGCCCCTCATACAAATGATACAATAGCCAGCGCGTCGGCGTCGTTTACCAGTCTTCTCTCTTCCCGGTCGTCGGTCTTGGGCGACCGCGCCTTGCTACTTCCTCCTACCGGTGGCAGAGGCACACGGTTTCCACGCCAGCAAGGGGGTGCCCAGCCCACTGCCCACCCGCAAAGATCCGATCAAATCAAAAGGGAATTCCTGGAAAGGAGAGAGCAAGACCCTTCCTCGCCATTTCCGTCCAAGTGTTTTCCCGAGGAGTCGTTCGTGCCTGCCGCCGGGACGGGAGCATCGCTGGTCGCGGCGGAGCCCGGCGCTCAAGCCTCTTCTCTCCGGGGTGAGTACTCGCCTAGCTAACATTCTTGGAACTCCCGCAGTTCCAGACTTCCAGGACTCGGCCTCTAGCTGCGTGTTCCCGCGATTGGTAGCGGTTAGCATAGTCGATTGCTGTCTGGCCTGTTCTTTTTTTTGGGTGATCGCAGAGTAGTATAGGTAAGCTTGATGCCATCGCTGACCGCATAGATTCATTGCTCATCTGTTTTTAGTAACTTCCGTTGGGATAGGATTGACACGGTTTCGATGGCAGCCTTGACCTCTCTACCTAAAAAGGCTGAAGCAGTGAAGCTACAGTACTGATGCAACTGACCTTTTTGAAATGAATGAAGCCAAAGTCTTGCTTTAATTGGCAACAGACAGACTCCGTGTCTGGCACTATATGCCATTTGAAGCACCTTGGATCCTCACATGCTTTTGTTCAGTTGTTCTGGTGATGTGGTGCATGATCAGCAACTACCCTCTTGTCTCTTCTTTTCCAGTTTGATCTTTCGCTTTCCGTCCTGTTTGCCTGCCTATGTTTAAGCACTTGGCTCGGGTAGAGTTCAAAGTAAACTGTTTGAATTAGACTGATGAATACAGAGTACAGACGTACAAAATCATTGCCCCCCTTTTTTAGTCAACTATGAATCTGTACAGCACCTCTAGTTGTATTATAATAAATGCATGATCATTTACTGCCAGGCAACGTAATAAGGGTAATGAAATTCCTAGGGCAAAATTGTATGTGTGTTAACAATCGAACTCTTCATAATTTACCTTTTGTGAACGACTGTATTGTGAATTCTTTGAAGATAAAAGTATGTCTAGTGTCACTGTGTCAGTTCATGTTGTACTACCAATATCTATTTTTGTTTCTCATTCAAAGTTGCTAAACTGTTCATTCAAAAAGTTGCTATACTGAATGCTTTATTGTTTTTTTCTGTTTTGATTGAACCTATGGGAAGGGGACAGCCTTTACTGTGACAATCATATATAAGACAGATTCTTATCCATAATGTGCTCATATGAAGAAATCAAGTACAAATGAAGAAGCACATTTCTGCCCATTATTTGACGACTGAAGACAGGTAGCACTATGGTAGCTGCTACAACTGCGGGAATGTTTCTTGTGTGTTTTGAGTCCCTCTGCCCTGTTTTGGCTCAAAAAGGAAGGATGGAAGCGAAGACCATGTTCTTGCAGATCATTCCAATTCCTGTAAGTCAGAAAACAACATTTCACTCATCATGATGAGCAAAGCAATGGCTAACCTGTTTGTCAGGACAACGTTCATACTAGCAAAGAAGAGATATATGCCTGTTATTTCTTGTTGTAAAAGACTCACCATCGATTGTGACATTGCTTTTATTTGCTTTCAGTGAATTCTTCTGAAATGAGGTCAATTTCTGATAGAATTCCTGGAAGCCCGCTTCGAGTACCTGCAAGTCCATCTAGATTTTCATTGTCTTCTTCGCCACCAAGTAGAAACGAGCCTTTAAACCTCAGTCTTGAACATGTTGTTAAACTGACACATAACTTCGCGCCAACCTTGATGATTGGCGAAGGTTACTTTGGAAAGGTCTACAGAGGGACGCTGCGAGATGGCCGTGTCATAGCTATTAAAAGGGCAAAGAAGGTAACTTATTTTTGTCCAGGCAACTATTCTAGCAACTTTCCTAGCTACAAAATGATCTAGCTTTAGCCTGCATGGTGCCAGTTTTTAGTGAGCTATGAATGCTCTATCTGTGTTGACACTTATTTGGACAATTGGACCGTGACCTTATCTTGTACTCTTTCCTTTCTATATACATACAAATATACAATTACTCATCTGCATTAGCGCACATTTGTATGCATTTTATTTTGGGGAATCAAGATTGAGGTAGAGTGTCAAATCCAGGTTTGGGTATGTTGTAAACCTGTTACTTGATCCATATTTATAGACCGATAGATGGGTGTTGGATGATGAACTATGAACTCATATTCCATTATTTACTCCATCAATCAATGATAATGTTATGTGCTGGTTTTTATTTTTCGATATGCTTCTTCATAAACTTCCCTTTGCATTGGCAGTTTTCTTGTAGACCATACTTTATAGTATGGACTATGATTCTGATATGGTTTCATTTGGCAGGAAACTATGATTCTGATATGGTTTCATTTGGCAGGAAAATTTTCTCTCTTTACGTGCTGAATTCAGCAACGAAGTCGCATTACTAAAAAATGTTGAACATAAGAACTTGGTCCAATTGCTTGGTTATATTGACAAAGCCAATGAACGGATTCTCATAACAGAGTACGTGTCAAATGGCACTCTTAGGGAGCATTTGGATGGTAAGGTGTAAACCAGATTGCTAGTTTTTTGTATTCCTTCCAAAATGATTGTTCTAATATTTTGAAATCTTCTTTCAGGTCAACATGGCCTAGTTTTGGGATTTAATCAGCGACTTGAAATTGCTATAGATGTTGCCCATGGATTGACTTATCTACATCTCTATGCAGGTACACTTCACGTACTTAGTTAAGCATCAGACAATTTAGTCTTTTTCAATCCAAATCATGCACTTGTGCTGCTAAAACTGCAGTAAGGAAGTGAACCAGTATGCTTAGGGAACTTTTTTGAAGATGAAAAGAATTCCTTTTGCATCTAAGGTTTGTTAGGATGGAGCGATAGAGGTCCAGCCCCTTATGATCCAGTCCAAAATGGAACTAAATCTGAAATCTGTAGAGCAAACCACCCAATCCAAGTAGGCCATAAGAACTTGCGACCAGGTCTCTATTTAATCAAACATTTTTTGTCATGATGCAGTTCCACATGTGAAATAAGCCCATGGGTATGTAACAGCGTAACTCTTTTCAGTGAAAAATAAGTTTCTGTAACACATTTATGTTCTTCAGCTTTTTAGTGATAAAGGGGTATACCCAGATAACAAGAAAAGTTTATTTTGTCATTCCTATAAAAAAACATGCATGCATTTTTTTTTCTCAATTCATAGTTTGATGCTATTCCTCTTTTGCCTTTAGAGAAGCCGATAATACACAGGGATGTAAAGTCATCAAACATTCTACTGACAGAAGGCTTTATGGCCAAAGTGGCTGATTTTGGATTTGCAAGAACTGGTCCTACTGAGCCAGGCCAGTCACAGATTCAGACTGATGTGAGAGGAACAGCAGGCTATGTAGATCCAGAGTATCTGAGGTCAAACTATCTTACCATCAAGAGCGATGTGTTCTCTTATGGTATTTTGCTCCTAGAAATCCTTTCAGGCCGTCGTCCTATTGAGGCAAGGAGGGGGCCAACAGAAAGAATTACAGTGAGATGGGTATGTATTCTGTACCCTACCCTTCCTACCAATTCGTGGATTGATGTGTTTTTTTTTTTCTGATGTCTTTTTGTCAGACTGCCATTAGCATTGTTATAAATTGGGTACGTTGTATAATGTCCCTTCAGTTCCTCTATATAGTGATTTTTCCGAGGGAAGTAGATCAGTGTGCCAGCTAGAAGCCAGAGACAGATTGCAAACAAATTACTACTAATTAAGTGAAGAAGGATGCTGTAGAGTTAAAAGCGATAAAAGATGAGCTCTTATTAAATGTTTCTTTGGTTAAATTTTTACCCACCTCATTCCCATACTTGTACTTTTTCATTCCTGTTGTTGTATACGTCCTAGACTTCAGATGTCTGAGGTTCAGTCTGTCCTTGATACAGGCCTTCAATAAGTACCACATCGGCAATGTTAGGGACATACTGGATCCAATGTTAACTGAAGCAGTGAACGAGGATATACTGAACAAAATCTTCGATGTGGCGTTCCAATGTGTTGCTCCTACCCGCGAAGACAGACCATCCATGAAAGAAGTTGTGGAGAGGCTGTGGAAGATAAGAAGGGATTATACAAAAATACAAAGGATAGCAGAATTGACTCTCTGAATCCATAAACCATCTGATCCTGGTTGCCATTTTTTGCTTGGGAGAACATGGTCAGTTCCTAGTGAAGACCAAAGATAGCCACATAAAAAATGCAAATTTTGTGATTGTGAACAACTGGAATTATGTACAGTGTTGAAAAAATGTTGTTGTATGCTGTGTATGGCTCTATGTTTAAGAGATGTGTGGAACAATGTCCTGCGATTGATGGTTTCCCTGTGTAGCCATTACTGTTAATCAGCATAAGCTGTTCAGTAATCTGTATCCTCGATAAGTACAGTGTAGCTTCTGTGTATGGCTCTTGTATTTTAGGAAACAGCTGCAATGTTGGGTGAGGCTTTTAAAACAGTTAGATACGAAGGAAACCTTTGAGTACTAATTTCTTCTGGATGAAACTAGTGACAAAGTAAACTAAAATTTATTATTCCTCATTTGCGTCATTTTGTAAGTGTTATGTATGATAGCTCAGCGGTTAGGGCGCGTGGGGCGAGGGCTAGGGACGAGGACTTGAGGAAGACGACGGCTGCTGCGCGCTACAGTACCGCGGAAGACGGTGGCTGTTGCGCGCTACTGTAGTCGGCGGCGTGACTACTGTTCACAGGGCGGCGGGTACTGCACGCTACACTCGCGCTACAGTAGCACGAGTTCACCGGGCGGCGGCTACTCACCCTACAGTACCGCGAGTACTGTTCACAGGGCGGCGGCTAGGGATTGGGGGTTGCTGAGAACGCCGGCCGCGGGGTTCTGCCACGGCCGACAAGAGGGAAGGGGTTTTCTTCTAATCTCTTGCTTGATTTAGATTGATACATCTCCTCTCATTATATAGAGAGGATTTACTTGGCCCCTAAGCAGCGACTAATTAACCCTAATGGGTTAAGACCCAATAGGCCCTTGACTCTCCTAAGAGCAAATCTTTAAATGCTTCTTTGGACTGCCCATGAACTGTATAATTGGAAAATCAACCTAAGAAACCAGTCCAACATATTCAACAAACATGATAAATATGCTAAATTTGGATGCAGCCAAAACCCAAAATCGAAACTAATGTTAAAACAATCACAAGGTCCCAATTAGTTTATGTTGACGGTGTAAACATTCCTTCAATTACGACAGTGATTTGGAGAACAATACAAGAATATTAATTCACAGGACAAAACCTCTCAGACAGCTAGACTGTAGTGAAATCATCAATCCATTTGCAAAGCTGCTTCTCAGTCAGCTGCGATTGACTCGAAGAGGGCAACCTCGTCAAAATTATCAGCACAACCTACCTATGGCGTGAACTGCACTTCCTGTTCAATATTAATTCATATAAATTGCTGTTGCCCTGCAAAGCCGTGTGATCAAACAATGTATCCACTTACTATTTTTGACTTGTGCAATGTTTTAGTGTACATAAAAGCTGTCAAAATGAAAATGGCGATACTCAGCACTAATCGTCCTATTTGGCTGATCGTTTCTCCGGTTGCTATTTTTGGATGTTTTGTTGTGAGATAAAAACACTGTACCATGACTGATAAACCAAGCGAACAAGGCAATGTTTTGAATTCTTCCATTAAATTCACTCAAGGATCCAAATAGGCCGGACACAGATATGCTTAATGGTCCTGTTAGATGTTCAAATCAAAATTATGGTAGAATGAAGCTTCTGCTCTATTCCCAACTTCCCGTGCTTTATCCAAAACTACCACATAAACCTTTGTGTTCCAGGCTCATGTTCCCAATGGAATGGTCGGAACAGAAACATCACCAGAGTAGACAAGTCAACGGCTGCATAAAGTGACCCCATAGCAAGCAATTTGCCATTGCCAATTGCTGGAGAGTGAAGAACCAGTATCACGAATGGAATTGTGCAGTATCTGAATTCAACCAGCGGGGCAGGTACAAGAACAAGTGCAACTGACAGCACAAATGATAACACCCAAATCCTTGTCTGTGATTTCGCTGCAAGATGAGAAAATCAGAAGATATAGTTCATTAATCTTATGAAAGTAGTTAGCTTTCATATGTTCAAGTAAAAGAGATTTACCTAAAATGTTGATGATTGAGAGCCACGAGTACACATAAAGTGGAATCAACATGTATTTCATCATCCAGTTTACTTGGATAACCTTCCTCCAAATATAGAAGGTATAGTGTCTATTATCAGCAAGAAGATACGGATGAGCAATGCTGCATCAAAATATGATTGGTTAATTAAAAATTGGGAATAAATAAATAAGATAAACATCATGGTCTAAATAAAAGAAAAAAGTGAGTCAAGATTCCTGACGCAATTGCACTACAACACCAGCCATGCGCTTAAAATAAAGCATTACAGTGGTGAAACTGCTTTGCTACTTTCATTCTAGCTTCATTATGGTTTCAACAAAATATTGAGCCATGACTGGCACTCCCTCTGTCCCAAAAAGGATGATGTTTTAGCTATGAATCTGGACAAGCTAAAATGTCATCCTTTTTGGGACGGAGAGAGTAAGCATCTAAAGGTTTAGTGGGAAGTCATTGTGGCAGTTCTCATGCTTGAACAAAAAAATGACATGAAGGAAGCGCCTAGGTAATAAACCTGAAAAAATGTACAGCGACGAAGCTTAAACCAAGACCCATTAATACTGCCAGAGAACTACAGATTTTATTCTTTCCAAACAATTGGATAGGTCCAATACTCGGTTGGGAGTGAAATGCCATGGTAGGAGGGCAGCAGCTGACACAAGACCAAAGTACAGAAACTGTGCAAAGTGTGGTGAAACAACATGAGCTTCCTTAGCACCTGCATAACTCAAAGAAAGAAAGTTCTTTTAGCAAATTTTAACATATTACTAAGCAAACAGCTAAAGTCTATTAAAAAACTTAAAAGGAGGAGCAACTAGAGATAATATTTACCTAGTACTATACCACCATTCCAGATTATGAATTCTACAAAGGCTGCAATGACAACTACAAATGGTGCAAAGGCAATCGAAATTTCACTCTTTGAGTTCCATAACTTCAAGCTGATGTCCCACACTTCCTCTGTAAGACCTAAACATAATTATCAAAAGTGTTAGATATGGCATCAAATAGGCTGCATGTAACATAATAATTAACACCAAACCAGTTAGAAGTCATTGTAAGTATAAGTTCTTAATTAAAGGAGCAGGAGCACTCACTGTTGTAAGGGTTACCAGATTCAGAAACAATGACCTTCTTACTTATGGGACTGTTGATTCGCCGTCTTCTCAAACCTTGAGCACTAATTTTGTTATCCTTGACAGAAGCTTTTTTTGACTCATGTGTTGGTTCACTGTTCTCATGAGAAACATTGTCCTTGGGACACAAATCTTTTGCATATGTGATAGCACCATTGGCAGCAAAAAATATAATCCATATTACATTTGTCTAACGAAAAAGTATTGAAAAAGCACCAAACTGCAGAACAAAAGAAATTTATTTAAGTTAATGATCATCAACAAATTTATGACAAACATCAAGACCCTGACTGCAAGTTCCTAAACTGCAGGTATAATCTATCAATTATAATCTAGGAGTACATACTGCCTTCAGTATGGCAAGATACACAGGAGAGGGGAGGTACAGATCACAATGCACCTATCGCCTACAGTAAATAATTATAATTAAAATGGTTATGCTATAAGGGGATGATATGGGTCTGCATATGGATCCTAATAAGTTTATGTTGTGAATGAAACGATGGTGTATATATGTAACACAAAGTGTAAATTTTCTATAAAGCATTAGTTCAAGCACTCACCATTGCGCTGATCCAGAACTGTTTCTTCAAGCAGAATAGGTACATTGCAAGAACTGCAGCTAATGATGCAACATCGGTGTAATAAAGAAAGGTGAAGAACCAGTGAACAGGATACAATGCTACAAAAATAGCGTAGGTAGTTGCCTTCCTTTCTCCAATTCCTGGCCGGATGCACAAAAGCAGGTCATGAAAAAGAACAGCACAGACCATTGCCAAGATAACATTAGTTGATCTGAGAGCTGCTGTGGAGCAAAGAACATCAAATGTTTTTGCTACCCAAAACATCCAGGCAACAGGAAAGAAAGAAGCAATATATGCTAGTGAAACATAATACCTGCAAAATTGCAACAACAATCCGTCATGGGGTAAATTTGAGCTTGAATCAGTGAGGAATTGTCAAAAACTCACAGGCCAGGAGGGGTGGTGATCATGGGATCCCATGTCCAGAGATCTCCACGGCAATACTGCTGTGCCTGTGGAACATGGAAGATCTCATCCTAAACACAAGGCATGGGTTAGCGTTCACCGAAATTTTCATGGTTTACTCAAAAGTATCTACAATTTTGAAACTAATGTATAACCTGCTGAGGCAAATTTAACAATCCCCCAAGTAATTCCTAACAGATATATAGATATCATGACTCCCCGGCTGCCTGCTCAACTAATAAAATCTTCGAGAATTCCATTTTCTAGAAAGCCATGGCTCATGTGATGCATGGATTATTTACTTGGAAACAATACCCTGAACATTGGAGTAAAAGCTCAGTCTTATATTTAAATTTATAGAAGTACAAAACATATATCAAACACAAAAGTGTCTATGCATTTCTTTTTTAAAAGAATTTGGCTAGATCACTTGGCGAAGCTATTTCCTATAAGCATACAGTGCACATCCATCCATTTAGCTAGTTCAGCTCAATTTTTTTGTTTCCATCCTCAGTAGGCCATTGATTGCAACCTGATGAAACAGCGTTCACTACAAGCACACTAACAACCGCAGCGCGCCAGCGCGCTTAGAATGGAAGAGAAGGAACTCACCATGTAGGGCTCTGGCACTACGGAGTTCACCAAAGCCGCAATCGGGAACGCCCAGGCGGCCACCGCCGCCGCGACGACCAGCCTTCCCATCCCCAGGCAGCTAACAGGGCCCTCCAATTCGTCAGCGCCTCTTCAGATCCAGCCCTGCGTCCGTAAATGCGTTCCCTCGGAGGCGGCGGCTTAGGGGACCGCGGCGTCGGGAATGACTCGGAAGCAATATCGCGCGCGACACGTCCCAGCGAGGCGGTGGCGGGGCGGCTTCTACGTCGTGGATTCGCGGTGGTGCCGTGGTCCCGCCGGCCGGAGTGCACAGCGATCCTAGCTCTCGGGTCTCGGCTTTGTGCTTCGGACTCTCCGGTTCTGCCTGTCAGCTCGGGCTCGGACTAGACCGATTTGGGGCCGCAAGACCGCAACCAATAAGCCCAGTGCACTCAAATGGGCCGTTGAGGCCACGAAACCACAGTGGATTGTCATCGTCAAAACACGTAGGCCATGTGGCCCATTCTTGATCAGTCACACGGCCCAAATAGCGTCACTTCCCCGCGCCTTCTTGCGTCCTGGACGCTCATGAGTCGTGAGTTCGTGACTCGGAGGTGAGGCAGCCTCGGTGAACTCGAGGGCGGGAGCGGCGCCGGAGATCAGAGCAGCGGTCGAATCCCTGGCGGCTCCGGCAGGCAGCGCTGGAGTCTGGACTCTGGAGCCCGGAGCGATAGGCGGGCCGCGGGCGGTTGGCAGAGCACGGACCACGGAGCTTGAGCGGCGCCCAATTCAGGCTCTACATCGGAATTTTTCCCCGTTTCTACGACTATAAAAATGAACTGATTCCTATAAAATTTCCTGCGTTTCAAACAGCCTTCTGGCGCGAGTGGCTGGCAACACTAGAGCAGAAAAGCGGACGGACGGACGCGCAGAGAACAGATGGACCGTGCGAGGCATGCTAATCATTCATCAGGGTACGTGTTGAAGGGCTGCCCGAGTAAAAGCGTGTGGCTCTTTTTAGTTACGGAGAAGATGTTATCATGACACATTGACGCTGGAATTGAATGCGTGACTTGCGTGCACCATGCAGAAAGATCACTCGAGTGAGATTTGATGTGCCACGCTACCAGTCCACTAGAGACGCGTTGTGTGTATGATATGGTCCCTGGCTTCAGCTTTTTGCATTTTTGCCAGCCTCTGGTGACCGGTCTCCCTTCGCCACTCAGTTCTCTCAAGAACGGCATGCACATTGATCCAAAAAAAAAAACGGTGTGCACATCCTCGCACCGGTGATCACTTATCACTTAGGTTCTGTGGATGCTTGAAATTGAATTTATTTTAATAATTTAGATATAAATAAGCTAATATGATTACATATGAAATATTTTTTTAGTACTATTGTTAGCCATAGAAAGAAGAAAATTGTAGTTATAGAGTAGAAATATAGCATGGTGATTATTTCATCTTTACCCTATTAATTTGAGATCGTCATACAAAAAGAGGAAATTATACGTCCAGCTTGTTTAAGCTTATTCTCTCTCACAGAAAACTATTCAATCAGTCAAAATTAACCGGCTTATGTACCAGTCGAATGATTTCAAATCAAATAGCCTAAATTCATTAAGCAGGTTTCAATTTCTCCAAATGAAAGGATCCAAATAGCCTCTCGTAGCTTTGAGAACAAACAATTGCTTTAACCCATCTACTCAAACATTTTTATTTCACTTTTTAGAAATGATGTGCAATTATTTTGTAATGGAAGGAAGTAACTTATATATTATAAAGTTTAAGTAAACTCTATTGTGGGTTTGTCCTTATTTGTCAACACCCCGCCGTTTATCCAACTTTAACTAAGTCAACACACCACTGCCCTCCGCGTGTGCTTTTGCTACCCTTTACCACCAAATCAAAGCTGGGATAACAACACGTTGACTAGGTCAAAACAAAGGCAATCGGCGTGTCGCAAAACTGAAAAGAAAACAAAACAAAAGGACAGACAAAACATACTCCAGTGAAGCCCCGTCAAAAGAAAAAAAGACAGACCCCCTCCATATTATATATAAAAAAGTTATTTTAAACAATGACACGTCTTCAAAGCATGACTTTAAAATCATATTTTTGTAAAATAAATCTATTTAAAAATGATATATAAATATAAGTATATTTATTAATAAATTTATTAGTATGATTTTCACATTTTCAAACTCAATAATTTAAAAATTATTCATAATTTATATTCACAATGTTTACCCAAAACATTATGTAAAATAATTAGTTTTACGATACGAAGGTAGTACAATCAATGCGATAGCAACCGTGCAAATGCACCTCAGTCGAGCTGTCAAAACAGTAACCGGCTAACGTCAAACAGCGCGGCGCAACAATGTGTGGCACCAATGAACGGAACACAGCAAGCGTCCGGATTCGATCGATTCAATAGAGGATCTCGGGGGAGATCCGTGCCGAGCGAACCCCGACGAATTAAGCACCCAAATTTCCAGCTGATCCCTGACTGGCCAGTCATCACCTGTTCCCTTCTGACGACACTAGCCTAGGTAGCCACCCGAGCTGCTAGGCCAATCATGCAATGTGCGGATGTTTGCCGTCCGGCCGTCCCAGATCCCGTGGCCTTTACGGCATCAGTTGGATTATTATTAGGCCTCCTGATTCGGCTAAACTCCATCAAGCGCTCGGCGACAGATCGCAGTGCCACCACGCCATGGCGTCACGGCGTCAGTTCCAGTCACACACAGACACAGCACATCACAGCAAGTGAGGGAGGAGGACGAGAAAGGCGTCGTGCCTGTTGCCTGTCTTTCGCTTTCCCGAGAGACGACAGGGATTTTTAATTGCTTCCCCTAGCGACCAGATTAGCACGTCGGTCGGAATTTGAAAAAATAATGTAAACCCAAAGTTTGGCACGCGCATCATTGATCCAACTGTTCCGTGTTCTTGGGAGGGAACACGTACGTTCGTCCGTTTCTGCGGCTCCGGCCGGCGCATGGCTGGCCTGGCCTGGCGTGTGCCCTCCAGCTCTGCATGCGTCTCGTCTCGTCTCGTCTCGTCTACAGGTTCGACTGGCCACGTCTGCACTCTGCAGTGCGAGTGCCCGTGCCCGCTGCTCGCTCGCTTGCTCTGTGTAAAAGTACTACAGGAGTCAAGCTCTGATTTCTCAGAGAGGAGAGGTCGTCATTAATTACGTGCTCATTATTACCATTGGTTAAAGCTGGAGAGCGACGACACGACACGCACGGTCAAGCTAGGCTGGCCTAGCTTTTTGACGGATGGAGGATGCGCGGGCCGCGCGTGTGCGGACAACGGGAGCAGGACGCGGCAGATCTTACCGTCCCGTACTACAGATCCTTTGGGAAAACGAAAGGACCGGCCGGAGCGAGGCCAGTGTCGAGGCTAGCTGCTGCTCTCGTCGGCGGCGTCTGCGCGGTTCGTGGTGGCCGTGGGCGCCGCCCAGGACCATCCTACGCGTGCGAGCCAGGACGGTTAAAAAGGCCTCTATAGTTTTCAGACCCATGACAATTGGCATGCGCTGCGCCATCGTTGCGACTTGCGAGTGCATGCGGATGCGGGCAAGAGAAGTCTTTGGGGTCCGTCTTCGGTCTGTTGTTTTTTTATTATTATTTGACGTTGAACTTGTACGTGGAGGCCGGTGTGATCTCTGCCAGCATTTCGAAGGAAGTTGGACCAGGACGACAGACACGGCTTTTACGCGGAACGAGCGAAATGGAGGTAGTTCTTGATTGATAAAGACGGCAGCAGTAGAAAGCTAGGAATGGAGTGGACAGTGGAGGCACACACACTGCTTTCCTGTTGGTCCTTGCTTGCTGCCGTGCTTCCAGACGCAATAGTGAGTTACTAGTGACAATGCATCGCTTTCTCTGACGGCTCTCACAGAAAGAAGGCACTGGTTTTCCCACCGAACTACCATACCAATGGTCGTTCAGTCTGAATCGGCGAGCTGTTACACAGTGCACCGCACGCCACGACCTCTCTCTGCTCACCAGAACAGAAAAAGATGCTCAAACTTAAGCCCCGTTTAGTTCCATGCAAAAACCAAAAAATTTTGCGCAGTACCTATCACATCGAATCTTGCGACACATGCATGGAGTACTAAATATAGACGAAAAAAAACTAATTACACAGTTAGCCAAGAAATCGTGAGACGAATCTTTTAAACCTAATTAGTCCATAATTGAATAATTTTTGCTAAATAAAAACGAAAATGCTATAGTAGCCAAAAGCCAAAATTTTTGCAACTAAACGGGTCCTTACCGAGAGCGTGCCAGCATCCCAGCGCATCCACGCAACGCTCTCGAATCAAACCAAACCAGTATTTACTATATATACTAATCATGCGGGTAAAGCCACGAGCCGAGCCGTGTCGTTCAGCACTTGTCCTCCTCTCCAGGCAAAACGCGACGCCGCCACGAGGATGTGGTGAGAGAGAGCAGGCACGAGCAAGACACCGCGAAAGACCCGTTACTTTCCTCCCCGATCTGGGTGTCGTCGCCGCCGCCCTTTCGCCAAAATTTTCTCGCTAGGGCCATCGCCGGGACATTACCAGGGAAAATAGCGGCGGCCACGCCCACCCGCCCCCACGCTGCCCGATCTGGTGCCCGCGGCTCGATCCGGCGCGCGCGGGGGGGGCCAGTGTGGACGACGACCCGTCGTTTAACCTGACGGGTGTCTCGTCTCGTCTGTCGTCGTCTCACTCCCACGCGGCGTGACGCAGCCGGGCACGCCGCACGCGACAAAGCGCGCGGGATGAGAGTGAGAGTGAGATCAGATGAGCGCGAGGTCACTTTCCGGGGTGTGGTGGTGGGCGAGGACGAGCCGCGGAGCGCGACCGGTGAGTGCGCACGCACCAGATCGGCCGCGGAACTTTGACGTGTGCATATGTCCTCCTCCCGGCCGCGCGGTCACACTTCACGTCTACTGTTCCTGCTCTGCTCCGGCCGGTTATCCTCTTGGTTTATCAGTGATCGCATCATGTGATTCGTTGTTGATCCATTGTGAACGGAGACTGCTGTTCTGAATTCTCATTCCTACGCACGCCTCAGCCTCGACGCTTTCCGTGCCAAACTTAATAAAAAAAAAGAGCAAAAAAGGTGACCACCGGGCCCTGTTGGGCAGTTCGGGAAATATTCCACCATGGTGGTGTGTGCCCTGTCAAGCGGTCATCTAGCCTGTGTGCAATGCGCATAGTACGTCTGTTCCTTCTGAATCTCAAACATAAGCTTTCCTTCTGCCTTTTGATCGCCCACTTTCTCACAGAGCGACCCGTTGTCCGACATCAGGATCGTCACAAAACTAACGGACAGTTCTCTTCGCGGAGAGAAAAGGAGACATTTTTTTTAATGTGAGGACATCACACGAAAGCTACATCACTTGGTTGTGCAACTACAGATTTGCATCTAATCACGAATGCGCGCACATACCGTTGCAAATACACATCAGAAGTATTTTTTTAGACACTCATAACGTATACCCACCTCTCACCCATATGACCAAGCAAACCATATCTTCATGAGAACCTTCGCAAGGCCATGCCAACAAATCTCAAGGAGGATGACAAAGTCGTTACAAGTGCCTCGTTGTTGACGTGAATATCGTCTACTACTAAAATTATAATGCGTGTTATATTCTGCAATAAATCTAGAAAAACACGAGCACACATGACATGTAAGGATAGGTTAGTCCGAGTGGCGGACAGATTAAACCATAGAGAATATAACCATCTAAGCTAAGTATTAGTAACAAACAAGCAAATCCCAACATCGTTCACGGTGATATGATATTTTACCTCTGCTCTTAGAATTTTCCGGTGACAAGAGCCTAGCTGACATGGAAACCAGACACACTAGATATATTGTGTTTAGTTATCCCGTGACAGGAGCCTACACATAGGATCCTATTTCAAGCATGATATTTATCATTCCCGGATGTTTGTTGACAAAACTCGATCTGAGCGTTTTTTTGGCAACTCCGCTAGGGTAATTGTTTCGACACTACCTAGTAGCCAAATTTAATACGCACTAGCCAAATTAATTCTTGAATTGATCTATCCCTCTTGAGTTTCTCATCATAGTTACATCTGACCAAAAAGGCCAATCACATATGTTATTATTATTTACGTGAGGTTAAACTCGTTGTTGTGTTTGTGTGGTTCTATTACTATTGTGAAAATCAACAAGACACGATTAGGAAACCATGCTTTCATTGATCAATTGGGTATCATATAGCTATGAACCATTTTGAAATAGAGAGTGGGGGCTATTGGTGACTATTATTTCCCTATCGAGTTCATTATCCTAAGCACTATGATTTGGTTTTGTATCCTAATAAACTTAGTGCCTATTTTCACTAAGTTGGAGAGAGAGAGAGAGCATAAACCAATTCCTAGTCCAATGTGGTCCGATTGGTTCCAATGAAAATTTTAAGGATAAGATTGTTTTCTTTGTCACTATCTCGGTCTGCTTTATGGTATATTTGTCCAATTGGTGCAATTTTTTTTACTATTTTTTCATAGTTAGCCATGTGGTTTCTTCGTTCTTTTGGAAAAAAGTTATGAGAAGAGCTTAGCACGTGTGGTAACCAATGGTGGAGCCGGGGGGGGGGGGGGGGGGGGCGGCTGGCAGCCCCCTAACATTTGTCAGCAAAAAAAATAGTATAACTTAACATTTTTATTTATATTTAGAGAAAGATTACATGAAATTTGTGTCTTATATACTTGTTATTACTCCCTCCGTCTATGAATATAAGACATATCCATATATTTTAAAAATTAAACTTTGTTATATTTGACTAACAATTAGACTAATTATATCAATAGTTTGTATTACAAAAGTAGTTATATTAGATTTGTATTTAGAAATACTTTCTAATGATCAATTTTTTGTTCCCATAAATTGTATAGTGTAAGAGAAATTATAGGTTAGAATATGTTCTTCAAAACTGTACCAAGTTAAATCGTGTTTTATATTCATAGACAGATGATGGGGTATCTTTTAGTTAATAAAATTATACAAAGCACATCTAAATTACAAAATTATCGCAATTCGGTACTTAAGATTTACAAAGTCACTATGAAGGTTTTGCTGTTAACGGGTTCATCACTACTTTACCGTTGGAAAAATAACGCTTAGATCCTATAATACATATAAGAAATTGCAAGCACTCGGCCCCCATTGAGTGTAATTCCTGGCTCCGCCACTAGTGCTAATATAATTCATAGAACAAAGTGTTAGTGCTTAGTATTCGGCTTCTTGCACTACCAATGATCATAGCTGAGTTGATGGAAATTCAACACCACCATATATAAACATTAATATCCATAAATTATGCTTCACCTGCTACTATTAGCTATAGTCGGATTATTGAAGATTCATGTTACTTCCAACTTGAGATGAAAGCTCAGGTTGCGCTGCCATCCTCTGCGCCGACTCTCCCGTGTGGCCTCTCCTGTTGCCGCTCGGTCGCGTAGTCGGCCAGTCCCTCCCGCTTCCGGCTTCCCCTTCCATTGCAGTTGCGGATCGCCAATCCCGTCGCGGTCCTGCACTCCGCTGCGTGATCGCGGTTAGGCTAGGCTACAACGGCTAGCTTCGCGCTAGCCGCTATGGGCGCTGTGGATAAGGCTCAGCCGCAGCGGCAGCCGGCAGGCCTCTGCGGTGATGGGCCGGGCGAGACGGCGAGGGCTGAGGTCGTAGGCCGTCCGGGCGCGCATGCAGCCCTGCGCCCTCGCTAGTAGGAGCAGGGGTGTACTGTGACAGGGTGCAGTACGTGCAGTCATGCTGCAGAGCGCGGAAATCACATGCCGATGATTTCAGTGGGTGAAATGACGCGATGCCGGCAGTGTTGGACGGGATCGTGCGGGGAGATTTGGCTTCCGCTAGCTGACCACAGCGGCTAATGCAGTAGTGGTACTATACCGGCTTGATTCCGATCAATTTGGCACCGTCCAAAGTCCACAGTTTTTGGTTGAAGATGTGTACGTGTAATGTAATAACGTCATTTGTGTCTGTCAACACATGCCATAATATCGCCATTTGAGTTTTAGGCACCGTGCCATTACTGGTGTTCTAGTTGTAGCAGCGTGCGTGCGTACACATGGAAAAGTGCGTACGCATGGTGCACCGCACACACCAACTACTACCCTGTGCAGTGCAGGAGGAGGGCAGTGCGTAGACGTGTCACGAGTCATCCCGTACATGGAAAAGTCACGCGTCCCGGTGCGGTGTGATGCAGCGGGGCAGGACATGCATGCATGCAGGGGCGCGCGCATCGGATCCTTATCGCTCGCCTACTCACGTCTTGACACCTCATCATGCAAGCTATTCAAAGCCATGCAAGAGCTACTACGCTAGGAGGCAAAGGTTCGTAGCATAGGTGCTGCTGCTGCTGTGACACTGTTGTTGGCGTTTGGGAGCTAGCTTCAGGCAAAATCTGGCATAAGATTTGGACGCCGCAGCGGCTACCACGGCACACGGCAGGCTAGTCGAGGTAGCTACTGTAGCCAAATCTCTAATGCTGACACGGTTAAAGATATTTGTACAATTGTACTACTGGCTCGTGAACAGAAGACTAGGAAAGAGGTTTGGCCAGTGGGCACTGATGACTGACCAGCAAAGAAAGAGTGAGAGTGAAGGTGAGCGAGGCTGAACTGGGCTCCGCCTTCTCTAATCCCTAGCAGTAAACACTGCGCAATGGTGGTCCCGGCGGCCGGTTTCCAATCTCTCTCTCTCTCACTCTCACTCTCACGGACACAGACTACACCCGGCCTTGGTTGGTGCTACGGCCACCCCGCGGCTGTACCTGGTCTTATTGGCTTGCCGTGTTTTTTTTTTATTTATAGACACCTCCAGCAGCCGACAGCTGGAGATCAGAGGGAGGAGCTGAGCTGAGCTGCGTTGAGGATCCAGGTCAGGGAACAAGCTAGCAAGCAGCCAGAGCCAGGTCGTGACTCGTGGTGATCATCTTCTTGCACCGAAGAGCGCCGGTTGGAGGCAGCGCGTAGATATGGGGGAGCAGGAGAACAACAGGATCGGCAGCGGCGGCGCCAACAACGCCATGGCGGTGGACGAGGCGGCGGCCAAGGGGAAGAGCCCTGGCGCTGCGGACCCGCGCCTGCAGGGCATTTCCGACGCCATCCGCGTCGTCCCTCACTTCCCCAAGCCAGGTCCGCGCCCGCCCATCCCCCCTCGTCTCCGGCACCATCATTCGGTTCCATTCCTTTCGCGGCCCGGCTCATGCTGCGCGCGTGCGTGCATGCAGGGATCATGTTCAACGACATCACGGAGCTGCTGCTGCGGGCGGGCATGTTCAAGGACGCCGTGGACATGTTCGTGGAGCGCTACCGCGGCATGGGCATCGCGGCCGTCGCAGGTACAGTAAAAATACAATCATATCGGAAAATCGCCCGCCCACCCACCGAGCCATAGTCATCATTGGTTCATCATGCATATGCATGACACCTCAAGCGGAGCCGCCGCCACCTGCTCCGGCCGGCCGTTCACTTTGCTTAATGGCCGCCGCTGGCTCGGTGGTGTCGTCAATTCCCGGCTGACGCTGCTGCTGGGGCCTGGCCTGGCCTGGCCTGGGGGCACACTGGGCGCGGTGGTGTTCTGAGATTCCGTAATATCTTTGGGGCAGATCTTCCGTGCTCCTTTTGTCCCCCACGCTTTGTCGTTCGTTGTGATCAGCCGATCAGGTCGCACCACTGCCTCCTCCACCACCTACGCATTTTTTTTAATCCTCTCGCTCTCGCCTAGTACAAATAAATCCTGCTGTTTACAGTAAAACTAGTGCAAAATAAATATTAAATCCTGCAGCAGCTGCGCCTGCAAAGCAGTTGGGTACTACTCCTACTAGGTGAGTTCAATGTTGACACCAAGTCCTAAAATATGCTGATGCTATACCATTCTCTCATCATCTGTTCATCTGACGTTCTATCTGGCCCTGGGTAATAAATTCAGGGGGGCCAATGCCGCCGAGCTCAGCTGGGGAGGGCAGGTGGAGGACCACCTGCTCGTTGCATTACGTGCGGGGCTAGCTGCGTCCACCTGCTCGTTGCATTACGTGCGGGGCTAGCTGCGCGCGCGTGCGTTGGTTTATGGCCGCGCGCATGGGGTTGGGGGCCACGGCAAGGGTCTCGCGTCACGGCTGGCGGGCCGCTGGGTCGTGTCCGGCCGCGCCGCGCCACGGTTTTTTGTTTGCCTCGGTTCGGTGGGTCCAGCAACTGCAAGCGGGATCCCGCGCATTCAATGCTAGGATCGGAGGGCATGTTGACGGCTGCTGATTGGGCGGGATCGGTCGATCGAGCTCAGCTCTCGGCGCCATCTCATGAGTAGCGACTGCGCGAGTGAGACGTACCCTCGTGTGTGCCGGGGACGCCGGGGCGGGGACCGGCGCCGGTGGTGGTGGGGGCGCCGCCGCGATCTTGATCGAACGGCTGCGGTCGTGCACATGCGGTGTCGGCTCGGCCCCGTTCCCGGACGCCGAGATGTGGCCGCGCGCGCTTTCCTTGTGATTTGTCCTCCCGGCCTCCTCCTCCGTTCCTAGCTAGTCGCCCTCCTAGTCAGTCCTGCGATCTGCCGTCTGCGCATGGCCTGGTCCCCTGCGGCTGCGGGGCTCTGCATGTGCACAGTGATCTCATGTTGGTCTTGACAGCTGCCAAACTAGAGCATCACTTGTGTGGTGGACTGTTGCTGTTCGCTCCGAGGATTTGCTTCATCTCCATCATAAAAAACAGCTTGTCTGGCGCCTCGTGTTCCTTGTATGGCATCTTCTTGAACGGCGCTGTCTAGCTAAGACGACCTCTATTTTTCCACCCTTTAATTTGATTTCTCTTCTATTTACAGTCATTATATATGGTTTTTGCTGCGTTACTTAAAGCTATCAATATCAAGTCACTCTTTTGATCACGCGAGGATTGTCTGAAAGTGTTTTTTTTTACCGTAGCCATGCCTAATCATGTTCAAATCTAACTTCATGTCCTTCTCACTCAAACTTAATTATATATCATGTGAAGAATTCTTCATGTTTTGCTAGGCATTGAAGCTAGAGGATTCATCTTTGGCCCAGCCATTGCGCTAGCCATAGGAGCAAAGTTCATACCACTACGTAAACCTAAGAAGCTTCCAGGTGATGTGGCTGGAGAAGTAATTAAGAACATAACTTTGACTCCGAAAATGAATATAACATCATATGCTATGTAATCATACCATATATAGCATCTACATCGTCAAAAACAATTAAGGTATATATATGGATGACCTGTCGCTTTTTTTTTTTGCACCATGAAACCCAAATATACCAATATATGTTACTTCCTCCATCCCAAATTGAAAGTCATTCCAAGAATCTTGGAGAGTCAAAGTTTCTCAAGTTTGACCAAACTTATATAACAATATAATAATATTTATGATGTCAAATAAGTATCATTAGATTCGTTATCAATTATATTTTCATAGTATACCTATTTGATGTTATAAATTTTTATAGTTTTGTCTATAATTTTTAGTCAAACTTGAGATGCTTTGACTCTCCAAGATTCTTGGAATGACTTACAATTTGGGATGGAGGGAGTATATGGTAAAAGGCATGCCATAGGATTTGTTACTATGTGGAAGTATCATTATATAAAAGTATATTAACTGTAATTTCTTTGAAAGAAAACCGTAAGTAGCTAGACTCATTGTACTGTGCAGTTTTGTTACAGTCTCAACATATAATAACTGTTGCTTTTATAACATTATAGGTGAGGTATTTTCTGAGAGTTATGTACTTGAGTATGGGATGGATTGTTTGGAGATGCATGTTGGAGCTATTGAACCTGAGGAGCGTGTAGTGGTTGTTGATGATTTGGTTGCAACTGGTGGAACTCTTTCTGCTGCAATAAGACTTCTTGGTTAGTAACTTGTTATATGATACCTTTAATACGATATAAATTTAAGGAAGCTGAGCCTAGCTTAGTTGGTTGACGGTGGGAATGTATGCCATACCACCTATGTTCAAGTCTGGAAATTTTGGATGCCTATTTTTGTTGTTAATATGTAAAGCCACCTAGTTGCTCCTAAGCCGGTTTAGTTGAATATGATATATATGTGGATGCAAACCATCAACTCTGAATGGTTTGTTAGCATTAGTGCTCTAAATATGTAATGAAAACAGCATAAAAAAGAATTTGGATAGGTGTAACATATATCTTTCGAGTTGATGTTTATTTTTGTCTGGTAGTACTAATAATAACAGAAGAATTAAAAAATACTAGTGTTGCACTTATATTTCTTCTGACATAATCCCTGTACTGTAGGAACTTTCCCCCTTTGTTCATAGGTATAATGCAAATATGCTATTCTTACATGTTTATGTTTTACTGTAGCTGTGTGGAGTGTGGAGTATACCAGTTGTGTATTAGAGCAAACCATCAGTGCACAGAAATCAAGCACTCTGTGCTCTTCAACCAACCATGAGCTGCTAATTTAATCATGTAATAATGTGTTCTCCAAAGAAGTAGAAACATTTTTTTCCAACATAGAACGTAAATCTATCACTTTAGATTTCTTTTTATGAGCAAAGAAAATCTTGCACCAGTGATTTCTAGAACGAGAAACTTAAAGGGGAAAAAAGGAAGTCAGAGGATAATGAGGACAGATTATATGAAAAAAAAAGGTTCATTATATTGAGGTTGTACTTGTGTAGTTCAGAGATTGTTGCGTAAAAAAGATGCATCGAGTATCTTGTGGTGTTGAGAAGCATCTCAACAACTTCGTGATGACATGTAGAGTGGAGGACATCATGTTCTTTTGACTATAAACGAAGTTTGTCCTTAAGCGGGACAAGCTGCTTGTTTTTTTTTGAAAACGCGCATTTGCAATTGTTGCACTAAGTGGAAAGGACAAGTTGCTTATTCATCATAGGAAAAAATCTTGTCCGAATGATACGCCCTATGGGGTAGCTAATTACCATAGGCATGATTTCAATGAGACTGGATGCACAATCTCATTTATTTGATGTTACAAGCAAAAAGTTTCTGGATATGAAATGAGCACTCGTGTCTCGTAGACCAAGCAAACAAGGGATACCACTATATATGTTAGAAGTTTTCAACTATCTTCCCTTCCCCTTCATATTCATCAAATTACAAAATATTGTTTCTGTGGACTGTTGCATGCAATTGATCTTCAATGTTTGAACAGCATATGTTCTGTTCGTGAAAAAAAAAGAACAGCATATGTTCTGGCGTTTACATACTGTGTTCTAAGTTATATCATTAGTTACTAGAAAGAAAGTGGGGTTCTCACTAACCTTTTCATGACTGCTGAAACTATTTGCATTTCCAGAGCGCGCAGGAGCTAACGTGGTTGAGTGTGCATGTCTCATTGGGCTTCCCAAGTTTAAGGTACCAAAAATATAAGTTCGTTCAGAAAACGTACCAAAATATAATATTGCTTTTTCTCAGGGTCCACCAATATGCTTAAATGCACTTTAGTTAAGGGAAACTGAGGAAGTATTCGACCTTAGTCTGAGGGACACGGCCAGTTGTTAAAACTTAAGAGAACTAGTCTGATTGTAACTGTTCCTATATATGTGACTGCAAATTTTGAATAAATGAAATGATGTCAGCTAGCTGACAATAATGTTTCCTCCTACGAGTAAAACCGAGAACCTTTAAGGTCAAAAGATCTATATGTTATATGTAGGATTTAAGTTTTAACTTCAGTGGCAGATCGATAGGTGCATATGTGGTCAGGGCTACAAGAACAGCAAGGTGTATATATACTATTCCCTCAGTTCTACTGAGGTTGCAATTTTTTTTACGTGCAGGATTTGTACAAGCTCAACGGGAAACCGGTTTATATCCTGGTGGAGTCCCGCAAATAGGACGCAGTAAATGGTCAGGCAAGTACTGCTCTTAAGCTCCTTTGTACTAGAAACTTCTCTCATCATTCAACCCTTCAGTATTAATGATTTTGAACATACCATGAAATTACAAAGCTAGGCAAGTTTGCAGATTTGAGCTTTGCTAAAAGATCACTCCTTGTGACAGCAGCAGCAGTAGCGCACAGCCTTAAACCATGTATAGCTACCAATACCAATTTCTGTCTTGTGACCTTTTCAGAAAAGCCTTCTGTCTTCCCCTCCAAAAAAGCTCACAACTTCATTCATTTGCACGCGCAAGCAAGGTGGAATGGACACTGAGAACTCCGCAGTAATCTGTGCTGAGGATTGAGGCCAAGGTCAGATGTTATGTATCTTCATGGAGAGTGTGAGATGGATTGGGGTGAAACGTAGTCGCTGTACTTTTGTAGCACGTCACGTCTAGTGTTTTTAGTAGCCATGGCGCCTACTTTTGTTCCGGCAGAAGAGATCTTGTAGCTATTCCCGACTTCCTGCCGGGAACATCAGTGTTAGCCAGAGAAGGAAAAGGAACTTATGCTGCTGCTCAGTTTTCTACCAGAATCGTCTCTTTTTTTTTTCTTTCTGTGCAGATTCAATTCTCTGGTAAACTTTACTACACATCCACGTTGCTGTGGACATGTGGGTTTTTAAGCTCGTTTCGCCTATAAAACTGTTCAATCCTGGAGCAAGAGCAATCATACGTAATGCCAGCGTAAGGAGGACGTATATTTAATTTTCCAATACGGAGTACTATATTGAAGCTTCCAAAGAATATGCTAGTGTGCAGTTGTACTGCAGCTGATTAGATAACTACTAGTACTACCCAGGAGTAAGGTAATGTCCTGCACTCCTGGACACCACTGTGGCACTGTGGACGCATTTTATTATGCATTTGGTTATGTAACATGCGCTCGTGCAACTAATGATGAGCTGAGCAGTTGTTTGGTGAATGAGCACTGATCAGTGCCTCAGTGGTACCCCCTTCGATATTTTTGCAAATCACATTAACTTTGTTCTAAGTCAAACATTACTTACTTTAACAATTCATTTTGAAAGATTATTATATTTTCACAGTATATAAATTATATATTATAAAATATTTTTCATAACAAATCTAAAACATAAATATTTATTCAACTTAGGACAAAGCCATTTTTTAATGAAGCTAAAACATAAATATTACTAATCAATATTTTTTTAAACTTGATGTAAAGATACAAATATTTGACTTAGGACAAAGCCAATACAACATGTAAATAAAAATAGGAGTATTATACTATAATTATCTCCTCCATTTAAAAATAATACAACTCTCAGTTTTAAAAAAGTCAAACATTTTTTCAAGCTAGACCAAATCTACACACACACAAAAACAAAATATGTAATCCTTAGCTTCTGAAAAAAATCAAGCACTTTTAAAAGTATATACGTATTTGAAGTCATAAATATTAAATATTTTTTTCTAGAAATTTAGTATTTGACTCAATACAAACATATACATACTCCATCCATCTCTAAATAGTACTTTTTTCTCTCTAAATAGAAGTCATTCTCATTTTCTTAAGAAGTCAAAAAATTTGAACTCTTAATTGCCGCGAAAGATGAGTTCGATTGATGTCTTTGTTTTGGATGAATAGAATGAACTCGTATCTAAAGGGAAGATTTTCTCTGTGGGTAAACTTAACCCTCAAATTCCCAAACCAGCACCCTTATAATATAAATGGGTTTTGAAAGGATCAATATAGTCAAGAGGGGCAAATTAAGCTAATATAAAATCATCGCAAAATTAAAACCTAACATTTAGCTCATGTCACCCCTGTGTCTATTGTGCTTCTATCCTACCCAAAGTTTATGAATTTTTTTATAATGGTTGGAGAGACAATGAGAAGCGATAGGTGTACCTATGATCAGTGGGCCCAAAACATGAGAAAGCGATGAGAGACGACAGGATTAAGGCGATCAGAGGTGATAGATGTGTCTATTTGGACATCGAAAAATCCACCGCAGGCGGCTTCTCGCGTGGGAAAAGATGCGAGCGTGCCAGTGTACTAAGTACACAAAATAAAGGGAGAAACCAATAATTTATTAATCATCACGAGTAATAAATACAAGTTCCTAAAGAAAACGCGCTCCATAGCCTGCTGGCGGCGATCTGACTTGGACGACTGTGGTCTTCATGGTTCC
Organism: Microstegium vimineum; assembly: GCA_022036555.1. NCBI lineage: Eukaryota > Viridiplantae > Streptophyta > Magnoliopsida > Poales > Poaceae > Microstegium > Microstegium vimineum. The sequence goes on from CM039131.1 coordinate 35,139,433, forward strand.
TGGGGCCTCGGAAAGCTCTCAGTTAATTACCCATGTGAAGTAGCTTACAGGGTACCTCCGATTCTGTTGCTGTGGTCGTCGTCTTCAATCTTCGCTTCACGTCTCCATGCATGTGTGTTGGTGTAGATGTAGATGGCGTCGGCGTGATGACCTCGTCGGTCCATGTGCCGATCAGCGAAGCTGGGGAAATCAGCTACGCCCGCCTGTGTCGTTTGCCTCGTCGGTGTCGAACGTCACGTGGTGTTGTTGTGGTGGTTGCACTCGCATGGTTGGTGTAGATCGGATTGCTTCGGACTTCCCGGCAGCATCGTCGTGGTACGCTGTACAGCTTGATCAGCGGGGTTGTTGATATAGTCATAGTAGTGGATGAAGACTTGCGGTCGGCGTGGTAGATGCATCTGATATCGACGTGATGAATGATCCGTTTGTGACGCGATGACTCTCGCAGTCTGATGTCGTCGTGATCATCAGGCTGCCGTGTTCCAATCTGCTTGGCCAGCGACGGCCAACGCGCATGCTGTTGTATAAGACTAGATGAGATAGATTAGATTAATTCTTACCCACGGATGAAGACATGAACGCCAGCTCGCGCAGGAGCAGCCGGGCGTCGTTGCGTGGATGAAGGCCGGACGGCGTCCTCGCAGATGCGTGCGTGAGCTCCGAAGGGTTGGCTGCGGGCGTCCTGTTCTGGAGAGGAGAGGTGCGGCGTGAGCGTTGCTTCCTGCAGAGGGGCGGCGTACAGCGATCTTCCGGCTCCTCCTGAAGTTGTGATTAGCCTTGACGTGGGACCCTGGGGCAGCTTTATATAGGCGCAGATAGTAGGGTGCAACAGACCCTGCAATTGCGTACCAGCGCCGCCCGCAGTTTGTTGGCGCAGATACGAGATATCCGGAGTCCGGCCTTTCTTCACGTGCAAGGAAGATGCACGTACTTATCTCTCTACAACAGATATCCCTTCAGCTCTTCGTTATCTCCAACGAGAAAAGCGTATGCAGTTTATTAATGGGTAGGGATGGTTTTCACCACAACACAGTGAGGATGTGTAACTAACGAGTGGATCATATTACAAACACGATGAATATGTGTGTTGTTATATAATAACACGTGACCCTACATGTAAACCAAACAATTCATACCATATTTCCGTAGAAATGATCCTCACCTAACTTTTTTCCTATTAATTGACTAATGTATTTACTTGGCCGCACACACTCCTCGCATGCAGTCCCTGACTAATGGACCCTGGCCGTAAAATCAGAGTTCCATGCATATATACGTTCGTGTATCTGATTCAACAGCTTGCGGCTGCTAGACGTACGTTGTTTGATAATCAATGTCGGCCGTATATATCCGAGAGTTCTAGAACAGTCTAGACCACATAATAAGTAGGGCTGTGCCGACTTGTGCCCAGAAAAAATACACGTTCGTATACAGACGGATACGGCTTAGACGCCACGCACGGCGGCCGTCCAGCGCTGGTACCAAGTCCACGGACTCTCTGATCTGCTGCATACGGGACTTCATGATTCATGCATATTCATGCAAACACACACGTGAATATACATGTATGTGCATAAGAAATATACATGTGGTCAAAAATCCGTCAAACAGTATCTATGGTCGGTGGACCCATATACATCACGTCGCCTCTTATCTGATCTGCTGCATACGGGACTTTATGATTCATGCATATTCATGCAAACACACACGTGAATATACATGTATGTGCATAAGAAATATACATGTGGCCAAAAATCCGTCAAACAGTGTCTATGGTCGGTGGACCCATATACATCACGTCGCCTCCCATCTGATCTGCTGCATACGGGACTTTATGATTCATGCATATTCATGCAAACACACACGTGAATATACATGTATGTGCATAAGAAATATACATGTGGCCAAAAATCCGTCAAACAGTGTCTATGGTCGGTGGACCCATATACATCACGTCGCCTCCCATCGTCTCTGAAATTGAGGAGATTAGGATCCCAAATTGAGGACTGCTATTTCCTTTTTCGTAATTATTTTTTTAACGAAGGGTAAAAGGTTTAGGATTGCAATGTCAGTGTAGTCTCTGCACCTCATCCACAGTGCGGCGAGGTCCTCCACCTCTAGGCTCTAGCTACTTTACGATGGACGAGGCCGGCCTGCGCCGGCGATCAGGCGTTCAGCTGAAGGGCTATCACGCAGCCTGTCATGGCTGATACAGCTGGGCAGATTGCTCCAAATGATTGAAGTTATGTTCTCTGCTTTCCTTTTTCCTCTCACCGTGCAGTTTCAGCTAATACAGACCTGATTGGAGGTGGCCACTGGAACAGCTTGAGCACGGCCTTGGAGTCCTTTAGGTTCCAGAACACCACCCCGACACAATCGCCCTAGTCCATGGTTTGGATGAAGCTTGTCTTCTCAGAGAGGGTCTTGCCAGCGATCTGTGTGGAGCTCTTGCCACTCACTGAAGGTGATAACGCGGCCGCATCGTTGCTGAGCTTGGACACGAGCTGGGCTACGGCCTACGCACACATCCATGGGCAGGCCGGACATGCTACCGGACATGTCGCACACGTACGGCGACGCAGTTTCTCAGCTTGCCAGCACGCACATGTCATCAACCATGCGCTACCAGTGCGGGTCAGCCACGCCGCGGTCGCTTTCGCCGAGGGAGACGATGATCTCGTGCGGGAGCAGCGCGCCCGCCCTGATCCGCTTCTTTTTTTTTTTTGGGAAATTTTGCCACAGGACACCGCTAAAAGCCGACACCGCAACAAGCGAAATTTGCTCAGTACCATTATAATTTGGGAATTCTTTATCGTAACACACCGCAACCCATATTATATTCATTTCTCAGATTCGTGGAGAGAGAATGCGGAAGAAATATCCATATTACCCTTGTCTTCAACCTTCAAACAGAGATTCAGATGGGCAGGGAACACGGAAGTTGCAGCCCAACCTAGACTGATGTCGTTCATGTCCCGACATTGTGCGTCACGCACGACATGGGCAGACAACAAGGAAGATGAGCACAGACCGAGTACCTGCCGAGCTGAGAGCCGAGCTCCAGCCTTGTGCGTGCGGTGCCGCGAGCTCCGCCAGCCTCCTACGGCGGCGGCTACGCGGCTTCCCTGGCCTCCTGTGGCGGTGGCGCGGCCTCCTCGCGCAGCGGCGATGCGGCTTCCATGGCCTCCGGCGGCAGCGGCGCGGCCGCCTCGCGCAGCAGTGATGCGACTTCCCTGGCATCCTGCGACGCGCGGCGATGCGGCTTCCCTGGCCTCCTGCGGCGGTGCGGCCTCCCCATACCTCCCTGTCCAGCTTGTGTTCATGCAGCAGCGTCGCCGGAGGAGGCCCCTCCCTCCCATAGTCCCATGGTATTGGCAGCAAATGCATGCGGGGCCAAGGTTTACCACTGTTCACGCTTGGCCGGAGAAGATAAGACATGGACGGTGTGTTACGGCAAAATTTGGTGAAGAGCTAGAGGTTGAAGACGAGGGCAACAAAGTCATTTGGTCCGTCTTCTCTCTCCGTAAATCTAAGAAATGAATAAAATATTGAATGCGGTGTGTTAAGGCAAAGAATTCCAAAATTATAGTGGTACTGAGTAAATTTCGATTGTTGCGGTGTCCATCAGCATATTACGATTTTTAGCGGTGTCCTGTGGCAAAATTTTCCTTTTTTTTTTAAACTTGCTGATCCGCGCTTCTTGCCAGACTTGATGCCGGCAATGTAGGCGTTGAAGCGTTTGGTGTCGTGCTTGAGGTGCACAATGACAATATTGTCCTTACACAAATAAAATACAAGAAAATATTATTATACGAAAGATTGAAAGCGATTTCAACCATTGTAAAGGGTCTTCCAACACTATACTAACATGGCACTACATACTCAGAATATAAAGACAAGAAGGACCTTACGGGTGAGTCGAGAGCCTCTTCTAACTTAGGGCCTCTTTGGTGGGGCTTCGGCCGGCTCCGGTTCTTGCACTGTAGAGACAGACACTGTAGAGCGTAGGAGCCGGAGCCGGTGAAGCCTCAAATCCCGACTTCTCATCCTTTGGTGCTGTCAGTGAGAGAGATGGAGAAGAGAGAGAAAATAGGCTCTTATGAACAGTGCATCTACAGTGGAAGAAGAGAAGGAGCCGGAGCCCTGAGGAGCTGTGCCAAAGAGGCACTTAATAGCTGACCACCACTCTTAATTAGCTGAAAATGCTATATTCCACATGGTGGAAAAGCATGAAGGGATTGTGGTGGGGATGAGCAGTACAGTTGGTTCCGCTAGCCTCTATCGGGCCATCAATTTGTCTGTGGCACACAACCAGTCAGTGTGATTTGTTCATTGTAAGCATATCTTGTGGGATGTGACTAATATTTAATCTCTTGAGATTTTTTAGATGGAGAGGTAAGAGATGACAATCAATTAAGGAACCACGAATAAGAAAGCTAACTTTTTTTTTTCGATAAAGACATTCAAAAGAGTGTCATATCTGATATATCTCAAGGAGAACAAAGGCCGGTACAAACAATATACTATAAGGCACAAAACGATCTTAAAAAATAAGAATACATCAAAAATCAAATCCATCTTCTTTTTTCTTTGAACGTCCAATGGAGTTTGGAGATCTCACTATGAAGACAGTAAAGAAAAGGGGCACCATGTAAACTCCCTGGCATTGAAGACCGAAAAAGTCACTCGCTACTGAGAACGAGATCTAGTATCTACTGGAAGAACATCAAATCCCCTTTATTTATATCCCTTTTATTTGTCACATATTAGTTGGAAGTAGGCAATCCATCATTATGTAAAGAAAAACAGACAATTATGGATCAATGGTTAGTATTGTCTGAACCGTGGACAATGGTTAGTTGGAAAACACATACTGCTAACATCGTTGGCAAATTTACATCGTTCAATTTAATGAAAGTTGTAGTAAACCCCGTCGTTCTTGGTTTTTTTTTAGAGTTCAAGGGCACAGCCCCTGTCTTATCATTTTATTAACCAAGACAAAACCATCATTCTTACAGCGTTCAGGTGGGCAACACCTTTCTCACACAGGTTCCAGAGACCAAGCTTACAGATCCTTTTTTTTTAAAAAAAAAGAAAAACAAACTGAAGAACTCAGATAGCCGGGAAAGCAACATAACTAGCTAACTCTAGCCTAAACCGTGATCCTCCTTTGGTTTGGTCTTCCCCCATCTCCATTGTAGACAGCTTACTTCTCAGGTCTTCCGGGGTATTCCCAAATTCATCGCTTGTTGCCCGTCGTTCTTGATCAATCTTTCTGAGGGAAATTCTGCCACGACGCCGTCCTTGGAACACCTGAAGGGTGCAACAACGGCTCAGAAGAAGACAAACTTGATATGCTGCTGCCGCCTTGGACTTGGACGGTGTTGGGACGCAGGAACTGCTGCTGTGAAGCGGCCCTCCGCATGTGGCTGGAGCCCGGCGGCGCGGTGGCGGCGACGGTTCCAAACTGCTGGCACGAGGCCGACCTTGCCATGCCAACGCCGCCGCGGTGGAGCCGGCACCTGAAGGACCCTGGGTGCGTCGTGGGGGAGCAAATGCAGTGCCTCGCGTCCGCCGGCCTATCCGCCGGTGCGTTGGAGTTAGAGCCCTCGGAAGCCATGCTCTGACGACGTATGGAGGACTTGTGCTTGAGAAACGGTGGCAACTGGCGAGATAGATGGCGACGATGGCTGGGCCTCCAATACACTTTACGGCCCGTTACAGAAGTTCCCTAGCACCCTGATCCTGCATTGTTCCATCATCCATGAGGAATCCAGCTCCCACTTGAAGCCTGAAGCTGAAGGGATTGACATGGGAACTGGGAAATTTTGCATGTTCTGTGTGTTTTCCACGAAATTGAAAATTGAACCAATTGCTGTAAAATTTCTAACACGATTCACCCTCAATGTTTCATGGATACTGATTGGCATGGGAATTTTTACTCTCAGCGTAAAGCTCACGGCAACTGAATGAAAAGATGTACCACAATATATTTCTCTGGCAAGAGAAATTACACGGTTACAACTTGCAACAGATTTGAACTCAAGTATAGTACAAGCAGGCCATGGACCCAGCAGCGTAAAAAGCAAGCAATTCGTGTGAGCGCGCGAGATCGATCGATCGATCACAGCATGGCCGTGGGGATGACCATCTGGAGCAGGGGAACCTGCCGGGACCGCCGCTGCCGCGCCTTGAACTTCCTGATGGCCGCCTTGAGCACCCGCCTCCACCCCTCCTGAAGAACCAACCAGTGGAGGAAACCCGCGTGATGCTCATGAAGATTCCAGCAAAGCTTAACGAAGACAGGATACATACAGGAAGGAAGGGAGGATCCGAGGCGAGTGGCTACTACCTTCGCTGCAGGGGAAGGCGCCGGCGGCGAGAAGTCGAGCCTGGCCCTGCCCGTGTCGTGGAGGTCGAGGAAGGACCCGTCTCGCCGCAGCCGTCTGCGCCTCCACCTGGACTCCTTGAGCCGGCTGCCGGCCCGCGCCCTGCGCTTCGGGTTGGCGATGAGGAAGTCGGTCGAGGAGTTTGTGGCGTCGGCGCCGCGCGGGACCTTGTTGAGCGGGGACCAGATGCCGCTCTGGGAGTAGTCGAAGTCGAAGGCGGAGGGGTCCGGGAACTTGCCCAGCAGCTCCCGCGACATGGACGGCTGCAGGTACTCCACCGTCACCACGCGCTCTACTACCACGACGCGCGCCGCGGTGCTGCCTCCGCCGCCAGCGGCGTTTTCCTCGGCTGTGCTACTCATGCCGATCACTTGAGGGAGGAGAGGTCTCTCGACTTTGGGAGGGGGACGGACGGAGAGAGTGTGGAAGGAAACAGAGGAGGAGGCTGTGAGCGCGGGTGTGGTGTGGGAAGGCGAAACTAGTACTGTAGAAAGCAGTTCGCTGCGAAAGTAACCGTTGGGGTCGCTTGGCATTGGCGGGCACTCGACCGTTGCCGTCTGGATCACTGGGTACCTCTGCTTCTGACAAGTGGGGTCCTTCCTACACAGAAAAGGGTATAACCCAGCTGCTAGGCCTCTGATCGAGCTTGGCGAGAGCCGAGAGGCCCATTGTGCGTCGATGGTACAGCAAATGAATTTCTCGCGTGGAAGTATACCGTGCTAATATAACGTGCACGTGCTTGCAAGCAGTGGCCACTGGCCAAGCCAGAGATTTGAAGCATCGGGGTTACCAGTGTCAATACGTAAATAATCATACATACGTATGATATTTTTCTTATGAAATAGCAGTGCGATAGTGTAATTTTTATACAAGCGTCCTGACCTATAGATATTCGTACCCTATGAGGTTTCACCTTGGCACCAAAAAAACAAAAATTGTATGCTAGCGCCGGTGTAAACACCCGCCATATAGGTGCTCTTAATCCTCAAGAAAGTAACATCACTCTTTTCTGCCAAGAAACCTACTCCCTCTCCGTCCCAAAATATCTGTATTTCTCACTTCCCGAGGAAAAAAGGTTAGATTAATTTTATATAAAAAAGTGTTAATAGTTATGATACATAATCTTTTGATCTAGTTTTTTAATAAATTTATTTGGATACATAAATGTTGCACATATTTTATATAAATCTAATCAAAGTTGTGACACGAAAACCCAAAACGATAGTTAATTTGAGACGGAGTCACGGAGGGAGTAGTCACAAATACACAATACTTCTTCACCAAGATTCGAAAATTATTTTGAAATTTATGTGTAATTTTTTGTCCGAAGGTACACTTGCTTTCATACATTTGATTAGATAATATAGATATTTCTTGACATAATAGGTAGCCAAGAACAACAGCAATGTACCCTAAAAAAAACAGTAGTAACTTAATCTAGACCAGCAAGCACAAACCTATAAAAATAATAAGACACCAAAATCACGAAAACCACATATCCATCACGCAAGTTTCCATCATCATCACCGTATCAGAGCCGGAAAGTGAGTCGGCCGCCTCAGTAGGCATGGGCACCCTTCTTGTTGCTCCCCTTCCCCGCGCCGTTCTGCGTCGTGGCGCCGGAGCCTTTCTTGTTAGCCTGGTCGCGAGCCGCGGCGGCCGGCAACTTCTTTTTGTAGTGCTTCTTGGCCGGCGTCGACTTCTCCATGTCTTTGGACTGCGGCGCCCAGGATCCTGCCGCTGCCGGCTTCTTGCCGGTTTCTTTGGTCTTAGTTTTGGTTTGGCCAATGACGTCGCCGGGGTCGTTACTGTCGAGCAGCGTCCAGGGGTTGAAGGTGACGGGAACTCCGCTCTCCGACATTGTCCTGCGAGCGCGTGATTTCGGTCGCTAGGACTAGATTGTCGCGTGGCCCAAGACTTATTTGGCCGAGACGATATGGACCGACCATATATATATAGAGGACGAGGAGCGGTGAGCTGAAAGTTTTTTTTTTTTTTGTTCTGCTCCGGTTCCGACTCGTGCCGACTGCCGAGTTGGCTTCGGGAGGCCCAGAATTGCCGGATTTGCGGTAACGAGAGACGGACGAGGACTCGACTCTATTTCGTACTCGTACTCTCGTTGTACCACCAGTCCCGTTAATAGAAAATCACGCTCGAGTAAAAATCCCTCCGCGTTGGAGTACTAGTTTAGTACGTACACAATACCATACCCAAGACAAAGGCGAATCGAAGAAGTATATTGCAGAGACACGTACCACATATGATTTTCTTCTTCCTTCTTTAATATAAGCAAAAAACTTAACATTTCAAAACTTTTTTTTTAACATCAAAGTGGAATTCAGTTACGCGGAAACAGCGGCCAAATCTTTGGCCAACGTGGTCTGAATACAAAGTGGAATACGATCTCGTACCGAGACTGTACGTACCCTGACCAAGACCTGCTCCAAAGGCAGCTAGCGAATGCGCCACCAAATTACATTCACGAGGATTATGCACGGCGACTTTAGAAACAAAGTTACAAGCCAGTAGATCCTTCAATTCCCAGACTCCTGCTGAATTCACTGCATGGACCACTGCAATTGGCATCAGTCTCCAAGACAGTCCTCTGAATACCCAACTCAGAGCTGCTCTTAACTCTAGAGCTTAACGGGATCGCGAGATCTTATTGGCTAGCAGAGCTCTCCCACCTTGATTTCTAGATTTGACTTCTATATGTGAGCGAATTTCAGGCAGAGTTATTAGGAGAACATCGATAATTTTGATTTGCATACTACAAGAGTTATTCAAATGGACCCGCTACTATGGTCCCTAGCACATAGCATCTCCAAGAGTTTCAAAACCTACTTCCAATTTTGTTTTTTTGGCAACATTGAAAAATTTTTGCTCTCCAACAAATCTCTAGCTTAACTCCTAATCTTCCCACACTTGGGAAAATTGATCCAGTTATGCAGAAATATACACACACATATTGATTGGCCAATCTGGAGACGTGAGAAAAAAAAAATGAGTAGGACATAGTTCTCAGTACAAATCAACTAGGAAAAAACACTATAAAAATAGTTGGGGTGATTTTGAAATAGTTCGGGGTCAAGTTTTTTTTTCTGAAAAAATGAAACTTTTAACTCATATATTGCTCCTCTATTATATAGATATTAACACTGAAATGCGACCAAATTTTTGTCAAATTCTGGTTCCGCCACTAGATATGTGTGCACGTGGACATGTGGTTTGTGTGTATATGAAACCTCGAATTTCAATATCTGAGTTTTGTTTTTCTTTTTTTGAAACAAGCATATGAGGTTTTGAGTTGACTCGAGTCGGATGGAGTAATATGTACCAATGCGCAATCTCGGTACATTTTTCCTTTACAGTACAATGTGCACTTTCATAATGGCCCAACAATTGTGGTTAGTCTATACTATATATATTGGGCTTAGAGATATGGATATATTTCTTAATTAACTAATAAAAATACACAGGAAGACATTTGTATGAGTACAACCAAAGTTATTATGTTTAATCACGCAAAAGGTTTACGCGTCTTAATAGTATTAAGAGATAAAAGAAAAGGTTACGTTTAAAATAATCTTATTGTCTTATAAATAAGGCACCTGTTGACACGAATATTGATTGCATACACCAATTTTTTCATTATGATCAGTTGAAGGCATCAAATTCCAACTCCAAACAATTCAACTATATTGTACTGCATTCACCAAATCACTGACATTAATCGACTCACGTTAAAACAGCAATTTTACAAACAAAGATTTGGCCACTCTGAATTTCAGAAAAACTTGACGTATACTACCGTCACCATCACCAAAACCAGCCCCCCCCCCCCCCCCCCCCCCCCCCCTACTTCAGCGACGGGAACTCGGAGAGATTGTACAACCTCGGCGCGGGTGCGCCGTTGTCATTCACTGCCGCTACTCCATTGGCGTGGCGACCTCCCTGCTGCCCCTGCGCGCCCTTGTTGTTCTTGATGTCCGCCCGAGCTTTCGCGTTCGCCGCCGGCGGGGCGCTGTGCGGCTGCTGCTGCTGCTGCTTCTGCCGGTTCCGCATGATCTCCCAAGCGGAAGGGTAGGCTCTGCCGAAGAGCTCTTGGGTAAGGCTGGCCGGTGCGGCCGTCTGCGCCTGCTCGAGGCGCGTGTCGCCGGGGTCGTCGGTCTCCAGGAGCGCGAACAGGTTGGCGCCCGCCTTCTTGTTCTTGCTTGCCATGTCGGTCGGGAGCGAGCGAGCTACTAGCCTTTTTTCTGTCTGATGATGATCTCTGATGATGGAACCCTAGCGAGACGGGCAGACGGCAGGCAGGCCGGCCGGCGAGATCAGAACACGATGCTGGCTTCCGCCTGCCTTTAATTCCTGGTTTGGCGTTGGAACTTGGAAGCGCGTTGGCCTACGTGGTCGTGAATATATAAAGGTTACGGTCAGTCAGTTCGAGTCGGGTTCGGCCGCGCGAGCCAACTAGCCAAGAGTACGACACCGTCGTGATACGGACACCTGTTCCAAGACGAAGTGGCGGGAGGATATGCCGGCCGGGCCGGTTCGTCTGTCGACCGGAACGTGCTAGGTTCATTGGACAAGATTACGCGTCCAAAAGGATTGAGGGGGTGTTTAGTTCTCCATGGAATTTAAAATATTTTAGGTTTTAACTCTTCATTTTGCAAAATGAAACTAAACATCACCTAAAATATTTGATAAAAAGTGGTCCATTCCTCATTTTGGATTTTGGACTCAAGAGGCCAAAATAAGGGAATCTTTGTATTGGTTTGTGTGTCATCCTTGGAAGGCAAATTTTAGTTAGAACTAAACACCCTACCAAAATATTTTGTATTTTGGATTTTGGATTTTGGAATCCAAAATAGTTGAGATTTTGAATTTTGGATTTTGGTGGGAACTAAACAGGGCCTGAGGGGGTGTTTAGTTCCCCATGGAATCCAAAATATTTTGGGATTTGGTTCTTCATTTTATAAAATGGAATTAAACACCACCCAAAATATTTGGCAAAAAGTGGTGCATTCCTTATTTTGCATTTTGGGCCCTGTTTAGTTCCCACCAAAATCCAAAATCCAAAATCGCAACTATTTTGGGTTCCAAAATCCAAAATGCAAAATATTTTGGTAGGGTGTTTAGTTTCATCCAAAATTTGCCTTCCAATGATGAGGATTGTGAGGATGACACACAAACCAATGCAAATATTCATTTATTTTGGGCTCTTGAGTCTAAAATCTAAAATAGGAAATGAACCACTTTTTGCCAAATATTTTGGGTGGTGTTTATTTCCATTTTGCAAAATGAAGAGGAAAAACCCAAAATATTTTGGATTCCCTGGGGAACCAAACACACCCTTGGACTCAAGAGGTCAAAATAAAGGAATCTTTGCATTGATTTATGTGTCATCCTCACAATCCTCATCATTGGAAGACAAATTTTGGTTGGAACTAAACACCCTATCAAAATATTTTGCATTTTGGATTTTGGAATCCAAAATAGTTGAGATTTTGGATTTTGAATTTTGGAATCCAAAATAGTTGGGATTTTAGATTTTGGATTTTGGTTGGAACTAAACAGGGCCTGAGCCCATTACCTCCCGGGCGTGACTCATGGGCCGCAAGCTGCCGCGCCAGACAGATTGGGCCTCGCATCCGAGTCACAACTGACAGTCTGACACCACGCGGACTCTCTCATCAGTCACGCAACTCGTCTGTCGTCTCGTCTCGGCGTGCTGCCCGCCTGCGTGCCCGTGCGGGTGCGGCCGTACGTGCCGAGCGACACTGAGATCAGAGACGACAAGCGAAGCAAAGCCAACGGAGCCGAGCGAGACGACGAGGACCGCGATTACTAGGTACTAGCTAGCTAGTTCGGGCAGCGAGCGGGGTGACGGCTACTCGGCTAGGCTAGCTATGGCGTGCTACTCCGCCGTCCTGCAGCATCCGCTGGGCTCCTCTCTCACCCCGTACTCCGCCTCCCGAGCCCCACCGCGCCTCCAGCGCGTGGGCGTGGCAGCAACCCCCCTGGTCGCCTCCGCCCGCCCTCTTGCCCGCGTCAGGATCCAACCGTGCTGCGCCTACTCCGGCGGCGCCGGCGCCGGCGCCACCCCTGGGCCTGGGCCTGGGGAGCTACCCGCGGCGGCGCTCCGGCGGGTCCTGGAGGCGCCGGGTGCGCACCAGGCGCCCGCCTGCTACGACGCGCTGAGCGCACGCCTCGTCGAGCGCGCCGGGTTCAGGGCCTGCTTCACGAGCGGTACGTGCTCGATCTTTTGCCTCTGGCCGGGGGCGGCTTCTCGTTCTCACCATCCAAGACGGATTGCCTAGTCAATAGTCACACCCTCCATTTGGTTGGGGAACGTTGCAGTGACCGTTTGCCTGTAACTGTATTTGTGTGTATGCCTGCGATGCATTGCTGATAGGAGTCATATATAGTTTCTTGCTTCCTGAGCTTGTGCGAGTGACGAGAAAAGAAGGATCCACGATTCTTCACTGAAAGACGTACTTTCGTTTGCAGGTTTCTCAATCTCTGCTGCACGGCTTGGATTACCAGATGTTGGTCTCATCTCGTACGGGGAAATGATTGACCAGGGGCGGCTAATCACTGAAGCAGTTTCGATCCCTGTGATCGGTGATGCCGATAATGGTTATGGGAACTGTGTGAATGTCAAGAGGACCGTGAAAGGATTTATTAATGCTGGTTTTGCAGGAATTATTCTTGAAGATCAGGTATGCTTATCAAGTACTGCAGATCACATAGCTATTCTCGAGGATCCCACATTAGTTTTGGTTATCTCTATTCTCTATGTTGAAATTACTGTTTAGAACTCGCAATTTCTTGACCCAAAAATGTAAGTGATGCAGTTGTAGCAATTGTTGTAGTCTGGACTCTAGAGTAGGATTCACATCACAATCAACCAGTGTTTAATTTCTCTGTGTATCAAATTGTTATGCTATGTAAGCTTTACTGAATATGCATGTCATCATGATAGCTCGTTCTGTTCCCTTTCTTGAAGTTCCTTTTATAGTGATATGATATATAGTATTCTGAAGGTGTCACCAAAAGCGTGTGGACATACACAAGGAAGGAAGGTTGTCTCAAGGGAGGAAGCCATCATGCACATAAAGGCTGCTGTTGATGCCAGGAATGAGAGTGGCTCTGATATTGTTATTGTGGCAAGAACAGATTCTCGTCAAGCTTTGTCTCTTGATGAAGCATTATGGAGAGTACGGGCCTTTGCTGATGCTGGAGCAGATGTTCTATTCATTGATGCCCTTGCCTCAAGAGAAGAAATGAAGGCATTTTGTGCTATCGCACCTGGAGTTCCAAAAATGGTTAGATATGTTCTATGCGTCAGTGTTTTCTGGTTTTCCATATACTTGCAATGCCTTCATCATACTCCTGACTCTACTGCAGGCCAACATGTTAGAAGGCGGTGGTAAAACTCCTATACTGAGCCCTGTTGAACTGGAAGAAATAGGTTATAAAATCATAGCATATCCATTATCTCTAATTGGTGTATCGATGCGTGCAATGGAGGTTTGTTTTTCATTTATATATGTGAATAGGATGATTGTTTTTTCATTTACACATGTCATTATTTCATTGCACGACTAACTGCATCCCAAGGAATCATGCACATTGATTGCCATTAGCATTTGGGCAAAAGGAGAGATATCTTTTAAAAAAAAGGAGGGATCAGCATTTCTGTATGCATGTCATGACCTTGTGGCATAGAAGCAAGCATGAGCCCTTGTGTAGTTGTTTGCAGATATTTGCTCAATTTCCACAATGAACTGAACTGTGTAAGATGCATGACCTGTATTCTGCACTCTGCAGGACGCTCTTATTGCTATAAAGGGTGGTCGCATACCTCCGCCAAGCAGCTTGCCATCATTTGAGGAGATCAAGAATACTCTTGGGTTCAACCACTATTATGAAGAAGATAAACGATATGCGGTGACACCAGCCCAATCATTTTACGAGACTGGTATGGAACTCAGGACTTCATTCTACGTTGAATATGAGTGAATTCATTTAACCTGCAACTCCTCAATTGTAGGCTATGATAATTATACAAGTGGACCGAAAAGTCCAGGAGATTCCAAGTCCAGGGCTGAAAAACCACAAGAACCTGTTATTGACATATTGCCTCAGCTCTATGATATTGGTTCCAGTGGCAGCAAAGGACCTTCAACTGGAATGTGGTCTCGGACTCTTCGACTAAAGATTACAGGAAGAGATGGAGTCCAGAAAATTGATGCCAGGATACCTGTAAGTAATCATTTGCTCGACTCCAATGTTCAGTATCTGGTAGTCAGATTGAAGTTTAGATAAATTCACTTAAATTGACAGCTTGACATGGGACATATATGCGCTTAGTTGCTATATTGTTTCTTACTCCTATTTTCTGCAAATATTCTTTAATCTACTAACTCGAATACCAATTAAATGGTTACTCTCTTTAACTTCCCTTTTCTACCACAGGCTGGGTTCTTAGAAGGGATGACAAGAATTATTCCAGGTTTGTATTATATCCTTAACTGAACCATGATTCTGTAAATGTGATTGTATTTGCAAAAGAGAAAAATGGAATCTGTAGATGCACTTGTTTTATTTTCATGTGACAATCTCCTTTTGGACATTATGCAGGCTTGGCTGGAGCTAATATCATGGAAAGGCTTCGGAATGCGCCTATTGATGTAGACAACCCCCAGAATGGTCAGATACTGCTTGATTTTGAGGACGCTATGGGAGATAGGATCCAGGTGTTTATTGCATGAGCTGACTGTGCTGTCTTTGCTGGAATGCTCGTACACAGCAAACTCTGAAAGCATGGGCGTTTCAAGTAGCAGCAAGTTGCAGGCATCTTGCTAATTAGTGCAATCCTATCTAGGAGTTGAATTGGATAATTTGGGTATCAGTTATGCCTCGGCAAACTAGTATTTACATACAAATGACAGACTTGTTCCTAATCATTGAGGCTTGCTGTACATCGTTGGGATTCCATTAAAACACAGCTGGGGACTGCGGGATAAGTTTCTCCGTAGCCTTGTTTCTGCGTTGAAAAAATCCTGAAGTTGATTGGAAATAAAGAAGAAAAACTCTTGTTGAGTAATGAGATACATCATCTTTGTCTCAACTTATGATTTACTACCAAACAACAGTGACTGTCATCGACCCATATATGAATCTCGCGGGGTCGTCCATTATACCGTAATTCTACTTGATGTTGCAGAGTATAGCACTATACTAACAAGATGGAACCCTGCTTCTGTTATCCTTCTTTAACTATGTTCGCTTGAACTACTTTTAGTTTGTTTCCTCTCACATAACACTATTCAATCAGCTTTGAACTACTTTTAGTTTGTTTCCTCTCACATAACACTATTCAATCAGCTGAAATCAACTGATTTATGTACCAGCCGAACAATATGCAGTATTGTACCACCACATTAAGAGCAAGTACAATAATTGGTTTATAGCAAGCAAATGGTGATGTGGAGAAAAGAGAAGAAAACTTGGCTCTCATGCAAGTACCAAATTGGACACGGAAGCCTTGGTAATAGTGAGCTCAAGCAGTAAGTATTGTGAGGAAGAATAGGAAAAAGAAACTTTTTGGAGCCAAATAAAAGACAACTTATTGTACTCTAATATCTTGGTTTATAGCCAAACATTTTGCTTTATTATTGAACTTGCTGACTCGGTGATTCATTAATAAGTTGTCAGCAACTTGAATTTGGCTCTATTATTGAACACTAGTAGGCACATGAGGTTGGACGATGCGTGCTCCGTGCAGCGTGCAAATTTGCACCTTGGGTCACAGAGACCGGTGAGTCAACCAAAAGATCTCAGCTGGCTGGTACACGGCTTACCATAACGATGGGTAGGCAGCCAGGCAGGTAGAGGTAGGTAGCTCAAACGAAGGCGGCGATGCCAACAAAATAAGCTCGGCAATTTCAGTCAGCTGTACGTGGCCTGTGGGAGGCGCACAACAACTGCAATGAACTACATGCCTGGACCGCTAACCTGCAGTCTACAGGAAGTCGTGGGAGACGGAGACTTCCGAGTTGAGACCTCCCTTGAGGCCTTGACATCGAAGAGATAGCGGCGGCTTCATTTATGGCGAAGAGGCGGGTGTTCGTATGATCGTATCCGCAACCGAAGGACGACGACGCCAACTGAGGCTGTGAAGCGCGCCGCAGCTCATTTCTGGTTTTGCATGCCTCGCCGGCTACGGCTACCGACGCCAAGCGTTGGGTACTTGGGTGCATGTCTTGCCGGACCGGAGCGGGTCTGTGACACATGCCGAGCAGCTTTCGTGCCTGGGAGGCTGAGACTATCACAGGTTTTGGCCTCCAAAACGGGTTTTCTTGAATTACCTTGGGAACCAGAATAGCTCGTGTGTTTTGACGACGCAGACGGGTCCCATCACGAAAGATGCTTTACGTGATTTACATTGCAAACAGAATATCTCAGGTACTTTTGAAGGCGTAAACTGGTTCATCACGAAGGATGCAACCAAATCATCTAGCAGGCTGCAGGCATCAGTGAAAGCAGCCCTGCTCTCCTTAACTTTTGTCCTCGTCTGGTAAAAATTGTCAGGTAACAAACCAACAGAGATTAAAATCAAAAGGTGTTGATAATTACTCGACACAAGATCACAAAACATTCGATAAGGTTCAATTAAGTTCCCTCACTCATTCAATTGAGTAGAAAAACTTCCAACAAGGTGCAAATGACAGGCATGTAAAATCAACGGCCCCCAATACTACTCAAAGTTGCAAACAGGTGCTTTGCCTTAACGGCAGGACATCGCACAGCATGAATAAAACCTAACATCCAGTATGGAAACGACACTCACAAGTCCAACCATAGTATGGAAGAAAAAAGGAGCAATACTGTCATGCGCCAGATAACCTCTGGAAACACCACACTCAATTGCAGACTGAAGATAGTTTGTCATGGCCTTCAAGTTAGGAGATAATGCCTTCGGTCAGCGATAATGCGGCAAGCTGACTGGTCGGGGTGTTTGGGTTTTGCTGATGGGCCACATTGCGGAGAACATCCATCGCCTCAGCAACCTTGGAATTGAGAGCATCAGGGGACTCGAGCAGGTGGAGGACCTCAGTCTGATCCATCTCCAAAAGCATTCCAGTGACCTTTGCCGCTTGGTTTGGTTCCAGTTGCTCAACCAGTGGGTATAGGTTTTCACCAAGTATCTAGATGAAAAAAAAAATGTTGATGATAATAAAAAATAATTACATTATAGGATAAAAGTATGAATGCAGTAGCTGCAAATGTTTCTAAACCTACAAAACAATCAGCAGAAGCAGAAAGACTACTGCGGTACTACACCATGCAGATCTAGGTGAACTTGATTTTTTAAGGTCAATATGGATGATAAACCAACCAACTGAATACCGAGTGCTAGATACTATTGACTATGCAGTAGAAGTTGACACCAAACAGGGACATACCGTTCTTTGCTGCTCAGGATTAGCATTTGCAAGGGCAGAAGTTAGAGTCCCAATTTGGGCGGCCGGTGATAAGGCTGCATCTCTCACAGGGAAGCCTCCCATATCATATGCCTGGATCATACCTCCAGCAACCCCTGGCATCGCTGGAGCTTCAGGCATGTTGCGACCAGTTGGGTAACGATACATCCGTCCTCGCGGAAGAATCTGAAAATCATGACAAGATACATCACTTCACTTTCACTTTGCCCCATGGAACAAAATCCAAACTGTCGCATCCACAGGACAGCACAAAGCTGTGGGTGTCGGGAGAGAAAGGAAGCATGGTAGAAAATGAGCACAACAAAGGAATGGACTATAATTGGCCAACAATCTAAGCGAATCACATTTCCTTCCTGCCATGCTAACAATTTTCCACTGAAAGTAGCACCCTAACCACACAAAATCAGTATAACAGTGGAAAATTTGATGGGAAAATACCTGCTGCTGAAATGGTGGCACAGGCTGCTGACCCTGGGCTCCAGCTCCACGCCTAATACCTGGGCGTGGACCCTGTTGGTGTTGGCCCTGTTGGACAACTGGAACAAAATAATTTGGCATATGGTGGGGACCCCCAGGCCTCATGCCTGGAACAAGCTGTTGCTGGAAACCAAATCCTGGCTGGAAGAAAGTGCACATACCATCAATATCCATTTACTTCAGCACATGAACTAAAATAATTAAAATGACTCAAGCAACATGAACAGACAGGACTACCATTACAAACTGGTTGTTGAATGAATTAAGATTTACAAATTGTTTCTTGCATCCAAAACAGGATTAATAAAATAGGTCATAAAAGAGCCAAGATAGCATCACTACAACAACCAGAACATAAGAAAGAGCAAAGCATTGAAAAATTCCACATAAAAGGAAAAAATAATGAACACACAACACATGTTGCTAAGCAACTGAAGGTGAGAGGACCATTATGTGCAACAAGCTTCTTATGGCCGTTGAAGCATACATAATATGATAGAAATTCTTAACCAAGGCTGCAAATACCAGTGCTTGTAAATCTTGACAAAAGATGGGATCTTGCTGATTCTCATGTTAAATGTCTTATTCTCGAGTAAAGGTTGTAGATAAAAAAAGTTGACCAGCAGGGGAAAGACCAAACCCACAGCATTGCATTTTAAAAAAGTTGTACATAGGGATTTAATGAGGATGTTGTTAAGATGAAAATAAAAGAAAATAGAGTGCTCATTGTACCTGAGGGGGCATCATAGTTGGCGGCCCTTGACCATAGAAGAGTTGCTGAGGAGCCATAGGAGGGTACATTGGAAGGCGCGGGGCTAGAGTGGGCGTCATTGGTACAGGAGGGCGTATTTGGGAAAACTGTGCCTGGATAATATAGGATTTTTAAATGTCAGCAAAATAATGACTGGTATTAGATAGTCTGAGACTGCAACAACATTGTAGAACGTTACGCAAGGAAAAGAACTTTCAACAAGTCATTTATCAAGTTTGGTACAGAAGAAGACACCATTATCACAACAATAGGAGGCCTGCCATGCACACTAGTATGCCCCTTCAGACTAAACAAAATGTTTAGATTCTGAACTCTACTTAAAAAAGTTCCAGAAGACATATTACATCTTTAAGATAAAATAGGGAAAGAACACCTATTATCATGAAAACAGAGGTGATTCTATAAGGTCAATATTTCTTTGGTGCTTCAAAATAAATAATCGTGCTGCTATGTACCAAATCTATAGTAAACACTCGTGTCTATTTTCACATTTGATATTAGCAATTTAGCATAAGTGCATAACACAAATTCAGCTGGTTTGAGAACACTTACCTGCAACATAGCTTTCCTATCTTCTTTACGCTGTGCAAATGCAACATACAATGGTTTTCCAGATATCATTTTGCCATTCATTTCAGTCAACTGTAAAGAAAATAAAGTAAACATGTCAACCACATGTTACATAAAACAGATAATGCAAAATCCAGGAAGTGAACTTACAGCCTGAGATGCTTCCTCACGAGTTGAGAAAGCAACAAATCCAGAGCCTTTGCTAAGACCATTTTGATCACGCATCACCTATTTCACAAATATGGTTACTGGTTAGTCAGCACATGCCATCAAAATACAGAGATAAAATAAAAAGGGAAATAACGATGATTGCAAAGAGTAAAAGTTGATCAAATCACCTTGAACGAAGTAATTTTGCCAAAGTTAGAGAACAGTTCACAAAGTTGATCATCTCCAATGCTATCATCCAAGTTCTTGAGATATAAGTTCAGTCCTTGATATTTGTCAGCAGCACTTTTCAAGCTTTGCTCAAAACTCCTTTTGAGTTCCATCTCTCTCTCTGACTTCTTCTGAGCTCTTCCAACATACCACTCTTTGTCATGTATCTTCTTACCATTAAGTTCCTGAACAGCACGGGAAGCTGCATCTGGATTCTCATAATTGATGAACCCGAAGCACCTTGATTTACCATCCATGCCAATCATCACAACAGCACTTGTAATACTCCCATATTCACCAAAGATTTTGAGTAAATCTTCCTTTGTGGTAGACTCAGACAAATTTTTCACAAAGACATTGTTAAATTTTGCCTTGTCAAAAGAATGATCCCTTTCTTGCTTGCGAAGAAAAGGTCCAACAAAAACTGGCTTATCATTTATAAGCATCCCATTAAGACTTTCTATAGCATTCTGTGCAGCTTCTTCTTTTTCATACTGAACAAAACCAAAGCCTTTGGATTGGCCTGCTTCATCCATGGCTACCTTACATGAGAGAATGGTACCAAATGAAGAAAAGGTCTCATGAAGGGTTTTATTGTCTATTGTCTTGTCAAGATTCTGGAGAAAAGACAAAATAATGAGTCATAAACCAAGCTGATCATTCTTGGATGACAATGCAAACTATAGAACCAGCCAGATGATCAAGTACCTTTATGAAAATGTTAGCAGATCCACTCCTACGGCTGCTTGGATCACGGTTTGAATACATCACCCGGATAGGCTTGTTGTTAAGAACAGCAAAGTTCAGCGCTTCCAATGCTCTTGCAGCTGTAACATGGAATAGTTAATCAGCCCTCGCAAACCTTTTTAACACTGAGATGAAGTACGAATAGGCAAATTACAATAGTAAATGACACAGACAAGCTTTATGATGAAACTAAACAGCAACTCTATTGTAAACCATATATTTAGCAAAGTTAACCCATTGTCTTCCTTTAGGCCCATTTTCCACTAAGCTGCACCTTACTATTTACTAAGGGAACCTCACCTTGCAAACCCAGGAAAGACAAAATCACTATCCCACAATGTCAAGCAAAAAGTTCACCAGCACAGAACCTGAGGACAGCTTGCCTGTAACCAAATGTGTACTTCTGCAGGATTCCTAGAAGAGCAAGGCGAGGCCAGAGCTCAACCAAGAACCAAACATGCCCCTAGGTATTTGATTATGGCTGTTACATTCCTATTTTGTCTATTCAATCTAACAATCAGTTAAGAAAACAACTGAAGGCCAGCTGTATAGAACAGTAAAATCCACCAGATTAGAAAGGCATAAATTTTTCCAGAATACAGCATACCCAGGTCCATAATTACCTTAAACAGAGCAGACAAAACTGGAAATAAATTTTAAGCAAGGCTGTCTTAAACCCCACAGTCTATATAGTATACCATCACAAGGCTCTAGGATATATATAAAAAACAAAAACTAAAAACTAATTGTCAGTCATATCCTCCCCTTATTATCTCAGAACAAGAATCTCTGTGACAAAATCATCCTTGTTGATACCCAAAATTAGAATAAATCCCAGGGACATTGCACCAAGCAACACATCCACTTGTGCTAGAACGAACCATTCAACGTTACCAAAGTAACAACTGAGGAATCACTTTCAACATGCAGTTTACATAGCCATCATAATTATCTTATCATATGAAACCCAGACCTAGCCCAATCTGATCAGACCCCCACAATCCAACAACGCCCACATGTCGACGAATCCTCCCACCCTGAATCAACAAGACAGAAAGGAAGCCCCACGGGGGAAGATCGCAACCATACCATCCAAGGGGCTGCCGAAGTTGACGTAGGCGTATCCGAGCGAGCGGCGCGAGGTGACGTCCCTGCAGACGCGCACCGACACCACCTGCCCCGCCTGGCTGAAGAGCTCGTACAGCTGCGAGTCCGTGACGGAGCCCTCCAGGTCGCCGACGTAGAGCGACGTGGTCGGGAGCGGCTGCGCCACGCCGACGCCGACCGCTCCCGGCGACACCACCGCGGGGACAGCGCTCGGGCTCCCATTCGGCACCGCCACCGCCATCGCCGCCGCCGCCGCCACTTGCGCCGCCATCGCCTCGACCAGAATTTTTTTTCAGATTTTTTTTCGAAACTAAACCCTAGCAATCGGATTGGTAAAGTCGCTCGATACTGATAGATCTCGCGGATTTGAGGATTTCTAAATATTTTTTTGGTAGTTTTTGGTTGCGGGATACAGAGGCCGCAGGCGGAGAGTACGCGGGGGGGGGACGACTCTCTCAACGAGAGGGCGAGGCGAGGGGGTGGAGGGATGGTTATAGGAGGGAGAGAGAGGAGACGGAGCGGCGCCCGCCCGCCCGCCCGCGCCTAGGGTTTGCTCGCGCCAGTAATCGGAACAGTGGGCTCGGCGCTCGTGCACCAGCTGGCGCCAGCAGTGGCGTCTGGTCTGGTTGGTGGCGTGGTGCTCCAGGACCAGGTCTGTCCGGTGCACCGGCTAGCCTACGCGCGGGGACTCCGACATGGCGGGCGGTGCCGTGCTGCGCTCTGTGCCTGTCTGTCTGTCTGCGCTCGCAGCGCGCGTGGTACCTTTGCTTTGCTTTGCTTGGCCTTTTCGCGTTCGGGGCCTCGGGGGCGGTTGGATTCGAGTTGGCACATTTCGCAGTTGCCAGTTGGCACGAATTTGCTTTTGGAACGAGCCGAGCCTGCTGGACTCTTGCGTCGGGCTGAATCTTCAGGGACTAAAATTTTATTTGGGCCGGGCTGACCGAACGGCACCAGACCACCTTTGTGTTTTGTGTTTCCCAATACGGCAAAGTTTATCGTCCCTGGACGCTACAAAAATTGGCCTGCCTGCCTGTCGTCTCTCACGAGCACGAGTCACGTTTCACTGTAGAAAACACTTGATAACACCAGCCGAACGGTATATTGTTTTTAGATAATCCAGCCTTTGAGCTAAAAGCTAAAAACTACAAGTCAGGCCCTAGATCCAAATAATGGTGTAAAATGCATGCACATGATTTTTTTTACCGGCCGATTGAAAAATGCTACTGGAATACTCAGGCCCACTAAAGTTCACTTTTTTGGACACCGGAAAAGAAAAGGGCCTTGGGAACCCACGCTTCTTTGCGACCCGGGCTTCTAGCCCTTGGCCCATCGTCCTATCATCGTTCCCAATTTTAGGGGTCATAGGTCGACCCATTTTTCCTATGTGTTGTAGTTTTGATGGCCCATTGAATAGTATATGTCGACCCAAATATTTTTTCACAATCATAAATCATAAATACTATTAACATATTTAAAAATATAAGATACAAGATTAAAAATATCATAATAATATATTGATATTATTAGCCAGTCATCAAATTAAATAAGTTGACAAGTGAACTATGGTTTTTAATTTTATCATTTTCACTTCTAAAATATGATATTTCTCACTTACTTCCAAGCACAGATAATCTTCCAAGTTATGACCAATCATATTTATTTTTAAAAAATAAAGACTACAAAAAAAATAAAGAAAAAAATTATTAATATAACAAGTGGGTCGACCCATGGCACCCATTAGGTCAATGAGGTCCGGCTCTATTGTCCTACTTTAAAATTTAGAGTCGACCCCTATGACCCATTGACTCTATCAATGTGGGTCTGGTCGAATACCCAATGGATCGACCCGACCCATTCCCATCTTGAGTAACTCGACTCTAAAAGTCTTCATCAGCTGTCATCCCACACAGCCACATCCTCTCCCTTAGTAGTATCCATATGACCCTGATAGTTTCAGTAGCTGATACTGGTTTTAGCTATTTTATTATTAAAAAGTATTGTACCATTACTAATAAGTTGGACCGATAAGTCAAACGAACATGACGTTATATGCTAGATTTAGACTCAATTTAGATCCTTATATGCTAGATTTAGACCCAATTAGATCCTTATAGATCATAGTTATATGCTAATAGTTATTTTTTGGATTTAACTAGTAAAATAGCTAATTATTAGTTAAATTTCTAGATAATAACTATCTCACACTTTGATCAAATCAGATAATAGCAGCTAATAGTTATCTAGGTAGTATTTTTCATTAATTGTGTATCCAAAAACTCTATAGCTAATATATGTAGCTAATAGTTAGCTAATATTAGATATGAGTTATTAACAAGTGGACTAAAGTGATGTAAGTTTTGAGTCCTTAATTTTAGTTACTTAAACTTTAGATGTGAGAATCCAAAACAAACCCTTACAGTTGGAACTTGGAAGGCAATCAGGGGAATAAATTCCAAAGCTTCTTAGATGTGTTCGGTTGTTTGGATGTGGTGTGATGGGATCCTGTACTCCTTGGTTCAAGAATTGCAATTGTATTAGATTGGAATGAAAAGAGAATATTACATGAAGACGCTGGATTTTGTGGTCCGATAAGATTTAGTAGACCAGCTGATCCATGTCTTCTAATCTCTGTCAATAGTAAATAAATTAAGAATGATTAGTATGCTATATTGTTATTTAGTAACTATGATGTTAAGATTAGTTTCGATAGGTGCTAATACGTTAATTAGTGCATGTTTCGTGTGCTAATTATCATATTTTATTTTAAATTAGTGATTATCATGATAAAAAATAGTATTAGTGTATATTTACTAGTGTTTAATAAGTTATTATTATTTTTAAATAATAGATATAGTTAGTTAACTATTCTCGTCCCATCTATTTTCATGCATCCAACTAAACATATATCATGTACATTCTTATATTTCAATATCTATTAATCACCGCATCCTATTTAACTTTGTCCTCGAAGAAAGGCACCTTGATTCACCTTCACGGCAGATAATCGGAGAAGGAAGGTTTCTGGGTTCGCTGGTCGGTGGTCCACCGCACCCGTTCTCCACGCGCAGGCATGGGCTGATCGAGCGCAAGCCCGTATTTCCCAACCAAAATTCAACAGCTACAAAAGGGAAACGAGATAAGCCGCAGCACCACAGCAGCATCGACAGCACGCACCAGCGCACGCCGTAGACGGCGCAGCTAGCGAAAAGCGACGGTGGCAAGAAGCGTCACGCTCAGACCTCATAGAGAGCCGCGCGCTAGCTTTGCCCCGAGCCAGATCAGTTCAGATGAGGTATGCGGCATGCCGGACCGGACCGGACCGGACCTTGGCAGATGCTTGCAGTGCTGCTTGCTTCCCCTCGATTCATATCGCTACACCGGCCACCGCTGGCGCGTTCGCCTCACGAAAGGCACCTCTGCGCTGTAGCTTTGAAACCTCGGCTCGCTTGAGGTGACGGCCGGATTTGTACATCCCAACTCGCCCCACCAATCGAGCAAATGCCCTGCCGGCAGATAAAAAAGAACGCGGCAGCTAGAGCTGGATATGCGTTTTCTCCGGTGTCTTCCACTGCATTTTGGGTTCATCACGAGTCCCAGCCTGAAGGTTGTTCATCAGAGCGAATAAGGGGCTGTCGTCAAGGGATCGGAGGCACTACAAGAAGGTACGGTCCTATCTTCTCATGGTTCTTGATGATGCGTTTCTTTTTCTTTCTAGCTAGGTTCTCCGTGTTGACTTTTGTACAGCTGAGTTCTCGGATTGACCCGTCGGGGTAAATTGATTCACGCGTTTTTTGTCACTAGATTGATTCCTTTCGGTTCATATTTTACGAACACGAGGAGTTTGTCAAAACACACATGTGCTACAGCAGCTTGCACGGGCTGAATCACTCCCATGGAGTATCACGTACAGCAATGGAACAACTTAGGAGAATTTTCACCCCATATGGAAGTTTGTTGTTCGACGCTATAGTTTATAAGCCCGTGAGGCCATGACTATCCTTTTTTGTTTAGTTGACAAGCTATTAACCGCAGCAACGTAACTCCTCAGTGTCATAATACTTACTTTGTTTAGTTGCCAATCTCAATGGTGGTTTTATAAGAGTTTTATGAACACTACCGAGAGGAGGCCGGTGGAGCCCGAAGGCTCCGCCGATCTATCCCACGGGACGGACGCGCCACAACTCCACGTCTCCGACGTTGGGCATGCGGAAGCAGGAGCACGCGGTTTTGGTTGTTGTTCAGTGGTAGGAGCTTCCTGCTCCCTCAGGCTGCACACTCTGTTCGCGACTCACCGTTTTGATGGCCATCGCGCGATAGATCGGCGGAGCCTTCGGGCACGCTTCTCGTCCGTAAGGGACTCTCCCCAAGTCATGACTTTCATAGTCTAGCCAACATCGGACTTGGACCTCGTCATACTTAAATTCGGGGAGAGTATGTGTGTACTTTTTTATTGTCATGCCAGCCTCTGTTTTTTTCAGATTAGAACAGATGAATGTTTTGTTTCCATCTTGGATTGAATATTGATCTGATTTGTCGTTCATGACTATGCACTATGCAGTAGACTGACTTATATTGGTAAACGTTACAAAACGGATTTTACTTGTACTATTTTAGTATTTTTTTAATAAGATGGTAACCTTGTTTGATAGCAGCAACCCATAACTTTTAACTCTACTGTTTCAGAATATGCTTGATAACTACACTTCGTAGAGGAACAAGTATCCAGCGGGAAGAATGGATGAGACAGGTGATGCTCGTTTGAAGATGCAAACAAACAGTTTGAGAAGGTCAGTACAGAAAACTACAATCTTTGCAACGCTGTTGCCTCAAAGGAGAAGCTGATCAAAGAGTTGAAGGAATCCAAAGCACATTCAGACCAAAAGTTGACCGATGCAACTGCAAGGCTTGAATTTTCACAGAAACAATGCGCCTCCCTTAAGTACGAGGTGCGCGTGCTTCAGGAGGAGCTTCAGATTCGGAGCAAAGAGCGAGAGCATGACCTCAAATCAATGGACACTGCTCGGAAGAAGCAGCAGGAGAGCACGAAGAAGATCACTGCACTAGAAGCAGAATGCCAGAGGCTGCGGACCATGGTTCAGAAGCGTCTGCCTGGTCCTGCGGCGTTGGCAAAAATGAAAGATGAGGTCAAGCGACAAGGTTCTAGTCTAGCTGAGAATGGAACAAGAAGGCCCCGTGCAGGTGCAGCAGTGCAGCCACAACAGTCGAGGCATTCCATGTTTGAAGTCAAGCTGCAGGAATTGGGTGATGAAAACAGACAGCTCAGGCAGTTGTTGGCCCAGAAGGAGAGCGACATGCACTTTGTGCTGTCGAAGTACGTAGATGAGGCATGCAAGCTATCAATACTGCAAAGGCAATATGAAGAGTTGTCTGGTAGTCACGGTTCAACAAAGAATAACCATCCAAAAGCAATGATGAGTGCATTTGCCAAGCCGGAACACCTAATATATGGGAAGCAACATGTGTATAAAGTTAGAAGCAGGAACAGAAGAATCACAGGTTCTGACATGCAATTGCTTGTTGATCATCTGGATATTGAGAAATCAGAGTGGACATCCAGACCTTCAAGTGCCCCATATCAATGTCTGAATTAACCAGATACAGACTCAAAAATGATTGTCTCAAACACATGTCACAGAGAGCTCAACCCTGATGGTTTCGATGACAAGTATCCTGACTGGATTCAGGACGTTTTGAATGTAATCAGACATAAGCATCAAGGCAGTAAGATAAGTGTTGATGCTATTCTTGATGAAGTAACACATGCACTGAAGAATGAGGTATCTGCCAAAGGAGATGACGGTGCGCACTTTTCGTATGACAGGGCAAAAATAGACAAAATGGTGGCTACTCTGATAGAAAGAGTCAGTATCATGGCTGAAAGATCTACCAAAAACAACATTATGAGTTTTCGATCACTTTCTCATGAAAAGTATGAACTCACTTTGAGACTTGAACATCTAGTTCATGTTTGCAGTGACGTATTAGATGGAAAGGCTAATCTTGAAAGGCTTACTGATGAGGTTTGCTTGATCCTAGAGTGGATAGTAAGTCGATGCCTTTTATGTTCAGATGGACTAGACATTGTGGACTACATGACAAATAATTCTGATGGAAATGAGTCCCAAAGGACATTAAGCATTCATGAAAAAGATATAATGAAGAGTAAAAAATCAAAAATGGTTTCAGGAACGCAACAAGAGAGACAAAGATCGATTGAAACAACTGAAGACTTGATCCCTGATGTAATATTAGAAAACAATTCTCAGATTGAGTTGATCACTTCTAATAGTGTTGATGACATAGTGGCTCTTCGACAAGAGCAGGGTGATAGTTGTCAGGAACATCATCTGGTATGCTCTGAAGCAAAAAGGTATTTATTTTACAAATTTTGTATTATTTTATTTTTTACAGAAGTATAGCGTGCATAAGCAATTCCTATTGTTTGTGATGCAGTGCTGCTTCTAACGGGAGCAAATACAAGATAGCAGAAGAAGAGGGAAACCAACTCACAACGGTAATCTCGATTTGTTCTTATCCTGACCCTTTTCCTTTCTGCAAGCATAAAGTTTATCTGTACACAAACAAATCTTTGTCTATGAGAATTTAGCACACAGAAAAATGGCAATTCCCAGGACATTTCCAATTATTCCTTGACATTCCATCTTTTATAGAGAGATGGATCAAAAAAATTATAATGATTTTTTGCTCTTGCAGAACTCAGCAATTTCTGCAGCAGCCAGGAAACTTGCAGAATGCCAAGAAACAATGGCAAATCTAAGTAAGCAGTTGCATGCTCTGGAAAGTCCGGCAAATACAGATCCATCAGATAAAGAGAAATGTGGTACCCTACCCCCGTCAGATGAGCCTGACGCAACTGAGAAGAAAGAACACGAGCAAGATTCTGCCCGAAGTCTACAGTCTGCTAAAAGTGCTCCGACCCTGGTCATTGTTCGTCCAACGGTCCCTAAGTCACCTTCTGGGCGTCTTAACCTTCTGGGCAGGCTTGTCTTTAGAAAGAAAACATAAAACTCGGAGTACAAATTTCAGGGTCGACCTCAAAATTAAGTCATCTACCGTTGTTCAGCACTTGGGAGCTGGTTCTTGAGTTTTAAGTTATACCTCGACTGTTCTTAAGTTATTTCCAATTCCAATAAAAAGGAGCATACTACGCATATGGTGTGTAATTTATTGGGTATTTATTTGGAAAATGTAAGCAATGTTGTACTTGAGAAATTTGGGAAACCTGTTCAATCAAGAAGCATATGTAATACTGTCAATCAGTACCCTACCCTTTGGATCAAATAAATATTTGTATTTATTGTTAGGATAAAGAGCATTTCCACCAGATTAAAGAAATACAATTCCCACTATAATTAGTGTAAAGAAGATGGATGATAAAAAAACCTCCAGAAGAACCCCTTTCAGTTTCCTTTTCTCATTTTTTTTCTGAATTCCTCAACTTCCTCTCTCTCCCATATAGGAAGGGGTGGGACCAAGATTTGTTTCTTCCATACAAAGGTGCTATTTAATGGTCTATTTGGTAGAGCTCCCAGAGTCATTTCTAAATTGAATCTAGGAAGAGCTTTACCAAACAATTTCTAGATTGAAGTGATTCTATGAAATAAAATAGGGGTTGAAAGATGAAAAAATAGCTTCTTCTGAGTTACTCTACACATGGAGTAACTGCATGACTATGAATTGAGGATGGCTTAATAGAATAAAATAGCAAGAAAATGGTTTCTAAGGCACTAAGCGAAAGTGAAGGACAAACAATAGCTTGGGCACCAAGTCACTATGGCTAAGGTGAATAAGATACTACTTGCATTGAATCGAGGCACCAATCATATCAAGTATGATGAGTCATATGTTGAGAGGAATCAATCATTGTTGAATCACATATGAAGAAGTGACTTAGAACTATGAAGACATGTTCGCTTGAATTTATCAGTCCAATTTATCAATCAATGTTTTTCTATCGCAACAAAACAATCAAAACAGTCAAAACAACATCAACCGACTTATCAGCCATAGAAACCATCAACCGAACAACCTATGATTTCATGTGTTGAAATAGTTCAATTTACATGCTTAAGTTGGCTTTGCTCAACATGATGGAGACAAGTTTGTTGCAACTCTTGAGAAGACAAATTGAGAAGAAATGACATTTTTGAAGATATAAAGCTCAATCAATTTGAATTTTAGTTTTCATTTAAACTAGAGTTCATTTCTATGTCATACTATCAAAAGGGATGCAACTTAATGAGAATTGATGTAACCCATGTGAGATCGAAGAGAGAACCACCAAAATACTAACTTATATGTACTATAGGGCATGCATACCAGTCAGTCTAGTATGCCATATAGGATGGTCTAGTATGAACCATCAACATTGTTAAGGTTTAGATTTCTGATTAGTGGTTTTGTGGATAGAGATTTCTGATGAAATTTCCAAGGGTTCCATGTCATGGAGGGTTAGAATTTCTAGGGCTGATCAGAATTTTGAAGCTTGATTTTTTCTAACGGCTAGTTGAGGCTCTAACGACTACTATTTGTTGGTGGGGGTACTTATACCTCCCAACTCTCCTTTGATGGCTATTGATTCTGGTGGTTATTATAGATATTCTAAGATTTGTGAGAGCACTCCCCAACCTTTGTGAACTTCATGGAGCACTAGAATGTGCACTTCGTGGAACACAAGCTTATTACCTTCCATATGTATGAGTGCTCGACAAACTGCTAAGGTGCATGTTAGGAGCAATTAAAGCATTGAACTAATTATATACTCCCTCTACCCCTAAATATTTATCGTTTGCGCTTCCCAAAAAACATCTCTGACTAAAAATATATTAAAAAATATTAACATTTATGCTACATAATTAGTATTATTAGAAAGATCTTTGAATATAGTTTTTAATAAATTTATTTGAATATACAAATGTTGCATGTATTTTCTATAAATTAAGTTAAATTTGTGGCACGGACACCAACGATGACAGTTATTTAGGGATGGAGGGAGTATGATTCATTTTCTTCCACCAGAAATTAAAAGACAATCACTAGTGATAGCATCACATGCAAAGATATGGTAAAAATGCCTCCAAATATTATTAGAAACCAAAGCAAACGTCTTAGCCTCCAGTAAAACAATGGGTATGGAGGTCAAATCACACAAGCAAACATCAACAAACAAATAGTTCATGAAAATGGAGCATCATCATATGGTTTGATGCATCACAAAATTCTTGCGCATTTATTCTTAAAGAATGACATAGAATTTTGTGGATTGGTTGCTATCATGAAGTCTCTCATGAAAATCATTTCCCTCCACAGTTAGATAAAACCAGGGGGTAGCTTATCCATCTGATGGAGCATGGGACGATATGCGGTAGAAGGCCTCCTGCTCCTTCCCCTTTCTCCTCCCCTGCCCCCGGTGCTAATAGCCTTGCTGCTCCTAGTAGTTGTCCCTGTATTTTTTTTCAAACATGAAGTATATAATAAGACATCTCAAATATAGCACTACAAATCTCCATTTTAAATGTAATAAACATTGATTATCTAATCACATTATTGACATAGCGGAATATGGGTAAGATCTTTTAAGTGTTGTAAAAAATAAACAATGCATAGTTTGAGTTCATACCAATATTTCCAGCACCATCAAAATTCATTGCCCTCTGCGAGACCAAAGAATATATCAAAACATTGTTTAGTATTGTACAATCTTTTCTAAATACCAAATGAACATAAAAGATGTCATTCAAAAAAATATTTTTAATTTAAGCACTTGTGCTTTTAATGTGACCAAACACTGCAGTAACAATATATGCAGTTGAAAACACAACTTTCTATCTACATACTTCAAACTTTAAAGAACAAGAGGGATTAATCTACTTATAGATAAAAACTGCAAGTATTGATGGGATTTTCTAGAAAAAGAAGTGGCTACCTTCTTCTGCATTTTTTTTCCATTTAACATATCTGCTTCTTTTGACGATGTATTTGGAAACAAATCAACTTTAGGTTTGGAGTGAAACTTCTTGTAATCCTGATGAGAGTAAAACTACAAGTCAATAAAAAATGTTACTAGGTTTTTTGTTTTGGACCAAGCATGTGCATGTGAAATTGCATATCAAGCTAATGGTGCATACAACCCAACATAACACAAGTTAGGAAAACAACATATTTAATCACTCGTATGCATGTTGGAGGCTAGATTACTATTAATTTAGTGCTGGTCTGTAGCCAGATTTTGCGAATTATATTGTAATGTCGATGCACTATTATGGTTAGATGTAAGAATATGATAAAGTCGACTTACTCAAATAGGACATTTCTTCCTAATGGTAATCATTTTTTGCATCAAGTATCTAATGACACTGATGTACCCCTTTTATGTCTGAACTTATATCTCAGGAAACATTTATAGTTAAAAATATTATAAAAATTTTGTACTTATATTATCACAATTTGAAACACTCATTAATACCATGGTTTCCCTAGGTTTATATATGTGAAAGTTAACCTTTCTAGTTTCTTCACAGTTTCTTCTAGTAACAATAGAGCTTTTAGGGTTCTTAATACTTCTCAATGACTCATTTCATCTACATTGGGGATAAGTCTCACATTTCTATGTTGGAATGTGATCTCATGACAATATCTTAGTTTAACACATAATGATTATTCTACCTGATGTTATCATGTCCCTCACAAATTCCTTGTTGGTGGCACCATTGAGGCCCCTAGCCATTATAGATGAGTAGAATGAGATTGGTAATAATTATTTTTCCACCTTATATGTGATGCCATAGCAATGCAATTTGAAGTCATAGCTAATCAAACAATGAAACATTACAATACATGGTATGTAATAGCCAAGCTTCAAACGCACTTCCACAACATCTTAAGAACCTGTAACATGCACTCATCGATCTCATACAACTTATACTAATAGACTGGCTACTTCTCACCATAAGGGCCCCCATTAAGAATACAACTAGCTCATTGTCACACCCAATTTTAAGGATAAAATTGAATATGAATACCTCATGTGTGCCCAGAGATCAATCACACACATAAGCCGACAAATCTTTAAATAGTACCATCACTGAGTGCTTATTACATAACGAATAATATTCTTAAACAAAACAGCGGAAAATAAAGATAACTCTCGCGACGAAGCTCCACTTCACAGGGAACGCCGACTGGTTGACCACTAGCCTAGTACTCCTCACGGTAGTCTTCAAAGCCATCTGAAGGGGTTGAGAAAGCAAGAGTGAGCACTTAAAGTACTCAGCAAGAGTAACATAGGGTTATGAAGCTCAAAGGCACTTAGCTTTAGTTATGCATACCCGATTGATATCCACATGATATAAATATAGTAAACCACATTAATCATTAA
Source organism: Microstegium vimineum (assembly GCA_022036555.1). Lineage (NCBI taxonomy): Eukaryota > Viridiplantae > Streptophyta > Magnoliopsida > Poales > Poaceae > Microstegium > Microstegium vimineum. Next base: position 35,172,802 of record CM039131.1, read on the forward strand.
ACAACATGATCATCTACACTGTGAGTTTTCCAGGCCACTCGTAACCGTGAGCACGGCTATCATGATAGATTTACACTCTGCAGAGGTTATACACTTTACCCACAAGCCATGTTACCCATATGCCCGGGTTTATAACTCCCATAACACTTCCAAGGTGAGTGGGCAGGGAACACTATGAAGTCTTTCAAAAGCCCTTTCTAGCATGTAGCGGACCCTACGGACCCAATGCAAAGGGGAATATGGGACACCCCGATGGTACCACCTGCAGCGGTCCCCACACAAGCTATACCCCATAACCAGCTCAACAAAGTGTCCTTTCACGAACCACAAGCATGCTAGTCCAAACTTTATACTTAACTAAAGCCAGAGCCATATAGCACTCGTGGTTGTATTTGAAATCCCAGCTTTTGCCCTACAGTGGGGTCCTATTCCATGTTGCTACAAAAGCAAATTTTATCTCATCGTTGCATATATCATTAGTCAAGATTCATCTCAAGATCCATTATTGTAAAGCATAGCAGAGCTACCCACATGCATAAAAACCCATGGTAACAAGGTACAAGGATAACAAAGCTATGGTATAGATCTAATAGGAATCAAATTAGACACATGCAATAATGACTAGATTGAATTATGGTGAATAGGTAACAAGGATGATCCCATGTTAAACTTGCCTTGATCACAAAGCTCCTGGTGATCCTGATCTGCTGCAAAGAACTCTTGCTCACTGAAGATCTCACCAGTTGTACTCGATCAACATCACCACGCAATCATCCGAACAATCATACATGAAGCAAATAAGACATGATCAGAACATTACACCATAAACAATAAAGAGACTTTGAAAAGGTTATAAAACAGATCTATACTTCACTACGATCACAAAGACACGAGAATCACGCTAATCGGATCTAAAACGAAGAAGTTATGAAATAAACAGGATTTTGAAAAGGGCAAGATTAAAGCATTAGCAAATGAATTTTCTTTGATTTTCAAAAGTAATTAACATAGGTAAAAACTATACTACTGGATAGAGCATAAAATTACGGATCTAACGCAACTCGAACGGATCGATTTGGATTTGAAACGAGCAAATTATAAGCTTTGGAAAATCAGTGGCAAAACAGTAATTAGGGATTTTCTTTTATTTTCGAATTAAATCAGAATTGAAAGAGAATACGTCTTCCGAGGGGGAAAGCGTAGAGATGAAATCCGCCTTCTGGACTGCAGGTTAAGGGGCCAAGAAACTCAGGGTCTCTTTAACAAAATGACCAACCGAAGGGGTATTGGCTCACCAGATCCGTTGGATCTGAAACAGATGGTGGAGATTAGATCGGGGGAGGGACAGGGCGGCGCGACGACCGGAGTTGGGCGGCGCGCGGCGGCTCCATGGCCGGCCGAGGCGAAAGCTCGCCGGCGAAACCCAATCGGGGGTTCCAGAGCTCGGTTTCCAAAACCAGAAGCACCGGGAGAAAGAGGACGACGCCGCAAGCTCGCCTAGGGCACTGGCGAGGCTTGGGGATGGACAAGAGTGGCCGGCGGCGTAGAGCAGCGGCGGTGGAGCTCTACACACGGTGGCGTGGGTCTTCCAGAGCGCAAAAGAGAGAGAGAACAGAGGGGGGGGGGTGTTCCGCACGCGCGTGAGGCGAGTGCGAAGCTCAGAGGGGTTTGAGGACGGCCGAGGATGGCTGGCCTCGACGAACCACGGCAGCGGGACCTCGGTGCACGACGACGAGGTTGAACAGAGCCCGAACGAGAGAGAAAAGAGGGAGAGGGGACGTTCGGCAAGCTTGCGAAGATGATGTGCGGTTCGGAGGAGCTTACCGTGGTCGGTGAAGCACGGAACGGCGGCGGTGCTCTGCTCGGACGACGGCGGAACGCGGCGGCGCTGCCACTGCTGACGCGAGGCGATGCAAGGACGGGGAGATGCGGCGCGGGGTGCCGACTATTTATGGGAGCCGGGGATCGAGTCCCACGCGGCTACGAGGCGCGGAAACCGCGGAGACGGTTGCGGCTGACGCGGCGCGGCGCGGCGCGGCGTGTCCGCCTCGGACTCAAGGAGGAAGAGGACAGGGGCGCTGACAAGGGGGCCCGGGGCGTCAGCGGCAGAGAGAGAGGGAGAGAGCGGGCGAGCTGGGCTGCGGCCGAGTGGGCCGACCCACTGCGGAGGGAAGGAGAGAGGGGGAGAGAAGCAGGCCAGTTTGGGCTCTCGGGCCAGAAAGAGTGAGAGAGAGAGTTTTTATTTTCTTTTTCTTTTCCTTTTTGATTTTTGCAAATTGATTTTCAAAATGGATTTGAAATCATTTTCTAGGGTTTTGCAACTTCAAACAATACAAGAAAAATGCAGAGGCATGAAATGCTCAAACATGTTAACCCTAACAGGAGATTAGTTTTAATTTTATTTCTTTAATTCTATGCTTCACAAAATACTTAAATTAAATCAAATTTAACTCAAATTCAAATCTAATTTACTATTCAAATTTTAGGGTGTTACACTCATACATAGGATTACCCTTACTATAACGTATCCGCACAAGTAATATGTCAGTTGTGACGCGATTAATGGCTAACATAGAAAACAAGGGGCTACTTGGTACTTGGTTTGACATCATCTCTGATCTTCTCCACATGTGTCGCTTGTTCTATAACATCGCCTATTCTACAACAGCCAATACACCTATGACATTAACAACATCCTTACAATGGTAATGACCTTCGGTAGCTAAGCCTGGGAAAAAAAACTCGATACCCGAACCCGGACCCGAATTACCCGGACTCGGATCCAAATTACCCGAACCCGAGGTACCCGATCCTAAATTCGGATAGTGATTTTGATTACCCGAAATTAGTTTGGGTAATTCGGGTAATATCCTCCGGTACCCAAACTACCCGAACTACCCAAACTTTTGTATGTGTTTTTGTATTTATGATGTGTTGTTAATTGAACACTTGAACATATCACTTTATTAAAATATAATTATCTAATTTTGAACAAAATAACTATAATAAATGATTCTCTACAAATTGTTGTTAAAATTCTATACAATTGCTCCTGAAATTATGTATAATGCTACCAAAATTTTATTTAGTTTGCTGATTTTTGTAAATTCGGGTATATCGGGTAATACCCGAACCCGAACCCGAATTATCGGGTACCCAAAATTTCGGTTAGTGTTTTTTTTGGAGCTAATATTGGGTAGCAATTTTCATTACCCGAATTTTGAATTACCCGAATTACCCGATCCGAAAAAAACGGGTAACCCGAACGCCCAGGCTTATCGGTAGCCCCCATGCATGGTGAGTTCTCCAAATAGCTCATTTGTTGCTTCCATATTTAAATATGGCAACGGGTCGGGTTTGTGGTAGGTGGAGCGCCCGCAGACCCGCCCCCGAAACCCACCAAGGAAACCCGCCCCGAACCCTGTTTTGGGTGAAAATCCACCCTCGCCCCGAACCCGATGGGGACCTACGACCCAAGTTTCAGCAACATAGTAACATACTTGTATGACATAATTAATATATTCACGATGTATAAGTACATTGTACCATGCAAATAATAGCTAGAATATAAGATCAATAATCAATATCACAAGTGCACAAGCTGGGAGCATTCCAGCCTTCCTGGCATCAATAAGCACTGAAGCACAACAAAGACAATGAGGCACACGACAAGTGAACATTACAATTTTACATAGTCCAGCAAGACAACAAGTAGCAACAAGTGAACAAATACAATCCTTGAAACAAAAAATAGTCTAAAATTCCATATTATAAGCACATGACACATGGAGTCCTTGAAACCAAGTAATAGAACAAGAACCAAAAAATAGGACGACAGAGGGCAGAGGTCAAGTGCCTAGCATCCATGCTCCATTAAGCAACACATGCCTCGCCTCTACTCATGATCCTGAAACTCATCTTGCTAGCATCACTAAATATCTGGTAGTGGAGCTATACAACGTAAGCCAAGTTCCATGCTGGAGTAATGTGTTCATTCAACAACCCAATAACCTAGTTGTCAAAGTTGTGGATACGTAGATACTTGTCAAAATAAGAGGACTCCAATGACAAAAAAAACTTACTCTAATGGGAGCTTGTAGTGTGAATGGGCAATACGTTGTAGTCCTCTCATGGAAGTCTAGATAGATGAGAGGGTCAAATACCTCCTTATTCTTCTTCACATTCCTAGCTTGCTTTGGAGTATAGCCAAGTGGCCAATGTGCTATGGGAAGATAGTCACTTTATTGGATTGAAATAGGAGGTTTGGGCTTTGCATCCATACCCACCAATAAAACACATCCATGGCATTATAACAAAAGGTGTTAGTCCTAATCCAACAAAGCAAAAAAAATTCCCTAGCACATCCATAGCCACCAAGTCATTCCACATGCACCAGTAAGTTCTCGATGGCAACATGGACGTGGTATCACCAAGTGATCTCCATGTCATGGATATGCTAGTGCTATGGATGGAGCTTGAACATGACTCCCTCTATGTGTATCATGCCAACATGGAGAGGGTCATATCGCACTACATGGGCTAGTTAACAAGGGCGAGAAGCTTTTTGGTTGATGGCGAGTCATCCACATTTGAATCAAGGCACACGGATCATGTTGTTGGTCGCCTGCGTGATAGGAATGGTAGTGAATGAATACTCCCACTACATAGCACGAGCCACCATTAGCATCGATCTAGCGTGGTTCTTGGTCATCTCATATGTCATGAATTAGGAGGAAATTACCACTGTCATGCCCTCTAATGCACAATTCTTTGGCATACTTGTAAAATTGGCCATTGTCTTCACTTTAGCATTTTGCTTGATTCCACTATAGATGGAACGAGCACGAAGACCAACTAATTATGGATTAAAGGTGAGGCAAGAGTGAACGGTGCCTTAAAAAGAGTTTACATGAGTGGATTGTGGGCAAACAGTGTGTGCCCTCCCTCTTCTCTAGCTAGTCTCGGGCAAGGTGGTCATATTAGATGTAGGCTTATGCCCAACAACAAACATGATCTTGACAAGATGTGAGTTGATGGTTGCAGCCAAGGCACCAAAAGTATTAGCCCTAGAAGTAGTTCTTATAGTGTTGGCAATCAAACGTCAATATGGAGTGGCCACATAATGGAAAACGATGAAGAAGTAGTATCTAGCTCTTCCTCAATTGTTACTTCAATTTCACTACTTGCTAGTTTAGTTTAACAAATAGTCGAGCAGGCTACGTGCATACTAAAGGCAATCACTTGAAAACATTGATGTCATAGCCTAGCACATTGGTCTCTATCGCCAAAGGTATGTTCAATGCTTAGGGCAAGAGGAGAGCACGGGCTAGAGTATTAGGAGAGGAAGGCACATCGATTACCTCTGTTGTGGTGGTGATGGCATGCTTGCCTTGGACACATGCCTGTGTGTTTGGAAAATTTAAGGCATCTCCTATGCCCTCTTCTCCTTCATTGGTCAAGCCAAGGCCCAGATGTATCTCCTCCCTTACCACTTCTACTTGCTTGATGGTGTCCACTTGAAGGCTTCCCTTTGGTAGGACTACCCTAGGGCAAGCGACACTCCCTAGAGAACCATCCACACTCCCCAAAGCATCAACAACCATCGACGCAACATCATGGGGTGCAGAAGACGAGCAACTTGTGGGGAGCACCATAGGAGCCTGATCCTCCCCTTTTAGATCTAGATCGGCACCCTGAAACTTACCTTCTTTTGGATGGAGATTTTCAAAGACACCACCTTCATCAACAGATCTCGACTCTAGATCATTGCAGGACTCCTCCATCGTGGCATCAGACTAGAAGAGCCGAATCAACTCGCCCCTTGGTGGATCAAAGTTGGATGTGGGGCCATGATGGAGACAAGCGCATGCGTCGGGTGGGAGGCGATGCGGGCTAGAGCCCCAGCACCAGGGCTAGTCGCCGGGGCCACGAAGGTCACCGGCGATTGAGTTGGTTGGGTGGCGGCTAGGGTTGACGTCCGAGTGCTCTCGCCCTCACTCATGTCTATTGCCTCTATGATTGGTTTTGAGTTGTGACAATGTTCCCTGTCTCCCTTCCACTGGAGGCAAAGAACGCTACAGATGGCTATGTGCCAGCAAACATAGAGCATTTAATGCTTTGGTTGCTTAATGGGCCCATGCTTGCAAAGGCGTCCCATGAGGAATAATTCAACCAAAAAGATGTGGTTGACATGGATACAATAAGAACAGTTGGATCTAAATGAATGATGAAGATACAAAATCTATCTAATGTGGATAGAGCTTTTGAGGAATTAAATATTGTTATTGGGGATGAACTACATATATATTATATATTATAAAGATTGTCAATCTTTCACCATAAATAGTATGGTTCTTGCTACTACCAACTTTCAAACCATTATCAAACTGATTAAATTATTATGTGTTATTTCTTCCAACCTTAACTTGACTATAGAGCTCCAAAAAGGCACCTCCATAGATTGTTTACATCTAAATCATAACAATGTAGTGAAAAGTAAAGCTTCCTAGTGGAGACATGTTCTATATGGAATATTTAATTTTTATTCCATATTACACTAATTAAATATATACCAACAACAAATTGAGGTCACTATGACTAAACGTTTCTTTCTTCCTCTTATTCATTTTAGGTAATCTTTCACCATAAATAGTATGGTTCTTGCTACTACCAACTTTCAAACCATTATCAAACTGATTAAATTATTATGTGTTATTTCTTCCAACCTTAACTTGACTATAGAGCTCCAAAAAGGCACCTCCATAGATTGTTTACATCTAAATCATAACAATGTAGTGAAAAGTAAAGCTTCCTAGTGGAGACATGTTCTATATGGAATATTTAATTTTTATTCCATATTACACTAATTAAATATATACCAACAACAAATTGAGGTCACTATGACTAAACGTTTCTTTCTTCCTCTTATTCATTTTAGGTATGCATAATTCTTTGCATTCTCTTATTGTCTTGAGGAACCTACCACTAGTGTTAATATTACATGCAAATCATAGGGAGGAGAGGCAAGAGGGTGTGGATGATAAGGCGGCCTAGCCAAGAGACAACCCCTCGTCTGTTATGGGTTGTGGCATCTGTGTGTCTCATATTACACATATTTATCCACCTAAGGTTATCACAAAATTACCAAAACCAAACTGGGAGTTTCACCTGAGCCCATCCATGTCACGACATGTGTGGGTACATATGGCTCATCGCCTCATCTTTCACATTTCTTAAACTCATAAATAGCCACATATTTAAGTTAAGCCAATATCATGGCAATGTCCCATACATGATTAAATTTTATTGAACTAGCATTTATTATGGGATTTGAATTATTTGATTTAATCATGGTCAAGCCCAATAAACCCAACAAAAATAACTGCCTCAATATTATTGGCATAAGAACCCCATAACAAATTATATATCTATTGTAATACACAAACATGATTGCTAGTATAATAAAAAAGAAAAGAGATTCAACATAGGAGGAACTAAGTAGGTTTTCAATAAGGAAAAAGTCTACATAACCCCCTCAACTATGAGAGGCGGACTACTTAACCCCCTGAACTACAAAATCGGTTATTCTACCCCCTGAACTATCAAAACCGGCCAAATAACACCCTCTAGGCGGTTTTGAGGGTGGTTTTGTCATTTTCCTTTTTATTTATTTCGGTTGAATCTTTGAAAAATCATAATAAATCATAGAAAAATCGTAAAATAGAAAATCTAATTTTGTTGGACTCCACATGAGTAGATCTACACATTGAACATATAATATGGTATGCTTAAGTACAAAGTTTTTGCTATAGATTTAGATCTATGTTTTTCTATAATTAATTAGAAAAAATCATAACTACAATTTTCATGGTCTAATTGTTGTGAATTTTTTATGGTAGGCTAATTATTATATGCTTCAACCGTAGTAAAAATTTCATACTCATTGGATCACGTATAGTTTAGTTATAAGTTTATTTGAATTTAACTAAGGTATAAGCATATATAAATCTATAATTAAGTTATACGTAATCCAATGAATATGAAATTTTTACTACATTTGAAGCATACAATATTTAGCCTACCATAAAAATTTCACCACAACTTGACCACAAAAATTGCAGTTATGAATTTTTATAATTAATTATAGAAAAACATAGATATAAATTTACAACAAAAACTTTTTACTAAAGCATATCATATTATATGTTCAATGCATAGATCTACTAATGCGGAGTTCAACAAAATTTATTTTTCTATTTTACGATTTTTCTATGATTTATTATGATTTTTCAAAGATTCAACCGAAATAAATAAAAAACAAAAAGACAAAATCACCCTCAAAACCGCCTAGAGGGGGTTATTTGGCCGGTTTTGATAGTTCAGGGGCAGAATAACCGATTTTGTAGTTCAGTGGGTTAAGTAGTCCACCCCTCATAGTTGAGGGGTTATATAGAGTTTTTCCTTTTCAATAAAAAGAGGATAGACACCTAAACTCAAGACGAGATAACACTTGAATCTAAGTGGATAGGTGCATAACTATATCCTAAGCAATTGAGGTAGACTCACTTCCTCCTATCATACATTTTGACAAAGAAATGATAGAGACTACACTCGACTAATAAGGTTTAGAGAGGAATGTATATCCTTAACTACTAATAACTTCATAAGCAATGTGATACAAGACGCTGCATCGAGTGACAAAAAAATCATCGCTAATGTTCCCTTATGTTGTGCCAACCAGGGTTTTTGTTGCCGACCGGTGGCCGGTAACCGCCGGCGAGCGGACAGCCGGTAACCGCGGTAACCGGTCCAAACCGGCCCCAAACCGAACGGTTCGCATTTTGAATTCAAACGGCGTAGTTCAAACGGTTTGGGGTCGGTAACCGGTCGGTTAGGGCCGGTTACCGACCGGTTTGGGCCGGTTACCGACGGTATCGCCCCAAACCAAATTTCAAATTTGAAAAAAATATCGAAAATGCTGAAAAAATTCCTAAAAATAGTTCATGATTTATAGAGTCGAATGGTGTACAAATTTTTCAAATTGGAGTTCGTTTGCTATTTATTTTGACGCGTACAAGTTTGGAAAAAAATAGAAAAGATCCTTTTTCTTTTTTTTTTCAAACTTGTACACGTCAAAATAAATAGCAAACGAACTCCAATTTGAAAAATTTGTACACCATTCGACTCTATAAATCATGAACTATTTTTAGGAATTTTTTTCAGCATTTTCGATTTTTTTTTCAAATTTGAAATTTGAATTCAAACCGGTACCGAAACTGAACCGGTCCCGGCCGGTTTGTCGGTAACCGACCGGTTACCGCGGTAACCAAACGGTAAGAAAAACGCTGGTGCCAACCCCCAACTCGAAGTCCCCTCCCAGCCCTAGCCGACGTCCGATGCTCACACCCCTCTAGCTCAGTCAATTAAGTGACGACCCCAGACTGCCAACTGATTTCCAACACTTGTGATCGTCGTCGCCTACCTGACGGTCGCTTGCTCGCCTCTCGACCGCCCCCTGCAAGTCGCGGAGCCTCCTGCCCGAGTGTCCACTTATGTGGCCCGGCCAGGCCGGATACCCAGGCTTCCTACAGGCAAAGCACCTGTGGCTTCTGTTGGCCTCTTTGAGACGCTCTAACGTTAACAATCAAGCAACAACGGCAGAAAATAAAGAAAGAAAAGGAGTCATGGAGCCATCCATAGCGCCTAGCTTACTACGCTCAGCTGGGCAACACCTCTCCTCGTATAGTACAACCAGCTGCGGCCGGTGCCCGTGGTGCCGAGACCGACGGCTAGCTGTGAAGTCGGATGACTTTCCGAGGGGCTTTTTGGAATCTGACCATTATGGGAAATGGGCTTCGCCAGAATGTCATCCCACAAAGAGGTTTCGTCAGATCACCATTATGAAACGTGGCCATCCTACTAAAATGTCATCAGAGACCTTTGGATTCTTTTCTTCCTTTTTTGCCCATGTGCTTTTCTTTTTCCTTTCTCAGGCTGTTGCTCGGACAGAAAGAAGCCAGCCTGAAACGAATCGAGCGAGCGCGTGCTTCCGTCGTCCTCTACCGAGCGAGGAGCGCGAGTCGGCGAGCTCTCCCTCGGTGAGTTGGAGCCCTCCCACGGCGGCCTTAATCCCACGGCCAAGTCCCCCACTGTGGCATGCATCTCCCCGCACGCTCCCTCTCCTTTGAGTGTTGTCCTCTCCAGCGTGCCCGCCTCAGCCTCCATGGATGAATTTGATAGGATTTAAATTAGAGCAATCTTCATCCCCATGAATTGAGTACATGCTTCTCCATGGCCGGCCTTGGTGGCGTCGCTGTTGTGCTGCATTCCATGGCCGTCGACCGGCGTATGGGAGATTGGGAGACCCTGCTGTACTCCATGGCCGGCAGGGGCGTCACTGCAGTTGAGCGCAGGCTGTGGGCGCGTTGGATACTAGGGGCATGGAGGCGCTGGGTGGGCTCGCCATGGCTAGGTGGCTCTCCGTGGGGGCACTCACCATGGGTGGCTGCGTGCATAGCACAGCGCCAGCATGCCACTGTCCGTTCCATCCCAGCGACAGAGCTGCGAAAGAGAAAAAAGAAAGGGGCAGGGGCAAAAGAGGGAGAAAAGAGTCCTAAAGGCATCGGATGACATTTTAGTAATGGCGAAGCCCCGTTGCAGGATGACATTCTAACGAAATCCATTTTTCATAGTGGTCAGATTCCAAAAAGCTCCTTCCCGAGTGCCGGGGGCAGTGCGGATACGGGTCACCAGCAACTACATGGGTTGAGAGACCGAGATGAGCAAATGAGAGCGACCGAGGAGACCTATTACTACTCATGTTTGCAGTTGGTGGACTGTCACCTCTTGTGCTCATTAAAATGGGAAGGTGTGGAGAGTTAAACACCAAGGATATCACAATGAAAACGCTTGAACGACGCGCTCACACGCGCAGAGTAGCGATATGTACAAATATAGCTGTGCAGCCTGGTGTGTGCACGATGAGAACCAGCACAGCTACCTAGTCCGATCGAAGCAGATCCAGCACAGTGTAGGTGCAGCAGCGACAGTGCCCTGCCGCGCACGGCGCGCAGCTGTGCAAGGGAACAGCCGAGCAAACTCCGTCTCCGTGCCCGTGGTCCACGACACGAGTCGACGGCCGGCCCACCCGCAGCCGGCACGGCAACGGCAGGTCGCAGCGCCTCTGCCGCGCGGAACACACTGATCGGCCGGATCGAGCCCGCGCGGCGGCGGGGGACAACGGCGCATTATTGTTGGCAACCCGTGACCACGAGCAGGCAGGCACAGGTCCCTTTTCTTTTCGCGTCCGTTTGGCCGGACTCACCCGGCGTCCATCGAGAGGAAGAAGGAGATGCCGAGCCGAGGCAAATTAGCGCGGAAAGGGCCGAAAGCGCCCAGGCAACCACCGTAACCACCGGCGTCGACGGGCACGCTGGAGATGGCAGATAGCACCGGTACTTGAAGTTGCAGCTGGCGGCTTGGTATATATACATAGTACATTGTCAGGTAGTAGCCGACTTCACTGTTGGGAGTTTAGCAGTGTGGCCTCGTGCGATGTTTTCCTTTCTGGGAACGCAACAGAAAATCTTGCAAAATTGAAGAGCTAAGTTTATATATACTCTGGAAAATCACTAGATAGAAAAAAAGGGATTATTTCATAGTTTATCCTGTTTCTTTTCAAGATTTTTTCCCTATCCAAATCGATTGTAATCGAGCTGATCGAGGGCGATGAGCCGATGACAAAACCATGGGTTTTGATAAGGCACTTCTGGACCACGATTTCTGTAATTCTATTTTGTAGTACTTTATTCTATCCCGTACGGTTTTATATAAGTTATATGTCGACTTCTCGTCGGTTGTTGAAATAATAATGCGCTCCAAGTTGCCTAGTAACGACGAAATGAGTCTATTTTAGTTTTCACGTTTTTCCTTCCAACATTATTACCTGTAAGATATACACAGGGAAGAGGGAACTTGTATTATCCTGGGAGGAAGGAATTCATGGTGCCTGGGAGTTGAGGATGAAATCATCTCGCCATCGCATGGTCAATGACAGTTAGGTCGATGTGCTTGTTTGTACATAGGTACAAGTACAAATAGCAATATTGCATTAGTCCAAGGCCCAGAGTGTGCAATATAATCTTCACTCTACAGTACTCCTTAGCCAGGTCTATGCGTAAAAGTGTGTCGGTGAGTTGGCTTTCAGTTGAGAATGAGCACGGTGAAACCTGTGTGATTCGTTCCTGGTCACCAATCACCAGGTAGCCAGTCTACTGCTATAGTGACAACACAAAAAAGCACCGAGAAAAGGTGAATGTAGCCAACCCCCTAAGCTTGATTTGTTCTCTTAAATTAGTATAACTAAGTCATAAATTCATCATTAATGTCTAGTTCTAGTTATAAACCTTCCTTACTTAGTTCTTATCCTGGATCCGCCACTGGTCATGTAGATGCCAAACTTGCACAGTGTACATAGAAGTGATACTGAACGTACCACTTTGGTATCACCTGAAGGAGCTGGTCAGGTTGAGGACTGAAAAGGCAGCGGACTGCAAAGATTTGTTATAGCTTAGCTCAATATACTATCAAATCGAAGCACCATTGCTCGATCAAATGCATCCAATTGTTTTTGATCAATCAATACTCAATAGCTCGGAGCATCAGACAAGTCCACCTCTCCAATTATTTGGATCTGGATACTGCATAATTGCATATATGGACAGTCCAACAGGAAACATGACAAGATCCTCGTCTGAAACTGAATCAGCCCCAGGCGAAGGACAGTAAATACCGACCAGCCAAAAGAATTACAGTACAATCCTTCCTTTCACATAATTCAGAGAGCACTGCAGTTACGTGGAAAAAGAAAAAGAATTCGGTGCTGACTGTCCTTACGAGGCCGTCGTACTGACTGTGAATTGCCATCGCAGGAAAGATCACTCTTTGCCGCTCACAGGTCCCAACTACCGAGCCTTTCTGTCCGGCCAGAGTGAGGTGTTCAATGCAAGCAGCAAGCGTGGACCAGGTCCCGCCCTGCCGCTGCACCTGCACCTGTGCGGGCGTTTATTAGCTTGTTCGCTTGGCATTTCAGCCGGCTTAAATCCAGACAGAACAGTATTTTCTTTCACAAGAAATCAGCCAGCAGTGCATAATCCTATCAAACGAACATGACGTATATAGATACCACAGGTCCTGACGGCCATGCCACTCCGCCCACTCGAACGCGCCGTCGCGGTCGCGCTCCCGACCCTCCCGCACTATCCGAATCCTATTCGCGGGGAGACTTGGCAGGAGACACCGCGCGGAACCTGAAAGGCGCAGGAGCCACGTCCCACGTGGTTTCTTCCTCTCGTCTTCTGCCACCGACGCTCGGTTCCCGTGATCAGAAAGAATCCGGGAAAATGGCAGGTCCAGCACGCGCTGTTGCTGCTCTCCTCTGCTTCTTGGTTTCCTGCGCTGCGCTCGTGGAGAGCCGTGGCGGAGCCAGTCGGCACCGGCAGGACCTCGATGTCGGCCTCGGCAGCGGCAGCGGCATCGGCATCGGCATCGGCATTGGCGGCAGCCCTTCGTCGCCGTCGCCGTCGTCGTCGCAGCCGCGGCCATGCGACTTCGAGAACGAGCGGCTGTACAGGGCGTACCTGGTGATCCAGCAGTTCCGGAGCACGGTGACGTGCGACCCGATGGATGTCACCCGGAGCTGGAGCGGCACGGACCTGTGCGGCAGCTACAAGGGCTTCTTCTGCGAGCGGCCGCCGAACGTGACGGACCGGACCATCGCGTCCGTCGACTTCAACGGCTACATGCTGCGAGCGGACTCTCTCCATGGCTTCATCAACAGCCTGCCGGACCTGGCGCTGTTCCACGCCAACTCCAACGACTTCGGCGGCGCAGTGCCGGCGCTGGGCGGCCTGCAGTACTTCTACGAGCTGGACCTGAGCAACAACAAGCTCGCGCCGGCCACGTTCCCGACCGACGTGCTGGGCCTCACCAACGCCACCTTCGTCGACATCCGCTTCAACAGCTTCTACGGGGAGCTTCCCGCCGGCGTCTTCTGCAGGTTTTCGAAGGTGCAGGCCATCTTCGTCAACAACAACCAGTTCTCCGGCAGCCTCCCGGACAACATCGGGCAGTCGCCGGTGAACTACCTCTCCCTCGCCAATAACAGGTTCACGGGGGAGATACCCAGGTCCATCGCCCGCAACGCCGGCACGCTGCTCGAGGTGCTCTTCCTCAACAACAGCCTCGGTGGCTGCCTACCCTACGAGCTTGGACTGCTCGAGAGGGCCACGGTCATCGACGCCGGCACCAACCGCCTCACCGGCCCCATCCCGGCGTCGTTCGCGTGCCTGCGCAAGGTGGAGCAGCTCAACCTGGCGGACAACCTCCTGTACGGCGAGGTCCCCGACGCGCTCTGCCGCCTCGCCTTCGGACACCTCAAGAACCTCACGCTCTCCGGCAACTACTTCACGTCGCTCGGGTCCTGCTGCTGGGACCTGATCAAGGAAGGGAGGCTCAACGTCGACCGCAACTGCGTCCAGTGGGCGCCCAACCAGCGCTCGCACGACGAGTGCGCCAAGTTCCTCCACCAGCCCAAGACGTGCCCCGTCAACACCTACCTGCCGTGCCGTAGCAAATCCCACAGTTCCAGCGAGCCGGCCGGCGCCGTCGACGCGGCGGCGGCGGAGTACAAGTACCGGACCTACTCGGCGCTGCATCCTTGAGCTGAGGGCACTGCACAGATTGATAAAACGCAGAGCTAGCAGCGCTATGCGTCTCGTGAGCGTGAAACGACTGATCAGTGATCACTCCGTCTGGCCCGTTGTGCTCGGCGGGTTGTGTTGTGTGCCTGTGTAGCAACGACGTTGAATGTTCCCCTTCGCTCATAATCAATCCACGGTTCAGGCCCACCTAGCTAATTCAGATGCATCGTGCTCGGATGCAAACTGATCAGTCCATGAATCCACGTATTCTAGACTTAATTTTGTTGGTCACCGATCCACACACACAAAAAAAGTTCTATATATAGGTTCATGGGCTAGCTCTCTTGCATCCCTAATTATATATGTGTGTCCACAATGAAAGATTACTTGGTCATTGGTAAACAGTTTGCATCAAGAAAACACTATTTGAAAAGCTAGTATAAAACCGTCGAGACTATGCAGCTTGCATCAAATAGTCACAAGAATTCTGGGACGATTGGGTCGAGGTACGGGGTCGAGGGACGTGGGTCGACAATTCAAAAAATTATAGTACAAAAGAGGTATACCTCTATGGAACGAGAACCAAACATTTGGTACGTGAACCCAAAGATTTTGGATCGATGATCCGGTACGAAGCCTAGAGAGGAAGGTCGTAAACTAATTATCTTTTCCTTTTTTAAGACTTATAGATGGAAATCTTTTGCTACATACGACACTAATTAAGGAACAAATAAAAAAATAGAGTAAGACCCATATATCAGCCCAAAGCGTGAGTCCCAGGCAAGCAGGAACCTTATCCTTGCACCTTGCTCGATCTGTCCTGGCACGCCGGCGGCTGCTCTCTACTCTACGACTCTACCTCTCCCGCATCTCTCTCTCATGGAGTCACGCCCACTGCTGCCCGCAAACGCCGTCGTTCCTTCCCCACCGGCAAACTCCGCCCGCGCCGCCGGTCGCCGCTCCTCCTTCCCCACCAGTGAACTCTGCCCTGCACAAGCACACGTCCGCCGGACGCCGCTCCTCCCCCGCCGGCACCCGACAGCCTCTACCCAGCGACGCTGCCTTGAACCCGAGCTGAATGGGTGCACGACCCGACCAAGAATGGGACGCCGACCCATCTCGTCCCCGTACCTCAATTTGGGTCGGTGAACCTGGTACGTGGTTCGCGGCTTCGACCCTGAACCCTGTGACTATTCAAGACACTCTTTGAAAAAAGAACAGTAAGATATAAAGCAAACATACTAATGCATGCATGACTATGAGGCTCAATAAGCAGAAGCTTTCATGCCCAACACTTGACTGCTGTGCACTTCATAGAACACATTACCTTCCATATATGTATGACTCTTGCACAAACTGCTAAGATATATATTAGCAGGAACCGAAACATCAAACTCAGATGAAGGAAAATATGACAAGTAGAAAACTATTCATCGGACAACTAATTATATATGACGCACCTTCTTGCATCAGAAATTAAAAGACCAAGCATCACATGCAACTATATGGGAAAATTGTCACCAAATATTATTAGGAATTGAACAAAACACATCAGCCTCCAGTTTAACAAACGGCAAGGAGATCAAATCACACAAGCAAACATCAACAAGCTAAGTAGATAGTTCATGAAAATGGAGCATCATCAAATGGTTTGATGCAACACAAATGTTCTTGCGCATTTATTTTTAAACAACAACATTACAATTTGTAGATTGGTTGCTATCATGCAAGCTCTCAGGAAAAGCTCTTCCCCATAATTAGAGAAAACCAAAGGGCATCTTATCCATCTCATAGAGTATGGGTTGGTATCTATGAGTAAAAGCCCCCCTTCCCCTTCTCCTTTCTCTTCCTCTTCCCCTTCCCCCAGTGCTAATAGCCTTGCTCCTGCTAGACGGCCGTACAACTGTTTATTCAAATATGAGGTAAATAGTAAGATATATCAAGTATAGCACTATATCTCCATTTAAATGTAATAGACAATTATTTTCAAACCACATTATTGACACAAAGAAATACATATAAAATCTTTCAAGTATATGCATAAAAGCAGAAACAATGCATAGTTCGAAAATCCATACCACTACTTCCAGCACCATCAGAATCCAATTCCCTCTGCAAGACCAAAGAACATACCAAAACAATATTTAGTATTGGACAACATTTTTCTAAACACCGACGGTACATAAAAGATGTAATCTTTCTTTACAATTTATTCACTTGTGCTTTTATTGCAACCAAACACTGCACTAAACAATAGATGCAATTAAAATTTGAAGGTTCTATCTACATACTTCAAACAATTAAAGCACAAAAGGGAATAATCTACCAATGGGTAAAACTACAAGTATCGATGAAGTTTTCTAGCAAAAAGTGGCTACCTTTTTCTGTAGTTTGCTTCCATTGAACATATCTGGTCCATTTGATGATATATCTAGAAACAAGTCACCTTCAGTTTTAGAGCAGAACTTCTTGTAATCCTGATGAGAGTAAAACTACAGGTCAATTAAAAATGTTACTAGGTTTGGGGTTTTGGAGCAACCATTTGCAAGTGAAATCAAGCTAATGGTGGATGAACCCTATACATCACAACTTATCAAGCTAGTAAAACATAGATGGGGTACCTTGGGAAAAGCAGTGCTCTCAAGAGCACCCGCAACCACCATTGCCCCCTCATGAGGCGCAAAAGAGGAGCAACACTTGGGGAGAGCCATATGAGCTTGATCCTCCTCTTTCAGATCTAGATCGGTGCCCTGAAACTTACCTTTCTTTGGATCAAGTTCTTCAAAGGCACTGTCTTCATCATCAATACATGCCAAGTCTAGATCGTTGCGAGCATCCTCCGCCATGGCTTCGGACTGGAAGAGCCTAATCGACTCATCCCTTGGTGCATCAAAGGTGGTTGTAGGGGCCATGATGGTGACAAGCGCATGCGCTGAGTGGGAGGCGGCTAGGGCTTGCGCCCCGACACCGGAGCTAGCCGCTATGGGCACAAAGGCCGGCGGCGGGTGCGTTGGGTGAGTGTTGGTCGGGGTTGGTGCCTGAGTGCTCTCGATCTCGCTCATGTTTTTTTGCCTCTGTGATCGATTTTGAGTTGTGAAAATATTCCATGTCTGCCTACTAGTAAATCGCTACCGATGGCTAGATATAGCCAACATAGAGCATTTAATGCTTTGGTTGCTTAATGGTCAAGGGAGGCCTCAGAGGAATAATTCAACCAAAAAATATTGTTTAGATGGGCACCATATGACTAGTTGGATCTAAATGAACGGTGAAGATCTAGCTATCTTTGTGCCAAAGTGGATAGAGATTTTGAGGAATTAAATATTGTTATTGGTGATGAACTACATATACACTATTGATTACAAATTTGGCATTCTTTACTCATAAATAGTAAGATTCTAGCTATGAGTAGAAGATAGGCTAAACTTGACTGCAGGGACAGTAGAGCACCACAAAAGGTAGTTATGTATATTGTTTCCATCTGAATCAAAGCTATGCAGTGACAACTATAAAATTGCTAAATGGAGATGTGTTCTATATGGAATATATTTTTTTATATTTTTTTCTATATTACACTAAATAAATATATGCCAACAATAATTGAGGTCATCATATAATGATATAACTAAACATTTCTTTCATCATCTTATTCATTTATTCCTTTTAGGTACACACAATTTTGTATTCTATCTATTCTCTTATTTTCTCGATGGACCTACCACTGGTGTTAATGTTACTTAATACTATGGCAGATTTGAGCCTAAGGCCACTTGTGCAATGGCCCTTGGTGTGGCCCATCAGCAAGAAAAGCACAACACACCTCGAATGGGAGAAATGTTTAAAACCAAATTTGTAGATCTTGTAGATACACAACTTATAGTTGATAAAATTTTCATTTGAATTAGTTCAGGGTTTCAAATATTTATTTTAAAATCAGGTAAAAATGGTTATGAGGGAATGCATGTACTCTTAATTTAGAAATGACTTTATGGTACAGTGGCCAAGGCAGCTTTGTGCGAAGCCAGAGATCATGGGTTCGAACCCCCCATGGCCTTTATGCGTGGATGATTCACGTGAAAATCGTGACTTGTCGGAGCCTCCCTAGACTAGAAAAAATAGCAACTTTAAATCGGGTGACTTGTGAATTCTAGGCACCTCCACGGAGTAGAAAAAAATTATTATTTTTGTCCAATTTATTTTTTCTAGAAAACTATTTGTATAAGCAATATTTCAAGCCCAATCTAGAAACTCAATTTCTAAAGACGCCAAATGTTGTCATCCGCCTACAGATCTCATTTCTAGCGGCGCGGCTAGGACCTGCCTCTACAAATTGCATATTTTTCAAAACCTATGCAGCCTAGCCACCTCTAAAAAGCATCTCTGTAGTAGTGTTCTATCTTCTTGGTGTATTAAAGGCGTGTTTGGTAGGGATTATTCCTAGCTTCACAAAGCTGAAAACTAGCTCATCCTACCAAACGCTCCTCCACTCGACCGCTTCACCGCTGAAGTCACAGATATCACGCTCCTGCACTCGAACCGCTGAAGTCACATATATCACGTTGAGAGAAGGGAAGATGGAAATTAAAGAAGAAGTTGAAAATGTATCTTCATCCAACTTCTTCCGATACACATGGATTTGCCCCTAGCCCAACTCAGGAGATGATGTGATTGTGAAGGGCAAGGGGTCACCCGAGCTAGAGCCAACACGAGGGCAGAGTGCCACAAGGCCGCCGGCGCAGGGGTGGAGGTCACCATGTAAAAATATATTCTATGATAAATATGATGATACTAATTTGATATCATAAATCTTAATGTTTTTTTCTAAAAAATATGTCAAAACTTAAAAGGTTAACCTATAATAATTTTAAATTTTTATTTATTCAGAGACAGAAAGAGTATAACAATAATAATGTTAGTTCTAGACTTCAACTTACTTCTAGTTGACGTTATGATCTCAGCGGTATCTGACGTTGGTGGGATTTTTCATTGGTATTTTATTATAATTCTGGTGATCTTTTGGTGCTATTAAACCAATTTTTCTTAGATTATGTGGTGAAAATGATATCTCCCACCGGAGCAAGTACAATAATAACAATTCAAATGGAAGAAATCTTCCCTTGACAAAGAATAACCAAAATCGAAAAGAAGAAATCAGTTACAACTATCACTCGATCCAATCACGCAATCAGCAAACGAGGTATTCCAAATTGCACAGTGCCAGTCCAGAAAAGACCAATTTTTGACAATGTGCAATACCGATTGATAGAGAGAAGTGATGTCTGTCGATCATTATTGGGGTGGCCGGTAGTAGCTGTAGGCGCTGTAGAAGGTCTGCGCCATGGTGAGCAGCAGCAGGAAGACAGCAGCGACGACGGAGACGATCGCCCATGGGTTGCTGAAGTAGTTGTGCTGCAGGCTGGCCACCCACGTGCTCCACTTGTAGTCGTAGTACCTGTTCACCTGGTCCGACAGCCCGGAGAGGTAGCTGTCGTTGATGTCGAACACCACCTCCTCGCAGAGGCGGTTGAAGAGGTCGGCCACCTCGGCGTCGCTGCCGAGCCAGTGCTCTATGATGCCGCGGTCGTGCAGGTACTTGACGTCCTCCGCCGAGTTGATGAGGTTGTCCATGAAGATGGCGTAGGAGGTGATGTTGTTGCCGCCCGGGGTGGCGATGTCCATGTGGCACTGCTCGAACGCTATCAGGTTCAGGAACAGCAGTTTGGAGCCGTCGTGGACGAGGATCCTCGGGATGTGGAGCACGCCGTCGTCGAACTTGATGTCCCAGAAGCGGTCCGTGTTGTGGCGGAGGCACCGGATGCCTGCCTCCCGGAGCTCCGACACGCAGTGCACGAACTGCTGCCGCCGCTTGTCGGCCACTCGCCGTAGCCCGGACCACTTCTTGAGCCACATCCGCGCGGGCGTGGGCTGCAGGCCGGCGCGCAGGAGGCTTCGTCGGAACACGTCGAGGCAGTGGAGCATCGGGTCCGACAGCGGGTCGAACGCCGCCGTGGACGACTCCAGCATGGAGCGGTCCTTACGGAGCAGCGGCGCGTCGGTGGGCATGAGCGGGTCGAAGAACCGCACGGCGAGGCTGGCGACGGCGCCGGTCTGCTCGGGGCAGCCGACCTGGATCCCGAGCAGGAGGTCGAGCACGAAGAGCGGCACCTGGTTCTCGAGCAGGATCATGTCGTTGCGCACGGCGTGCATCGCGCCGCGCATGGCGAAGACGGGGTCGTGCCGCGAGTAGCCCAGGTCGTCGACGAATCCCTTCCCGCCGTCGAGCGCGCCGCGGAACAGCTCGAGGACGAAGGTTCCGTCGAGCACGAGGCACTCGGCGAGCTCGTTGCTGCCCATCCCGGCGGCGGCGCCCTCGTAGCAGGAGCGCGCGCGGTCCTCCAGCGCGCGCACGGCGGCGAGGTAGGCGGTGACGTCGTGGCCCGTGCGCTTGAGCACGTGGTGCAGCGCGCGCCACTTGTGTCGGTCCATCTCACGGAGGCGGCGCCGGCCGTGGTGGAGCGGGCCGATGGACACCACCTGCGGCGTGTAGGCGCGCTCGTCGCCGTCGCGGAGGCACTTGGGCACGCGGTACACGGAGAGGCGCGCCCAGGGGCAGGCCGCCTCCTCAGCGCGCGCCTGCGCCAGCTTGCCGCGGATGGAGACCACCCATTCCGAGTCCTGCGGCTTGGGGCTGTGCGCCGGGGACAGCACCCGCGACCGGGTGGCCGGGCCCGGGTGGTCCTGGAGGAACGGCTGCGGCGACGCGTCGCCGTTCGTGAGCCGCAGCGGCAGGTCCCGCGTCTGCCGCTGCGGCGGCGGGGACTTCTGGAGGTTGGCGTCCACGGCCTCCCTGAGCTTGATCGTGATCAGGTACCAGCTCAGGACTTCCTTGTTGAAGACGGCGACCATCGGCGGGCTGGCGGCTGGCTGTTGCGTCTCGTGGCTGCCAAGTCTCTCTGGTCCTGGGCCTGGGGCAGAGAGAGCAGGCAAGGCAAGAAATGATGTGCAAGCGATGTGCTGCCGCTGCGCCGGCGATGATTGGGCTGCGTGCTAAAATCTGTCTCGTGTTGCTTGTCTGCGCTAAAATATTCGGACTTGGAACGTGTAAACAAAGACAAACGCAGGAAATATATGTGACACTTGTGATTTGTGAAGCTATCTCAGCTACCCGAACAAGCTCGTCTTCTTGCTGCAAGTAGAATGGCTTACTGTTCGCAAAAAAAAAAAAAAGAATGGCTTACGAATCATGTGTGGATCGCAGGTGGAAAAGGCTGAACTGACACCGTACGTAGATCGACTCTGGGTTCAGAAAAAAACGAAGCTTTCTGGATGCCGGTTCCTAGCCGTTGCGGCCTCGCCGGCCTGGAGCGTCAGCGGCTGTGCCGGCATCGAGCATTCCAGCCAGAGCAAAGTAGTGGGTCGCAGCACCTCGCACGACTGCCTTCCCGGACCCCAACCCGTCGGCGCATCGAGGAGCATTTCAGAGTGCAGGCGACCACACGACTTGGCACATGCCACATGGTAATCAGAAACGGTATCGTGATTCGTATGCTGCACGCCCCACCGTTGTGACAGAAAACAGAGGAGAACGCGCGCACACACACACACACACAGTCAGATTGCCACCACAAACTAGCACGTTGGCGAGGCTCATCATCAGTGGCTCAGTGGTGCCCGCGTCCTGCGCGCTCTGACTTGGCGCGGACACGACCAGGCTGGCTGGAAGGCTGGACAATAAAGAATGCCGGTCCAGATTTCAGCTGCTTGCATGATCTATATCTGACAATAATGGGTGTACATTAGCGTGTCCCGTGTGGGCTTCAGATTTGGGGTGTGGATGCTTTAGCATCGTCGAGCTCGAGCTACAGATTTTGTGTTTTATCATGCTGCTGCTGCTGATGATGATGGACAGATGGAGTTAGCTGGCCTTTGCATGCTGGTCTGGGCCGTGGGCCGTACATGCACTGCTGCACCCGGGGCGATAACAAATGCCAAAAGATTTGTCGAGGATCGAGCGATTCAATGGGGAATCCTTAGTTTAAGTTCTATATATAATAAACAGTTATATATTAGAAGCCTAGCCTTAGTTTAAGTTTTATGTGTATATATAAGCCATTATATTAGAAGCTTTTAGGCATACAATGCCTCTATTTCAAACATGGCAGAACACACACTTAAGGTCTTGTCTAGATGTGTATGTATTTTTTTTTTCAAACCACATGTGTTGGAGTAGAACTTAGTTTAATTACACTCTAATCCGCTTCGATACATGTGGAGTAAGGTAAATACATAAACATCCAAACAAGCCGTAAGCAATGTTTGAATGTAGTATATTGGGGTGAATTAAAGTGTAAGTTAAACTAGATTTCACCACCACATATATATAGATTAAGGTGAATCTGACAACATCCAAAACATAGTCTTAAGTTAGAAGTCAAGCCACCGAGGCAAAGCAGCTGCTGGTAGAATATACTACCTCTATTCACATAGAAAATACAATTCTAGTGCACTGCCAAGTTTTTTTTTCTTTTTTTTTGAAAAGGGAATATATTAATATTCCAGCCTCTGCATCGACCAATGCATATAGTTGTTTCTTAAAACAAACGAGACCATTGCGGCCTACACACACTCAAACACAAAGAGTTTAACCAAAGTAAAAAGGAAGAACTTCCAAACTTGATATCTAAATAGCAAGTCTATTACTTTGACTAACTATAAATAAAAAATATTGATAAGTATTATTAGATTTGTTTTCATATCATAACTTTTTGGGTCATAAACATAATTATTTTACCTATTTAGTCAAAACTTTAGACAAACTAACAAAGAGTACACCTAGAATTGCCTTTGCAAGCAAATCAACGTTAATCAGTTGAACGGCACAGGTGATGGCATATTCAATGAAGATATCATGTCCACCTCACAATTACCACTACCAGGGCCACCACATGACCACTCAAAGGAAGGCACCATTTGATACGCGTATAAAATATCAACAGATAGAAAACATCTCGTCAAGCACTCACGGGCGATGATGCCAGATAGGGACGAAGTTTCAGCTAAACTGAGCAATCGACCTGAAGTGAACGTACTTTGGACAGTTTGGGCAGTAGTCCTGGTCCACTCAACAAATATAATGTTTTGTTTGGCTGATGGTTTCAAAATACTATGGGGGTGTTTGGATCCTCTTGGCAAATTGACAAATTGGTAAAAGAGTAAATTTGTCATTGTGGCAAATGACAATTTTTTTTACTTTTTTACCATTTTTTGTTTTGTATGTTTAGATTTATTTGCTAAAAAGTAGCAATTATTTTATTTTTTTGCCAATTTACCAATTTGCTAAGGGATCCAAACACCCTCTATATCACGACTGATAAGCTGGATCGAAGCAAACAAGCAGGTAACATTGAGATACAGCTAGGAGCCTGAGGTACAATTAACGGAAGCAACTGCCAAAGATGCTCTCGCGCAGACAGCATAGACACCTGATCTGACGCAACTTTTGGCAAAGCACATCCATAGGCCCGGCTTAAAAGACAGGAAATTTCCTATATTCCTATATTTTTCTGAATTGATTCATATGAAATTTGTACTATATAATTATATTTCTTTTTATGATTTTTTCAAATGGCACGTGAATTCGTGTTCCTACGTCCTACACCTTGTGCTTTCAGAAGTGGCAACCGGTAAAGCTCATTTCCTCGGCGCCCAACCATAAATGCATACTACAGACAGTTCTTCCCCTAGTTTCCGTGGCAAAGTAGAGAATCCGAGGTGAAACCACGAAAGCACGAGAATTGGACAAAACCCGACAAGCTTCACGTTTTGAGTTTAATGACGCCCAGGCATCTGGGTAGCGGGTACCCGACGAGACCCCCAACGGCATTTACGCAAGACGCCCAACAACAGCAGACGGCAGTGGACAGATCCTGTGGCGTAGCTGTTCATGTCCACAAATTGCAGAGCATGACCCGCAAAATTCTAAACTGAACTATGCCTGGACAAGTTTAGCATTGCTCCTAGATTATATATGCCAGTCTTGCTTGGTGTGCTCATTACGTAATTTAACTGTTGTTTCGGCAAACTCATACTTGACCAACAACTCAGCATATGCTCCCAGATTACTAGTTGGCAGTGTCAGAATAAAAATTCCAGCGAGATTTCTTTCTGGTTCCTTGATCGCTACGGAGTACGTCCTATGAGCGTGAAGCTTGAACGGTGTTTTGGCATAACTCATGAAAAAACCATGTAAATCAATGCACTCCAATCAAGCACAGAGAGATGCAGCATAAACTACCACTAACACGGCAACACCTATGCAAGTGTCAAACACAGGATAAATCCATGATTTACTCAGAATTCTACGAGGCGAAACAGGTTATCAAGCTTGGTCGTATGGAATCCTGCAATAATTCGAGACACAGAAAAGTCCCGCATTTATCTTAAAGTATTGTCATCGGTAATCCTCAGCAACATCGTGAACCCAGAAGCAACTAACTAAAGGAGAAACACCTTACAAAATAAGTTTAGCATTTTTAACATACAACAGCTACAAATGTAGTTCCGATTCAACTTGCTACACTGAAATTAAATTGGTATATAATGCAAGGCATCAAATACGTAGACAACCTCAAGTACACGCATTCTAGTTTATTTGTAACGATATCCTTCGCTATCAGCATAACAACCACCTCTGCTAAGCAACAGCACATCGTTATCCAAGAGTAACATCAGAAAGCAGCAATGGCGATGATGTATGCATCATGGGTTTTTGTTTGCAACCATTTCATTGGGATAACGTGCAACACGAAATTAGATAGAATTCAAACACATGTTTCCTTCAAACCTAACACAGAAGGAAGCACTATACTATTACCAGTGTGCATATATTTCAATGGTTTCGTCCAGCATCTACAACCACCATACCTCTATGTCCCAGGATAATAGTTTATAGGGGTTGTAGCACCCAATTTCTCAACTCCAAGCAGTAATAAAACCAAAAACAAACAAAGAAAATGAATAATTTAGATATGATTGGAACATGTTCATGGTAAACGAAGCAACACAAGAGTAAAATTAAGTAATAGAGCATTGATAAAACTAATGCTGCTGCGATTAGCCCAATAATCATGAAGAAACATCCATAGACGGTTATCTTCCACGGACCAGATATTGCAATGAAATAAGCTTAGGAAACATGAATGCGTGATTAGATAAAAGCTGTAAAAAAACAGTTCATTAGTTTCCATCTCACATCATGGTTGCGGAGGATTGCCAAACCTACGCCGGATAGCTGACATGACACTCCTCATCCTGTTAATGGTATGAGTCGATGATTGTGCGCCAGAGGCATTGGTCGGAAGGTCCATGCCTGCCATTTGATCGCTCAGCTCAGCAATTTGTGCCTGTCCATTCTCCTGCACACCATTTTCGCTAGCGCTCCCAGCCTCATGATCCAACACAATATCCAAGCTGATGGAAAATGACTCGCCCCTAGTAACCTTGAGGTTCTCAATGCACTCGTATGACACTCCACGGCATCTCTTCAGCTTCACCTTGACTAAACTTGGGCAGCCCCCATTCAGTGCTTCCATCCCACGATCTGACACCGGGCACCCCTTGATGCAGAGCTTCTTGAGCGCAGCCCAGCGCTCAGCCAAGCAAATGATCTCAGCATCCCCCACAGTTTCACACCCACAAAGCGCGAGCCGTTCCAGCGACCGGCAGTGCTCACCAAGCATCCTGAGGCTCAGCACGGTGGGGTTGACCCCTATCAAAACTAGTTCCTGCAGATCTGGACATCCTCGTGCCACAGCCATGAGTCCAAAATCCCCAATCCGGTTTGTGCGCCACCCATCAACATGCAGTTTGCGGAGTTTGTGGCACTTCTCGGCGACACTGATGATGCCAGAATCAGTGCACTCAGGGGTCTTCACAAGGAACAACACCTCCAGATTGGCACAGGCAGAAAGCGCAGCAAGGCCACGGTCACCAACCTGCAGCTTCTCAAGGTGAAGCTCAACAAGGCCAGGAGCACGTGCAGTGATGACCTCCAAGGGCAGGTCCCAGGCGCCAGAGCACCGCAGTATCTTGAGCGACCGAAGGTTTGGTGAGGACGCCAGAAGCGGCACAAAGCACAGAGCGCTATATAGATCCTTGAGGCAAACCGAACGCAGGGACAAGGCCGGCGGAAATTTGATGTCCTCAGCAATGGAAGTGGTGGCACCGGCCGTGTCAGGGAGGCCGCGGAGGCGCTTGACGGAGAGGTCCTCGAGGAGGGGGCAGGACTGGAGGACGGCGACGAATGCCTTGGGTCCGAAGGTGCAGGACGCAACGGAGAGCTTGCGGATCGCCGGCGCGGCGGCGGCGAGCGAGGCTAGCCCGGCGTCGGAGAGCTGCCTGAGACCGCGGAGCTTGAGCCTGGCGAGGCGCTCCGAGGGCAGCGCGTCGGCCACCGCTGCGGCGCCGTAGTCGGAGAGGCTGTCGGCTCCCGAGCCGCGCGCGCAGCGGAGCGCGAGCTTCGTGACGGCCGTGAACCGCGCGAACAGGGCCGGGGCCGCGTTGCCCAGCGCGGCGCGGGCGTCGAGGGAGAGGCGGTGGCGCGTGGTGGCGTCGACGTCCATCCAGCGCGAGCAGGCGAGGGAGCAGGCGTTGCGGTCGGTGGGCGAGAGCGACGCGAAGACGAGCGCGAGGATCTCGTCGGGCAGGTCCTGGGTGTAGTCCCGCGCGGGCGGAGGGAACGAGGAGGAGCTGTCCCCCGCAGCGACCTGCGTCGGCGAGGTCAGCCGCAGCAGCTGCGGCGGCGGCGGCGCCATGGGGGAGAGCGACCTGCTGCGGCGCGGTGGAGAGGAGGGGCCGGATTTGGAGAGGGAGGAGGGGGAGTGACCCATGCTATGGAAACCCGCGGCGGACGGAGGAGGCGGTGGCCATCCGGGACGCGCGACGCTCGCGGGGGTAGGTGCGGGCGGATTTGCCGATCTGGGGGAGCGGGGGGACGGCGTGGGAGGGAAGGGGAAGGGGAGGCGGAGAGGATGGTAGATTGGGAGAGGTGGGGAAAGTATCGCAACCGAGACCCGAGACCGAGAGTTTATGCGGACGGCGTTATTCAGGTGGGTGCGGCGGGGATGACATTGGCATGCCAGGGCCGCAGCAGTGAAGACGGTGTGGGCCGTGGGGGGTTGGGGTTCGGGCTCTCTTGGGCTGGGCTGCGGACTAACCGTTCGTTGACGGGTTCTCTCTCTTTTTTTTGGAAAAAAAAATTGTTGACGGGTTTCGTGCGCTGGTTGAACTCACGCAGTGGAACATCTTTTGGTCTTCGTCCAAAGGGTTTATTTTGGGAAAATGTGGAAAACAGAAGGAGACAAAATCGCGTGTTGAATGGAACTTATTATTAGCTTTGGTCTTTGGAGACACCATTTTGGCCGCGAAGAGACGTGTTCGTGGCAGAAGAGGTAGTGTACCATCGTCTGGTAGAGTTGTGGAAAAAATATGGAAATCGTATAGTATTCATTCACATGTATACGGCAGTGATTCTTATATAAAACAAAAGGAGTAAAGGAGTATATACAATGATATTGATATCGTACGATCAATTTATCTATTGGTGCCTAATGCGTGGCTTGGCCTCAACCCAGATGAACACGGACGCGTCGTCGTCACAGCTCTGAAGGTAGACTGGTGTTGCGGTTCCTTCGTTTCGCTTTTTCCTGCTCTGTTTTAGTTGCCGGCTTCAGCTTTCCTGTTTGTTTAACTCTCTGCCGTCTTAATACAAAGATACGTATACTCATATGTATTCGTCAAAAAAAGGTAGACTGATACCACGAATTTAAAAGCGGGTGATGGGCTTCTATAGCGTATAAGCAGCATTGCAAGTGGGCACACGAGTTTGAAGTTTGAACACAGAAGGGCAATTCAAACACCTAGCGGCACATAAAAGCATTTCACGGGACAAACATACAGTGTGTCAGTGGTGTGTTGGGGGTGGCGGGGTGGGGTGGGGTGGGGGTAGAAAGTCGACCACAGGGTCGCCAAAGAAAAAGTCGACAACATTATGGTGGCGTTATTATTAAAAAATGACATAGAAAAGAAAACAAGAGAAGAAGTCTCCCGTCACAAAATAAGTGACGGTTTTCATATTTATAGATTTCTTCTTTGATTATTCATCTTATTTATTTTTTTATGTAAATAATAAAATAAATAAATTATTATTAAACCTTCTCTAATAAAAAACAATTCATAACAAAACAAATATATTTTTTATAAAAAAATAAATTAGACGAACCGTCTATAAATATTTTGCGCCGTAGTCTTATCTTTTGGACGGAGAATGAAAACAAGGCACACTGACGCTGTCCTGTGTCCTTGCCCCCAAATAAGCCTGAGCCGGTTTAAACGGCCAGCCACCAACCGCACGAACCAGCATTTACACCTCGCGGCGTAATTATCGTTGCTGGGCATCCAGCAGCCTAGCTTGCATCCAATT
The DNA here is from genome assembly GCA_022036555.1 of Microstegium vimineum. NCBI lineage: Eukaryota > Viridiplantae > Streptophyta > Magnoliopsida > Poales > Poaceae > Microstegium > Microstegium vimineum. The sequence continues at coordinate 35,201,980 of CM039131.1, forward strand.
CCACGCGAAACTTGACTCGCGTGCCGTACGTATGCGCGTACGTACGTCGTCGGAGCCCCTTGTACGTACCCCATACAGCCTGGCTGGTCCCGACCAGACGAAACGGACGACTTCAACAACGTACACGTATATCTCCAACCAGCTGTACAGCACGTATACATGCAGTACGTATACCCGACCCGGGGCCGATGACTTCCAGCGGAGACCCGTGCGCCGGTCAGCAGTCAGCAACTCGGCACCCTCACTTCGCCGCCGCACCAGAGACCTCACGAATTTTCGGCGGCGACGACGCGAACGGAGACGGGGACGGGCCGCTTGGTCGGCGGCGGAGGACGTACCGGCGGGCCCGCCAAGTCTCCACCGCTAGCTGGCCGGAGAGCGAGCAGGATGCGGTTGTAGTTGTAGCCGCGGTCCGCGGACCCGCCTGCGTACTACTACACGTAGAAAACTTGCTACATCTACGTGTGGACAAATAAGTTACCTCGACACAATCGGTCGTCACTCTTGACTCTTGTTTCTCCCGCTCAGACAAATTCAGATTTACAACTAGCGGTACTGAGGAATTCAGGTCTACTAGTATGTACTTTTCCACCATTTCCAAGAAGATCCCATACATGCAAATATATCGATCTTTTAAAACGTTTACTCAAACGTACTCCGCGCTGCAGCATTAATTTACTAAAAAGAAGAGCTTCTGGTTGTCCATAAACAAAAACATGAACGTCGAGAGCAACGGTATGAAAAGAAGATCGTAATCGTATTATTATTGTTAGTAAGACAAAGCTGCACCGAAAAGGAGACGTCTTCCGGTCCGGATAAGAAAAGCTGGCTGCTTTCAGCAGAATACTAGTACGATTTCTCATCAGCTTATCCGATCAACGAACAGCTAGCAGGCACCGGGTCTCGAGCAATCATTCACTCGTGAACCCAAGCAGTTTAGTGGCCGATAAGATCATCTTCTGTTATATCGGAACAGAGACCTGGAATCAATTCGATTAGAAATGTAGTGGAATAATTCTGACCGAAAATGATCAATTCCAAAGAAAGCGAACGAGGTGAATCAATTCGATTAGAAATGTAGTGGAATAATTCTGACAAAAAATGATCAATTCTAAAAAAAAAAAAGCGAACAAGGTTTAAGTGTTGCATCAAGACCCAGTTCCGTTTAAAAGATCAATCTAAATTGTCTCGAGCACTTTAGAAGACCAATTTAAAGGGGGGGGGGGGGGGGGGAATGAATAAGGACTGTCCATATGTGTGCTTCGTATGGTTTATGTTACTGACCTGAACCATAAATCCATAATATCAATTCTCCCACCTCAGAATCAATCATCTTTCCTTAGTATACCGCACGCTAATCATAGATCCACATCAAATGGCTGTAGAGATGATCCGGACCTGATTTGTTTCCCAATCTAAACTGTCTGGCCCGTGACGAGACCCAAGCGGTTTAGTGACCAATAAGTGTTGCGTCGCTGCGTCACTGAACCACCGGCCAGTTGATGATACGGAGTACCTGGGTGGGTGACGCGTCTGTGTCACCGAACCATTTCGCTTCATTCATTGAGATTTAATTAACCCTCTGCTATATAGAGTATCTTGTAGTACACATCAAGGATTATTTCCGTGACTAACTGTTTCCTTTTTTTCTCTTGGTTATTATTAGGCGTCTGTAAAACAGACGGCTTACTTTTCATTTTTGAAGAGTCGCTGCGTTCTACACCACTCATTGCTCCATTGGCTGCGCTACCATAGCAGTCCGGCCATAGACGAGAGATCGATTGCGCCTAGTGCTCTCTGTCTCACCTACCATCCAATCTCCGAATCGGAATTCGGAAGGAACCTCGCTCGCTCTACTTTCGGCCGTATGCGCCACCCATCAAAGACCACCTAATAATGGATTAGGCGCATCATATACCACTCGAATCTCGATGATCGCGTGCTCCTCTCGTAGGAAACTAGGTATTTTGTCCGTTTCACTGGTCTCTGAAAAAAGACACTGGCCGGACAAATTTGGAACCACTGCCGGCCGCTAGTCATGCTACAGTATATACCAACGGTGCTGTTCCCGTTCTGCACGATTTTCAGCTGATCTACAAGACACAAGACTGCAACTGCAAGCGAACTCTGCTAGGCATATGAATAGTCGACTGCATCAAAGATTTAAAAGATCACGGCGGCGAATCCGGAGATGATATCCGGCATCAGATGCCCTGACTGGAACCGGCGTTTGTCATGAGTGGGATACTAGGGCAACATCGTGGGCTCGTGGCGCGCGCGGCGCACCAGGCAGTCCACTGATCATGGGATGTTTTTTTCTTGGGCTTCCGTAGGGAACCGTCTGGGAACAGGTTCTTCGTGTTCGATCTTTATTATGCATGTCTGAGTCTGCGAGAAAAGGGGGTTGGTAAGTGAATGGAGTGGTGATTCTTGCAGTGTCGTTGTCCAACTGACAGCAGCGATGGGCCGGGCGTGAGCCTGAAGCATCAACTGCATAGTCGTGCCTCCCCGTTCTGTCCGTTTTCGGTGCTGTAACCTTGACGCGGGCTTTGGATGTCGACAAGCAGCGTGTTCGCTTGGCTTTTCAGCCAGCTTAAATTCAGCGGAACAGTGTTTTTCTCTCATAAGAAATCAGCCAGCAATGTATAATCCTGTCAGAACAATGCATAATCCTGCCAAACGAACAGGCCGAAGGAATTTGGGCTCTTTCTTTAGGACCAGTCTAGGAAAAGTTAAGTGCGGCATATCTTTGCCTACGGATCGGATGGACAGTGAACTGTATCAAGGTATTTCTCCTTTCTTGCCTTTCCCTGCTCCTAGTGGAGATCAGGCAGCGTTTGCTGTACATGCGGGCTTTGAAATTGGAAGTGGCTGACATTCACGAACTGGTGCCAAATCAGCTATAGCCCGTCAGTGGATACATCACTGCATGAAGTGTTCACTGAAAGAAATCCTGTTCGAATTAGAGAAAGCAGCTGATGCCATTTTTTGAATCTCTCACAGGTTTCATCCCGTTGCCTTCAGAATTTCCCGCGCATACTTATTGCAGGTTCCACGGCTACAATGTGTTATGATGCCCCATGGACGTCTCAAGAAGTCTCCACGCATTTCAAGAACCCTTCCAGGCTCTCCGCCGCCGACCCGCCCGGCGCTTCCCACGCGGCCTCCATGGTGCGCGCGATGTCCGCCGCTTTCCTCCTCATCTCATCACCCTTCACCGTCTCCCCCATCACCGTCCGCACGGCCTCAGCCACCGCCCCGCTCTCCACAGCGGAGCTCTCCAGGTTCCCGCGCGCCACCTCCACGCAGACGCCCCACTCGACCGCGAGCTTCGCGTTGAAGAACTGCTCGGCGCCCAGCGGCCAGCCGATGAGCGGCACGCCGCGGGACAGGCTCTCCAGGACGGAGTTCCACCCGCAGTGGCTCAGGAACGCGCCGGTGGACGGGTGCGACAGGATCCGCATCTGCGGCGCCCACCCGCGCACCAGCAGCCTCGCCGTTGTTGTTCGCTCCTCGAAGCCGGCCGGGAGCCACTCGGGCCTGAACGCGTCCTTCGCGTCGAACCCTAGCGGCGGGCGGAGCGCCCACAGGAAGGGGCGACCGCTCGCCTCCAGCCCCAGCGCGAGCTCCATCATCTGATCCGCGTTGATGCTGTTCTGCGATCCGAACGATATGTACAGCACCGAGCGCGGCGGGTGCGTGTCCAGCCACCGGATGATGCTGCTGTCGTCGTCGTCGGACGACGGGGCCGTCGGCGGCGCTGCGAGGACTGGACCGATTGGCCATGGCTGGACGCCGAAGCTTCTTCGGAGCATGTCGAGGCCGGAGGGTTCCAGTTCCTTGACGGTATTGACGAGGAGAGCGTCGGTCTCGCGGCAGGAGGCGATGACGCGCCGGAAGAAGGCCGTCCAGGGGTCCGACCCCGTGGCGGCGAGCATGAACCTCGGGATCTGCGTGCGGTGGAGAACGACGTCCGGGAAATCCGGCAGCAGCGGGAACTCGTCGGCGGCCGTGGCGGCGGCGTGCGGGAGGTGCTCCCACACGGAGAAGAACACGGCGTTGCCGAACGCGCCGCCGGGGAGGAACACGGCGTGGGACGCGCCCCGAGCGCGCGCGACCTTGGCCGTCCACCCGAAGAAGGCGTCGGCGACGATGCAGACTGGGGAACCGATGCCGGCGACGAACTTGTCGAACGCGGGGCGGAGCGACTCGGAGGCCCTGAAGAAGGTGATGAACTGGTGGATCTGGATGTCGGCGAGGGAGTCGGCGCCCGGGGGCAGGCCGTGGTCGGCGGGGGCGAACGGGAGCGCGTGGAGGCGCACGGGTGGGGAGGCCGGCGGGAGCGCGAGGGAGCCCAGGAGCCGCGGGGTGGAGACGAGCGTCACGTCGAGCCCGGGGCGGAGCGCCCGGAGGAGGCTTGCCAAGCGGAGGAAGGCAGGGACGTGGCCGTGAGCCAGGAAGGGGAAGAGAACGACGTGTGGACTCCCCTTCACATCCACCGCCGCCATGGCGATTGATGCGGGGAAGAAGCTGCTGGCCAAGTGGGTGGAGTTGGTTCTACTGCGGAGAGCGCCGGCCGCCGGCCGCCTGGGAGCGATGTCGCTTGTGCTCTGACGCTGCGACAATGCGCTGATCTGTTGGTGGGCACGACTTCGTCCTTTCCTAACTCTTTTTTCTTGTATGGCCATGCCAAGAGAAGATACAGGCGACTCAACAACAATGAGCAGAGGCTACAGGTGAACAACTACAAAGAGTGATTGCATATGATCGATGGTTACATATGATCTGCACTGCAGTTCATGTTGGAGCAGATTACAGAGCTGACTGCCTGACTGGTGTTACTAGTAGTATACTTGTAACAGTAAGAATGCACCGAGGCATAGAATAGAATTAACTGAACAACGAACATCAGAGTTCAGTCCTGTTCGCTCATGGTTTCTATGGCTGATAAACTGACTTTGCCTATTTTTACTGATTTATTGTGAGAGAAAAAATATTATATCATAGCAGATAAGTTAAATGAACAGGCTATTGCAGCAGTGAGACGTCACGTGCCTCAAATGCTTCATGTTAGTATGGAACCTTTCTGAGAGACAACGGCTTACAATATGACACCGTATGAAACTATGAACCACTATCATTTATCTACCTACAAAATGCTGACATAATGAATGCAGACTACAAGAACCCTACTATCAATACTAGGAAAAGGCAGGAAAAAATGAGTATTACCTTTGACTAATCTGTCACACCTAATTTTAAGAATAAAATTAAATGTGAATAACTCATGTGTGTCCAGGGATCAATCACACACATAAGTCGACAAATCTTTAAATAGTATCATCACTGAGTGCTTATTACATAACGAAAAATATTCTTAAACAAAACAGCGGAAATAAAGATAACTCTCGCGACGAAGCTCCACTTCACAGGGAACGCTGACTGGTTGACCACTAGCCTAGTACTCCTCACGGTAGTCTTCAAAGCCATCTGAAGGGGTTGAGAAAGCAAGAGTGAGCACTTAAAGTACTCAGCAAGAGTAACATAGGGTTATGAAACTCAAAGGCTGACACTGTCTGTACTGCGGTCGCTTTTAACTTGGTCAAGTTTTACCAACACTTAACTTTAGTTATGCAAAACCCAATTAATAACCACATGATAAGATTAATAATCAACATTAACAATTAAACAACATGATTATCTACACTGTGAGTTTTTCAGGCCGCTCGTGACCGTGAGCACGGCTATCATGATAGGTTTACACTCTGCAGAGGTTACGCACTTTACCCACAAGCCGTGTAGCCCATATGCCCGGGTTTATAACTCCCATAACACTGCCAAGATGAGCGGGTAGGGAACACTATGAAGTCTTTCAAAAGTCCTTTCTAACATGTAGCGGACCCTACGGACCCAATGCAAAGGGGTATATGGGACACCCCGATGGTACCACCCGCGGCGGTCCCCATACAAGCTATACCCCATAACCAGCTCGACAAAGGTGCCTTTCACGAACCACAAGCATGCTAGTCCAAACTTCATACTTAACTAAAGCCAGAGCCATTATAGCACTCATGGTTGCATTTAAATCCCAGCTTTTATCCTACAGTGGGGTCCTATTCCATGTTGCTACAAAAGCCAATTTTATCTCATTGTTGCATATATCATTAATCAATATTCAATTCAATATTCATCATGTAAAGCATAGCAAAGCTACCCATATGCATAGAAACCCATGGTGACAAGGTACAAGGTAACAAGCTATGGTATAGACCTAAATAGGAGTCAATTGAGACACATGCAATCATGACTAGGTGAATTAAAGTGAATAGGTAACAAGGATGATCCCATGTTAAACTTGCCTTGATCACAAAGCTCCTGGTGATCCTGATCTGCTGCAAAGAACTCTTGCTCACCGAAGATCTCACCGGCTGTACTCGATCAACATCACCACACAATCATCCGAACAATCATACACGAAGCAATAAAGATTTAATTAGAACATTACACCAAAAACAATAAAGAGGTTATGAAAAGATTATAAAACAGATCTATACTTTACTACGATCACAAAGACGCAGAAATCACACTAATCGGATCTAAAACGATTAAACTAGAGATTAAACAAGATTTTGAAAAGGACAAAATTAAAGCATTAAAAGAATTAATTTACTTTTGTTTTCAAAAGTAATTAACATAGATGAAATCTATACTACTGGATAGAGCATAAAATTACGGATCTAACGCAACTTGAACGGATCAATTTGGATTTAAAACGAGCAAACTATAAGCATTTGAAGTTCAGTGGCAAAACTATAAATAAGGATTTTCTTTTAAAATCGAATTAAAACAGATTTAAAAGGGAATACGCTTTCCAGAGGGAAAAGCGTAAAGGTGAAAACCGCTTTGGACGACGGGTTGAGAGTCAGAGAACCCGAGGGGCTCTTTAGCAAAATTGTCAGGCCGAAGGGGTATGGATGGATTAGATCCATCCGATCTAATCTGGACGGCCCAGATTAGAAGGGGGAGATGAGGGCGGTGCTCTGCCGGCCAGGACAGAGCCGGCGCGGCAGCACACGGCGGGCCATGGCCGGGGCTCGCCGGAGTGAGGGGATTAGAGGCTCGGGTGCTCAATCCGGCCGGGAAAAGGTCGGGGAGAAAGAGAAGGGCACGACGAACTCACCTAGGGCAACGGCGGGGCTCGCGGACGGACGGGGATGGCTGGCGGCGTAGCACAGCGGCGCGGGCTCCCTGCGGCCCGACGATAGGGTCAACCGAGCGCAAAAAGGGAGGGAAAAGAGAGAGATAGGGCGTTCGACGGCTTCGCGAAGAGGATGCGAAGCTCAGGGAGGACTTACAGCGGCCGGAGACGTGGTGCGGGGCTCGGCGGCACGCTCTGCTCGACGGCGGACGCGACGCGAGGCGATGGGAGAAGCGGCGCGGGGTCGGCTCCTATTTAAAGGGCCGAGGGGGAGAGTCCCACGCAGACACGACGCGGAGTCCGCACGCGGCGGTTGCAGAGGCGCGGCGCGGCGGGAGGCAGAGTCCGAGGCGGACTCGGGGAGGAAGAAGAAGCGGCTGACATGCGGGGCCGCGATGTCAGTGGAAGAAGAGGGGGCGCTGCGCTGCGCTGGCCTGCGGCCGAGTTGGGCCGAGAGAGGCGGCCGGCCCATGCGGGAAGGAGTGAGGGGGAGGGAGCAGGCCGGCTGGTTGGGCCGAAAGCAGAAAGAGGGAGAGAGAGAGCTTTTCCATTTTTCTTTTTCCTTTTTGCTTTTCTTTTCCAAATGATTTTCAAAGGATTTTGAAATGTTTTCTAGGGTTTTACAAATTCACCCACACCCAGAGGCATGAAATACAGAAACATGATGACCCTTACATGAGATTTGTTTTATCACTTTCTTTATTTAATTCTATGATCACAAAAATGCTTGAATTAAATCAAATTTAATTTAAATTCAACTCTAATTTCTATTTCAAATTTTAGGGCGATACATTACCTTTGACTAATCGAACACATTATAAATACATCATGAGTTATCCTTCTTTGAAGAATCATCATCAGAGGCAGGTGAGGATGCAGAGCTCACCCTCGTCCTATCTTTAGACTCGCTTAACATAACTACAACATGCCGCATTGGTGGTCTCTCATAGGGAGACAAGCTAGTACATAACAAAGCAATTTTCAAGACCTCGATCATATGATCGACGACACTTTGGTCTTGTAAATCCAAATTTGTATCAAGGATCCCTGGACCCAAAGAATTGTCCTTGATGTAGTTCTTTGCCCATGTTACCAGATCGCTTCCCAGTTCTAAGGGTTGCACAGGGGCACGCCCAGTTAGCAGCTCTAGCAGCACGACACCGTAGCTATATATATCACTTTTTTCAGTAACCTTCATGGTATAAGCATATTCTGTAAAAATAAAAAAGAAGAGGACTAGGTTAGTACTTCACATTAGACATCAGCGTGTAGTTACTAGCACAAAACTAAAAAAGACTTGACCAGCAAATGGATGTTTGTGGGCTTGTGGCACAAGGGTGGAACAGCAAGTAGATACTTGCATTTCAGGATATCAAGTCTTGAATAAACCTTGAAAATCACCAAAACATGGAAACCCCCAGGCAACATATGACTATGGTTCGACAAATAATTGCCTAGTTGGTTTTAATATAAAATCTAAATGGCAGCATAAGCTTAAAGTTCATTTGCTACCCTTTTTGGTGGGAAAAACAACATGATCATATCTGGCAGCATAACGCCCAATGAAGAACAATTCTACGAGCAAACAAAACACTACCATAAATAGATATTGGCCTGAGTAAATTATATATGCAACACCCCACCTACTAGCCCTAGGTTTGACCGATAGGTTCAAGTAAAGAGCATAAGACATAGATCAGTAGTGAGCACGCAACAGAAGTTGAAAGAACCGGATGTCAAGTAAACTTGAGACTCACCTGGCGCTATATAGCCGTATGAACCTGCAATTGCAGACATTGACTTCGAGTATGGCATGTCAATCACCTTTGCTAACCCAAAATCACCAACATGGGCTTCAAAGTTCTCATCAAGTAATATGTTATTAGATTTGATATCACGGTGGATGATACGAGGCTTGCAGTCGTGATGCAGGTATGAAAGCCCTTCAGCCGCTCCATGGGCTATCATGAAGCGTGTCTCCCAATCAAGTGAAGAAGATGATTGTCCATGAAGTAGCTCACCAAGACTGCCCCTTGACATGTATTCGTAGAGTAGAAGGTTGGAACCCTGGTGGTATATAAAACCATAAAGCTTCACAATATTACGATGTCTTATCTTTCCAAGAGTCAGGATCTCTGCACGAAAGCTGTTGTCCGTGTTGCTCCCTTCCCTGTTAGAAGCAAGTTTCTTGACAGCAATTGTCTGTCCAGCCTTCAGGATGGCTCTGTACACCGTCCCACAAGCACCCCTTCCGATCACACAACTCTCGTCAAAGTTATTTGTAGCGATGAGCAATTCCTGAAATGTATATGCATCCTTAGCAGAAACATGCATATTAGAACCACCTGGAAGAAGTTGCTTATCTTGCAAGGGGGCTACTGTCTCCATTGGTTTTCTGATATGGTACAGAATTATTCCAATTAGAATAAGTGAAATCCCTCCAATAACAGCAGCAACAATTGCTATGATCTTGCCCAAAGGGGGACTGACTGAATTGGATGACTGGGAACTAGAGGATGACCGGGATCCACATTTACCAAGTTGTCCACCACATAATCCTTTATTTCCGATAAAACAGGTCACAGACATATTATCAAAAAGCGGTATTGGCGGGAGGGTACCAGAGAGATAATTGTAGGAGACGTTGAGCTCAAGCAAACTGGACAGATTAGCAAATGTAGTTGGGATTTCACCAGTGAGCCTGTTATTATTAAGAAACAAACTTATCAACAGTGCAAGGTTACCAAGCTCTGATGGAATGTTGCCAGAGAGGTTGTTGTAGCTCAAATTCAGGGCGATCTGCAAGCTCGACAAAAGACCCAGCTCCTTGGGTATTTCACCGGATAACTGATTGCCACCAATCTGTAGTGCTGTTAAATGTGATAATTTACCAAGAATGGGTGGTATCTGGCCAGTTAGCCTATTGTCAGAAAAAGATAGAAGCTCCAGCTGTGGCAGCCTACCAACTTCATTTGGCAACGAACCTTCAAAGCTATTCTGGCTGAGATCAAGACGTTGCAAGACTGTACAATTGAAAATTTCTAGTGGTATGTTTCCTCCTAGTCTATTAGATGAGATATTGAAGACAACGAGTTTTGACAAATTACCAATTTCTCGAGGCAACTCTGACGTGAAGTAATTATTTGGAAGCTCCAGCCTTTGCAGAGACTTGCAACTGCCTATCTGAGGAGGAATAGGCCCACTAAATTTGTTTCGACCCAGCTCAACTGTTGTCAAATTTACCAGATTGCAGAGATCTGTGGGGAAGCTTCCTGTCAGGCTGTTGTCACCTAGACGAAGCTGAACCAATGTTCTACAGTTAGTGATCCCACGAGGAATGTTCCCTGTAAGCTTGTTAGACCCCAAATTCAACAAAATAAGGTTTGATTGCGGCAAAGATCTTTCGGTATCTGCCCTGTAATACTGTTGTTTGAGAAATCCACCACCCAGAGATGGCTGTAAATGCCAAACCTTGGAGGTATGTTGCCAGAAAGCATATTGTTGAAAAGTTGCAACTGTATAAGATTTCTCATATACTGAAATCCAGCTGGAATCGTGCCAGTGAGTGAATTGATCGATAGATCAAGTTTACTCAAGTTTTTCAGCCCACACAACTCTGTCGGAATAGGGCCTGTAAGCTGGTTTTGGAAGAGGTAGAGTAAATTCAAGCCTGGAATGTTGCCCAGCTCCTTTGGTATCCCTCCAGTTAAGAAATTCTCTGAAAAGTCAATCTCTTTTGCAAGAGAAAGATTCCCAATGTCAGACGGAATTGTACCATTTAATGAATTCCTATAAAGGTATAGCTTCTCAAGATTCGTAATTTTCACAATTGTTGCAGGTATGGGACCAACAAGATTATTGGCATAGAGGGCAATTGTGATGAGACTTATACAGTTTCCTATCTCTGGAGGAATAACACCAGAAAGCTGATTCCCCCATAAGATTAAGTCGGTCATCAAGGTCAACCTTCCAATCTCTTTAGGTAAAGAACCCTCTAGTTTGTTTTGTGCAAGACCAAACACAGTTATGTTCAGGCATTCACCTATCTCAACAGGAATGTTGCCTGATATAAGATTCTGACCCAACCGAATATTTTTCAGGTTCTTCAGCTTGCCAAGTGAAGGAGGTAGTGAACCAGTGAGATTATTACTGTATCCTACCAATTCCTGAAGTGATGACATATTTCCAATCTCATCAGGTATGGGACCAAGGAGCTTGTTGTTGCACAGATTAAACGTGACCAACTTATCTAGCTTCCCGAGCTCAGCAGGGATTGTACCACCAAAACTGTTGTTGTACAAGTTAAGCACCTCCAACTTCGACAAGTTGCCAATCTCTGGAGGGATGATACCATTGAACCCATTAAAGGACAGATCAAGGAGGGTCAGCTGAGACAGGTCACCAATGCTAGGCGCAACTGTGCCTGACAGGTTCATGTTGCTGAGGTCGAGAGACACCACCACGGGGATGGGCGCCGACGAGCAGTTGACGCCCTTCCAGTCGCATGGTGTTAGATCCCTCGCGTCCCAGTTGTCGAGGTGGTTCAGAGTGTCGTTCATCTGGCTCTTGAGCGCCAGGAGAAGCCGGCCTTCATGGTTCAAGCCCTGGGAGCCAGAGGCCAGCAGAAAGGCCAGCGCCACGCCGAGCAGCAGAGCCCGGTGCTCCATCCTTGATCAAAGATTTTCCCACAAATCAAGGGAAGCCCTCGCTACGACCTTCTGGAGGGCTCCCACATCTCCGTGGTTGGATGGCTTCCTGCAGAGGGCGCAAGCAGCTGTAAGAACACGGCAGGAGATAAATGCTTACGGATTTTGAAGACTCCGATGGGCAAGTAGCTGACTAGTACTCGTGTGACAGCAAGGGAAGTAGCTTCGCATTGGCATTTATCAGACAAACTGACAAGACCAAGCAACCAAATCAAGTAGTAAATCGGTAGCGACCCGGTAATAATCAAGTAAGACAGAAAACCGAAGTATAACTAAAAAAATAATCGCTCAACCAGTAATCGTAATCACCTCCTAGAAATCGAGAAGCTCACGCTGACAAGAAGCACTCGGACAACTCTGAGCCGATTTCTCCGGCAGAAATGCTAACGCAGCTCAACTTCCCCTCATCACTGGCCACCAAACAGGAGCACACACACCAATCGCACCGTGTCCCCAGAAAGAAGCAGAGGCAGAAGGAGAGAGAGAGAAGTAGAAGTAGAAGTCCCCTCAAATCACGGGATACCCGGCCCGTCCGGGGGGGGCAGGAGGCCAGGAGCACACCGCCGCGCACGTCCCCGAAGCAGATCTGCGAAAGGCGCGCGAGCGGGCGAGCTCCGCACAGTGCTAGGGCACACCACACCCCGCCCGACAAGTTAGCAAGGGGAACAGCGCGGAGCACCACCAGGGAGGGGACACACTGGTAATGCGGACCCGGATGGTGCCAGGAGCTCTACTCACCCGCTGCCGCTGCCACTCCTGCCGCCCGCCGGGATGTCGTCCTCCGCCGCCGCCGCTGCTGCCGCCGCAGGCTCGGACGGGCCCGCAGCCAGCCCGGGCACATCCACTGACGGGTAGGGAATGGGCGAGCACGGGCCGTCCGATGCGCGTCGTCGCGGGGATGGGGGTGGCGGGAGAGGGAGGAGGAGGAGTGGAGTACTGACTGGGTGGACGAGCAAGAGGAAGAAGAAGAAGGAAAGGAATTGGGAGCTGGGAAATGGCAGGCAAGCACGCTTTCAAGCTCTGGCTGCGATGGATGGAGGCCGTAGCAATCGAGGGCGGTCCCTCTCTCCCTCGATCTAGCCTCCTTTCCCCCTCACTCACTCTCACTCTCTCTTTCTCTCTCTCTCTCCTCTTTTGCTTTCCCTGCCTTTGCTTTTCGTCCTAATCCACCAGCCCACACCTGGCACTTTTGAGTTCCCTTCCCTTGCTGCGTGCGTGTTCTACTCTACTCTACTCTCTCCACCCACTCGCTTGGTCTTTATTTTCTCTCATTTTTTCGTAGTACTTCGTATAATATACACCCACCGTTTCCGAATTATAAATTATATAAGTCGCTCGAAGTACGTACTACTGTACTAGTAGTACCAATTTCTGGTTGGATTCAGAATTTTTTGTATGTAGGAAGAAGAAGGAACTGGATTCAGTGTTTAGGTCCTCTTTACAGCATGGGACGGTTTTTCTATTTTCTATATATTTTTTATTTTTGAAGTTTAGAACAAGGGATGCTTTATTTTCGTGAAAATGAACTGATTCTACGGGTTGGGACGGGTGAGCGTTGGTTCAGCAGATCGATTTGCGGTGTGCGTGTGTGAGTCAAACTGTCAATCAATCATAATGGCTTTACGAGTGAGATCAGATCAGCTAGCTATTGCGTGCTTCTAGTGCTACCAGAAGACCGCGGGTGGCGGCAGTACGTGGCTGCACGGGTTTCAGTGTCGACAAAAGGGTGCAAGGTGCGGAACGGAACGCGTGGTGTCCAGCCGACTAATGATACAAACTAAGTACTCGCTTCGTTATAAACTTTTTTAACTCTAAATTTGACCACTCATCTTATTAAATTTTTGTAAAAAAATTGAATTCTTATAATGTGGCTTGCTTATTTAATAAATGGTCTACATGAACGATTAAATTTGACTATGCTTATACAAATTTTTTTGAATAAGACGAGTGGTCAAACTTGAAGTCAAAAAAGTCAAATAAATTATAAATTAAAACGGAGGGAGTACCATGGTTAGTTATAGAATATATATTTTTTGATAAAAATTATTTGGATATATAAATATTAATACTATCTACTATAAACTTTATCAAACATTAGTTATTTTGACCGGCATTTATCCCATAACTGTATTATTTTGTGGATGCAGGAGTACTTTCGATAGAATAGAAAACTCATGATTTTTACATTGTTTTCTTGACATATGGGTTGTGTTTGGTTGTCTGGCTTAGAAACCTAGCGAGGCTTTCATAATGCAGGTTCGACGTGTTTGGATGGCAAGCTAGTCCCCTAAACTAGGTTTGTGGAAGCAAAAAAAAAAAGAGGGTTAGAAGTTGCATTTGCAGGAAACGCCTGGGTGCTCCGTTCCAAGCGAGCTAGGCTTGTACGATATGGGGCCCACACAAGCACGTGGCGGAGGTCGACATAGCGGAAAGGGGCGAGCACATCAGAGAGTAGAGTAGAGATCCATCTCCACGTGCACGACGGAGGATGAGGTGGGCATGGGCACACTAGAGGGGGAAGGGCCATGGGCGTGGCGGAGATCCATCTCCATGGGCGCGACAGAGGGGGAGGTGGCCATGGACGCGGTAGAGGAGGAGAGGAGTGATGCACGCGATGGAGGTTGCATCATTCGCATGTGCCGTCGAAGAGGAAGGAGAAGTGTGTGTACATTGGTGAAGAAGCAAGGGAAGTGCACATATGCAAGTGCTAACTCATTCAACCAAACAAAAACAATCCATAATTCACAAAAAAAAAGCAATCCATGTATATGCTTGTTGCTCAAGATAAGCTCTAGCTAGTCTAGCTTAAGGTAGACTCTGTTTGGATCAAGGGGCTAGAGCTAATTTGAGCTAGTTTGCATTCAACTAGCCTAAAATATCAAACAAGAGGACTAGATTGAGCTAGTTGCAACTAGCTCGTCCAAAAAAATTATTCCCACCAAAAGATGATTATTTAGGCTAGTTCTAGTGGGATGTACTAAAATTTCTTTTTTGGGCTAGTTTTGGTGGAGGCCACTACCAAAAAAATTAACTTTATTAGCAATTTAACTCTTGCATCCAAACATATTTTCAACTAAAGCTAATTCAGGACTAGTCCTATGTTAAAAACTACGGAGTAAATCTAACCACTAACTGACTAACAGAGCTAGAGTATCCAAATAGGACTCATGTAACCCAACACACTCATGGTGGATACTCATAGTGTCTAGTACTCTTACTATTGGAGGCACAGTTGGCAGCAAGAATCTGTGCAACTGCAAGGTGCGCAGTGCGCTCGTGCGCTGGACGGGACTCGGAGTCGGAGGTGCGTGAGATTTGCCATTTGTCCTTGTCCCTGCCCGGGAGCGGGGAGCCCGGGACAGTAGTTCGTCGGAGAAGCTTCTGTTCTTTGTGCCCGCCTTGCTCGGCGACGGTGAGTTTCAGGGACCGTCACCTCAAGGTCGCCGCGGAGAACGCACGCTCAGGTAAAATATTTCGTTTTCTATAAACGGAAAAACGAAGATGGGTTGAAACACTTGATATTATTACTGATGAAGTCACGGTTGTTAATTGCACGTTTGGTTTGGTCGGAGATAGCAATGATACTAGAAAAAAAACACACACACTTACTCCCTCCATTCCAAATTGTAAGTCATTTCAAGAATCTTGGAGAGTAAAAACATCTCAAGTTTGACCAAGAATTATAGACAAAACTATAAAGATTTATAACATCAAATAGATATACTATGAAAATATAATTGATAACGAATCTAATGATACTTATTTGACATCATAAATATTATTATATTATCATATAAGTTTGGTCAAACTTGAAAAACTTTGACTCTCCGAGATTCTTGGAATGACTTACAATTTAGGATGAAGGGAGTACGTCTTAGGACATAAAGTTAAAAAAAAAACTACTAAGATTAGCTAGTCTATACTTTCTCAATATTCATATTATTTGACGTTTAAGACAACGACATGGTCTTCAAAGCGTATACTTTAACGGCTTATTTTTTGAAAATATTTATTAAAATATAATATATGTATATTTGTATGAAAGTATTTTTCAGACAAATCTATTGATATGATTTTCATTTTTCCAAACTCAATAATTTAAAAGTTATTCATGATTTATATTCCCAATATTTGACTCAAACCTTTTCCAAAATGATAACTAATATAGGTACGGAGAGAGTATAGAGTTTTACAGTGTTTGGATCACGGAGCTAATAACTAGCCCATGCTTTTAGGTACTAATTAAAAATCCTAAATGTGTGTTAATTTTGCACCCATGAATTGCTCGTGTTTAATCTATTTTCATAAACTTTATGGGTCTAAAATGTTTAGAGTACTTTAGCTCTAAAACTTTAATGAAGGTGGACTAAAGTTTAGAGCTGATTTTAAATTACTTATTTGGAGCTTCATTTCTAGGGTTTAGAGCTCTAAAGTTTAGGTGAGGGAATTCAAACAAACCATTATTTTGGAACAAAATTTGAATTTAGGACTAAAAAAGAGTAAATTCTAACTCAAAACAAGAAGAATCATAGAAATATAGATTTTGTTGACTAGGATAGTAGAATCAGAACCCTTAGTTAAAAATTAAAAAGACCTAAAAATTAAATCCAATCATATAATAAAATCATAAATTGTACTACTAACAACTGGTGTGGGTAAAGTATCACGGAGTAAACACGTGCACTCTTGGCCAACTTTACCATGAGGCTACGGCCTATGGATGATCGGTCACTGTAGCAAAACCGGAGCAGCTTCTTTTACCGCTCGGGTGTTATTTTAAAACAGAGTATATCTGCATTAGTCATGATTTAAAACAGAGTATATCTGCCCTCTATAGTCCCTAATACTCCGTACACCATGCAATATTTAATCTCAGATGACGTTGTTTACTTTATCAAAACCATGAGTACCGGTATATTCAGATTAACAAGTTATGTCAGCATCTTTGACAGCATGCATGCACACGCTCACTAGATCCCAATCTTCAAATGCTGTATATTCTACGTACAGAAGTATTCTTATTCCTTCTCCACAGAAAACGCAGCGCACGCTTGGCTTTTCAGACGGCTTAAATCTAATCAGAACAGTGTTTTTCTCTCACAAGAAATTAGTCAGCAGTACATAATCCCGCCATAACAGTGCATAATTCTGTCAAACGAACAGGCCGGACATTTTTTTGAGAATTACACAGTTACAACGTAGACACTCAAACACGCACGCACACTCACCCCTATGAATACACGTACGCAAACCCTACCCCTATAAGCACCTCCAAACAACTGAGCCGACAGATATCTTGAGCTTCACGAAGTCACCACAGGCGGACCGGACATTAGCGGTCACCGATTACATAAGCACTCTCTTTTAGTCCTGTTTGTTTAGGCCGCTGAACAGGACCTGGCCGCGCGAACTACGAAAGCAATGGTTTGGCATTGGGCAACATTGGACTTTGCAGCTGATCTCATACACACCGTCGTCGACGATGCTTATCCTAAATTCAGAACAGATGCAGTACACTTTTGGGGGCTTTTGGCCGTCGGAATTCTGCAAGGTGGGAAACTGAGAACGCCTCGGCGAGAAAAATCCATCACCCGGCAAGAGACGAACAACGGAGAAGCTGAAGCCGACCGGGCGTTGGTCTCTTGGCGATCGATCGAGGACGTGAGAACGATCGGCGCATCGTTTTTTGTTTCTTTGATTGACAACGGTTCACGGGGAAAGTAGTGGCGTCTGCCGACTGCCGACTGGGCGGGTTTGCAGTGGGAAACGGAGCGTGGGAAAAAAAACGATGATGCTTTTTGTAAACAGCGAGTGAAGTAGTGCACTGTGCACGCGGAGTAGTACAGCAAAAGATGCATGTACGGACACGCAGCACGCAGTTGCAAATCCGATACTCGTTCGGGTGATATCCAGTTTCTGTGGCATCCAACGCACCAGTGCGATCCCATTGGCCAACGGAACTGCATGATTACATTTCTTTATATGCAACTCCATACCTATATTAGTTGGCGTTGACGTTTAGGTCAGTCCAATGACAAGTTTTATCTCGCAACACGTGAAACTTTGATATCTTATTTTAGTATTTATGGGTCACATATGTCCTAATTATATTTTAGTATCATTTTGTGATGAAACAAATTGAGTCCTCAATGGGAGTTTCACACGATTACCAACGTTTTAGAAACAACTCTGATAAGTTTCATCCTCATGAAACTTTCTTATTCTCTCTCCTCTTAGTTTCATATAAAGATTCTCTTTTTGCTAATGTGACACCCTAATAAATGTGCATGACACTCTCATAAAATCTCCATTGAGACTGACCTAGAATAACAACACAGTCTCCAAAATAACGTAACTTTAACTGCTTATATAAATAACGTAACTTTAACTGTTTATATGTATGAAAATATTTTTTAAGACAAATCTATTGACATGATTTCCATTTTTCTAAACGTAATAACTTAAAAGTTATTCTTGATTTATATTCTCAATATTTGACTCAAACCTTTTTTAAAACGTCAACTGATATGAGTATGGAGGGAGTACTTGTTAATTTTAGTGCACATCTAGGATGAAAAAACTTGTCTAGTTGTCCCAAAATAAAGTTAGTACTCTTATACAACAACTTTTAGCTTTACTACATTATACTTTGTCAAAATAAAAGGATTTTAATTAGAATGGGATTAATTAGGCCACGTAAATAAAACGCTTCGATGTGGCGAGACCTTTAGCATCAGTTTGTTTGTCTAATTTCCACAGTGCAAGCTAACACATGAGTAAGCAATAGATATTTTGGCCTAGGGATTATTCTATTATGAGTCAGTAGCTCTCCGGTCACCACATGACCCCTCAGATTTTTAAGAATTTCTAAACATAAACTCTGATACCATTTATTAGAATGCACATTTAATTCTTTTCACTATACCCATGAACAGGCGCCACCTCAGCCTAAAACAAATTAAGATCTTGGATCTAACTCAGCCCAAAAGAGTGGTCTAATATGTGAGAATTACCGTTGTATGTTGTGTTTTCCACCATAAATTTTTAATATAGGACTAAACCTAAGAATGTACAAGCCTAGGAGCTTGTCAACAGGTTTAGATGCTAAGTAAACATTGCACAAGAACTTAGAGGCTCAAGTAAATAGAATGGCTTTCAAGAGCCTATATGCTTTAGACTAGTCTGAAAAACATATACTAGAGTATATGCCAAGCCATCCGCGTGTCACCACCATAGTAGTGGTGTAGAGAACCAAAAATCAACTTTAGTTTCCGTATGGCTGCCACATCCCAGCTACGAACCAAACAACAAGCAATTACTATGACGACGCCGTAGTCAAGCGAGGCTGGTTGTGGCGCGCAACCAAGCATGCCCTAAATTGGCATTAGGGCTCATTCATGTGGTGGAGTAGCGAATCGGCTTTAGGATATGACTGACCTTAATGGTGGCTCTCTCCCATCAGACTCCCGGCAAACAAGCACAACTTGTGGATGCAAGGATCCAATTGTGGCCACGAGTCGACTAAAAAAAGGGGATTGAGAAAAAAAATCTGGTTCTTTCTCTTTATCTGACGGATTAATGTGAGGTTTTGAGGGATTAAGAAAATTATAGCGATAGGGGATTTCAAGAAAAGATACTCTAGAAGAAAAATGAAATTGATTTTTTTCGGTCTGGTTGAGATACTCTAGCTAAACAAGAACAACTCATTTAATTTGTTCGCTTAAATTATCAGTCATGGTATAATATTTTTCTCTCACACGAAAACAGCCGAAAACAACCAAAGTCAATTTATTAGCCGCAGAAATCAGGCAGCAAGAAATATGCATGGTCACACTTTCAAATTTAGCCGCACGATTACGTGTGTGATTCCGCTGGCCATCATTATCATTTCATCACCGTCCTACCCATGCATGACTGCAAGTCGGTCTTATTCGCTGAAAATCCTTTGCACGCCCAAACCTAACTCTTCCTACCTTTGAGATGAACATTATTGTAAAACTTTTGTACTTGGATAAGCTAGCCTCTTTGTCCTCCGATCCGAAAAGAACACATGAATAATCAGCTAGCACTCCTCATAACCCATCATCGTGTTTTTGGTCATCAAAAACAGCGATAAAGAAGAGGAGTGGAAGTAAAGCAAGAATCTCACGTACTAGAGGACGACGCCGGGATGCACATCGCTACTAAACAAGTGGCCGAGGAGGCGATTACGTGCAGCAGTTTACGAACAAGAGGACGGACGCCGGGATCTCTCACGACACCGATTGAAACCGACGTGTGCATGCGGCGTGCCTCCCCTTCACCTTTCCTAGGTGTGTAGTTGAGACCAGCCTACATGGCACTACTAGCTTTTGGGCGCTCTATCGTGCAAAATATTCGAGCGACTAGCAACGATTTGTCTTTGATCCTATCCGCCCGCTCTTTTGGCCGGCATGTTAATGGACGGTAACTATCTCACTCTTACTCTTTAGATGACTAGCTATGCGTGTTGAGTGAATCCACATATATCCTTCGATTCCGATCCTCCTAGGAGAGCATAATACGTACTTGAGGTATGTATTTTATAATAATGAATAATGTTGGTAATTTATATGCAGATTTAGGGGTTTTATGTTCTTTCTAAAATAATGGAGGTGGGCAATTTATATGCATATTTAGAGTGTCACTTTATATTATTCTTAAAGTGAGAAGTAGTGCACTCTTTTTTGGATGAAGAAAATATATACGAAATTTAAGGATCTTTTATGTTAATTTATTTGAATAGTGGTGGGGATGGTTAAATTATATATAAATTTATTTTGTATTATTTTGAAAATAGCGTAGGTGGATAATTTAGATGATATATAATTGGAGTTACATTATATTATTTTTCATAAGGACAGAGCTGGTGGGTATTTTATATAATATATATTAGCGGATTATTTTAAACCATTTTTGTAATAATGGTATTGATGTGAACCATTTTATAGTTTATATTTTTATGCTACTTTTGGGTCTTTATCTACAAATGAGGTGGATTTAACATAGGTTTAGGGGCTACTTTGAGGTTATATTTATAGAGGCAAAGGTGGGTGTTGTTCTGGAATAGATCGAATAATTATTATTGCAAATTAATGATGGTCGGAAGTTTATGGTTTTTTTTTTGGAAATTTTCTGTAATTTCTTTTCCTAACTAATGCATTTCATGTGAATTGGTAACTTCTTTTATAGCGTGTATACTAAGTGTGGTATCTAATAATATTAGTAGTAAGATACTATTGCTACGAGTTACTCCCCCCGTCCCTAAATAGATGTCATTCTCGCTTCTCGAGAAGTCAACGTTTTTAAAATGTCGGCGATTATATATTAAAATATATAAATAATTATGCTAAGTGATTAGTATCATCGGAAAGATCTTTAAGTCTAGTTTTTAACAAATTTATTTAGAGATATAAATGTTGCACGTATTTTTTATAAACTTAGTCAAAGGTAATAAAGTTTGACCAACACGCCCTTCATTTTTAGGAGCAGAGGGAGTAGTTAAGGTTCCTAGTAGCGCTAGTAGTACTGCAGTAGGCTCAGGTGTATTGCCGTGTCAGATAGTGCGTAAAGACAATGATGGCCGCATCATGCATGTGTCGCATGTGGCCTAGATGCACAAGTGGCGAGGTCGATCAAGATGCTTTTCCTAGAGAAAGGAGAGTGGAGTGTTAAGCTGCTGCTGGCCCCGTAGTTGATGATTGGATGGTACTAGTAGTATGCAAGTACGGTACGAAATCTAGTTTAGTGCTGATCGAAGAGAGGATTGTTTTTATTGGCTTTGGACACATAAATTGAGGAGTGAAAAGACGTGTGCATAGAAAACAAGAAACTAGAAAAAGGAAAAGAGCCAAGACTCAAGACAAGAGAAATGCGCATTGACAAGTCAGAGCGTGCAAAGTTTTTCTCGAACGAAATTTAAATTTTATATAAGATTACAAGTAGTATTTTGGATGGAGGGAATATACGCGAGACCTTTAATTTTAAGCAATTGCTCAGTGTAATTGGAATAAAAAAAATGGACTCTAATTCTGAACAGCAAAATGGCAAAATCACACGAGCATGAATTGGTTGAAGCAATCTTTTGGTCGCCCATTCATCGTGAACGTTGAGTGGTTCCGTGTAACCATGTACAGTACCTAGCTCTCGGTCTCGATGAGTAAGCGCGCGTCGAAGCGAAGTTCATTGCACCGGCCCGGCCCTCTCTGAGGGGTGCGTGTCTTCTGTTCAGTCTCCATCCATCCATCCACTAGCTAGTACTGTGGAAGGGCGGGGCAGCTGAGGCGAGATACAACGGGCAGATTAACCAACCAACTAACCAACAGGTTTTTTCCTCGGCGATCAAACCGAAACACGGCATGCATGTGAGCAGAGGTTGGATACATCACTGCCCTTCCCTTGTCTGGGTTTGGCTACCAGCGCGGACGAAAGCAACCTCACGGGCACGCGCGCACTCCACTCACGGCAGCGGCGGGAGAGCCAGCCAGTCCGGGGCAGGACTGAGTGAGTCCCCACAGCTTTCGCCACTTTTGCCCGCTAGCTAGTTTACTCGCCTTTTGGTCCCCTAGTGCTGCTGCTGCTGCGGTCGCTAATTGGCACGTGATCGTAGGCAGCCGGCCGGCCGCGCGCGCTGGGTCTCCGGCGGTGGAGGACTGGAGGTTCACGTACGAACGTGGCGGCCGGCGAGCGCGACGGCTGCAGACTTTGGCCGCCGCCGTCGTGCCTGTGTGGTGGGCGGGTTGATTGGCGCATACTATGCACCGGGGTCAGTATAGATACTCACTCGGTGGTCAGCTACTTCTGCGGCTTTGTGGATCATCCAGTCAGGTTTGCGATGCGATTTTGACTCTTCTACGTAGACCGGACCGAGTAGTCGTAGATTTGAGCTGAGGAGCTGACGACCTGTGATTTGATCCGGGGTTTTTGGGATGCATGCGATGGGATGAGATACTTGATTGTTCTTGGGTTTTGGTTGGTGAATGCCCACTAAAACGTACTAGTACTAGTAGGCCGGGGATGGATCAAGGCGTGTCACGGGCGCGGCGCCGGGATAACAAAACATCATGGGACGCATAGTAAACGTTTGAAGAAGAAAAAAAGGGCATCACGAGTCAGACGTGACGCACATGTGTGTACGCACTTCTAAACAAGATTGGAATAATGCTATTCTCATGTAGCACTGCTGCACTAGCATGCACCGTCATGCGCTTTGGGCTTGTTTGATTCGCCTAAAGTCTATTATTAGCCAAATCTAAAAATTAAGCTAACAACACTAGGCAAAGTCTTAGCTAAAAACTAGCCTATTCACAAAAGACTCTAGTCACATGTTGCTAAGGGCTAATAATACAGCCAGCTGTTGATTGTAAGGATTCTTTGCAGCTTTCTCCTAGCCCACGTACTCATATAATCGTTTGTTTTTTACTATAGATATAAGATCCACATATCTCTCTCATAAACTTTATGTACAAACTTTCTTTACATCACACTTCTCTTTTCTCTCCTCCACGTCAGCATATTTAGCTAGCTTACAGCCTTGTATTATATACTTGCTCTTAGAATTACAAAAGAGTCATGTGTGGGTCATGCACGTCTTATTGTACTCTTAGTCCTCTTAGTTGAATCATCCATTGGTGCCCACTATTTCGTATCTACGCTCTAGTTTTAGAATTCGTCCGCTCTTGTTACTATTTTTTCAAAATACTACCGTTTCTCACTGATGAAAAAAGAAAACACGTTATTGTCTTTGAAAGCATGGTGTGAAAGAACTGTACTCCATCTGTATCATAATTAGAGGACGTTTTGCACAAGTTTTGAGTCAAACATTGAGAATATAAATCATCAATAACTTTTAAGTTGTTGAGATTCCAAATATGAAAATTATATGAATAGATTTATCTTGAAAAATATTTTTATAAAAGTATACATATATCATTATATCATAAATATTTTTATAAAAACAAGAGGTCAAAATTGTGTTTGGGAGACCGTATCGCTGTCCAAAACGTCCTCTAATTAATACGGAGGGAGTATTATCCAATGGTTGGCTGGCTAGCTGGACCGAGCTGTCCCGCTCATTTGCAGATAGTAACCTCGCTAGCTTGCTAGTGGCTTTGCCACAAACTGCTTTATCTTTCGTAGAGAGGTCCCGTTGATTGTGTGATCTCCTACTATAGCACCTCTTTGCTGACTCTGAGTCTGCGTTATCTCCATACATTCTGCTTGTTTTTCTCAAGTTTGCCAATGGCTCGATCAACATTGAGTTATTTAACATCTAATAGAATTAATGAACGTACTATATTATCTCAATATTACGTTACATACCCCAGTTACCATCCATATTGCCATGAATGTAGCATACAGTACATTTTTTTCACACAAATTTTCAATGTTCCTCGAAGGAAACGTGTCTACTTTGGTCCAAATAATTTAGTCGAGAATATCACCACGCAGCTGATACGTTTTTGTCCCACTGAGAAATGGTTTTTCCGGAACTGATTGTGATTGATATGCAACCATCTGCGTGTACACTGCAGAATCACAGAACTACGTACGTACACACGAGACAGATCGCACTCATGACTCACGTAGGGCTAGTGGCAGTCACACTCAAAGGCGATGTTCCTCACAAATTGAACGAAAAGGCGAGATCCATACCGTGCAGATTATATAAGGTCGGCAAATGTAATCCAAAACGTATTTGTCTGTAAGCACTCGACACATCAGTGATCAATCGTACCTTTCTACAGAGTACTACTCCCTCCGTCTATGTCTATATATTATGGTTGTTCTAAAATCTAAATTACATGGGCAGAGCAAAAAGCCACACGTAGCTAAAACCGTATTTGGACGTACGGCTAACTGTTAAACAAATTCTAGTTAATCCAAACAGCCTAGCTATAGTTTAACTTAACACCCCCCCCCCCCTCCCCAAATTATAAAACATGTCAAGAATGGTAGAAAAACAAAGCACCTCAGCTTCAACCAAACTTATATGTTAATATAATTAATAACATTTATAATATCAACTAAGTATCATTAGATTCTTTATCAAATATATTTTTATAGTATACATATTTGATATCATAAATCTTTATAATTTTTTCTATAATTTTGATTAAACTTAAGATGCTTTTGATTCTCCAAGATTCTTGGAATGTCTTATAATTTAGAATTGAGGGAGTAATTTATTTTGAAATATTTAACCACCAAACCTATAAAAAGATATTAACTAGCTAATCCAAACGAGGCTTAAGTCATTCCTTAGTATTTTTTTCTGATAAGAGTATTAATTCACCCCACTACATTCGTCTACTGAGGCTGCACATCCTCATACTACAACTCCACTTCCAAAAGACTAAGCTGATAGGTCTTGTATAAGTGTCTTGTTTGAATAATAACAATAAATATAAAAAGGAAAAAGTCTAGATCACCCCCTAACTATGGGGTGTGGAACACATAACCCCCAAAGTATCAAATGGTCTAATTTACCCCTGAACTATCCAAAACCGTCTACTTTACTCCCTGGGGCAGTTTTGGACGGCGGTTTGCTACAGTAACCATGGTTTTGCTACAGTGACCGAATCTTTGAAAAATCATAGTAAATCACAGAAAAATCATAAAATGGAAAATCCAATTTTGTTGGACTCCACATGAGTAGATCTACACAATAAACATATAATATGGTGTGCTTTAGTACAAAGTTTTTGCTGTAGCTTTAAATTTATTGGCCCAGGGGTAAAGTAGACGGTTTTGGATAGTTCAGGGGTAAATTAGACCGTTTGATACTTTGGGGGGTTATGTGTTCCACACCCCATATTTGGGGGGTGATCTAGACTTTTTCCAATATAAAAATATGATTATCTATACAAATTTGAGGACTTGAATATGGCTCAACAGATTTCACTACAGTGAAATTAACCACCTAAGCTAGGTCTTGACAAGTACTAATAGCTACAATTGAAATTTCTATGAAATAAGAGCAATAGTTATTTTCAAAAATAAACTTGTTATTGAGTGGATGGAAATATGTATTATGACAATATTTTCATAATAAATCTAATTATACTATTTTAAGTCGATGTAATTATGTATTGTGACAATATTTCACTAACAAATCTAATTAAGTTATCTTGGATGGAATTATGTATTACAACAATATTTTATAATGAATCTAATTATGTTAACTTTAGTTTTCAATTTTTAACACTTTAAATACTTTTAGTCAGAGATCAAAAGGTTTTAATATTTTACGAATAGAGGAATTTTAGGAATGGAAACTTAGTACAGTATATGGAACATTAGGGATTAAAGCAGTACTCCCTCCATCCCCAAAATAGTGTCATTGATATGAATTTTGTCACACATAGAGTGTTATTGTCACTTTAAATACACATTTCTTTTCTCCTTAATACATCTCTACCTCTGTCTCTCATCCTCGTTTTCTGTGCACCACACCTTTTTTTTACCTCACCTTACTTTCCATGCCAAAATCTAAAGTGACACTTAATATAGGAGTGAGTGAGTATTACACATCTAGATTAGTCTTAGTGGAAGTTTAATACTCCCTTCGTTTTAATTTATAATTCGTTTGATTTTTTTGACCCCAACTTTGACCATTCGTCTTATTCAAAAAATTTGTGCAAACATAGTCAAATTTAAGTCATTCATGTAGACTATTTATTAAATAAATAAACCACACCAAAAGAAATAATATTTTGTATAAAAATTTGAAGAAGACGAGTGGTCAACCTTATGGATGAAAAAGTTAAACAAGCTATAATTTGGAACTGATTAAGTATGTTTTAAACAAGCTGTGTATTTTTTATGGCATGATAATATTTCTAAGAAGAGAGAAAAAATGCTCTTTTTTGTATGATTGTCAACTTTATATGAGTTACAAAATTAAATATCTATAAAATAATGGAATAAAACTATACATTAAGGATTGACATTTCACGCATATTCCATTTAATTTACATGGCCTTAAAGCAGTTGGTTTCTCAAAGTAGCTTAAATGGATATGAGTTACACGCGTGCATGGAAAGTTGAGAATGATTTGCGTAGCTTAGCCAACAATCAAAAGGGGATACTGCCTAGAGTAGCCATCCAAAAAAAAAGTCTTGACATGACAGAGATGCAAATGCGCGATGGAAGAGTGTAAAGCATAGCTTCTTTGTTTTTTTTTTGAAAGGTCATAAAGCATAGCTTTGTTTTAGGCGATCCACAAATCGCATAGTACGCTAGTTCCGATTGATCAATTTTTGTTTAAAAATGGATACTCGCCTTATTTGGCACAATTATTGAATTATTTATTCCTTCTTTATGACCACTAAAGAGCTTTTATGATATGGGACCGTGGATTGCATCTCAATGGAGTAACTCACAAATCAAATAGAAAAGTATGGACAACGTCATCGAGGAAGAACGCTTCAATATGCATCCATGACTAAGCACCTCTTTTCCTTGAAAACAAATTGATTGCATGGATCTAGTTAATTCTTAAAACACCTTACTACAGCTCTTCTTTTGGAGAATCGATTTATAACAAAAGCTAAAATTCAACAAATATTTTTTGACAACACAGTACAAACAAAAATACTCATATACATGTATACTATGAATGCACACAAGCACACACTGTCATATGAGTACATTCGAGAGGCCGAGTCGATAGATGTAGAGAATAACGAAATGATCACGTACACCTTGATATTGGTGAGTACGTCACCTAAAGAATATCATCGTGGAATGCTAAAATAAATCTAAAAAATAAACAATATGTCTAAACAATATTAATGTTGAGAACTCAATATATATATTGGCTAAAATTCTAGTGAACATCAATATTAGAATTGAGAACCGAGTCTATATATTGTTAGGATCATAGGTTTGTGTTGAAAATTTTAATCATATGGATATGAGACTTGAACTCGATACAAATTAAGGTTTCATTTGGTACAACTCTAAGCGGCTCTAACTCCTTCCTAGAGTGCACAAGGAATTGAAGCTAGTTTGCTAAAAAAAAAGGAGTTGAAGCTAGTAAAGCTTAAAAAATATTAGCTTCACCGGCTTCTAGTTTATTTTAAGATGAGAGAAAAAATGAATCATTGCTACAGTACATGAAGGAGTAATAGTCGGAACCGTCCGGCACTCCACCAAATAGGGTCTAATTTTTGGGTATTAGTTTGGTTGGCATCTTTTGCACTGACTGAACAAGATACTTCATCCAACCATAGGAACAATAATGTTGTCCTCTACCTTGATATATTAGGTATCTGATTTTTTTGTTGTTGCTTAAGTAACATATAATTTTATCAATGTTCGGTACACCTTTTACTTCCTAAGAAGTAATATCTTAAATGAATCTGAGCCATTGATTTTTTTTAGTTTTTTAATTAATTAATATATTAGAAAAGGTAAATATTCTCAAATCCCTGTGATTATGCGAGGCATGCATGGTTGGCATGCGACCCCTTCCTTATTCTTGCGTATAGCTGCATTCTTTTTTTATGCGATTGTTTGTCACGTCTTTTTCTTCATGGCTAATATAAAATGACAACTATATTATCATGTCATGATGAGTATGAACCTATCATATTATAAGATTAAAATTGTACATCAATAACAGCAGGGTACCAGAAATACTAGCGAGTTCATCATGTATAAAACTTGATAATATACGTACATAGGTTTGATATACGTACATATAAGTCGGGTATATATATACACACATGCACGTATGTTACATTCCTAAGTAACAAGTGCATGAAAAATTAATTAATTATTTTGTTCTATTTAAATTATGTTATGAGTGAAGTTGCAGAAAGAAAAAGATCCATCATATCTTACAGATCATGCATGCATCAATTAGATCTAAAAAAAATCTAATTATTTAAAACTTTACATATTTCATCTATTACCTCTTAGGAAGTAATATATGATTCTAGCTCTCCGATCTAATTAAATGAACGGCTCATAGTCATTTGAGAGTACCACAGCAAAGTCCTAAAAAAACACTCTTGTTTTATTTTCTCATATCTCCTTATATATTTTCTCTATCTAAAAGAATATACCCCATCTGTTCCAAATACAGACCATTTTAGTATTATCCAAAGTCAAATTTCTCTAATCTTAATCGTGTTTATAGAAAAATATTTTAACACCTACAAGACTGAATAAAACACTATCAAGGCTTAATTACTAGTGGATGTAATAACATCTAATTTGATGTTATAGATACTAGTAAATTTCGACATAACTATTAAAATTAAAGAAATTTCAGTTTGAGACAACTAAAAGTGATCTACAATTTGTAACGGATTGGGCAACATATTTCTATCATTCTATTCTATGCCTCTTACCTACCACCATTGCTTATTGATTCCAACATGCATGTGCGTCCTAATCAAATAATTGGACCGACATGCTTCGATTAGCCATGCCTTTTAATTTACTTTCTCCGGCTGCACTGCAGACGTTAGAAAAACATAGGTTCCCGCGTGCTTGTCCATTGGAAAATAGCACTTCAATCAGATTCCACATAAAAGCACTACTAGAGTAACACTGCCCACTCGCAGGTGTTTTTTTAATAATTAAAAAAGGGTACCGATAAGCATCAAAACGAGGGATCATCAAAAGCACTGTAGAATAAAAAAAATCATCATAACAAAATAACAAACTAAAAGGTCTTTACTTCTAGATTTAGTAACCAAGCATCAGGACAGTGGTTGTTGGAGGTTGGGTTAGTGAGCTAGTAATTTGCCATCCACCATGGATGAGGCAGCAGAGACAGAGAGGATGCCTGTCTTCCTCGACAGCTTTAGTCGATTTGATGAGCACAAAACAAGTGCCAATCTGCAGCAGTACCAGAAAGCTCGTCGACGACGTGCTGGTCGGAGGTGACAGGATGCACGACGAGGATTGATTTTGTCTGGAGGCGAAGGGGGCCGTGCTGTCTCTCGTTCTCGTCTCTCCTTTCTTTCTCATCGCCATTTTTCTTAGTGATCTTGTCAAATGTCAATGTATTGGCCTGTGATGATACCCCTTCACTTTTTCGTTGTTGTTGGGTTCGGAAACGGTGATCCTTGGCAATTGTGGAAGTGGTGGCATTTCAGACGGGACATGTGCCCCTAGACTTTGTGCTGCTGCCACTTGCAGTGCTTTCAGAAGCCCATAATATTCAGGTGACATCTGTTAACAGAACGAACACTCATTTCTACTGAAATTGAGTACACCATATGTCTATCTCTCGAGGCATACTAGAAGATAGGCACGCGTTGTAAATGCCGGCCAGTGCTTGCACTGGAACTGCAGAAATGGCTGGAATAACAGAGGAATTATTCTAGAGGGAGTGATGATTGTTGGGTGGAGCATCATAACGTGTAGTGAGCAGGTGCAGCAAACTACAACTAACAAAATGCAGATTAGATTGCAATTATGATTGAGCCTGGGAATAAAAATATATAATAACACCTCTTTTTGTCTTGTGCTAGTCAGCAGTAGACAGTCATATGCTCGCAAGTCGCAAGTATTCTAGTGCTGAATAGCTAATTCACCTGCCCATATTTTATGATATATTAAATATGGCAGTCGTTATAAGTTTATCATATATAACCGGGCCTATCAACTTAACAAAGTTTCAGTTTGGCAACACTCGAATGGCTGGATAAAATACTGAAATTGCCAAGAGGAACAAGGATACTCGATCACTTGGAGGTCACTTCTGGCATTTCTCTGCACACATCACCCAGCCTAGAGCTGCAGACATCATGGCGTAGAAACTGGACTGAGCTGAGCAACACTCGCCTCGAAGCCTCGAAGTCTTCGCACGCATGTGCAGCTCTTTCTGCAGCAGAGGAGGACAGTCCAGATTTCTTCTGAGAGAGAAAAAAAAGGCATAACACGGCCGGCTTGGCGTGTTGGTTCAACCAATCGCGATAAACTAAGCACCGCCGCATGGCATGCTTACGAAATTTCAAACGCGATCCGCTGAAATCATGACGACCTGACTGGGTCAAGATTTCCCACAGCTCCAATCGTGACAAGAACAGTGTTTCAGATTACGTAAAATTTTGAGATGGTCTCGGAATATCAGAGGATACTCTGATTCCCGTGTGAATTATTGTGCTGACAAAATTCAGTGGATGCAGTGTACTGTAAGGAACAAGGGTAGGGCATGCAAATCCCCGCTGCGCATCTGCATATTTGTGATCCGTCTGCTAGAGTTCAGGCCATTGGCCAATCAGTTTTCTGTAGTAGTATTGCTGCATCATACATCTCATAATCAGAAATTTACCGGGCGTTTCAGCGGTACTTATGGCAGTTAAAATTAAAATAACTGCAAAGACCATAGCCAGTCCCCGGCCAGTCCGTCAGTCAGAACATGTAGATCGGTGATCCGACTCTACGGCACGTCCTCGAGCGAACCAGTGGAAGTTCGCAAGTTTCTCTTATAATTTTCGCCAAAATTCAGCATGGACGGCGGTTAATGCATCATTAATTGCTTCAAGGCTGCTCAAGCATCGCCGTGTCAGTTGTGACGTCGTCAGCCCTAATAAGCATCTCCGCGACTGCGACCACCACCACCAGGACCACGGTTTCTCTCGCCCAAGATCCAAGAACAAGAACGTGCGTGCGTGCCCGACAGGAAGAAGGGGGTGATGTTCACGCAAAAGCAACGCAGCGGTCCGACATCCGATCGTCGCATCATCGCCCCGCCGGACGTCGCGTCGCGTCGGATGGAAGATTTGAATCGGGCTCGACGGCGACGGAAGAGTGAAATGGCGGTCCAGTCCAGGAGATGGGACAGCGCGTATTGAGGCAACACCGGCGTCAGGCGACGGAGGAAGAGGAACCCCCAACGAGCGCGTGACGCGTTTCCCGGGGGCAATGATCGGCGTCAGCGACGGCCCCGGCCAAGTGACGCTTGATGAGTGATGACAAGTCTCACGCTGCTCCTGTCGTCGATTTCTACAGTATTTTCTAAGAGTACACCTGTTGATTGAATTTTTTTTAGCAGATCCCTTTTGATTGATTTGCAAACACGAAAGAAGCCGAGCGACTAGTATGCACCATCTCGGTGTTTGAGCCCATGGGCCGTAGCCCACATGAAACAAAGGCCTAAAGAAGCAGAAAAACAAAGTTGACGTTCAGACATGAATTTCCATTCTTTTCGTGTGGTTTCGATGTATACAGGCGTAAATATTTTATAAAGAATAAAGAAATACGTAACGATCATTTAGCAGGATATAACAGCAGGAAAGAATCAGTGGGTTACAGAAATTGTGATTTCTATCGTCAAGACTATACTGTTGGTCTATGTGGCATGAACTCTTCATTGCCAAGTTGGTTCCTCAACACGGCGGGGGAGATCAACCTCCAGACTGCAAAGGTGAAGACCTCAACGTTAGCAGCTTCTTAGTGTTTTATATGCAATACAGAAGCTTTTTGCAAACATAACTGGATGGCAGTTGGCAGACAACGGGGAATAGCGACTTACTGTATATGCTAGCCGCGAACCACTCGTTGATGATCTTCACCCATGTACTAGCCCATCCAACATCTATGCTCCACCTGATTATGAAATGAAGGATGTGAGACCATTTTTTTTTTATATAAGGGAAGCTTTATTAATTTGAAGTTCATTACATCGAGATGAATGTTAGAGGATGTAACTAAATCCTTCTCCCACTCTGTCTCAGATGACGTAGCAAAGGAATACAATGCAGGTATGCCACTGATGACTTGAAATGCTATTTTGATTTTGATTCCAACAGTAGCAGTAAGTATGCATGTTGCCACTTAAAATAATATTAGACCCTTGTTGTCTAATTATGTTGCCACTTAATTTCTGAGCAGCTGTCTAATTATGTGATGGTAGATGTCTTACTTTCTTGTTGGATGATTAAGCTCCCAGCTGATGAACAGCATTGCAAAGTACATAGCTCCCATTGCAAACACAATGTGGAAAATCTCATAGCTGTAGGGGGTGTCCTCTTCCAATTGTACTTCATCATTCCGAAACTGAAAATGAACATTTTTTTGTTAATATGCTGGATAAAGGTAGCACTATGAAGAAGTTCTTCAAGTCAATAATGATTAACAAGATACATATCCATATTACTAAAGTAAAAAGAGAGTACACGGGAGAACAGCGATTTGACAAAAAAAACATGTGCATTATCATCAAATGATCATTTTAACACTTTCAAGTAACTTGACCAACGGCATCCCTGAAGAGCGATTTATTTTCAATCTTACATTCAAAGAGCTGTGTAACTAGTTAACTACTGAGTGCTGATTAAAAACTGAGAAACCGGAACACATGATCACATTTCTACCAGTTGAGAACTTCTTAACTACTCAGTGATGCCAGAAAATTAAAAATGTGCATATCATAGATAAAAGTTTAGTATAAACTTACTTTGAAGGATTTGGTGTCGATTCCAGTAGAAAACGTGGCCATTACAATGGAACAAATTGCAATAATGAAGCTCTAGAAAAGCACAACTTCAATCAGGTGATGCCAATGGCATAACTACTCAAAAGAGCTCTGATCTTTTCCTTACAATGATAGTAGCTGAATCACCATCCTTGGCAATTTTCATATGAGAGTGGCACTTCTCGATTTGCGGTTCACTGCACATGTGAATGAAAGGTTATGTTTACAGAATAGTGGATGAAAGGAAATATTAGTCTTTTATTGCTTTATAAAAGCAGAGTTTTCCTCCTCCATAAAAAAAGGAAATATTATCACAGAATACTTTGCAGTATGGAAGTGGAAACTCTTCTGAGGAATACCAAAATTACAACTACTCAACAGTTCCAAGTGACGTAGACTAACCTGTGGAGTGCAGACCAACAAAGGAAGACAACATAGGAACTCATGATCCCAGAAGAGAGAAGACCCTCGTTAACCTTCTCAGCAAACAAAGTGAACTAAAATCAAAACCTCATACATATCAGGGCAGGGTAAAAACTCAAATATTCTACAGAGACTTCTACTTGTTAATTGTCGTATAAGTGCTCAGATGTGCTAATAGAAAGGAGGATACTATCAGGATTGCAGTTTGATATTCACATCCAAAACCTGACACTAGTTTTCAACTCGACCTAAGCTACAGCTAAGACCTGGTGCTGCTTGCATCCTCTTACCTTGGAGTGCAGTGATACTGCCATCATTACAGTCACCAAGATTGCCGTCCATGTAATAGTGAAGATGTTGAACGCACAAGAGGAGTTGGGGACATATAGAACATAAAGCACGCCAATTCCAGCAAATGAAGCAATGTAGGAGATGGTTGACAAGAATAACCCAAACAATCCACTGAGAATCACATACGGGTAAAAATGCCATGGTCAGTTGTAGCTTCAGGACCTGAAACTAAAGTGATTGGGACGCCATAACTTCCAGCAATACTAAATCAATCCTTACCATTGATTTGATCCAGGATCTGGCATCCAACGTCTATTGCACCATGATATGAAGTGGAGCATGCTTATGAGCTGGAGGAGGAGAAATATCCTGGAGGGATAATGAAACAGAAGTAACATGTTTACTATAAAAATAAGACCACAGTCTGAAACAAATGTAAAATATTGTTCATTAGGGCTTCAAACATTAAGCAATATAAGGACTGCCATTTAAATTACCCGGCACCCAGTCGAGCAACTTCACCTGCAGACACAACAAAATAGTTTTGTTTGAGCGTGCTAAAATTTAAGTATGGATACACTGGTGGAAAAGTATACTAGGACCAGTACAACAAACTGAATTTTCATCTTTGTTAATCATGTTTTGAACTTTCCAAAGCAAGGAACTGTGAATTGAGTGGCCTTCCTATAAGCACTAATTTGTCATACAAGGTAGGTGCTACGAAGTAAAGCAAAATTTCTACTCTATCAAAATAGACTACATCTACAGTAAATCTACAGTATAACTGCTGCGCATTCACTTATGCCCATCATATCTTACATCTACAGTAACTACATTTGCCACAGTACTGGACAGAACTTACCATAAAGTTGGATGAAGATGTTAGGGATGATAAATGGGATGCCGATCGACATGGCATACACAAGAGACTTGAGAATCCAGCATCCAGAATGCCACGAGTTACGAGCTTCATGGAGCTTGCGAGTTCCAAATGTGGTGGCAAACATCACCCAGAAAAATATCTGAACAAAAGTTTAAGGAAGTGAACCCAAGCAACACAGCACCACCTTCACAAGGTCAAATGTCTAGTAGTTCTAGAACCTGGGCATCTATAATCCTGAATCATGGGTATCAGTTGTTGCAGCAGACTTTAGATAACCCCATTCCAAACGGTTGGTTCAGGACTCTGAAACACGGTAGTTGAGAACATTCTAGTTGCATGAGGAGAAACGAACACAAACACACACCGTGCTTGTGAAATCAAGGATACGAAGCAGCCCAAGCTGACTCGAAGTACTCCTCCGGACTGGAAGCACTTGGAGTCCCCTGCTCCGCAGACCGGCACATCTGAAGGTGTAATCGGTGGGTGAGCACTGAGCACGGAACGCGACCTCCCCCCTCAAACCACAAATGCGAGAGAGCTGAATTCTGAAGGTGAAGGGAAGAGGAACCCACGATGTAGGCCGCGGAGCGCCCGAGCCCCGTAATCCCTGACGAACCAGGCCAGCAGGTTGGTGGCGAAGAAGACGAACCCGTACGCGTACCGCGCCCGCAGCGACTGCCGCCGCCTCGCGTCGTACGCGCCGCCGCCGTCTCCGCGCGGCTCCGCTCCACCTGCCTTGGTCACACCCATATCCCCGGCTGCTCAGTGCTCACGCCGTCGTCGTTGCTCCCGGGGCCGGGGTGGAGCGCCTCTCGCCTCCCCGTCGGTCCAGCGCTGGGTTCCTGCGCGGAGGCGGAGGCGGAGGCGGAGGCGGAGCAGCATGCAGGGGTGGGAGCGCGTCTCCGCAACAATGCCGTGCGAAATTCGGACGCGGAACGGCGGAAGCGAAGAGAAACGGGAAACTCACGGGCAGCGAGCTGCTCCGGCTCCGGGGGACGGTGGTGCGGTGCGGAGGAGCGCGGAGCGCCAGCCTCGTTCGCTTTGCGCCTCTATTAAAAGCCGGGAGCAGCGGGCAGGCTGCTGCAGCCGTGGACCGTGGTCCCAGAGGTTTGGAATTGGAATTCGCCTGATGCGAGATCCGACGGCTGTGGACGCGGAATGCAGGAACACCAGGGACATGCTTCAGCGGCTGTGCTTGCTCGTAGTACTACTACTATAGAGCTGCGCGCCTGGCCCCGCACGTCAGAGAGCTGCATTCCACGCGCACCCGCATAGGTCCAGGCGACCGTTGGGGTTCGCGGCGCTCTCGTTTAAAGCCGAAGGGGCGGAGGTGCAGCGGTAGAGTTTTTCTCCAAGAAATCACGGTTTGACGCCGGGGACGCTTGTCCGACCGTGCAATTCGTGGAACACGCGATGGAGCTAGCAGAGCCGCAGAGGTCCCGTTTGCTCAGCTGTTGCCCAGCCCGGACGAAACCACGAACACCAACCCAGGCCGGCGTGTGCCCTCTGGCTCGTTCAATGGTTGGCTAGAGTTTCTTGGGGTTGGGTGAGGAAAACGACGAGCGGCCCCAGCTTTCGGGCAGACAGAGACTTTTGGACATTTGAAACGTGGGAGGGCCGTTCCCGCGACCGTGCGCAAAATGACACTGCGGTAGGTTCGTCCGGTCCGCGCACTCTGCTTTTGCTGTTCTTGAGGCGCAGTTAAGCATCTATCTCCTCGTCTTCTTCTGCACTACGGAGGAGTAATCTTCTTTGGGCAAACTTGCAGTCGTACTAGTACAGCTCGATGACCTCTAGTTAGGGTAAAGCTCCAAAATTAACCATATCTTTCACGTTAAGAGAGTGCCCTCCGAATTGGTTCAGTACAAAAAACACTTTTTCGCTTCATGGTTCTCGAAACAACAAAAGTGAACAGTTTCGTGCATGCACTGCCAAAAGAAATTGAGCACCTAGCTACGAATGCACCATCAGTCTAGGCATCACATAATAGTAGTAGTGTTAGTGTCCCATAAAAAAAATACATGACATATATGTTGAAATTTTGGAACACGTGTAATTGAAGCCGCACTAGTTTTTTACTGTATATGACGTCTCTTATCATCTTTCCTCTCCTTAATTATAAGGGTTTCTCCAACGCAGCCCTCCTATTAGGGTTTGACCAATGTAGGCATATGAATGCCAATGTTGGTCTTAGGATTATA
This sequence comes from Microstegium vimineum, assembly GCA_022036555.1. Taxonomy (NCBI): domain Eukaryota; kingdom Viridiplantae; phylum Streptophyta; class Magnoliopsida; order Poales; family Poaceae; genus Microstegium; species Microstegium vimineum. Next base: position 35,239,139 of record CM039131.1, read on the forward strand.
TATATGTTGGTTATATAATTTGAGGTATATAATATCATAACCTGACTATTATCCTTTGGTTCTACTACCATGATATCAAACGTCACTTTTCAATGTCCTCTTCTTTTCAACCTCTATACAGACACACACGGTCCCTCTAGAGCCTCACAATGCACGCTTCAATAACATCCTCTCCTCTTTGTGAGACCAATCTGCAGGATGCTACCGTAATCTGCAAGACCACCACCAGAGATAAAATAATTTGACTAGCTTGCTCTATTTATTCACTCAGATTTTATTAATCAATGAGATCCAAATATTTTCAAACTTTGATAGGGCGTAGCATGAATGCAGATGTTCCATTTTAGCTGCAATTATACCATCAATTTTTATACAATTAAACTTAGTGTCTATATTAGAACGAGTATAGATATCCATGTTACAAGTTCTAAGTTCTAGCTGATATAGATCCAGATAATTCGTATTTTTAGGCTTCCGCGCACCGTGCAGTTTGTGGGCCGTGAATCGTGGTGTGCGGTGTTGGGCCTGTGCCCTGCTATAAAGAAGCATTGAGCATTGCCAAATGAGGAGCAGTTCTTTTGTATTGGACCAAATTTGTTACTTCTACTCCCGAGCCATGTTAGCAAGGAAATGGCGGAGTTGACTGCTGCTATATATCATGCTATGAGCTCTTGGTTTTTGAGAAATGAGATAGTCCTTAGTGCTAAACTTAAACATGCGTCTGGATTTGTTAATTTCGTATTGAATTATGTTTATTCTTTGCCATTTGTGAAGTTATTGATCACACTCGGTGGTGTGGCGCATGCAGGTTCCTCAATTCATAAAGTTATTGATTACAAAATACGTACTCCTTCCATCCCAAATTATTCAAGACATCTCAAGAATTTTGGAGAGTCAAAGTATAACAAGTTTGACCAAACTATATCATAATATAATAGTATTTGTGATGTCAACTAGGTATCTTTAGATTCTTTATCAATTATATTTTCATAGTATATCTATTTGATGTCGTAATTTTTTTAATTTTTTTCTGTAATTATTGATCAAACTTGAGATGTTTTGATTCTTCAATATTTTTAAAATGTCTTATAATTTGGTATGAAGGGAATAACTTTGTTTTTTGGTTCATCATTATAACCCTCTCCTTTGTAAAAAGAAAGGGTGGTCTACCCCGAGTGTGTTGACACTAGACATGTTCTATGATTAAGGAGGTGTTTGGATGTACCAATTAAACTTTAGCTAGCTAATTTTGGCTGTTATGTATCCAAACAACCTAGCTAAAAACACCAGCTAAAGTTTAGCTACTTCAACCTAGCTAAAGTTTAGCTAAGTCTATTAGCTGATGCATCCAAACGTCCAGCTAAAATTTAGTTGAAAGAATTTTTAGCTAGCTAAAATTTAACTCTAAAATTTTAGCTAGTTAAATTTTAGTTGGGTGCTTCCAAACACCACCTAAATCATGACTTCACCCCTGCTCACAGTCGAATAGAAAGTACGACCTGATGAAGTCTATCATTAAGCATCAATGAAAACTCAAATCACAGCTAAACCAAAAATTAATGAAATTTGACGCCATTGCATATGTGCCTCCCTTGGCTATGTAGCTAGGCGGGCAACGACGTTGCGAGACACAGAGTTCTCAGCCGGCAATGCGTTATGCCTCTCTTTTCCAGCATTCCTGCTTCATGACTTCTCTTCTCCAGCTACTCGGTTGGCCGGTTGCCCTCGCCCTTAGCCATCTGACAAAAATTCTGCTCTTTCATCCAAGCTGCTTTTCCATGGTTTCAGATTTATCCACACATGCCAGCTCGCTTTGGGAGGTTGATGATCTAGTCTAGGTGCTAGAAGCCATCGCACTGGCTGCTTTGATGCTATCAAAAAATCTTTCTTGCGCGCTACTGTAAAAAGCAGACGGGGGACGGAGAGTCGGAGGCGGCAACGCGGTCAGCCATGACGCAGCGGCGGCGGCTGGCCTTCTGCGTGGAATTTACTTTTGCTCCACATCTTCCTCGATCGGCAGGCTACAACACGGGAAATTTTCTCCGGTACATGCACAACCGCTGGAGTAACAGTGAGTCAATGACGACCTGGATGCGAGAACGGAGATTGGAGGAGCTCCTATCTTGCGTCCACTTATCCACAGTCAACATGTTTTTTTAGTATTTTTTTTCCTTATATGATGAGGGGTTTGGCCGGCATGATTGGCAGAACGGCACCACAAGTTTGGCGCCCTCACGGGCTACACTTATAAATATATATATATATATATACACGTAATAGAGTTAAATACAGGAACGTTTTATGGTGTGTCATTAGGTCCTGGACATTAAAAACGTATTTCTGTAGGTCATTAAACTTATCTGATGGCACTATGTCAGCACCTTTGCTATGCATAGGTGGCAACGCTAACATGGACAACGACCTGTTGGATACACATGTACGTCATCCACACTACAGTCACGTACGTACTTCCACCATTCGCCTTCAGCCACACCTGCCCCTCTTGCTCCAGCATATACTTATAGTACATTTAAGACATAAAATTGTGTTTTAATTTAAATCTTGTGAGTTAGAGCAATGTACACAACGAATACTACTTAATTAATTATCGGTTGTATTTCTTATAATCCTTGGATGGAGGTATACTGGGTATGTAGGAGGTAAAAGGATACAGATCCAATGATTCTAGAGCTCCAACATGAAAGTGTAAGATTCTCATAAAGAAACCCCCCCCCAAAAAAAAGATGCGTAGGCGTGTAGCTGTTAGATGGATCGGTACTGGACCATGAAGCGGGGGAACGTCTCAATCCGCACAGTTCGTATTTAGACCGCCGATATTCTTTCCACCCGACGTGCCGGCAACGACGAATAAGTTGCAGGATTCCTCCGTCCTCTTCCATTCCACCGTGCTGATGCCGACCCTCCCCACACTTCTTTTTCTCGGTAATGATTAATGACCCTCCCCATACACTAGTTGATCACGGCCAAGAAAAAAAAAACAACGGGCGCCTGGGGGAGGCGTCGCTTTGGAACCTTCGCTAGCCCTGTCATCACCGCATCGCTTGCCCCCACATGAACCTGCCGCAACTTGCAAGGAGGAAGCAAGCCGATTAGCTTACGCATCCACTATCGAGGTGGTACGTCGATCTCCGCCGTCCATCTCGCTCGCGCCAAAGATCATCCGCGCGCGGCGGCGAGCTGGGACCTGGCCTGGGAGAAGACGCAGAAGCTGGACGTAGCGCGAGAGCGGACGTGCGCCGGGCTTGGATTGGAACGCCGTCTTCCAATCTTGACGAATCGTGGGCCACGTGAAAGCGACCATCGGGCTTCATTGGATGGGTGCCGGCCGGCCGAGCCAACTTCGAACGAACGGATTTACGTGCCCTATGAAAATGGTGTCTCGCCTCGTACTTATATACTCCTCCACTCCGTGGATGCTAACGGTTTATATATAGATATATACATACATATATATATCATCATCATCATCGATCATCAGGAAAAGCGCGCGCCCACGCAGGCGTGGAAGCTTAGCTTGGTAGCCGGGTACGTACGTTCGTTACGTGCTTTGCTTCCCCCGGCCAAGATGAAGAGGCAGTGGAGCCACCCGTCGGTCGTGCTCCCGCTGCTCGTCGTCGCTTTCCTGCTCCTCACATTCCGGTGCTCCCTGCGCCACGCGGCGCAGCAGGCTTCTCCTTCTTCTTCTATCCGCCGCGCCGCCGCCGCCGATGAGGACGACGCGGGAAGCTTATACGCCGTCGACGCCAAGCTCGCTGAGCTGGCGGCCGTGGACCCGGCCGCGTCGGCGGTGCTGCGGGCCGCCGAGGCGCTGCTGGAGAGGAACCTGACGTGGGCCCGGCGGGCTCCCCCGGAGCGCCGGGACGCCGCGGCGCGCGGCCTCCGCGACTGGCTAAGCCGGCAGCGGTTCGAGCCGCGCGTGATGACCGAGCTCCTGGACCTCATCAAGCGCCCCATCGAACGGCACGCCGCCGGAGCGTCGGCGACGGACGACGACGTCGCGCCGGTGCGGCCGTACGCGTCGTGCGCCGTGGTCGGCAACAGCGGCGTGCTGCTGACGCGGGAGCACGGCGCGCTCATCGACACCCACGACCTGGTGATCCGGCTCAACGGCGCGCCCGCGGGCAGCCAGGGCGAGGGCACGGCCAGCAGGCTCGCGCGCCACGTGGGCACCAGGACCGGCCTGTCGTTCCTCAACAGCAACGTGCTGAGCGGGTGCGCGGTCGCGGCGCCACGGCGCCTGGACGGCGGCGGCTGCCGGTACTGCCGCGCGGCATACGGCGACCGCGTGCCCATCCTCACCTACATGTGCAACGCCGCGCACTTCGTGGAGCACGCGGCGTGCGACGCCGGCGCCGGCGCCGCGCCGGTGCTCGTGACGGACCCGCGGCTGGACACGCTGTGCGCGCGCCTCGTCAAGTACTACTCGCTGCGCCGGTTCGTGCGCGACACGGGGCGGCCCGCCGAGGAGTGGGGCACGCGGCACGAGGAGGCCATGTTCCACTACTCGTCGGGGATGCAGGCCGTGGTGACCGCGGCGGGCGTGTGCGGCCGGGTGTCCGTGTTCGGCTTCGGCAAGGAGCCCGGCGCGCGGCACCACTACCACACGCTGCAGCGTGGGGAGCTGGACCTGCACGACTACGAGGCCGAGTACGAGTTCTACCGAGACCTCGAGGAGCGCCCGGATGCCATACCGTTCCTGCGTGAGCGGGACTCCGGATTCAGGCTGCCGCCGGTCGTGGTCTACCGCTGACCATTTTTTATTCAAAAATCAACGGCCGTGTCAGTGTGTCAGTGCCGACGTACATACTCCACTCCATTGGTTTTTGTTTTTCACATATCAATCAAAACGTGTTGTACAAAAGCGCATCTGCTTTTCATCACTGGAAAAGGAATTTTGCATGCTCATGGGAGCGCCTGGGTCAAGTCGCTTGCAATCTTGCTCAGGTCGTTACAGTGTCGCCGTGTCATGCTCGATTGGCTTGACTGGGGGTCTGCATTCTGGTTCTGCAATTGCTAGCAAAGTCTCGGCTGAGCACAAAAAGTGCCGAAGTGGATGCGCAAGGCCTCCGTCTGAGCTCTGGAATCTGTCCCCGAATGCCTCGACAGCGGCCCATAAGAAATTGAATGGGCTTCTGCTAGGGGCGGAAATGTAGCTTTAGAAAACTGTGGTGGTTTTATATAAGCCAAAATATACAAAAAAACGTGGTTTTAAAAAGATTGAGATCACAGGTGGAATTTCTAAAAGACTACAATTTTGACAAAACCATTATAGAAACTACAAGGTCATATCCAAACATGCAACCAGTTTTTGAGAACCAAAGTCCAGAATTGTAATACCTCTCGTTCCAAATTATAAGACATTTTGGTTTTTCTATATTCATAGCTTTTGCCATGCACCTACATATATGTTACATCTAGATGCATAGAAAAATGCTATGAGTCTAGAAATGCTAAAACGTCTTATAATTTAGGATGGAGGAAATATTATTTATCCAATACTCAAATAGATATTGCATCCAAACATGAACCTATATACGGAGTATATGATATGATAAATAGTTCAAGTGAATATCATTTAAAACTTTTGGATCAAGAAAAAGATGCACTAAAATACAAAGAAGAAAATATAAAAACAAAAAATAATATAAAATGGAGAGAAAAAAATAAAAAAAATGTGATCGAGGATGCATGGATACTATCCAATGAATTTATGTGAATAACCCAAAATACATTGTTGAACATCTCAAGGGCACTATAGAAACATTGTAAAATACACTATGTATATGTATGAATACTATTAAAAAACAATCTAGAATACATGATGGAACATCTCAAGATAACTATACGAACAACTTAGAATGTACTCCCTCAGTACTATAATGAGACACATTTTAAAAATTTCAAGACAATTTAAGGCAATAATTAAATGACACATATACCTATGGATTAACTCCAAGGAGTTTCTACTCAAATTATCATTTTCTTTTAAATTTTTTTGCTAAATATGAGCTGGATACCTCATAGAATTCCTTATATTTTAGTAGAAATTTTAAAAGTCATAATGCACTATACTTCAAGATGAAAATAGTGTCACAGAACATCTCGTGCAATAGAGAAAATAAAACATAAAAAATTATCATGAAAATATTAATTAGAATAAGATAAATAAAATAAAAAAGGAGAAATATGAAAAATAAAAAGTAAATGAAAAAAATCCACGTAATAGAGAAAAAAAGAATGATAGGTGTAGTGGAGAAACATGGGCTCAGACATAAATGATAATTGATAAATGAGCTAAACTGGAATGCATGGACCAAAATAAAGTAACAAGGCTGATGCGGTGGAAAGAAAACCTGGCCCAACAATACCCACTGCAGAAAAACGGAGACTGAAGAAAATAATCAAGCGTGGGCCAATGCCAGCCCACAGTTGTTCTCTGACGTGTCACTGCAGCGTACAAAAAGCATACAATTAATGCATCCCATTTGGCCATTTGTATGTAGCCATTCAAGAACGGAACTGCCGGTGAGATCTGACTCCCGAGAGGCTGCACTACCCATCCATTTCCAGCATCCAGATGTGACGAGATACCCGTCAGAAAACAACAGTGAGAAGAGAACAAGTTATCAGCTTATCATTTCCGCATGATAACACAACTCAGGTGCATGGACCATGCAGAGCATTTCTTGCCCGGTAATCTGCCCCAGAAACAGGCCTTTCTCCTTTGGCAGCATCCGCCTCAATGGATTCTCGCCAAATTCAGGGACATGGGGACCCAACAGCATGCCAATCGATTTCAAATTCAGAATGTGAAACGCGAATGCTGCAACATGGATTTTGGGATTTATTATGCCAGTAAGGGCCTCCAGGTCTCTCTCTCTCTCTCTCTCTATATATATATATATATATATATATATATATATATATATATACATAGAATTACCAGGTTTCAAGCTTAAACTAATACAGCTACGTCTTGATGTAACAAAAGGTGTCATCCATTTCGAATAGAGAAAATCTTAGACCTGATGAATGTCGAATCCAGAGAACCAAACAAAGTGACGCTCATGACAAATTCTTCCCATCATTAGCTCATGTTGTCATTTTAATACAATATACGCCTACCAGATTGGTTGGCTGAGAAATAATTTTTTCATTCCGTTCAGATTGTCTGACAGTTCAGGACGACAAGGTGATGCTAAATGACAACATGTACTATCCTCGCTGATTCATGGAGCAGTGCCTTCTGCCCTTCTCAACAACAAAACTACGCACACATAATTTTTTTTGTAGAACAGTGTTCTCCTGTAGAACTTTAAAAGTCAAAGCCACGTGGGTGATGACACTTGGAATTTCTTACCTTTCCTCAAGGAATAGGAAATTACTGACACTATCCGAGCATCTATGCTACAAAAAGGTTTGTCATGCACTAGTACGGGTGGGGATTTTTTGCTTTATTTTCGACGGTTCCCTACGGAACAGCAAATTCTACGGTCTGCAGCGCATATTCAGAAGTGCTACAGTAATAACTATGTAAACATACAAGAGATGAAGATGCTCGAGAGTTCTTTCAGCACAAAATAATTTTAGGAGCAGTTCTCATTTCTCATACACAGAGCAATTGCTGCCTACAGATTTGGTATTGTCATTGGCATTTCTGGCCACATAGAACAAATTCTGAGACCTATGGCTTCTTCTACTAGTTCCTCCAGCACCTTCCCTGCAATTTGCTCCGTGATCTCATCCAATTCCCATCTCAGGGACTTCACCCAACCTCTTCCTTCCACCTCCTGCTGCATGATTCTTTCCAATAATGTTCCAGCATCGTCATTCTCATTTCCTGAAAACTTTCCTAATCCGTAGAGCCAATCCCTCATATGTTGTGGTACTTCTTCCACCAAAGCTTGAGAAAGGGTCTCCTTCCATGCCATTGAGTGTGCTTGCCTCCAGGGATAGGCGCATAGTAAGGTGTCATGGCCAATCTCAACTAATGCCATATTCATGTAATCAAAAAGAAGCTTTTGGTTCGACCTTCGCTCCCTTGACTTAGCAGCCTCCACCTTCCGGTCCAATAACTTGTCACACAACGCAGGGTCTAGAGGGCAATCAGGCAAGTACCAGCCTGTGAAGACCATACCCAACTGCAGATTGCCTAAGCCAGCAAATGATACAATCTTTTGTACAAAGGCAGCATATTCAAGTTCATCATTGTCCACACTCGAGAGAGAGGTTAAGTCTGTCAAATCAAGTAAATGTGAAGGTGAGCTCATATCCTCCCATGATAATGTCCGTGTGACAGATTCAATTGCATCAGATCGTAAGGCAATTCCTACGAAACGATAAAAGAGGTAGTTAGTGTAAAAACAAGGAAGCAATAGTAAACGCACAAGTCAAAAGAGGGAGCAAGACTTACTCTCATTGCTACAAGGAATGCTTCTTGATGATTCAGATCCATTAATGTTGCTATCTTCAAATGATACATCAAGAACTGAAGTAGGACTAGGCTTATCACAGCTACCATTCAGACCACCTGATCTCAATCCATCAAGATGTTCACTTGGACAGGCAGAAGAAATAGGTACTTCGATAGAAACAATATCCTGCAGCATGTCTCATCGTCAGTTTACTGAGGATAACAAAAGTAGAGAACAGAAATGAAACTTATTCAGGAAAAAAAATAGTTAAGATGCCCTAAACTGGTTGTCACAGAAAATTATAGCAGAAATGTACAAAGCAACAAGAAAAAAGAACAGTAAGGGCATAGCAAAATAATTTGAGTTAAGTGCCTACTTTTGAAGAACATATTGTTTGAGTAGTAGAACTATCATCTTTGTCCTCACAAAATGGCATAGCACCAACATTATGACCCCCCTGTGGTTTCATGCTGCCAAAACAAGTGACTTCAACTTTCCCATCAGAGCTAGAAGATAGGATGATTTTCTCTTTTGACTGCCTTTTACTTTTAGGGAAGAAAAAACTCGAAACTATCCCTTTGAATGATGACTTTGCTTTATCTGACCTTGTAGCCAAGTTTGGTGTTTTACAGCCTTCACAATTGGATGACGGGGCATTTGGTGTTATGTTATCAAACATGGACGATGACAGTGGGACAGATTTTGATCTTGCTAAAGTCTTTGAAGAGCTCTGCCCATCTCCTTCATTCTCTCTAAGAGCAGTTATACATGTAGCTTGCAGGGTCATCTCATTCTCTGCATCACATGGCCGACCACTTGAAACAGAACCATGCATACCACCAACTTCTTTCTTGACTCCTCGAAGGGAAAGCATTTCTCCCAAAGTGCTTGATCTTCTTGGTAATTGCATCTTTTCTTGGTTGATCTCATTATATGCTACTGACGCCCATCTTTCTGAAAGCCTTTTTTTAGCTTCCCTAACCACAGATGACTCAGGTGACCGTGATGTTCTGCTAAAAGTTGAGCCTGAGTAAGGACTGTTGTGTCTTTTGAAGTGATTCCATGAATGCCGTGATGCTGGGCTAACGATCTCCGAGTCACTTAGGTTACCATCTTCTTCATCAATGTAGTCAGATCTGCTGAAAGAGCTTTCATCCCCACCATAGCCATTTGAGTATACAGAAGACAATAAAGACTCATCCCGCCGATGTAGACCATCTGGCAGGTAATTGTCATCTTCTAAACCTCCATAAAAACCTATCTGCTTAGTCCACTGAGCTGGGGCTGCTTGGGGTGTTAGCCTGGCCATTGTTCTACTAGGCTTGCCAGGACTAGGCTTCAGGACCACTATCCTAGTTGGCTGGGATAAGGTAACTTCTGCTGAATGAGATCTCCGGTGTGTCCTCCGCATCACGTGTTCATTTTCTTCATTTATTCTGTGTGTTCTGATTTCCCTTCTGCATTCACTCTCAACAAATTTAGTTGGTTTCAACACAGTAATACGCTTTGTCTGAGGTGGTGATGGGCTTCTGTGAAGTCCGGCTAGCTGCTTTGAGAAAGTAGAGTTTGGTTCCTCAAGAAACTTAAGAAACAAATCTCTATTAGAACTTAGAACCTCAAGAGCTTCTTGAAACTCCTTTGAATGGAGGAGTTTCTCATTTGTAGCAAGACGCTTTGCTTCCATGAACTTGTGACTAACAATTTCCATCCTTATGTCCCTCTTGCTCCTGGAAGACATCTCCCTAGGAAAAGTTTGGTCCTGAAGATGGTATGTTCTCAATGGTTCTTCACTGACTTCATAAACATCCTTAAATTCAACTATTTCTTTGGGTCCTATGTGTTTGTCGCATGTTGTCATACTGGAATGGTACTGCTCTTCATGTTGATGGAGAATGTTTGTTTCAACCAAATTGCCATTTAAGTGTCTTTTCTTCACATTTCTTTTAGTAGAATGTAATGCTGGCTCTTGACAAGGTAGATCTTCTTCAAGTCCCATTAATCTGGCAACCACACTTGGTGACTTCTTCTTTGACTCCAATTCCTTGGACATCTCCATTTCTAATGCCACATTCAATGGAGATGCATTTGATTTATTTCTTGATGAGCTCCGGTCACTAGCTCCCTGCAGCAATATTCTTATTATTAGAACACAAAAAATGTATCACTTCAATGAAATTAAGTTGGCTCTCGCCTACTGCGTTATATTTAACAGAAAAAAACACCTAAAGAAAATGGTATTATAAATCAGGAATGGCACGACATGTTACTTACTACTTTATCATTGGCATAAACTGAATCAACTGTTCTCTTGACAACTTGCTCGCTTCTACATGCTGGAGAACCTGAAATATCCAAGCAGAACGTACAGAAATTTCAGTTTTGAGAATCAGTCCTTGCAAGGTTCAAAGGAGCAAGAGAACCTCTGAATACTTTTAACCTAAGAAAGTAAGAAGGGGGAAAAACAAGGACGAAAAAGACAAGTCAAGTATGTCATCTTATAGATTGAAAATGGCAAACATGGTGCAAAGGAATCATTGTCCACAAGACACCAATGTCATCTAGTCCCACACAAAAAAGGACATCGGAAATATTTGTCCCAGACCAATTGCAAAAGATTGCATCTCACCAGCACCAAGTAGTACCACTTTCTAGAAATGCATATTTTCCACCAGTAGAGAAGATAATTAAAATAAAGTCTTGTAGTGCATTTCATTCGACAGCCTTGCAACAAAAATACAAAGTGAAAGAAACTTATGTACCATCTGTACGAACTCGATCTGTGAGCACGTTCGTGCTAGACATCCCTGCGCTGAGGTCGAATAAGTTGATCATTGCCTTCTTCTGATCATAAACACGACCTCTGAGCATGGCAACGTTGATATAGAGTCCTGAAAATATTAGTTATGGCAAAAAAAAAAAAAAAGAGGGCATAAGCGTAAGGACATGAAGAAAATGAAACGTTACCCGTTGTGCTTGAGATCCATAAAGCCTAAAGAAGTCTAACTGAAACACAGGAGCATACAGTTAGCTAGTACCATCCACCAGTGGAGTGGCGAGTGGATATATAGGTAACCAGAGACTGAAGAGCTTTGTGGTGCTCCTAGGTCTTAGCATCAGCATCAATTTTTGAAAATTTTCAAGCCTTAGTTTTGAACTCGGGCACGACGTCAGACTCAGAGTATATCACTGTAGCAAGATGCTGTCGTTTCAGAGAAAACACCACATGCCTAAAGCTGGGCTTTTGCAGGCATAGGCCATACATTGTGCGACGGGAGCACAGTTGATGGCCCTGTTGTTGTTTAGGGAAACCAAAAGAAAGTTAGCCGGCACGCCCAACGATATGAAACGATGGTGACAGAGCAACAGGCAAGGTGGAGAAGTGGAATGTAGCAAAGATCAGGAGGTACTAAACATAAAGCAAATGAGAGTACAGATCTATGATTACGATCAAAAGGAATCTTTCAGCACGAAAAGCCTTTTAAAGGCTGCACTTTTGGGGTCAGATACAGATAGTGGTAAACTAAAACCTCACAGCTCAGAGGTGAGAGAAGGTAAAAGGCAAGTACTCCGTATGGGATAAGGATACGAAAGCTCGAGCAAGTATTAATCAGAGCTCAGAGGTGTGCAGTGGCGACAGTGAGAGTAACGAGATACTGGTGGTGGTGGCACATTTTTTTAAGACCCAATTTTGTTCTCAGCAAATTTAATCGGTGGAAAGACAACGAGAGAGGATGATAAAAAGACGAGAAGACGTACAATGACAAGGTGCTGTACAAAACTAGGAAGAATGGAAACCAATGAGACGTATGCTCGAGTCCAAACGAACTCTCCGAAAGCAAAAGCAAAAAGGAAACCACTTACCGAAGTCTGCAGTTCTTGCAGAAGAAAAACACCATGAACTCGAAGCTTTCCAAGTAAAAACAGGCCATCAACTCTATGCAGCAATCGAGAGGCACGACTACGAGGACCGCACGGGCAACGGAGGACCACGGGAGGGAGGAGGGGAGTTCAGAGCCAACCGCGCGATGCAGAGAAACCCAAAGGGGGTAAGGAATCTCGTAGGAATACTACTACTAGCTCCAGCATTTAAACTGCAAAGCCTGTGTCATCAGAGGAGAGGCCGTCGCGACCTGCAGCTGCAGGGTGACGACGGACGGAGGGGACGCGCAATAAATTCTCGGGCGCGGGAGCGCAAAGGAACGAACGGGATGGAGACTGGCAAATGCGGCGCTTTTACGCCGGCATCGATGGGAATTCGGACCTGGCGAACCATAAACTCCGCTCAGGAGTAAGAGGCGGAATTGGGAGGAGCTCACTCACCTGCGGCGAGGAGGTCCAGTCCGGAGCATTCGCCGGCGCGGCGCGGGGCGGAGGAGCAGTGGTGAGCGCTAAGCGACGCGGTGGGAGGTTGGTGTGGAAGGGGATCGATGGATGGATCGATCTCAGCCCAGCCCAGCCCAGCTCTTGTGAACTGTTCCTTGTTGTTTCTTTCTTCCCCCGCTAGCTTTGCGTTTCGTTCCGCTTTGCTTGGCTTCGGGTGTCCACCGCCACTACCACTCTCACCCTCGTGGCCCCGCGTACGTGCGGGAAAGACCAAACCCGGAAAGTGGTGGGCGCCGGATGAGGGTGGATTGGCTCTTGGCTGGATGAAGAGTAGTAGTGCACGAAAGACTGGACTGAACTGCAATGCAAGGAAGTGGCATGAATTACGGCACACGGCACGATCAGGCTTAATTGACAAACTGATAATCCTACGTATGGGATGAGAATGAGACTACCATTGTTTATTCAATGAAATGAACTTCGCGCAATGCACTCCCAACTCTCAGATGTATCGCGAAACAGTGATTGTGCCTCCGTCTTTCCAGGGTCCGTATTATTATAATTAATTGAGTGAAATCAAGGACCTCTACACAATCGTGACCCAAGACCATGGACCTTTCTCCATCTTCCACTTTGGGATTGTTTTTCTTTGTTCAGTTGTAACCTCCTCATGGATTCTCCGTTCCTCTACTCAGTCGAATTTGTCGCGTCACTGTCAGCAATATTCGTCCTGTATGTTTGACAGGATTATGCACGGTTCTGGCAGGATTATGTACTGCTAGCTGATTTCTTGTGAGAGAAAAACACTGTTCTGACTGGATTTAAGCCGGCTGAAAAGGCAAGCGAACGGGCTTATTATCGGTAGTCGCTCGCCCACGTTAAACTATATCAAGATAGGACACTGTCCTCTCGACTCCATTTCATAGCCATTCTCTACCGTGCTGGTCGCATTGTCACTGCTGTCACCACGCACCATGAGGCCGACCTACTAGGCTACCACCAAGTCAGCTAAATGGTTATATGCTAATAATAAGTTTTTTTTACCAGTGACAGGCTGCTATACATATCCACCAACAGCATGTGTGCATCCCTGTATATAGAAAACAAGCAGGAAACTTAATTACATTTGATTGCAAATTAACATCCCGATGCCAGTACTACCTGTAAAGATTGTGTGGTCATGAGCCACAGACATGATAGATCCATATTCCAAATTCACAAAATTGTACATTTCAAAAAAAAAACACACACACACACACAAAATTGTAGGACCGAGAGAGCCAGCGCTCCTAAGCCAAAATAAATGAGTGCAGATTTCAAAACAATACTAGTACAAACTATCTAGGAAAGAAAATGAACCAAGACAAACATGTACTCACCTCCGTTTCAATTTATAATTCGTTTGACTTTTTTGACCTCAACTTTGACCACTCGTCTTATTCAAAAAATCGTACAAATATAGTTAAATTTAAATTATTCATGTAGACTATTCATTAAATAAGTAAACCACACTAAAAGAAATGATATTTTGCATAAAATTTTGAATAAGATGAGTGGTCAAACTTAGGGTTGAAAACGGATTAAGTGTTTCAGACGCGCGTAGGGATTGCTGAGCCGAACTGTGTGTGCGCCTGCGCGGTAAGGAAAGCGGTTAGCCACCGTGCACCACTGCACATGCGCTTGTTGGTTGAAGCAGAATCGGGACGTGATGGTGTTTGGTTACATGCGGACGAGAATCAGCAGGATTTTTTTTTTCCTTTTTTTTTTTGTGTGTGTGTGTGTGGGTGTGGGTGTCTGGGCGGAGCGGCAAATAGAATGAATGGGGTGACCCTGACCCCATGCAATCAAGCGACGCGATCGATGGCGTTAGGTAGAGTGGATCGACTAGTCTCTGCTTTTTGTTTGTGTTGCGTTGTCGTGGGACCCTCGATCCAACTCCAACCAAGGCTGCAAGCAAATCCTCCAATCCTCTTCGTGGCGTTCGTGCGGCTAGCAGGCAGCAAGCAAGCCCGAAGAGCGCAAGAGACCTGTTAGTTATCTCCGGTATCGAGACCTGGCGAACTTGCCAAAAAATCTGGTAGCGAGTGATCTCGATCGCCAATCGACCGAGCGGCCGGCCGACAGACACACGGCGGTGCGGTGGAGTAACCGGTAACGGCCGCGCGCCGGCGGATACGCTTTGGCGCGTTGCATCGCGTCGCGCGGTACGTGGATGATGGAACAGGCAAAAGCATCGTCGTCCCGGTATTGTTATCAATTGTATATCTTGATTTGATTCCTATTGGATTTGGATTAGTTCGATTTTAATAGGGGTTCTTTCTGTATTTCGTCTTTTATTATGTTAGATGTAGGGGAAAAAATGAGAACTCAAAGATATCGAAGAGTAAAAAAAAGGATGGAATAAAAGAGTGATTGGTTGAAAAGAAAGAGAAATAGAATAATGAGAATCATATGGATTTACACAAACCTCTAATAATTAGAAACTAAAAACGAGATCTCGAAGTAATTCGAACGATTTCGATTATCATTTATTTGTACTTATTAGTTACTTCTACCCGATAGAGCTTAGAAGTTGGAAGTAATGATTTCTTGGTTGATTGTATCCTTAACCATTTCTTTTTTTTTGACACGAGGAACTCACCATGAATCCACTAATTGCTGCTGCTTCCGTTATTGCTGATGGATTGGCTGTAGGGCTTGCTTCTATTGGGCCCGGAGTTGGTTAAGGTACTGCTGCAGGACAAGCTGTAGAAGGTATTGCGAGACAGCCAGAAGCATAGGGTAAAATAAGAGGTACTTTATTGCTTAGTCTAGCTTTTATGGAAGCTTTAACAATTTATGGACTGGTTGTGGCACTAGCGCTTTTATTTGCGAACCCTTTTGTTTAATCCTAAAAAAGAAAATAAGTCCTTTAGATTAGATACTTTTTTCTTTTTTTAGTACATTGGTATTTGCTTATGTAATTCTAAGTATATCCATACTTTACTCCTATTTATTATATTATTTATTTTTTATATTATTTCAAAAATTTTGTATTTATCGGGACAGACAATACCCTAGGAACCCCAAGAAGGGCTGATTTGAGCATGATCAATTTAGAGGATATGCTCACCCTCTTCTTATTTTAGGAATTTTGGGAACATTTCAACAAAGGAGATCTTTCACAGGTCAAACGAGACCTAAGATTTAATCTAAAAGAAATTATTAGATTGAATCTATTTGCATTAAAAAAATTGCATTAAAAAAACCGATCAAAAAAGGACGAGCGAAGTAAGTGATCGAAAAACTTTCTTCTTTGTTCGTCCTATCTATAAGAGAGCATATAAAAAATGTAACCCATTCTTTCGTTTTTTTAGCTCACTGGCCATTCGCTGGGAGTTTCGGGCTTAATACCGATATTTTAGCAACAAATCTAATAAATCTAATTGTAGTGGTTGGTGTATTGATTTTTTTTGGAAAGGGAGTGTGTGCGAGTTGTCTATTTCAAGAATAGATTGGATCTATCCGGCTGCACTTTTGAATATTTTTAGTATTTTTTTTGATAAATAAGAAAAGGTGCACGATCTCGACGAATTACTTCTGAATAACTTCAGAAATCATATGGAAGAACCATGGCGTGCCTGAACGTACATCCCATTCGTTTGGCTTTTCAGCCGGCTTAAATCCAACCAAAACAGTGTTTTTCTCTCATAAAAAATTAGCCAACAGTGCATAATCCTACCAAATGAACAGGCTCTCCCGCGCCGCTGGGACGCCGAGCCGGCGAGACGACAAGAGGTCAGAGGACGCGCTGCGCCTGCACCACCGCTGCAGCGGGCAGCGGTGGCAGCGGTGGTGCAGTGTAAGATTCCCCTAGCGCTGGCGGTCACATGCCCTCTGCCTCTCGATCCAGTCCAGCTCGAACCGGGGCGCGGCCAGAGCCGGATGACGGCTAACGGCTGCGGGCAGCAGAGCACAGGAGGCGCTTTCCCGCGCGCGTGTGACTGATGAGTGATGAGCTGGGTATGCAGTTCTGTTCAGATTTGAGAACCGCTGGGCGCTTTGCGTGAAAGGGGAAACGGATCTAACGGCTCTACGCCGATGATCCAGTTTGAACTTTTCTGTCCATGCTTTTTTTTTTCCCATTCTGATCTACAGGTACAGGAGACCGATATTCCTGCCTGGTAGAGTAGACTAGTAAAATCTCCGCTAGTCTATTGTCTGTCACAGTACGTACCCAACTTCCGAGGCAAAACGTCGAACGTTGTCAAAGCGATTGGACGTTTCCTCGTCGTTAGCGTACTTGGAAAAAAAACATTGACGAAGCCAGCCAGCCCAGCACCCAGCCAAACCGCATGTGACGTGCCCCACTGGCCGAGGGGCCGTACGTGTTCGCAAAAAAAAAAAATACTATAGTACATTAGTACTTATACTCCGTATACTACTACGTGTACTCCAGTATATCAACGGTGAACTACGTACTGCCGTCACACAGAGACAGACGATTGAGTTGCCACTGTGTCGTCGTTCTGACTTCTGACTTCTGAGTAGTAGTACGTAGTTCTTTATTATTATCATTATCATTTTCTTTTTTAGATTAGACAAACATCCGGTCCGATTACAGTACTCCGTCCGTAGAGTAGTTGTGAACAGCCAGCTCGGGTATACGGAGTACTGTACTAGGTACTAGCTCTAGCTCCTGACGGCCTGGCCTGCCCGCCCGCCTGTGACATCCAAAGAGTCAACTGTTGGCATGCGACCTCGTAAAAAAAAAAACTATTGACATACGGAATCAAGAACGTCCTTGCCGCCGGCAGGCAGGCAGGCGGAATTTTTGAATTTTTTTCCAGGTAGTCGGAATGGGCCACGCGGCATTCACGCCCACAACCGTCTCGCAGAGACGACACTCATGCATGCATGGGTGCACGATGCACCGGAGACCCTTTCGTGCTGAATCGCTGATATCCAGCTGCTGGAACACGAACACGATGCTAGCTTCCAGCGCTCCAAAGTCCAATCAAATACAGCCCAGCAGGCGATCGAGCAGTGACCAGCAGCTAGCAGCGTAGCACGGCAGCGGTCCGGCGATGAAGAGTTGCCCTCGCCGCGTGACCCAGCCAAAAGGCAGCGGTCCGGGCCCAGGGGCATGCACGACGAGCCCATCATACACGTACGAGTTTGACGCATCGATGCGATGCGAGGCACATGTACCCGCTTCCATACAAACCCCGTCGCCGTCGTGCCAAACGGCCACTCGCCGGGCCCGTGCGGCATCGCGCTCATTCCCATGCCCCGCACCCGTGCATGTTCTGACGACGTGAATCCGTCGCTAGTTGGCGTCAGCCGCATCGGATGCCGACCTACCGAGGCCGACGTTGTTGTCAGTGACTCGGCGCACACAAAGCCGAGAGATACGTACCTACTCCAGCTGGATACCAGTAGCTCGTCCAGGGGAAACTTTTTTTGGAAACGGCAATCGGGTTACAAGCAAAGCAACCAACCAAAAATACAAACGGAGACATTTCTGCGATGGGCACTTCAAACGGCAGCACGCCCTTCACCTTTCACATTACTATTATTAGAGCATCACAGGGGTGTATCTTTGAATGAGTCCTAAAATGATAAGACTTCATCTGTTAATTTGTTCACAGTGTATAGAACCGGGGGGCTGGATCTATAAATGGGTCCCACAGTACCTAGAATGTGAGAGAGGAGAGAGATCGGTTCTATGCATGAGAGCAGGTTCTATACAGACTCAAGCTCGCAGTGTGGAGACTCTGGTTCTATGGTAACATTAAATGTATGGACACCCCTTAGACTCATACACTATGTGAACGCTCTTAGGGCGATATATATGTGGCGCGGCAGTAGCCAACTAGCCAGTAGCCAGTAGAGGAAGAAGAGTTTGGGATGGGATATCGCGCTCATGTCACAGAGATTTGTGATAGTTCTGTCTCCATGAAATCTAATGATGCGAACTGAGAATCATGAGCACAGAACATTCAAGAACCTAAAAGATCGATGCAGCTTTCTCATAAAAAAAAATATTCCGAGTGTCACTGAAAACATGTTGGGAGCACTCGTCCTCGTTTTCAAAGAGCTCCCAAAGCACGCGCTGGAATCTAATCCACGCCTATATGTTTTGTTTTGAACTAGAGAGGGGCGCCCAGCTACTAATATAGTGAAGCGATCAGGAGGCGCGCTATCACGTCACTGGGAGCAAAAGCACTGATTAAACAAACGAATCAAGGCCTGTGTTGCACAGCGAATGTCATTGCATTGCTAATCATTTGCGTCGTACTTACATCCTTGGACAATGTTAGACGCCGCCCCTAACTATTCACTAAGGCTAGCACCACTATCAATTCATCTCACAAAATTGGGGCGGCATGCCATGGTGTCAGTCAGCTCCTGCCTCCTATATATCCAACGGGCCGGCCTGGCCCGGCACGACACGTTGGTTCTTCTGGGCCGGGTTTTTTTTTGGTGCCGGTCCCCAACGCCCCCGTCGCCGCACGCTGACAGCGACGACAGCAGCACGCAGGCGCAGTAGCGCCAACGCCGTTCACGCGCGTGGCTCCAGCTTGCTCCTCTTCGGCGGAGGCGCGCCGGTGACTCTCACGGCAGCTGCACGCCACTACTGACTCGCTAATGTTTTTGACTGCTCGCCTCATTATGAGTTGATATGACGCGGCACTGTTTAGTTCCCTTCAAAATTTAGTTCCTTCAAAATTCTAAATTTTTTGTCATATCGAATTTTTGGACGGAAACATTAAATATAAATAAAAAAATATAACTAATTACACAGTTTATCTATAATTTGCAAGACGAATCTTTCAAACTTATCTGTAATTGCCAGCGGCCTTATTTAGTTCCGTAAATTTAGCACCGTAGTATTTTGTTTATATTTGATAATTATTGTCCAATCATAGAGCAAGGATGTTACCAGCTATACAGGATCCTACCGTGCCCCGACATATTTCATCAATCAGAACAAGACTACCTCCTAGCGGTAGCTCGGCTCACTAATAAGCACGTATCTTCCACATTTCAATCTGCAAGTAACAGGAAATCAATAAAAAAAACATTACTCCATGGTTCTTGTTAGAACAGTAGAAGCCACAAATCAAAAACAATGATTAGGAAACAATCAATCAATAAAGAGGTTGTCTACTAGACAATCGTGTGTTTTAGCCCTTGCCAACACATGAGTGTTGGCAGCTTATAAAACACACAAATTTCAACATTGAAAAAAATATGTGTGTTTTTGGACTAGCTAGCACATGGTTGTTCGATGCCTAAGAAATACATGAATTCAGACACTAGAAAATGCATGTGTTTTAGGAGAATGTAACACACAAATTATATCAGACAAACAAGGCCCATGACTCTGTTCTTTTTGTGTTTTGCTGTTATCTTCTGTCTAAGTTTTTTTGGTTGCTTTTTCTCCAATTAAAGAGTAAATCAACCCAAGCCCGGCCTAATAACTAAGAAGAACAAATTTACAGTTACGCAGTCCATATAAATTAAAAAAAAACAAGCCAACATAACTGCAAGCATATGGTACACTAATACAAGGGACTAGGATTGACAGAAAGAGCTCATCATTAAAATACAAAACAAATGACAAATTTAACAAAAAAAAACTACATTTCCAAATGACTTTTATGGATTCTAGAACTCAGAGAAAATTATTGCAAATTAATCACAAATATAACAATTTTTCAAATTTTTTTCCAAATAAAATCATATCAATAAAACGGACATTGGCACTAATACATAGAAGAAGAAAAAGTTTGGACGTGCGAAATTACATTAGTACAATAAAATTGAGAACACTAAAATGATAAAACTATACTCTATTGCCTAGCCTAGTAAACTTACAAGCCTAAGAACCAACTACATGATCCACTACAAGGGTAAGATCACCCCATAATACTACAAATTGCCGCCTGAACTAAGATGATAGCAACAAGGCAAACTTAAAAAACAAAAAATGATGCAACATGCACTTGCTCGAAGCACAATGCATGTTTCTGGGCAAACGACTAAAGGCTAAGACCAGTTGCCCATACGAACCATATGAACATGAACTATATACTAGCCTAACTTAAACAAGCTAAATGCTTGAACTCAGTAACTGAAGAAACAGGTAGAAGAGAACACATAGAATTGCAATTTATAACTGATGTCAAAGGCAAGTCATCAAACCTGATAACTACCTGCAGGGCATCAAGAATCTAACAACGATGACATTTACACCTGCTGTATGTTTTCCGGCCAGGCCAGGGCGGCGCGCGGCGGCCGAGACCGTACCTGCATACGCCGCCGCCGGCTGATCTATCGATGATGAACGTTTTAATTAAAAAGCATTGGGCGGCGCTAATTACATTAATTCCTTTTTCTTTAATAATAAATAATACGGTAAATAGTACTAGTCCGTACACCCAGCTTCCGCGTGCGTGCGACGACCTAGCTAGCGCGCAACGACGTCGTCGTCGGTGGGTCGATCTGCTTGCTAGCTAGCTGGTGAACTGGTCGGTCATGTGATATGTGTCGTCGGTTACGTTGGTCTGATGCAATGCACGTACTGTACGTCCACGTACGATAGCTAGCAGGAAGGAGTATATACGCATGTACTGTATGCATGACGATGCGGATGCATGCCGTCGTCAGCGCTGCAAACGCCAGCAGAATGACGCGACGACGGACGCCGGACACGCACAATAATCGTATCAAAATAAATACTACGAGCTACTAGTACGTACTGTGTACACTAGCTGCTACTAGTACGCAACACGAGCACGTACTCCTGCTGTATTACGCACGAGTCAGTGGCATATGCATATGCATGCAGACCGGCCGGCCTTTTGTTTATGCGCGGTTGCGTGCAACCAACAAAATTAAATACGTATAATAAGAGTCTTTTTACTGTGCTTGAAATTTCCTTCCATTTCCTTTCATTTCCTTCATAATATTCTAAATCTTTTTTAATTATATTCGTAAAGGATATTTTGGTCTTTTGGCATTGTGAACCCCCACCTCCGGCTGAGTGCTCCCAAATTTTTACAATTTAACCCTTTTCTTGAAATATTTTCACGTTTGAACCCCTGGAGGAACTATTTCCAGAAATGGACCCAGGGGGTCGGCGCTGTGGCCCATGGCGCCGAGGTAACACAGCTCGGCGCCGTGGGGCACGGCGCCGAGCTTTGAGCCCGCATCCAGCGTGGCAGCCGACGTGGCATTCGAGCTCAGCGCCACGCCCCACGGCGCTGAGTTAGGATACATCTAGCCCGCGGCGCCGAGCTCGGCGCACGCTCTCCTCTCGCTCTCTGTCTCTCGCTCTCTGTCTCGGCGCCGAGCCCATCCCGCCGCCCGCCGCGTCCCGCCGTCGGCCGCAGCCGAGCCAGCCGCGGCCTCTGTCGAGCCCGCCCTCGTTAGGTAAATTTGTTTTATTGTCAAGTTTAGTTTAGGGTTTTTAGTTAGCAATTGTAGTTCGAAATTTTAGTTACAAATTTAGATGATAGATAGACAAATAGGTAGTTAACTTATTAATTATATAGTTTAGTAAATATAGGAATAGTTATGTCATTGATAATTTAGTATGCTAAATAGATGGAGAGACAAATAGATAGATAGATAGATAGTTATTTTGCTAAATAGATAGATTGATAAGTTCATAGATAGATAGTTAGTTTGCTAAATTTATAGCTAAATAGATATATGTATATATATATGTATAGTTAGGTCATTGATAATTTAGTTTACCCATAATAAGAACTTTCGTGTTGTGTATATCAACTAGATGGATAACCTAGTGACCCTGTATCATGGAGGAAGAGTGGAGGAAGCGGAAGATGGTTTTGGTAATATCACCTTAGTTGGAATGCAAAGGGTGCCTTTGATGTTCGATGAGCGGCCGCTTTTTTTGAAGTTGTTTGCTAGGGCTCGTGATGAGCTTCATTGCAATTCCATTAAAAATGTCATATCAGTTGAGGGAGTAGTTCACCATGGTAAATCAGGCCAAATATTTAGGCGGTTGGTCCCAATCTCATCAGAGGCTCAATGGGAGACATATGTCAATACTGTGATGAAGAGTGAATTTCAATGTTTGGATTTGATTGTGCGGAAGCTCTCCAATGAGCCAACTCCTCTTGGCCATTCATCCCCTATTGGGCATTCATCCCCTCATGGCTTGTCACCACCACAATACGATCCGTTACCATGTGATCCTCCGTTACACAATCCAGAGGTGCATGTGGAAGATGTGGTTGTGGTGCCCAATGCGCAATCCGCTCCAAACGAGGTTGGAATCTGCCCTAATGTTGTTGCACCTCATGTTTCCGCGGCCTCTCAGGAGATCCCTTTGATCCAAAATCATCCAAGTAAGTGTTGTAGTAACACTTTACCATTTCTTATCCACCCTTGTAATATGTTATTCCAATGATGACATCCTCATTTAAATGTAGGAGACATTCTTGATAATGTTGGCTATCATCGTGTGCCTTCATCATCCACTGCGGTGCATACAGGCTTCGCATCTAATAGTGTTGATGTTCAGATTGATGATGGAGAGGAGCCTTATGGGACCGCAAGAGCTGTTCGTTCCGATGATGAACGTCCTGTGGCTGCATTGAGTGAACAAAGATTGAGCTCATGAGGCAGTGTTGTCCCGATATTGATCCACTAGTGCATGAATTTAGCGATCTCAGACACTCTTATGGTGCTTATGCAGTAGCAAGAGAAGAAGAGTTGCTAGAGGCCCCTGATAATGGGGAAAGCATAGAAATTTTCAAGGGCATGATCTTCAAGGAGTTGCCAACATTGAGAAGGTGGTTATAGGAGTATTCTGTGAAATGTAAAAGGCCGTTCAAGGTGCAGCATTCTTATGTGGAGCGCCGTTACACAGTGGTATGTCAGAAAAATGATTGCAATTGGAGGGTATGCGCGAGGAAACAGAAGGACAGTGAAAAGTTTAAGATCACCAAAATTGTAGGTCCACATACTTGTGTAACGACGGATCTAAAAGAGAAGCATCAACAGTTGACCTCTACCCTTATTGCTAGAAAATTTTACACAACACTGTAGAAACAACCTAATTTGAGAGTGAAGGCGCTCATGGACCTAGCTAAGAAGCATTTTCATTATGAGGTGAGCTATGGCAAAGCATGGAGGGCAAAACAACGTGCCTGAAAGATGATATATGGTGATTGGGAGGAGGGGTACGAGAAGCTGCCTGTATTGTTCAATGCAATCAAGGTAGCTAATCCGGTCATGCATTACGAGTACATCCCAAAACCAAATGAATGGAAGGATGGCAGAGAGATATTCTTCCGTGCATTCTGGTGCTTTCCTCAGTGTGTCCAAGCCTTTGGGCATTGTCGTCCTGTGTTGTCCATTGATGGTACTTTTCTTCTTGGCAAGTACATGGGCACAATGTTGATAGCCATTGGTTGTGACGCGGACAATGCATTGGTTCCATTAGCATTCGCTTTGGTAGAGAGGGAGAACAAAGACAGCTGGGGTTGGTTCTTGCGGCTTGTTCGGATACATGTTGTAGGCCCTGGGAGAGAGGTTGGTGTCATATCTGACAGACACCAGGGCATACTTAGTGCCGTATAGGAGCAGATTCCGGGGTATGCACCATTGCATCACCGTTGGTGCACTCACCACCTTGCAGATAATTTACTCCGGAAGGACAGTTCAAAGGACAACTTCCACCTGTTCGAGGAGGTTGCTTGCATGCTTGAGATTTGCTACTTCGAAGAGAAGTTGGAGCTGCTAAAGACAACAACAAATGCAGAAGGTAGGCAGTGGCTATATGGTTTGATGAGTCAAAAAGATAAATGGTCAAGGGCCTATGATGATGGCGGGTGGAGGTATGAATTTCAAACTAGCAACATGGCCGAGTCATTTAATAGTGTGCTCAAGGGTATACGGGCCATGCCTGTCAATGCCATTGTGTCCTTTACTTTCTTTAGGTGTGTTGCATGGTTCAATGACCGGCATGCATCAGCAATGGCACTACAGAGCAAGAATCAGATATGAGCACCTAAACCAAAACACCATCTTGATAGGGCAAAGGAGAAGGCTAGAACACATGAAGTTCATTTCTTTGACCATAGCACGGGAAAGTATGAGGTCATAGAAAGGGGTTAGACAACCTCCGATGGTGAGGTTCGGCCTTCAAGGGCTTATATTGTGGTTCTTAGTAATTTCTCATGCATATGTGGAAAACCAAGGCAGTACCACTTTCCATGTTCGCATTACATTGCAGCGGCTCAACATCGCAACTATGCATATGTGAGTAGGATGCCACGGGAACTAAGTGTTGACAGCCTTGTACTTACTTGGGCTCCCCGTTTCGAGCCTTACCTAGAGGAGGAGCAGTGGCCACCATACCATGGCCCGAGATACATTGCGGACCTAGGTGCTCGTTGGGACAAACGTGGGACTAGGAAGAGGACGAGATACTAGATGGTCATGGATCAAGTATCAGGAAGAACAAGGAGGGTAGAGCAACACCCTTTCTTACTGATCCCGAACAAAACCAATGTAGCAAATGTGGCAGACTTGGGCACAATGCACGTACATGCACTTGGGCGCCTAGGCAGGTGACAATAGTTATATATATATATGCTTTCTAATATTTATAAATGTTTACTCTTTGTTTGCTTTCTAATATTTATGCATGTAATTTAATTTCTTACTGACAATTTTCTTTTCCTCCAACAGGATGGCGACTTTCGACCTCCTCGATCAGTACTACGAGGCGAACCACCGAGGACGACGCATTTCCGAGGGGGAGGTAATAACTGCAGTTTATCTTACTTACGCATATGAGGTACTTATATTAAAACACGTGTAATGGTTGCAGGTGCTGGCCCCTCTTCGTCCTCGAACCCATGACAGGTTCCACAAGATGCGGTACGACGAAAGGTACACGCCCTTACTAGAGAGGGCTGGACTAGACGTTGTATCGTATCAGGTTCGTCGTGGGTTGCCTGTCATCAACCCCGCGACGATCACAGCTTTGGTCGATAGGTATAACCATGTCCAATACTAATTCATTACTACACACTATTTCTTTGAAATGTAACTAACATCTTTACTTATCTACCTTTTGTAGGTGGAGGCCAGAAACTCATAGCTTCCACCTACCTTGTGGAGAGATGACTATCAGTCTTGAGGACATGCAGAAGTGGCTTGGTCTCTCCATTAGAGGTATTCCTGTCATCGGGCACTGCCGGTCTGAAGGTTGGAGGGACAGAATGGAGGCCTTCCTCGGGAGACCACTACCTCCAGAGGCGACGCATTCTCGTGGCACAGGTGTTTCCATTTCTCAGCTCAGGGCTGCCTTTGGTGCGTGTCCGGATGACGCAGACGATGCCACAGTTGGGTCCTACTGCAGAGCTTGAGTGTTGCACTTGTTCGGGTGTGTTCTCTTCCCTGACGCGACAGGAGACACAGCGTCATGGATGTACCTCTATTGCTTGGGTAATTGGGACACTGCAGGCACATACAGCTGGGGTTCTGCAGTATTGGCGTTCCTATATCGCCACCTTTGCGAGGCTTGTCGACGAGGTGCGAAGAACGCTTCAATTGGGGGTTGTGTGTACCTTCTTCAGCTGTGGATGTGGTCTCGTACTCCAGGCACCTCGGCCTTGGTTCGTGGTACACAACCCTCGCCGTCTTACTACATATGCACATCTGTACGACCAGGTGATGGCCCCCTACTCGAGGACAGAACGTGCGTATCTTCAGTATGCCAACGAGCTGGATGGTCTTACAGCTTCGATGGTGAGTTCATTGCATATTGTTATTTATTCATTCTTATACCTTATGATTGTTGCAACTTATGCCCTTCAATTGCTCTTTTTTTAGGTTACTTGGGAGCCGTACAAGGAACGAAGTATGCAACAGTTTGGCTTGAGCAACATGTGTGGCGCGGACGAGGACCTGTACATGATGATATGTCCGCTCATATGCTTCTATGTTGTTGAATACCACCTTCCTCAGAGAGTGGCACGACAGTTTGGCAAGGCTCAGGAGTGGCCAGTCCCGCCGTATTCGACTTCCGTAGAGCTGCACAAGTAAGTACCACCTTCCGCAGAGAGTGACATACTTGATCATTTAGTTGACATAGTCCATGTAGTTGTTCTAGTTGACATAGTTGACATAGTTATTCTAGTCCATTTAGTTGATTTAGTTGATGTAGTTGATTTAGTTGACATAGTCCATGTAGTTGTTCTAGTTGACATAGTTGACATTGTTATTCTAGTCCATTTAGTTGATTTAGTTGATGTAGTTGATGTAGTTGACATAGTGCACATGTTTCAGGATTGATCGT
Organism: Microstegium vimineum; assembly: GCA_022036555.1. Classification (NCBI taxonomy): domain Eukaryota; kingdom Viridiplantae; phylum Streptophyta; class Magnoliopsida; order Poales; family Poaceae; genus Microstegium; species Microstegium vimineum. Next base: position 35,266,226 of record CM039131.1, read on the forward strand.
CAAAAACAGAAAAAGACGGTGGAGTTTGAGACGCTACACCGAGTGCACATGAATGCTTGGGACAATCAATATGACAATGTGTATCAAAACGAGACGCCACACAACGACTACAACTTTCGCCAATACCTAACTTGGTACCGGACAGTGACACGAACAAAGTTGAAGACTCAATGGACAAATACGGACTACGCAGACATTGATTCTTCAGATGACGAAGACACGTCCTATGATCTTGAAGCAAGACAAGGGATGATTGTCGAGGCTGCACCTGTCTTGGACCGAGTGGTAAGTGATCTTAAAAAAGTTATGTAATTTTTTTATGGCAATGCGTTGTATATGACTACCATTATGACTATAATTTGTCTCTTTTTGCAGGGCAACATGCTAAAACAGTCTGTAGTAGAAATTGAACGGTTTCCAAGGACAAACGTGGACGAGGCTACGCTCAACAACTTTCTAGGAGTGAGTACTCATCAACACAACGACTATCTCGTCGACAATGCATATATTACAATGCTTAATATGCTCATGTTGTTATCACAGAGGCTAGCACGTAGATTGCGTCGAGCTGCGGCTCGTTGTGGTTGCGGGACTAGCGCGGCGATGGAGTATGTAGCGAGTCCACAGAGAACACAGAGGGAGAGAACTTCTTCTTGCGGAGGTAAACTTTCATTACATGTCGTCTAGTTAAGTGTCTTTCTTTAATACACATAAATGTACTTATATGCACATTTTATTGATACGTGACATTGTAGGTTACGGAGGATAGAGCTCCTCTCGTGGTACTCAAGATACTTTCCAAGGTGACGCCACAGAGGACGAAGAGGACCACGGCGGATATCAGGAACTTGGACCGTCCCAGCTAGATGATGCTCCTTTGACTCAGCCTTCGCAGCCTTTAAGAACTAGGAGACGACGTCCGCCAGTTTACTACACTCCAGGCACCGACCCTTTTGGTAAGGGTAAGGGTAAGGCTAGGAGGCAGTGACAATGTGGAGTTGAGCTAGTGGTTCACTACTAGAATTTTGGTTCACTATTTGAATTGTTTGGACTTTACGGATCATTTGGATTGTATGGACGTTATGGATTATTCGTATTGTGTGATGATGGTGAACTATATGGTTGTCTTGTGCTATTTGGATGAATATATGTTGGATCATATGATGTTATCTCTATTTGTCATTGTGGATGCTCCATATACAAACGAAATTCTGGCGAATTTTTTCTGCGAAATTCTGTCGAATATAGTTGATAACCTAATTCTCTAAACTTAAAGTGCGGTACATGATAACACAACTAAAAGTTTAACAATACATGCCGTTATTCATGGATAAAACATAGAACTACTGAGTGCAACGAGGTCACTTTCCCTTCCTCATCGCATCGGGATTCTCCTCTATCGCTGCCTTCGCACGGCGGGCGCGCTCAACCTTCTTGTCCCTCTCCTCCCTGTAGGCTGCACCTCTTCTCTCTTCCTCCTCTTTCTTGTGCTCCTTCTCAGCTGCCTCCTCTTTCAGTATCTTCTCATAGGCGACTCGACGCTCTGCGTCTCAGTCCTTCATACCTTGCAGAAGACGTTTGTCGGACTCCTTGATCTCAGTGTCGATCCACTGCTCAAAGTCATAGAACGGTGGAGGGGTCTGTAAATCATACAGAAGTTAGGCACACAAAACAAAATCATTATTTAATATGATATAAATTGATTTCCGTATAAGAGTAGATTCTCAGCATTAAGTTAGTACGACGCTGAGCAAGTGTAGGCTGAAAAGCATAATTTGAACACATCCAATACCTCTGTCTATAGGTTTCATCATCCTCAGAAATCTCTACCTTGCAAGGATCACCGCAAAAGCACATTGAAACCGAAACACCGCTGGACAGAGGCTTTGGATCGAATACGATGCCGGTCAACGGGCCCTTCCTACAAATGAAAAAAAATCGTTCTAGTAACCGAAACAATTAGAATAAAAAATAAACCTAGCAGAGAATACCTTGCTTTACTAGTTTTCCCACGCCTTGGCATCCTATGGTTGCAAAATACAAATAACAAATCAATAATCGTCCCAAACCCTAAGTCAAAATCTAACTAGGGTTTCAAAATACATCTAATATAGACCGAATCGATGCGTAAAAAAATGAGGAAGGGAAGAAGGATACCTTGGTCTCGAAGATCGGTGGATCAAATCTAAGTTTCCAAGGTCCAAAATGTCGATTCAAAGAGGTTAGGTGGGTGGAGGAGAGGAAAAACCCGAGAGCAAGGAAGAATAAATGGATGAAGCCTCGGGTGGGTGGGAAAGCTGGCTGGAATATAAGAAACACAGCTCGGCGCCGTGCCCCACGGCGCTGAGCTGTGTTACCTCGGCGCCATGGGCCACGGCGCCGACCCCCTGGGTCCATTTCTGAGAATAGTTTCTCCAGGGTTCTAAACGTAAAAATATTTTAAAAAGACCTAAATTGTAAATATTTGGCCCGAGTGCTCGAGTCGGACGGAGCCGCCTCCGCCCGTCCGTCGTCGCCCCTCAGCCCCTCCCCCTCGTCGCACTGAATTGGAGGAGCTTGAGCGGTGCGAAATCTGCGGCGAGTGGGCGGCCGGAGCGAGGTCTGCAGCTCCTTCATGCTCCGGAATCACCTCCCCGCGTCTACCAGACTTTCACGCACTCATCTCTCTCGTGAGCCTCCACGCCCTCAGTGCGCCCCTCCTACATCACTCCCCATTGCCGTCGTCGTCTCCGTCGAACTGCTGCAGCACCATGGTCATGAGCCGCAAGGAGGTCAAAGGGCCACGTCAACCTGCCACTCTTCATTGCCTCCGTTCCAACATGGACGCCCTCCTGGTAGAGGTCCTTGCCTTGTCTTTCATCTCGGGTTTCAGATTTTTTGGTGGAAAAACATCTTGACTTTGCATGTGAGATTGAATTTGGTTCAGGGTTGTAGAATTTTAGAATTTGATTCTGCTAATGTCTCTGATTCTCTTATGTTTGCTTTCTGTAGACCTTCGAGTATGCTTGCTAAAGCTTTTGTTTGTAATTCTAGGTCCCTAATAAGGAGTATCACTGCAATGAAGTGTGGAATGTGTAAGTATGTATTTGGTAAATTTCCAAGTGTACTTGGTATTGCTGCACTTAAATCCTAAAATATGGAAAATAATACTTTTAAATTGTTTGGACTTCCTTCCAATTGTTTGGGCTCTCTGTTCTTCTGCATTCAGTTGTCATAATGCCATGAGACATGCATCAATGCATGTTTGTACGTATGGTTATATTGATTCAACATTGTTTTTCAAATTGGGTTTATTCTTTAATTAAATCCATTGATCCTTAGTCAACTACTTTAGTATTTAAAATGTTTTAGTTTATTCTGTATTTGTAGGCATATCTTCACTGAATTTCTTGTCATCTTGTATTGTCCTCTTGTTGTCATTATTTATCTCTCTGCATTTTTAAATTTTCATTTCAAATAAAGATGTGTACCAGTCGATCTCTGAAACATATTCAGTAAGGTTGTGGATAAAACGTGCTAGACATGTTGAACTTCCTACCAAGTTGTGCAACAAGAAGTACCAGCGGAGAGGTAAGCCGTGTCTTCCTCATTGTTTTTCCCTCTTGCTGCCTGTAATTTCCTATCCATTTTTTATTGGGTTCCTGATGATCTTCAGTTTGTGCCAAATGAGCTTTTGTTTTCATGTCAATGCAGGGCGCCCGAAGGGTGCCTTATGTTCTAGTATTTGGGAATAGAGGGAGTAGTTTTCTATGTTGCGAGTCTCTGAGTTCTGATGGCCTTCAATCAACACTTAAAATGCAGCCTACGATTGATGGCCTCACCTTCACCAACCGAGTTCAGTAGGGAAGCAGCTCGCCAGTCTCTGATCGCAATCTCCCATTCCATTCCGGAGTCACCTTCACCCCAGACGGTGAAGACAAAAATCTCCAGTGCAGAAAACGGGAATCTGGGCGATGGGGGGGGGGGGGGGGGGGGGGGGGGGGGGGGACAAGTTCAGATCAAAGCTGATGTCCATCACAGACACAGCTCATGCCCAACCTGCGCAGTGCCCTCCCAAAGATGTTGCTGCTTAATCGTGTGATTCTCTGCTCGACTTGCGGACTAATGTATCAGTGCTTGCTGATGGGACATGTAGCTGTTGTGGATTAAACTGAACGTCCTTATGTTACTAGTCGTTTTTGTTTGTTAAAAATATTCAGGGAAACAGGTGGAAATATATTGTACAAGTTTCCTGACTGGTTGATAAGGAACAAGTTAATCTGAACATGCTGTCAATATACTCATGCTCGGAAAACCTTTTTTTTTTCCGTGAAGTTTCTGATAGACCTTGTGTTCCATTGCTAAAAATGCGTGCTCCCGTCGGAGCTCGAGCCCCTTGAGGCCATGAGCTCATCAGAGAATTTCAGATAGAAGCTAGTAGTATGTAATTGAGCCTAGTAGTATAATAAAGGTTACCAATAGGGCAATAGGTCATGAACTCGTCCAAGTGGCAATCACTGTGATTATAATAACATGTACACAACTTAATGCAGGACATGGAGTACTACCATGATGACGGAGAAGATGACGCTTACAATCATGATGGAGAAGAACAAGCTAGCGACATGTCACCATCAAGAAACCTGCCATCTTTTCACAAATAATCTAAGCAGCTTGCCTTGTTGAAGCGTGGGTTGTTAGGTTGCATTATATTTTAGTTCCAAATTAGACTCAATGTGTTGTCTTATCATAAAGTTAGGTTGGAGTTTGATTATATCTAATTAAGATGCGTGTGTATTTATTCTGGTAGACAAGAAATGAGTGACATTTTCAGATTAAAGATTTCTTCTCTTAAAGTTTAAGCTTTCTATATGATGTCTGCTTGTAATTGTATTTTTATCGCTCTAGTCTACCAAAGTCATTAGGCAGCTGTCTATGTGCATACACAACGACATGGCTTAGCTTGCCTTGTTTCATCTACTGCTTGCCTTGCAACCATATGCAGACGACTGTGCCGTTGCTTGCATATTTAGTTTGGCTTGCTTGCGTACACAAACGACATGACTTAGCTTGCCTTGCTTCATCCTGCTTGCCTTGCAACCGTGCAGGCGACTGAGCTGTCCGTGGCGACAATACGTACACGCTTGTAAGTGGCGGCGATACGTGATAAATTTCTTGTTACAACATTCAATATATGAAATTGCAATGCTTCATTTAGTAACGCTGACTTAGTACAAGATGTGTTCAAAGAAAATTACCGTATTACAAAAATCAAATGTTTAGCATGACCAACCACCATAGCGATCAACGTAATAGGAGGATATTTGATTTTCTGGAATTACCGTATTACAAAAATCAAATGTTTAACATGACCAACCACCATAGCGATCAACGTAATAGGAGAATATTTGATTTTCTATTCGCCCGTAAGTACAAGATGTGTTCAAAAGGAATTACCGTATAGAAAATCAAGATCTACAAAATTTCCTCCTATTGGCCCAACCCATAGCGATCGACGTCGTGGCCCAACTAAGCAACGTAAATGAGGGAAATTATAGAAAATCAAATGTACAAAATTTCCTCCTATTACTCCAATCATTATTTTCACAAATATTAAATTACAGTATTACCTTTGATTAGAAAAAGCAAATACAGAAACAGAATTACCACCCCTTTATTTGGAGTCCTAATTCTCTGAGTTTTGAAGGAAATGAGAAGAAATTTGGCGCATATGGGAGGAAATTTGGCGCATATGGCCCACTGGTCATACACATCAGAATTTCCTCTCGTTTCCTCTCTAGAATTTCCTCTCATTTCTTCCAGCCTTTATAGTTGTCGGATCGGTCGACGTGAGCCGTCGAATATTTCCTCAAGTATTGTAAAAAATCTCGTATAATTAATGTTTCAATCACTAATCAAAATGAGAGAGATGTTTCGTCTCATTCATTGATGACTTATTTAGATGTACATATATCCATCTTAATATACATGTATTGAAGTGTTTTAAACTAATTTCTACTTTAACCCATATATGGTTTGAGTTATATAGATAGACGCTGCTGCTATGCTTCACTCATTAAGTCATTATCAACCAAAACATACAAACAAGAGAAAGAGCGAGCGATATAGACAAAAAAAAAAAAAACAAACAAACCAACCCATGTGTTCATTCACTGATGGATGGATGGATCGATGCAGGTACGTGAGCTGCGTTACGCCAGCGAGAATGACGCATGCATCAGACCTGAGCTCGCGTGGAGTGTTGACGCCAGGTGTTTTACGCAGCAAGAATGATAGCCGCCTTGTTGACTTGTTTCAGGTGTTACGCATTTCGTTACTTGATATCATAGATAATGATAACCTATAATTGATTAAACTTATATAAGATACTAAAATGTCATATTGAGCTAGAATTGCGTTTTACGAGACGTAGGTATATGTACATCCTTATCGCGGAAAGGATTCAGCCGCATCCGGGGCATTTTCTACTCATGTTCGACGCGTTGTCACGTTACGTGCGGTGGAATCGTAGTGGCCTCGCCTCAGTTCTCAGGCACACGCAGCACGCCCCTGTGTTGGCGGCATACTGGCGTACTCTTCACGCTAAGCGCCGCAGGCTGTTGCAAGTCCTCCGTGTGCGAAAAAACATTGAGTGTCTCCTATTTATTGTTTTTCTTCCCTCATTCACTTAGGGAATACATGTGTATTACTATACATGTAGAGGTGAAAGTGGTATAGATAATCCTTCGTTCCAATCTGCTCCGAATCCAAATTTTAAGAATATGAAGAAGTGTTTTAAATATCCGTGTAAATATGGATATTCCAAATTTGATTATATGCGGATACGGTGTATGATATGAGATTGACAAAATCCGATGAATATGGATTATCCAATAGTTGAACATGAATTATCTGACGTTTATAATAAAATAATGCGAATATTTTAACTAGCCCAATCACAAGAGTACAAGTCAACTCAACCCATGACACTAGCATCATTATATTGCAATCATCGGTTATGTACCTGTTATAAGTATTGAAGCATAGTATCTATTTTATTGTATAGTTATTAATTTATTTTTATTATTTTGTAAATATAAATGACATCTAATGAATTATTTATTATCATAAAAAAAACACACATAACCACATATTATCCAAAGAAATGATCACCTCCTTTCTGAAACGGTCCAAATTCGTACCATTTCTGACATCTAAAATTTTTATTCTTTTATTCGAAACCATAAAATATCTGGTCTACTCCAAATCCGATTAAAAATAGGATTAGAATACGAGAAAGTTATATTGTCCGAACCGATCCGTTTTTATCATTATATGAATCTTTTGATTTACACATAGGCGTACCGTCCTAGTTGTATACAAACACGATACCTTTGCCTTTGTGAAGGTGAGGTGAATCCTGAGTATGCATGGGAAATACATGCATGTTGCGGATGCTGTCGTCACCGCTGCAACGCCAGCAAAATGACGCGGGCCTTGGTCGTCTCCCCTGCAGCTGGATCATCGTCACAGGGGCGGCCTGTGGGGGCGGCAGCAAGATAAAGATTGGTAATGAGTTAAAGATAAAGATTGGTAATGAGTTGCTGCCGCCAACTCTGCAACATCCATGGAAGGAGGTACATTAGTAGAAGGAAGAGGCACGCAATCGGCTATGGCGGGAAGATAACAATTGACAGAGAAATGCAAATACATAGACGACACTCAACAAGTCAATCCAACTCACGATCTGTCTTGCTCATCACAAGTTCATAATTGATTGATGACGCAGGCCATCGCCATCACTGTTGTGCCTTTGGGGCCTCTCGTGCGAAGCATGTTATCTCGAGGGCGGCCTCCAACTAGGTCAAATACCCGTATGCTTGACTACCTGGACTTGTTAGTCCCACAAAAGTTTTTTAAATAAAATTTTAATCATGTGTTGTTTGAATATACAAACAATAGGGAGAGACTAACAGCTAAGCGCCGAAACCTTAGTTAACCTTTTAGTCCACTCATCATTTCGATGGTCTAGAACAAGACTCAGGGCTTGTTTGGAACACAGAAATAGAAAAAAAAACACAGGAATAAGATAAGTGTGTAGAGGTAAAACAGAGGAAAGGAAAAACACAAAAAAATAACTAAGAAGGGGTGTTTGGAACACAGAAAAGAGGTGTTTGAAACACAGGAATCATAAGACTATGAATGATAAGAGTCATTGTTAGTGCTTAATGATATGATAATATGTACTTGTTAGTTGCATATTTTTTATGACCCTTTTGCTACGGTTGGAGTCAAATAAAAATATGGACATCAGCTTTCTACACACACTTCTCTCTTATGTAATCCTCTCCAAAAAAAACATGGCTTTTTATTAAAAAAAAGAAAAGAAAGTAGGCACGCGCGAAGTCAAGCCTGCGATGTCGTAGTCATACATATCAGGGCCTAGTTTTTTCCCAAAAGATTACCTTTCCTTCATCTCTCATCTCTTGCATATATCTCGTATTGTAAACCTCATTTCAACTTCATAAGAAAAATCCAAACTTTTGTGATTCAACCACGTACGCAATTCAACGACATTTCAAATCCATGATTTAGAATTCTAATTTAAAACTCAAACAAAATACAGGTCCATATGCACCAAATATAATTCGCACATAGTATGAGAAAACGTAGATAGCTTTATTGCCCATGGATTTGCCACATCATGAAGTTGCTCATGTGCCACACGGACAAGGTGTTTCAAACAGCAAAAAAAACGGAAACCTATTCCACAGGTCCCTTGAATGAAGGCTACAATGGGTTGGTATCATGCACCAGACCCATTTTGTGCGCTTATTTTCTCCTGATCTTAACCTTCAGAGTCCATTGGAGCTTACCTTCTGGGCGTGGTATGTCCGTGCGCTTATTTTCTCCTGATCTTAACCTTCAGAGTCCATTGGAGCTTACCTTCTGGGCGTGGTATGTCCTGTGGTAACCGGAGGGGCAACTCAAATTCACCAAGCAACGCCAAAGGTGACTGCAGGTGCAGGTTCTCTGGATGGATGGTGATGTTGAGTTGCCTTGCCACCTGTAGGTGAAGTAGACAAGTCATGGGAAAACTGAAATTTTTAAGGATGCAACATTGGGTATTTAGAGTTTCAAAGGTACCTCAGAAACAATTTCATCTTTTGTTACAGGAGTACGCAACTCATTTTCAGTCGAGATGAACCTCCTCAACACCTACCAAATACCAGAGACGATCAATACTTCCATGGGCTAAATTTTATCAATAAATGAAACATGCAAATGCACACTACACGAAAAAATGATTCAATGCTATTACATGAAAACAAATAGTGCGGTAAACTTTCCACTTTTAGTGGTAGCAGACTAACCAAGAGTGCATTATCTAGCCGCTTTGCTGCTGCTTGGTACTGCTTCAGTCTTTCTTCCTGTAGCTGTGGAAATAGTAATTGACGAGTAAATCAGTGCCATCAGAAAAGAAGAGTAAGTATATGGCAGGGGAAAGCACACAATATCAGCCTTCAAGAAGAATCATAAATTTTTTAGATCTAAACGTATCCAGAATTCGATCTTACAGTTAAGAAAATGTTTTGATTATAGTAAGCAAAGGGGCTTTTATATAACACAGAAGCAAGCACATTGCATTTTTAAGAGACAGAAAGAAGATGTTGAACTTATATTAGGCAGCAGAACAACAGTGGTGGTCATATTTTTCTAAAACAATAAATAACTCACTATCTTAATGCAGTAGACAGCATCAAAACAATCTTAAACCAAAACAGAAAAATCAACCTGAGTTAATGTTAACTGGCCTTGGAGAGAAATAAACAGTCAATGCAATCAAGTTTTCTACTGAGAACTTTCATCAATAAAGCAGTTCAGAAAATGTTTCCAACTTGCAAGCTGCACAACCTACCCGGGCAGCATCATCTTCCTTCGTGACTTGTTTCACCACCACCTCCTCTTCACGTTGGTAGAGCTGATAAAGAAACAACGCCTTATAAGGTTACAAATGAACAGAGCTTATATAATTAACAAGCTTGGGTAGGAACTAGGAATGGAGTAGAGGCACCAGTGCACCACCATACTTTCAATGTGAATTACACCCAGTATCTACATAACACGGATACGCCAGGGAGGTGCCGTATCCCGTATCGGATACGTATCCGATACGGATACACGGTTGATACGTGATGGATACGTATCAACAAAGTATCGGACTTTTTATTAATTTCGCGAATATTGAGTACGGGAGCCGATACGTATCTGCGGGCTTATCTGCTCATTCGATACGGCCCAGCCCAACAAACACATACACCCTCCCACATCTCCCTCTGTCCCCGATGCCAGCCGCCCCGACACCCGCACTCACGCACGTCGCGCCGCCTGCAGCGAACCCACGCGGTGATGGCCTCGCCCTCCTCGCCAGCCGCCAGCTGCCAGTGACGAGCCTCCGCCCACGCTCGCCGGCAACTAGCCTCCGCCCCGCTCGCCGGTCACCGGCCACTGGCAACTTCTCTACCCCTGCGACGTGGATCCAGGCATCCAGCAACCTGCTGTGAGTTCATCCCCTCCTCCATTCTCGGTCTACTATATTTATGCAGTTAGTGACTTATTGTTGCTTGATTTTCTTTGTATGCAGTGGATGGCGTCTCCTTTTTTCCATTCTTGATCCACTCTGCAGCTTGATGTTGTGGATGAGAATGAGAAAATAAGGAGTTGATGCAAGCCTGAATGCCATTTATTAATAGTAAAACATACTAATAGAACTTAAGTAGTTAAGTAGGCTGGAATGTTTTATTGTTATTAGTTTTAATATGCATTATTATTATTTTATTTTATATACGTATCCGCGTATCGGATTTTTTTAGAAAATTGCCTTATCCGCGTATCCGTATCCGTGCTGCATAGCCCAGTATCACCAGATTCTAAGGCTACTTGCCAGATTACCATGGAAACGGCTATGCCAGGGAATGTTGCATGAAAAGTCGTGTATAGTCCAAAGTGCAATACATATTTGGACAGAGATACATTTTTTTCCCTGGTCAAACAGACATGCTTGGGGTAGCATTTTGATTTTTGAAGGACCAAAGAACAGAGCTTACCTTCCGCTGCTCTCGCATGAGTATGGCGAATTTGTCCAGGTTCGGGACAGCGAGCATCTTGGGCATAAGGTGATTGCGGAAGTGGCCAGGCGCCACTTTGACCACCTCCCCTGTTTTCCCGAGCTTATCAATCGTCTGCAGGAATGCAGGATAAAACATGAATAAATGAAAGACAGAAAATAATTTATTTCCCCAGACATCTAATCATGTATCACAAGAGGAATCAGGAATTAACCATGGGGTCATATTTTCTCATTGTAAGGCATTGATCAAATAAACACGCAGTTCTAACAAAAAAATACGAAATGGCCCAAAAACAAACTAAGTTTTTTTTTCTTTTGTAGTGAGTTGCAACCATCCCAGTACAACACAACTGAAACTAGATCAGAAGTCTCGCTACAATCGAACCAAAGCGACCGCTTGGCTAACACACCATAGTATCTTCTTAATACGAATCCACAGAAGGAACCTCGGGCAGGTACAATATCCACGTTGCCCATTAACCCATTAACTGTTTGATCTAGCAAGCATGTGACACCGACCATTCGATCAGGGTTTGGCGCGGGTCTCGGCCTTTAAGCCAGTAACCCAAGCGGACAAGAATCCTCGTGAAGCTACTGGTTCCTTCGCCTCTACACTGCCTGTAACCCTCTGCCCTTCGCCTACTGTGCCCGCCCGCGACGCTCACCACCCTTCATCGGCCAGCTGCCGCAGGCAGCTTCATACATCTGACTCCAAATCCCATCCTCATGATGTGGCCTCTTTCCCCACCACGTATTTCTCTAGTATTTCTTTATAGATTATATCGTGTTTCTTTTTAAATTTGTGCTAGGCTAGAATGTTAACAGATTGTTTTCTTTAAAGCAGGCTACAAACAGAGGTTCTCTTCCATTGTTCAAAGGGAGAAATAAAGAAGCAGAAGGAAAATATCATGCTTATATATCCATATGGATTTAATTTTTTAGCAATGTGCATCTAACAACCTTATTACATAAATCAAACAAATGCCATTGACTCATACCAACCAATCCAAGTTAACAACTTAATATAGCCTAGAGCGCTTATACACAAAGCATGGCTTTACGCAATAAGTCAGACATTTCTGTAGCTATTTCTCAGTATCTGCACAACAAGATTTCTACAACGCTGATTAAACGGAGTGGTATGCAGCATTGATATTAGAATATATGGGAGATGGAACTCAACTTCTCAAAGTAGCACGGTATATGCCATGGGTCAAATCAAAATGGAAAGAAGAAGACACTGGGAACCTAATTGGACTAGCATCCTCTGCGTAAGGCGGCCAGGTCTTTCTAGTGAATAAACCAAAACAGAGGTGGCGCAGGCGAAATGATTATGAAGGTATAGATGAAGGACTTACCGTAGTGAGGATGACCTCGAGCTTGCGGTAGCGGAGGCCATGCCCGGAGAAGAGAAAGGGGTTGGCGGCGACGCTCTGGCGCTGCAGGCGGAGGGCGGCGCGGGCAGCGGCCATGGCGACGGCGTTCCCGGGGAAGGATACTAGGGTTCGCTGGGGCGTGAAGCGCCGACGGGGTGGGCAGCGAGCCGTCCGCCGACCACCTTCCGCGTGATTTTCCGTCGAATTGGGCAGCCCAGCTCGCTTCCTTCCAGCCCAGTTCACTTCCACCGCAAGCCCACAACACCACACCCCTCCTGTAATGAAAGAGACAGCCCAGTTCACTTCCACCGTAAGCCCACAGGCCACAGCACCACGCCCCTTGCTGTAACCTGTAATGAAAGAGAAAATATAAAAAATTCATTCACAAAACTAGTGAGCAGTTGGAAACGAACACAAGACCTCATCATCTACAACTAGGACTGTAGGCACGCTTCGCCGCTCCCGTCCTGTTAGAGGTGCTTATGTGCATAGATGCATTGAGTAGAAAGGAAGTTTGGCTGCTTCCTTGAAGATGCTCAAGCACATACGTAGGTTGTGGCTCAAAATGTATGCATCCTGCTGTTTGTTTTGTAAAGTTCGCTCGCCATATCACTGGATAGTTCTAATAATTACTTGAGTATTTTGGTGAATCTCCAAATTAAACATGAAACATCCATAGCAAACTTTTTTTTTTGGATTAGATACATCACAATGAACCTCACATTTTTGTTGGGGCTCAGAAATGAGCCTCATCTGAGTGTAGCTATTTTCACAATTTGCCAATGCATTTAAATGGCGATAAATGATTTAGTGAATAAAGTATATGTATCCTTAATACAGACAGCTGATACAAAATAAAAGATATCTCAACACATCACTGCTTGCACTATGCAAGGAACTAAATACACTAAGGCCCTGTTTGGTTCCCATAAGCCAGGTGACTTAAAATGAGTGACTTATAAGTCATGTTTGTTTGGTTTCCAATGACTTATAAGTCATGCAGGAAATGGGTTGGAGTGTGGTCCCCAAACAAAAAAGGTGTGGTCATATGTGAAAGGATGTGACTTATAAGTCCATAAGTTGGGGTGGAGCAACTTATGAACTTATAAGTTGGGGTGTTTGGCAAAATAAGTCACTTTTTTCACTTTTGGACTTATAAGTCACCTGACTTATGGAAACCAAACAGAACCTAAAATGTATTTGAGATTTTATTTCCATATGAGAGCATTAGGCCACTTCGTTGTGTGTTAATAACCGCATCAAGGATTACATGAATAATAGTCATAATTAAATGGAGATTAATCTGTTGACATTTTTGAAGGAAAAAGGGGCTAAACTACATGTCCATCTGGGCAATCTTTGAGCACTACATATACTCATAATCAATCTGCAACCTTAAAGAAATTTAGATCAGTGCGGACACAACAAATCTCTAAAATCGGTGTCAAAAGCCAAAAATGGTAGTTTGCCTCTGCCGGCACTTGTCTTGACTTGAATACACACATCAGAACAAATAGTTCACATGTAGTTGTCGTTGCAGGCTGACAGAATTCACGTTTGGAAACAATCTCAGCAAGGGAAGATGGATGAATAATGAATGATACATTCTTCATGTATCAAAAGAGGGTAATAAAAGGCTTACTGGTTTCATTGTCGCAAAAAAGGCTTATTGGTTCGTTAGTATAATTTGTAAATGTGATTTGCAACTAAAAACCCATAGACCAAACAATTTTTGAAGCAATTAACTACCATGTCATTAACTGTGGCGGTAGCATGTTGACGACAGTAGGTATATATTTTAGAAAATAGGTGCATAGCTCAGCTCGATTCATACTTTGTACACCAAAGCTAAAAAAGGAAGCTTACTCTATAGGATGCATACCTTAAGATGGTTCAGTAAATATGTGGTATTCTAGAAAAAAGAATCATTAAGACAATGTCCTGCAGCGATATGTTCCAAGTCTAAGGTAATGTTAGTTGGATCAGCAAAGAAAACCTACAAAACTATTGGATTCAGCATGCAGAAAATATACTTCAGATGTTCACCATGCAATGGCAGTACTCTAGTCTAGTACTATTACAGAAGAGATTAATATTTCATTTGTTCATCATCCTAGTTTAGAAACTTAAGCTATCACCTCTTGAAGTAAACTTTAGGTGGTCTTTAGTCTTTTGATAAAATAAACATATCCAGCCAGCACATTGTCTTGTTTGATATAAGATTTCTAGCAATCACTTAATTTGAAATAAATGCCTTTCTAGATAGCGAGCCTGATAAATTGAATCTTAAGTAGATATATCCAATTTTGAAACAGGCTATGTGCCTACATATCAGTATTTGGTTATGGAGTTTACTATGTTTTTCTGTATAAACCCATAATAAGCGTGGCACTTTCATGTACATATTCTCAAGTTGGTTATTATCATTTTAATTTTGGAAAAAGAAATCTTTACTATATCATAATCCTTTGGGGTCTTAGGCCAATGGTTTGTCATACAACATATTTAAGGTAGCCCCAAATAGGAGTTGTGGTATTGCTTCAATGGGTTCTACAACTTCATTGTGAATGTACTAAAAATGGCAAATACAGGCCATATATACTACACTTCTATCAAGCTTAGAGGTCATTAGTAATTTAGTTAGAGTTGAAGAAGAAGGTAAATTAACTAGAAATTCCATCCCTTCTGGCTGGTAGCTCCTTAATTGTTTTTTTGTGTTTCACACTGTGCATGCCTTTGGGAGCTAAAGGGCCTCCGCTGCCATGTGTCACCCTGAATGTTATGATGACCAATGACACAAGAATTCCCTACAAATCACCCGGGGTAATCTAAAAACATAAAAGGATAATATGGGAAGGATGTACATCAATTTATTGTGGTTAGCAATGTAACATACCTTACAAATTTGGTTCATGGCAGTTTTGGTTTCGCCCACCTGGACCTCTATCTCTGCAGGCGCCAACCAAATGGCTCTGTAACTTCATTATTAGTCTCAACGACCATATGGCAAGCAATCTGAATGATCATAAATATAATGTAAGTAGTAGTACATAAAAATAATATCTACAATGTAATCATAATTTCTGAACTGATACTAACATACATTAAAATCGATTCAGACATTAGGAAAACTGATAGACACATAGTGGACAAAATCTAGAAAAACACATAGGTGTTATTGTTTAACAATTAACGTATAAGGAGAATCTTTGATCTATCATAACCATTTTTGCTTTTTCAACGTATGCTTTAGCTTGGAAGACCGGCTCAAACCCACGAAGAAAACCAAATAGTTAATATAATGTAACTGCTCCAGAAATGATCTAGAATAATTTCGGAGACCACGAAATCAGCCACATGAAGAATACTACCTAGAGGATACATACTTACATGGACGGATGGACCTGATATCACAGAGAAAATAGTCTATGTGTGTATGTATATATCTGCTATAAAAACTGAATTCTTTCTTTGATTGAAAAACAAAAAAGTTTTCATATAAGGCTGATATGAGTCAACTCTTGTGTAAACATACACATTACTAACTAAAAATTGTATAATATGCAGTACAAATATATGAATAACTAAATGAATACTGCATGCACCTAGAGGGCATACATTGCCCAATGTAATCTGAATTTAGAAAACCAAAACCGGTTTAGATCGCCTAAGATAGATTTAGGCAATTAGCACTAAAATTTAGGAGTGAAAGCTCAGGAGCACATATATTTTTTAGCCCTTTCCCTTTTTTCTAAAATAAAGCATTGAGATTATAAGCGTGCAAGAAACCGGAAACCTACGTACTTTGTTTACTCAGCTATTTCCACATCTGTCAGCATACTGCCTTGGTTATGTGTTTTATTCATTTTTGCATAAACAATGCATCTATGAAATAAGCGATCCCCAGAAAGATGCAAGGAACAACCTTAGTAAAGAAATGGGATACAGTCCATGCTGAAGAGCAAGAGGAGTAGGCTTAGTGCCAATATAGCACGTGAGAATGAGAAAGAAAAATTCAAGGTAGAAAAAAAGCACTTGGTGTGTTCAACCAGGAGAAGTAAGGTTTGGTGAAAACAAACCTTTGGGATACTGTTGTTGATTGAGATAGCAGGTTTGTGAAGACCACAAAGTAGTACGTCTTACCGTGTAGAGAATGGGTAACCTGATTTCCTGTTAAAGGTTTAAATTAATAGGTAAAAGAACTCTAGGATTGAACCGTAGTAAAAGTTGTTTGACAAAATTCCTTTTAGGAAAGAAACTCTAGGATTAATAGGACAATTCATAGAAGTGATCTTTCTTTAATTCAGAAAACATTACTTTACTCCATATAGCCATATAGGATTCCGCATACCGCAATCGCAAAGCAAGCAGCATAGTACCTCAGTCATAATGTCTTCGTGGAGTAACCCCCACAAATGTGAAAAATTGGAAAGACAAGGAGTATATAACTATAGTTCTATAATGCTGAAGAATCATGGACCCTTGTGTTTAGGCGATTAACGACAATGCTAGGTCACTATGACTAACGTGTGTTTTGCAGAGGCAAAACCATTTGTGTTAGGTCATTAGTGATGCAATTTGAATGGGCTTAATGGATATTCATGCCCCCAAGATGGAAATCGTTTCGGTTGCAAAGGATGATGATACAAGTTGAAGACTAGGCTAGTTCTTAGTGCCATAAGGTTGAGAAGGGCACTAAGTATAGCTAGGGTTTTGTTTTTCCTTTGACCGTACTATAAAGGGGGGTATGAGATTAGTAGCTTGACCTAGGAAAGTTTAGGAAAGTGAGTATATGCACACTTGTCACAACTAGTCCTAGAGACCTTGCTTTCAGCCCATGGTTAACCCTAGAAATGGTAGGAGCAAAAACCCTTGAGAAATCTCAGCGAAATCAGTTGAAATAGGGGGAGAAAGAAGCTCCGGACCAGTCTGCCAAGTAGGCGTCGGACCAAGGAGAGTGGTCCGACGGTCCCTGACTTAGGCAAAAGTCCAGCTCGAGAAGCTCCGGACCACCTGTCTGGAAAGCGTTGGACCATAGGAGAGTGGTCCGATGGCTCGTGTCAGAGAGAGAGAGCCTGAAAGAAGGCTCCACACTAGTCCGATGGTGAGTCCGACGGCTAGTCCGACGCTTCAAGACAGGAAGATTGAGTTTATACAGTAAGCTCCCTGGCTCCGGACCAGAGCGTCGGACCAGGGCTCCGGACCAAGGAGAGTGGTCCGGTGGTTCGAAGAAGAGAAAATGTTTTTCACTCAGTGAGCACCCTGGCTCCGGACCAGTGCGTCGGACCAGGGCATCGGACCAAGCAGAGTAGTCCGACGGTGCCTGAGTTGGAATTCAGAGTGAGCTCCGGACTAGTGTGCTTGGTCCGGTGGTGTAAGGTCCGGACTAGTCCGGTGGCTTCGCAGAGAGAAGAAAAAGCAAAAAAAATGGCTAGTTTTGGAGGTGGAGACTATTTATAGTTGCCCCCTTCATCCTTAGGACCTCTCTTGGCCATTGTTTCAGCTGGTGACACCTTGAGAGAACCTTTGGAGAGTCAAGTGCCTAGTGAGGGAGAGATTAGAGTGAGTTCATTTTGTTCTTCCCTCCTAGAGTGATAAGGAGTGACTTGTGTGCATCCATCCACCTTCCTAGCCTTGAGTTGGTCAAGTGAAGGTCTTGTGCTTGTTACTCTTGGTGTTCGACAGCACCTAGACGGTTTGGTGGTGTTCGGAGGAAGTGATCGCCGGAAGATTGTTGGCGGCTCTTCTCCAAGCTTCTGTGATCGGTTGTGGGCGATTCACCGAGCCGGAGTGGAGAAGAATCAGCCCGTAGAGAGCACTCTACCCTTGCGCGGGTAGAGGGGGAGCGATACCTTGCGAGGTGCTCCAACGAGGACTAGGGGGTGTGTCAACACCTCGATACCTCGGGAAAACATCGCTGCGTCACTGAGAATCTCTTTTCCCTAGCTCTTTATATTTCCGCATTACATTCCGTCTTGTTTTCATCTTACCTACTAGAATTGCTTAGGTTGCTCTTAATTTCCATGAACTGCTACCGCTTTCTAGCTAGGACACACGGACGGTAGGCACTAGGGGGTGATTGGCATTTGATAGGTTTTCATATTTGCTTTAGAAATTTAAAACTAGCCCAATTCACCCCCCTCTTGGGCATCTTGATCCTTTCAATTGGTATCAGAGCCTTGTTGCTCTAAATTAGGCTTCACCGCCTAGAGCAAGATGTCCCATGGGGATGGACCGTCACCCATGTTCGATGGGGATGATTTTCCTTACTGGAAAGTGTGGATGGAGGCCTACCTTGAGGCCATGGACGTCGGCGTTCACAAGCCGCCACCCAAGGTGGATCGGTGTTCGCGAGGATCCCTACTTTGAGAAGAACAATGCCAAGGCAAAGAACATTCTTTTCTGTGGCATTTGCAAGGATGTGTTCAACCGTGTGCGAAATTGCAAAACCGCGCATGAAATTTGGACAAACATTTGTGCTCTACATGAGGGCACTAAATGTGAAAGAGAAGAGCGTTATCACCTCATCATTGCTTAGTTAAACGCCTTCACCATGCTATCTCATGAAAATGCTAATGAAATGTACTCTCGCTTGAATGTGCTTGTAGAGGAGTTGAATGGCATTGGGCTCTCCCAAATGACACCGGCCGATGTGGTGCGCAAGATACTTTGTGTCCTACCAATAGACAAGTATAGCCACATTGTCACGGTCCTTCATCAAGGCGATCTCTCCGCAACTACACCAACACAAGTGTTGGGCAAGATCAATGCTCATGAGATGTACATGAAGATCAATGATGGAAGTCCATCCTCCTCCAAGAAGAAAGAGAAGGAGAAGAATGACTTGGCTCTCAAGGCATCTTCCAAGGAGAAGTGCAAGATTCAATATGTCATTGAGAGTGCAAGTGATGATGATGATGAAGACAACATCGCTCTCATGGTAAAGAAGACCGCCAAGATGTTGAAGAGGCTAAACAAGAATGGAGTCAAGTTTGACTCAAAGAAGAAGAAATTCTTCACAAGATCTTCAAGGAAGCCAATCTCCCAAATGAAGTGCTACAATTGCGGCACTCTTGGTCATCTAGCTCATGCGTGTCCCGAAGAGAAGAAAGACAAGTTCAAGAACAACAAGTTCAAGAACTTCAAGAAGAACAAGGGAGGCAATGATGACTCAAGTGATGATGACAAGAAGCAAGACAAGCCATACAAGAAGAAGAAAAACTTCAACTTCCACAAGAAGAAGAAGGATGGCAAGGCTTACATTGTGGGTGATTGGCTCACCGATATTGATGATTCAAGTGACTCCTCCGATGGTGAGAGTGAAGAAGAGAAGGTGGCCGCATTGGTGATTGGTTCTTCTATTCCACCGCCACCTCCTCCTTCATCGCCGGGCTCATCCTCTACACACCTATGCCTTATGGCTAAAGGTGACAAGAAGGTACAAATAAAGGATGATGGTGATGACCTCTCTAGTGATGATAGTGACGATGAAGAAGCACCTTCCTACGATGAGCTAATTAAAATTTGCAACAAGTACGCTAGCATCATAAGGAAGTACAAGAGTAAAAATGACAAACTTCTTGAAATCAAAGAAAACTTGCATGATAAGCTTGACAACTTGTCTAGTGCTAATGATGATTTGAAGCTTGAGATTAACTCTCTCACATCTAGCACTAGGGAGTTCAAAGCCTCTCTTAAGCAAGCCAATGAGAAACATGATAAGCTTGAGAGGTCATCCCAAGAGCTCCTCACAAGGTATAACTTGCTAAAAGATGACTACAACCAAGTGAAAAATGATCATGGCACACTAGTGGTAGCAAATGAATTGCTTACTCAAGATCTTACACATGTTGCTACTAACCCGTGTGCTAAGTGTGCAAGTGCTACCTCTTGTGAAATCGAGCTTGATGATGTGACTCTTGAGCAAAGTGCTAAGTGCAAGGGCAAGAGAGTTGTAGAAGCCGACAAGTATGATGATTATATGAAGATGAGGGAAGAGAACTCAAAGCTCAAGGAAGAGCTAATCAACCTCACAGCAAACAAGCCCTTCACCATCAAGCCGGCTCAAGAAGAAGACAAAGATGCTATCACTTTGATCAACTCTCTTAGAGAAGAAATTGCCAAGCTCAAGAATGACAAGACCAAGCTTACAAGTGGCCTTGAAAAGTTCACCAAGGGCCATAATCTCCAAAGTGAGCTTCTAATGAGCACCGTCATGAAGAATGACAAGACCGGTATTGGGTTCAAGGAAAACCAAGTGATGAAGGCCAAGGTCAAGATTGAAGCCAAGAACTACTACAAGAACAAGTACAATGGATACAATCAAGAGAAGTCAAAGCCCAAGCCTAAGAGGTGTTTTGGATGTGGACAAATTGGTCACTTCGAGTTTCAATGCAAGACTCCACTTCCCAAGACCTTGCCCAAGCACACTAGGCCATTTGCTCATGATGCTCACTATGTCATCAACAAAGATTCCAAGGGTAGACCACTTATGGTGTTTCTTGGACCACCAATGAAGAACAAGCCTAGGGTTCTTTGGGTTGCTAAGGAGTTGGTTGACAAGGCAATGGGGCCCCGCACTAAGGGGGTTCCCAAACAACAAGCTTAACTCCAAGTTGCTTGTGTGTAGGTGAACTACAAGACTGGTGGGAGCCATTGGGTAATTGATAGTGGTTGCACTCAACACATGACCGGCGACCCCTGGATGTTCACTACACTTGATGAGGATTGTGCAAATCAAGACAAGATTACTTTTGGGGATAATTCAAAGGGCAAAGTTCAAGGCTTAGGCAAAGTGGCTATCTCCCAAGATCAATCAATTTCCAATGTCTTGCTAGTACAATCATTGAGCTTCAATTTGCTATCAGTTGGTCAACTTTGTGATCTCGGGTTTTATTGTCTCTTCACTCCAAATGAGGTGATTGTGACCAAGATTGAAGATTCATCAATGATATTCAAAGGGTTCCGGCACAACAACCTCTACTTAGTGGACTTCACTTCAAATGAAGCTAACTTGCAAACTTGTCTATTCTCCAAGAATTCTTTGGGTTGGCTATGGCATAGAAGATTAGCTCATGTGGGCATGTTAACCTTGAAGAAGCTTGTCAAGAAGGAAATGGTTAGATGAATCAAGGATGTGGTGTTTGAGAAGGACAAACTTTGTAGTGCATGTCAAGCCGGCAAGCAAGTGGCAAACACGCATCCAACCAAAGCTTTCATGTCAACCTCAAGAGTCCTAGAGTTGCTACACATGGATCTATTTGGCCCGACCACCTATGCTAGTCTTGGAGGAAATCTCTATTGCTTGGTGGTAGTGGATGACTACTCTCGATACACTTGGGTGTTCTTTCTTCAAGACAAGGGAGAGACACAAGGCATCTTCAAGAAGTTTGCTACAAGAGCTCAAAATGAATTTGATGTGAAGATCAAGAAGATTAGAAGTGACAATGGCATCGAATTTGTGAACACAAAGATTGAAGATTATTGTGATGAAGTTGGGATCAAGCATGAGGTGTCCGCCACATATACTCCACAACAAAATGGTGTTGTAGAGAGGAAGAACCGGACGCTCATAACTCTAGCAAGGTCTATGCTTGATGAGTACAACACTCCGGAGAAGTTTTGGGCGGAGGCAATCAACACCGCTTGCTATGCGGCAAACCGTCTCTTCATCCAAAGGCTATTAAAGAAGACCCCCTATGAGCTTGTCAATGGGAAGAAGCCGGATATTTCATTCTTCCGGGTGTTTGGTTGCAAGGTGTACATCTACAAGAAGCGCCAACACTTGGGTAAATTCCAATGACGGTGTGACATTGGTTTCCTTGTTGGATATTCACTTAAATCCAAGGCATACCGTGTATCTAACAAAGCCACCGGCTTAGTTGAAGAAACGTATGACTTGGAGTTTGATGAAACTAATGGCTCCCAAGGAGCACTTGAGGATATTGATGTAGGTGATGAACACTTGAGGGAGGCAATGAAGAATATGCCAATTGGTGCTATCAACCCGCAAGAGGTGGAAGAAGTTGAAGATGAAGCAAATCAAGATCCTTCTCCACCCCACACGCCTCAAGTTGATGAAGGAGATCAAGTGAGGGAAGCTCAAGAAGACACTCACATTCCTCAAGATCAAGCCGAGGCCGAAGCAAGCAATGTCAAAGCACCGCATCCCCTTCCTCAAGAGACAAATAGAAGATCAACATCTATCCTTCAAGCTCACCCCCATGATCAAATCATAGGGAGTCCATCAAAGGGAGTAATGACTCGCTCTAGACTTGCATCTTATGTTGAACATCACTCGTTTGTTTCCTTTGTTGAGCCTACTAGTATTGAAGAAGCACTTGCAGATCCGGATTGGGTGAATGCCATGCATGAAGAACTCAACAACTTCACCCGGAACCAAGTGTGGACACTTGTAGAGAAGCCAAAGGATGCAAGAATCATTGGCACCAAGTGGGTTTTTAGGAACAAGCAAGATGATCAAGGCGTGGTTGTGAGGAACAAAGCAAGATTGGTGGCAAAGGGGTTCTCTCAAGTAGAAGGACTCGATTTTGGAGAGACCTTTGCACCGGTTGCAAGACTTGAAGCCATCCGTATCCTTTTGGCGTATGCTTCACATCACAAAATGAAACTTTTTCAAATGGATGTGAAGAGCGCTTTCTTAAATGGTTTCATAAATGAACTTGTCTATGTCTCACAACCTCCCGGGTTTGAAGACCCAAACTTGCCTAATCATGTGTATAGGTTGTCCAGGGCTCTCTAAAGATTGAAGCAAGCTCCAAGAGCTTGGTATGAGAGGCTAAGGAATTTCCTAATCAAGAAGGGCTTCAAGATCGGGATCGTTGACACTACACTATTCACCAAGAAGCTTAATGGATAGATCTTCGTTTGCCAAGTATATGTCGATGACATTATATTTGGATCAACAAACCAAGACCATTGCAAGGAGTTTGGTGACTTGATGTCCAAGGAGTTCGAGATGTCAATGATTGGCGAGCTAACCTTCTTCCTTGGCTTTCAAGTGAAGCAAATGAGAGAAGGGACCTTCATCTCTCAAGAAAAGTACACTTATGATCTACTTAAGAAGTTCAAGATGGAGGATTTCAAGCCAATCAAGACCCCAATGCCTACTAATGGGCATCTCGATCTCGATGAGGGAGGTAAACCGATTGACCAAACTCTTTATCGTTCCATGATCGGTAGTTTACTTTACCTCACCGCATCTAGGCCGGATATCATGTTTAGTGTGTGCATGTGTGCTAGGTTTCAAGCAAGCCCTAAGGAGTCGCATCTCTGTGTGGTTAAAAGAATCCTTAGGTACATAAGGCACACCCCTAGCATGGGTCTTTGGTATCCCAAAGGAGCTCCCTTCCAACTAGTTGGCTATTCCGATTCGGATTACGCCGGGTGTAAGGTTGATAGGAAGAGTACCTCCGGTGGGTGCCACATGCTAGGAAGATCACTTGTTTCTTGGTCCTCAAAGAAGCAAAACAGTGTGGCATTGTCAACCGCCGAGGCGAAATACATTGCCATGGGAGCAAGTTGTGCACAAATCTTATACATGACCCAAACACTTCTTGATTACGGCGTTGTTTTAAAAGAGGTTCCACTTTTGTGTGATAATAAAAGCGTCGTAAAGCTTGCTAACAACCCGGTTCAACACTCTCGCACCAAGCACATAGATATTCGCCATCACTTTCTTAGAGATCATGTGGCTAGGAAAGACATCACACTAGTTGGAGTTAAGAGCGAAGATCAATTGGCGGATATCTTCACTAAACCACTCGATGAAATAACCTTTTGTAGGTTGAGAAGCGAGTTGAATGTGCTTGATCACTCTAACTTCACTAAAAGATGAGTTTGTGTGAACCTTGCATTCATATGTAATATAACATGTTTAATTTGGTAATGCACATAGGCTTGACTAACGCGGTTGAGATAACCGCCCTCAAAGCGTGTGACAAAGCTTAACCGTGGTTTAAACTTGCAAGCAACCTAGATTCAAATTCCGTTTTGCATTGCATATGCATGAGTGTTGCTTCTTCGTTTCTTTTCGGTTAAATTTTTTTGGTCATCCTTTAGGTTCATCACTTAGGGGAAGCAATTCAACGCTCTAGCTTCAGCTAATACCCCTCTTGTGCCCCTATGGTGACCCTTGGAGCTTTATTGAACTATTTTCTTATGAAAACTAATCCTAGCCTATGGCAAATTATTTCTAAATTGAGGGTTTGAGAGATGGTTCTTATGTTAAGTCCAACAAGTGCTCCTCTTTGCTCTTTTGTGTTGGTACTTGGCTAAGAGAAAAGATTGGAGAGAAAAATAGGAAAATTCAGAGCAAATTTAAGCACCAGACCACCCTCCGGACCACTCTGCATGGTCCGACGCTCTGTCCCTCTCTGCATAAGTTTTCTCCAGCCACAGAAACTGTCGGACCACCGTCCGACGCTCCTCCGGACTATAGGCAAGTAGTCCGATGCCTTTGTCAGTTCAGTCATAGCACCGTCGGACCAATCCGGTGAGTAGTCCGATGCCTTGGTCCGGTGGTCGGGTGCTCTCTGTTTTCTTCTCTGGATTCCATCGGACCCTCCATCGGACCAGCCTCTGGACCAAGCATAGTCGTCCGACGCTATGAAATTTTGCGCATAACCCCAGCGTGCGGTTCTGTTTCGACAGTACCTTTGCTTTGCCGTCCGTAAGCCGCCGCTTCTCCACCTCCACAGCTCCGCCGCCTGCTCCTTTGCGCCACCCTTGCCGCCGGTGAGCCATCCCCGGTGCGCCGCCCCACCTTGCCGCGCAGCAGCTGCACCATCCAGCAGCGCCGCCGCCCTGCCACCTTCTCCACCACCACTCGCCGCCGGAATCTCCCTCGCCGGTGACTAGCTCCACCTCCTCTTCCCAGCCAGAGCCAGTGCCATGCTAGGGTGGCACTACTCCCCCATTGCCATTGACATTGACAAGAAGGCATCTCACCCCTTAGGGTTTGGCATAACCCTAGGTGGGTTTTCGACGTTTTCGTCCCTGACCGAATTCGATTCGTCGTCGTCGACTTTGCCTCTTCGATTCTAGGGTATGGTTTCAATCTTTGAGTCCGCGTTTTGATGTATCATGGATAAAGTCATGTCCTAGGATTATTCCTTGCAAATCTCCTAATCTTGTCAACTCCAATTCACTAAATCAAACTTGTCAATTGTAATTCACAGCTGGCAAATCACTTTTGGAGTGTGGTTTGGGACTTGAGTCGCTCTGATTAGATACGCTCTCTTACCTCAGGTATCATGTCAGATTTCATTCCTTTACTTATCTAGATGCTTGCTTCTATACGGATTCTTATCTCTAGATTTTATATATAACTTATATATACCCTGTCTATTCTATCTAGCAGCAGTCAGTGGCAGTTTAGACTCGGGGCAAAGCTCGCGAGTAAGGATTGAGGCAAAGCCTCACAAGTGTCAGTCTAGTGGCTTGTAGGCCCCTCTATCAGTTGTGGTTTGATTGATCAGTTGGCAGTTGCTTCTTACAGAGATCAGTGGTTCTTGTGGCAGTGGATCTGTCAGTGGCTTCT
The DNA here is from genome assembly GCA_022036555.1 of Microstegium vimineum. Classification (NCBI taxonomy): domain Eukaryota; kingdom Viridiplantae; phylum Streptophyta; class Magnoliopsida; order Poales; family Poaceae; genus Microstegium; species Microstegium vimineum. The sequence goes on from CM039131.1 coordinate 35,292,273, forward strand.
TGTCAGTGGGCAGTGACTCTTTGATTGATCCGGTATGGCTCGTGGTTCTCGTGATCGCGCTGCTGGCTCAGGTGATGACACTCCTCCTCCACGTCCTTCCAGAGACAAGGGCAAGAAGCAAGTTGTTGAGAAGCCAAAGAAAAAGAAGCGAAAGCTAACAGAGGCTGAGAAAGCAGAGGCAATGGCAGATGCAGCCGACCGTGCAAAGCGAGGCGGTTGCCGAGGTTCAGTGAGACTTGGCACCCCTCCGCAGGCTCTACCGTCTACTCCTCCTACTGAGTCACAGACAGAGGACACTCCAGAGGAGCAAGAGCTTGTCCCGGAAGCTCTGGGTACACCGTTGGCACCTCGTTCTTGGGGGCGATCTACTCGTTCTCAGTCAGCTCAGTCACCTCAGAGTGCCTCAGCAGCTCCTACGGCAGCTTCAGCATCTGTTCACCTTGATCTGAGAAATCTCACAGCCAAGCAGGTGAAGAAGCTTCGGTTTGTCGCTCTTGAGAAGTGGTGCCCTGATCAGCGTGACCCCAGAGCCTCACCAGGATGGCACACACCTCTCATGGAGGATTTCTACAGAGTAGCTCAGCTTACCAGCATCCAGATCCAACCTCATAGAGTTTGCTCCTTGGAGAGCATAGTTGAGTTGGCTGGTGAGGAGATCAGACCCTTTATCACATATCTTCCGGGACTCGCCGATTTACTTGGTCGTTCCGAAAACTATATTGAGAGATGGGTTAGAGAGTTCTATGCCTCAGTGTGGGTTGATCCAGAGCACAAGTTTCTACAGTATACTTTCAGAGGAGAGCGATACAGGCTCTATATGACTCGGCTCAGAGAGATCTTTCACCTCACTTAGACAGGTGGAGAGCTCGATCTTCACTATGACTGCTACAGAGGAGCCTCTGTGCCTCGCCGGGCTCGAGGTGGTCGTACTTTGACAGTTCAGGAGGTTGCTCCTCTCTTCAAGCCACCTTTCTCAGAGGGCTCCCGTCGTAGCCCAGCAGAGCTCCGACCTACCGTTCATCGTTTGAACGAGGTTCTACGTCGTACCTTGCTGCCTCGCACCGGTTACAAGGAAGGATTGACCAACATGCAGCAGCTACTTCTTCAGGCCCTCGTCTCTTAGACACCGTTCGACATAGCCGACTTCCTTGTGTCAGAGATTGAGGATGTGATAGCAGATGGTATGAGGGCATGACGTCAGTTTCCCTATACTCACTGGATTTCATCTATCATAGCTATTGAGCTTGAGGGAGCCAACCCCGGACTCCGTGCCTTGCTGGATCAGTCACCGACTTCTTTCCCAGCCTACAGAGTCCTTGGTTCTTTTGACAGCCGGTTTGGGAACCGGGTGCTTCGTCTTGTCAGGGAGAGGACTGCTCCAGCTGACAGAGCTGATGTTGATACTCAGGATGAGGCGATACGAGGTGTTGAGCAGCAGGAGCTTCATGGCTTGGACACTGGAGCTGATGTGACTCCTGAGGATACTTCTTCAGACAGCTCAGACGCCGACTTCTAGCCAGTTCCACCTATGCCCCCACGGGCTCACGACACTAAGGCTGGCGGCTCTGGCTCTGCTAGAGAGACTATGATGCTAAAGATCCTTGACCGCCTCAATGAGCAGCAGAGCTCCTTAGTCACTGTAGTTACTCAGGTCCAGCAGAGACAGGATGAGATGCAAAGGTAGTCTGAGGAGCGTTACTTTGAGATGCAGCGACAGATGCTAGCCATGCAGTTGGAGTCACAACGCTTACAACTACAGTCTCAGCATCTTCAGCAGCAGAACATGGCCTTTATGGCCCACATGATGAAGTGGATTGGCGCCCCTCCTCTTGATTTTCCAGCTGCACCTCAGATCCAGATGATGAGTACATCACAGCCCTCTCAGTCAGTTGGGCAGCTAGCAGGACCACAGTTTTCAGTTGGCCCCTCAATTGGCCCTTCAGTGGCTCCTTCGAGTTCCACCGGACAGACCGTCACTCCCACCCCAGCCGTATAGTCCAGTGGACTTCAGGGTGCCGGATTGACCACCCCGTTCCAGTCCCCAGCGACTCAGGTGACACAGTGATTGGACACCTTCGGCCCGACTCAGCAGTTCACCCCTCTCACTACTGGTTTCACACCGCTCTCTGTTACGATGGGTGCTACTGCCAGAGATCTCTCCGCGTCGTTCAGCGACATTACAGGGCAGCCGTCCCCCACTGGTCAGCAGATAGCAGCAGAGGTTGAGGCAGAGTTGGTTGCACCGACAGCTGATCAGCACCGCTCTTCAGTAGCTTCCTCAGAGGCTACACATGACAGTCGGGCTCCCGCCGTGTCCACTCCACCCACAGCTGTAGTTGTTACCGATGCTACCGTCGTTACTACGACTCCAGTACAGCCTCCGCAGTCTCCGGTCCATCAGACTCCAGTCGAGTCCGTGCATGAGGCACAACCAGATACCGCAGCTCCTGAGGCTCCCGCAGTGACACTGGCACCGGTTTCTGCTCCTACTCCTACCCCAACTACTGCTCTAGAGTCCTCGACAGCAGCGATAGCAGGTCTGTCACCTTTCGACCCCCAGACCGCTTCACTTCTAGCGTCAGACACTCAGGGGGAGGACTCAGATGATGAGACCTACTTGGCAGCGTTCAGGGTACTCGATCGCTCCACGGCTGCTTCCACTCCGCCTCTAGACGCCTAGTTTTGGTGCTTCGACGCTAAAGGGGGAGAGGGAAAGTCGAGTAGATGGGCTAGCTTCAGGGGGAGCTAGTAGGATTCGTTCTTTTGATGTGTATTCACTCTATCGCATCATGCATCACGTTTACCGTATTTATGCATTGTATGATATGTGTGATGTTTGAGACTTGATGGTTGTGTGACTTGTGTGGACCTTCATCTTTTTATATCATGTCACTTGTTTATGCTATATTGCTTCCGCGCTAATCTCTGATCTTTTGGCTATAGCATATCCTTTATGAAATCAAGTACTATGCTCAATTCATATCTATTGTGCTTGTCATGGCTTGAATGGTTAGGCATATTTTTGTCTTTTCTATCACTAACCCATGCCTATCTCATGTCAAGTCATGTTTTCTCTTATCAAAATTCACTCATTATTTTCTACTCGAGTTTGTATTGTCGTCAATCACCTAAAAGGGGGAGATTGAAGAATCATGGATCCTTGTGTTTAGGCGATTAACGACAATGCTAGGTCACTATGACTAACGTGTGTTTTGCAGAGGCAAAGCCATTTGTGTTAGGTCATTAGTGATGCAATTTGAATGGGCTTAATGGATATTCATGCCCCCAAGATGGAAATCATTTCGGTTGCAAAGGATGATGATACAAGTTGAAGACTAGGCTAGTTCTTAGTGCCATAAGGTTGAGAAGGGCACTAAGTATAGCTAGGGTTTTGTTTTTCCTTTGACCGTACTATAAAGGGGGGTATGAGATTAGTAGCTTGACCTAGGAAAGTTTAGGAAAGTGAGTATATGCACACTTGTCACAACTAGTCCTAGAGACCTTGCTTTCAGCCCATGGTTAACCCTAGAAATGGTAGGAGCAAAAACCCTTGAGAAATCTCAGCGAAATCAGTTGAAATAGGGGGAGAAAGAAGCTCCGGACCAGTCTGCCAAGTAGGCGTCGGACCAAGGAGAGTGGTCCGACGGTCCCTAACTTAGGCAAAAGTCCAGCTCGAGAAGCTCCGGACCACCTGTCTGGAAAGCGTTGGACCATAGGAGAGTGGTCCGATGGCTCGTGTCAGAGAGAGAGAGCCTGAAAGAAGGCTCCACACTAGTCCGATGGTGAGTCCGACGGCTAGTCCGACGCTTCAAGACAGGAAGATTGAGTTTATACAGTAAGCTCCCTGGCTCCGGACCAGAGCGTCGGACCAGGGCTCCGGACCAAGGAGAGTGGTCCGGTGGTTCGAAGAAGAGAAAATGTTTTTCACTCAGTGAGCACCCTGGCTCCGGACCAGTGCGTCGGACTAGGGCATCGGACCAAGCAGAGTAGTCCGACGGTGCCTGAGTTGGAATTCAGAGTGAGCTCCGGACTAGTGTGCTTGGTCCGGTGGCTTCGCAGAGAGAGGAAAAAGCAAAAAAAAACGGCTAGTTTTGGAGGTGGAGACTATTTATAGTTGCCCCCTTCGTCCTTAGGACCTCTCTTGGCCATTGTTTCAGCTGGTGACACCTTGAGAGAACCTTTGGAGAGTCAAGTGCCTAGTGAGGGAGAGATTAGAGAGAGTTCATTTTGTTCTTCCCTCCTAGAGTGATAAGGAGTGACTTGTGTGCATCCATCCACCTTCCTAGCCTTGAGTTGGTCAAGTGAAGGTCTTGTGATTGTTACTCTTGGTGTTCGACAGCACCTAGACGGTTTGGTGGTGTTCGGAGGAAGTGATCGCCGGAAGATTGTTGGCGGCTCTTCTCCAAGCTTCTATGATCGGTTGTGGGCGATTCACCGAGCCGGAGTGGCGAAGAATCAGCCCGTAGAGAGCACTCTACCCTTGCGCGAGTAGAGGGGGAGCGATACCTTGCGAGGTGCTCCAACGAGGACTAGGGGGGTGTGTCGACACCTCGATACCTCGGGAAAACATCGCTGCGTCACTGAGAATCTCTTTTCCCTAGCTCTTTATATTTCCGCATTACATTCCGTCTTGTTTTCATCTTACCTACTAGAATTGTTTAGGTTGCTCTTAATTTCCATGAACTGCTACCGCTTTCTAGCTAGGACACACGGACGGTAGGCACTAGGGGGTGATTGGCATTTGATAGGTTTTCATATTTGCTTTAGAAATTTAAAACTAGCCCAATTCACCCCCCCTCTTGGGCATCTTTATCCTTTCAAATGCGTTATTAGGCTTCTGTATTCATACAAATATAGGAGAATAAATTTTCATATATATATATATATATATATTAAAGAACAAATTAGCAGCAGTAGCAGCTCCCAAACTAAATTGATAGCCTGAAAACTTAAAGATGTACTGAACAAAGTAATAAGGAAATTGTGAAAATTTAAGGGACTAATTTTTTTAAAAAGGGACGGTATATGAATTACATCTAATTAGAGACAACTATCCCTATAGAAATACAAAGTGATTAGATTTCTCTAAATTATAGTTTACGATATTAATCATTTGATCTCTCTGAGGGTTAAGATTTTTTTTTTCATTCAGGCCAACAACTAAATTGGATACCAAGCTGAATAGGTAAAGAATGGAGTGAGCAAGATACACATAAGGGAGTATTCCTCCTAACTACTTGAATTCCTATAATCATCAACATCTTGACAGATAAGAACATATTTAAATGAGCTTTCTTGTGCAGAGATAAAATTATTTTATGCCATCATCACCAAGCAATATAAATCATGGGTACATAGACATCGAAGAGAACATACTTACATGAGCAGTGTCAAACTTGTATCAGCATTAAGCAGGTACAGCTATTGCTCACAATGTCTGACCAAAATAATTTATTAGAGCAAGAGAAAAATATGACAGTGGGATAAACATTCATAGATGTAGTCTGTATACAAAATACACATGAATGAAGCTGGTTGAAACTTGGATTGGAATCATGTAACACAAAATTTAGTAAACTACCACAAACTGAACTAATAGAACAAAATTTAGTAAACTACCAGATACCTGTAAGGGAACCATCAATTGGTGCCACATATCAATGGAGTAGCCATGAACATAAAAATCCAAGTATTCCAACCAAATCAATGTATATTTTGGAGGGAAATCAAATCAAAACAGAGAAATATGGTAACTCTTACTACTTCTATAGTTCAAAACAAAAAACACAGAAATAAGAATGGAATTTGAAGAAAAATAGAGGAGGTGTTGGTATTTCTTATGACTATTGGATAAATCCGCAAGCGCATAGATTATACCACTGTTGAGAGTCTCCCATGTGTGTTGGTTTTGAGTAATTGATGAAACCTACTTAGGTACTAACCTTGGATCTCTAAGTGTGAATCATTAGATAGGTTGGTACATGCCATGAGATGGATCAAGGTGGATCAAGTGGATGGCACAAGCTCTAGCATGGTGGTGGAAAGGAAAATAGTGTCAAGGCAAAGGTGATACATGACACATTTTCAGTTTGGTGATCAAGACATCATAGAGGATGTGATCACATTTAGGATAGATAGCCGTACTATCAAGGAGGGAGCTCTTAAGTATGATTACGGTTATCATGTGCCACTAGGTTCATATGCATTACATTAAAATCAATTGAACTAGTGAGAACAACCAACTAAATCCAAGATAATTGTGAACTAAAAGCTAACACACGAGAACAAGTGTTGGGATCACTTAGTGTTGGCTCTTGGAAGCTTGGAAGAAGTTGGAGAAGTGTTTGGGCAGCTAGAAGCAGTCTGGACGCAAGGGTTCTGGCCGACCGGACCAACGCGTGTGCGTCCGGTGGCAAACCCTTGCTGGCTCGGCTGGTGAGAGGCATCCGGACGCTGTTTGCCGTTCGGACGCAGAGCTCCGGACGCACGTCCGGAGCCTGGCGCTCTCTATAACTCTCTGGAAAAGAGGGTCCGGACGCAGGGTGATGGTCCGGACCATGAACCGGACGCGGGTCCGGAGGAGCTGGTGGCTCGGTGGAGCTCTCGAGCGCTCGGAATTATATTTCCGGACCTGATGAATAGTGAGTCCGGACCCTATGAACAGTAGAGTCCGGAGCTACGTGGCAGGCTGTGGCTCAGGCGCGAAAGTGGCCGTTTGAACTCAGGGGCTGACCGGATGCATACGACATGGTCCGGACGGCGTAGTTTGTGCGTCCGGAGGCCGCGTCCGGTGTGGAAAATAGACCCGATGGCTCTATTGAAAGGTCCTAATCCAAGGCTAGAGGGGGGGGGGTGAATAGCCTACTCTGAAATTCTAAAATAAATCTCAACAACAAGTTAGACAAAAAGGTGGCGAAGCTTTACTAGCTATAGCAAACTAAGAAATGCGAAGCCTTCTAAACACAATTGCTAACCTAATATAGCTAAGATCACTCAATTCCTACACAAGTCTAGTTGCCCTCTAGGCTCAACCTAATACACTAAGACAAGTATGAAAAGGTAAATGCGAAGATGAGAAGAGTGATTATACCACCGTGTCGAGGTAATGAGCCAATCACAAGAACTCCAAGCAATCCAATCAATCACAAGGATGACACTTGATTTTTCACCAAGGTTCACTAGTTTGCCCACTAGCTACGTCCTTGTTGTGTCGGCTCACTTACTTGGAGGTTCAAGAGCTAATTGGCATCACACGCCAAACCCGTCACTGGGTACCTCACAACCAACACAAGATAAGGGCACTCAACGACACGCGCAATCCACTAGAGTTACCTTTGCGATCTCCCACGGGGAAGGCACAAGAACCCCTCACAATCTTCACTTGTGGTCGACGAAGCACAATCACCAAGCTTCTCGAATCCACACCACTTGCTCCAAACCGTCTAGGTGAAGGCAATCACCAAGAGTAACAAGAAACTAGTAGCGGTATCAACTCCCAAGTGCCACTAAGATGAATCACTCATGCAATGCACTTGAACACTCAAATATCAAATGGATGATCAAAATCAACTAAGAGATGAGTGGGAGTGTGTGTGGTTTGCTCACAAGAGTATGCAATCAGCCAAATGTGCAAGAGAGGTTCCTAGAACCAGTCACAAACTCTTATATAGCCTCCTCAAAGAAACTAGCCGTTTTTCCCTTTTTGGAGCTGCAAACCGTGACCACCGGACAACTTCCTGTGACCACCGTCGGACCATAGTGAGTGGTCCGACGCTTTGAAAACTGACCATTGGCGCGCTAAAACAGGCACCGTTGGACCACTCGCCTTGGTCCGACGCCTGGTCCGATGCCTTTGTTTCACCCGAACCCAGAGTCCAGTAAGCACTTGACCTCGGAACCTCACCACCGGACTAGTCCACTGGACTAAGCAGGGTGGTCCGGAGCCTCCACCGAGACTTGGTCTTTCACTCCAGTGAGCACCCGAGCACCGAACTCGACCGTCGGACCAAGCCATCGGACCATGCAGACTGGTCTGACGCTTGTCTTATTCTTCTGCTGACTGTTGACCGAGCCTTCGGACCACTCGTCTATGGTCCGGTGCTTGTCTTGACCTCTGGTCTGACGCTTCCTCTGTTGCCAGGTCAGTGCTAGATGCAGCCACACGGACCACTTGCCTTGGTCCGGTGCTTCAAGCACAACTGGTCCGACGCTCTTTCTTGAGCTGTTTCTTCTTCTCTTTTGCTTCCCTTGCTTCTCATGTGCCACCACCAAGTGTATCACTGACTTGTGCAAATGTGTGGCATATTTTAACAAAATTTACAAGGTTGCTCATTAGGATTAGATGCAATGCAATGCAATGAACTCCTAATGGCACTTGATAGGTGTAACCACTAACTATTTCCCCCTCTTTATAGTACGGTTACCTATCCTAAATGTGATCACACCCACTAGGTGTCTTGATCACCAAACTGGAAAACCCTATCAATACCTTTGCCTTGAATAGCTTAGGGTTTCCTCCTCTTCTCTGCTTTTCCAAGTGTGGAACTTTTGCTAGCTTCCCCTTAGCCTCCAATGCTCCACAACTTGTATCCTTCATCTTTTACATAGTGTACTAAACCTACTCAACACTTAGAGCTAGGTTAGTACTTAGGTTTCATCAATTACCCAAAACAATAGAGATCTTTCATCTGTGCTGGTGCTGGGTCCGGACGCATCTGATGGTCCGGACCCTGTGTAAACTGCGTCCGGAGGGGGCGTAGAGGCTCAGTTTGAAGGGCAAAATGGCTAGTTGTTGAGTGAGGGCTATATAAGTGGTATGGCTGGCCCTTTGGGGCATCTCTTGCACATTCATTTCACTCACACATTTGTGCTTGCTTGAGAAGCTTCCACCACTCATCCTCTAAGCATATTTGACATATTCTAGAGAGATAAAGTGAATCCAAGTGCATTGCTTTGTTGATTGCATACTAGTGGCACTTGGTGATCGTCGTCATCGCGGAGCTCTTGTTATTCTTGGAGATTGCCATCTCCTAGACTACTTGGTGCGACGAGGATCGTTGAGCGGAGGAAGGTGATTGTCTCAGGCTCCGATCGGTGGATTGTGAGGGGTTCTTGAACCTACCCCGCAAGAGATTCGCAAAAGGTATCTCTAGTGGATTCCGCGTAGCTTGGAGATCCCCATCTTGTGTTGGTTGTGCGGCACCCTTGAACGGGTTTGGCTTTGATTGCCAATTAGCGCGTGAACTTCCAAGTGGGTGTATCGCTACAACGAGGATTAGCTTGTTGGCAAACAAGTGAACCTCGGTAAAAAATATTGTGTCTCATTGTCTCTCTACCGAGGATTCATCTTGTGATTGTTTGGTTATCTATTGGATTATCTCTTCTTGTTGGTATAACCTTTATATCTCTAGCTTTGCATTACATTCCTTACATTCTTGCAAAGTAGAGCCTCTAGCTTAGCTTGTGTAGCTTAGTAGTATAGCTCTTAGTCTCTAGCTCTTGTGTGTGACATAGATCATCTTGCTAGTTACTAAAATTGGTAGGTGACTTGCCTAACCTTAGAGCTAAAGCAAACTTGCTTATCGCCGTGTTTTATTCTAACAAGTTTGCTAAGTGTTGTTGTAGAAAATTTAATTAGGCTATTCACCCCCTCTAGCCATACCTAGACCTTTCAAGTGGTATCGGAGCTAGTACACCGTACTTAAAGGCTTAACATCCCACGGTGTTAAAATGGCTCAAATCAACAACACCAAGAGGGCACCTAAGTTTGATGACACCAATTATAGCTATTGGAAGGCCTTGATGACCACCTACCTTAAATCAATCAACCGGAAGATATGGTTGGTGGTCGACAAGAAGTTTGAGGTGGTAAATGAAGAGGCACCCACCCCGGCCGAAGAGGAGAAGCTCCAAAACAATGATATTGCCTTGAGTGCAATACATGAGGCAATCTCCAAGGAGGTCTTTGAGTAAATAAAAAACTTGGAGAGTGCTCATGAGTCTTGGAAGAAGCTAGAAGAGTCATATGAAGGGACTACATCCATGAAAGGAGCAAAGGCCTATATCTTGAAGGAGAAGTTTGCTAGCTTCAAGATGAAAGAAGATGAGAACGTGCCCGAAATGTTCAATAGGCTTGAGGTGCTTGTCAATGACCTTAAGTCACTTGGAGAGAAGGTGGAGAACAAATACTTCTCATTCAAGTTCCTAAGAAGTCTTCCCTCAAGATTTGAGAGGCTAGTCACTCTATTAGTGAGAAGTGGATTGGACACAACCGCACCAAACCAAATTCTTGGTGAGGTGATGACCGATGACACCTTTAGAGAAGACAAGGACAAGATTAGAGAGAACAAGGAAAATAAGGATGACAAGAAAGATGAGAAGAAGAAGAGTGTGGCATTCAAAGCCACATCATCATCAAAGGGCAAAGCAAAGTGTGATGAATCAAGCAATGATGAATGCTCAAGCAATGATGATAGTGAAGATGAAGAACAAATGACCCTCTTTGTCAAGAAATTTGGCAAGTTCATAAAGAAGAAGGGCTATAGAGCTAGAAGGAAGAAGAACTCCTTCAAGAGCAAGAACAATGACAAGAGGTGTTTCAAGTGCAATAGCAAGGATCACTTCATTTCGGATTGCCCACATCGTAGTGATGATGAAGATGAGAAGAAGGGCAAGAAGAAAGAAAATAAAGAGAACAAGATGTTTCTCAAGAAGAGCAAAAAGGGAGGCTCATATGTTGTCACTTGGGATAGTGATACAAGTGATGATGATGACTCAAGTGATGATGAGAAGAGATCAAGCAAGAAGAAGGCTCTTACAAGCATTGCTATGAAGAACACGATCTCTCTCTTTGACACTCCCTCTACATGCTTCATGGCTCGGCCCACTAAGGTACAATCCGATGATGAAAGTGAATCTAGTGATGATGATGATGAACCCACTAAAGATGAATTAATTGCAATGTTGGAAGATGCTAAGGCTCACTTCTTCCTCACAAGAAAGGAGTGCAAAGCATTGCGAAAGGAGAATCATTCTCTCAAGCAAGAGAATCATTCTCTCAAGCAATCCTTTGATGAGCTCAACCTTACTCATGAGAGGCAAACGGATGCCCATGAGAAGATTGGTAAAGCTCACTCTAAGCTTGAAAAGGCTCACTCTAAGCTTGAAAAGGATCATTCACTTCTTATTGAGCAAAATGAGAAAGAGCATGTTTCAACATGTAACATGGGAACAACTTGTGATATAATTGATGAATCATTCTATCAACCCATCATCATCACCCTAACTAACCCTTCTTGTAGCACTTCTAACTCTATCTCTTCTACTAGTGATGTTGTCACTTGTGATGCTTCACTAACGGTTGAGAATGAGAACCTTAAGAAGGAAGTTGGTAAGCTCACTCTAGCATAAGGCAATGCCTATGGTGGAGACGCCCGCTTGCTTAAGTGCTTGGGTAGCCAAAGGTTCTCCCTTTGCAAAGAGGGACTTGGCTATACCCCCAAGAAAGGCAAGGTGGCCTTTGCAACTCCAAAGCCTCGCTTTGTGAAGAGCAATGGTCGGTTTTGCACTTGTTGCAAGCAAGTAGGGCATGATGAGCAATATTGCAAACTAAACCAAAGCAAGATAAAATTTACACATGCATCTATTCGCTTTGATTCTAGTTATATGCTGGAAAGGTGTGATAGCTAAGTACATGGGTACACACAATGAGAGCTCAAAGAAGAAAGATATTTGGGTACCTAAGTCCTTAGTCACTAACTTTGGAGGACCCAAGCAAGTATGGGTACCTAAGATGAACTAAATTGTTTTGTAGGTCAATTATAAAGCCGGAGGGAGGCATTGGGTGCTTGATAGTGGGTGCACTCAACATATGACCGAAGATTCAAGAATGTTCAACTCTATCAAGCCAAATGATTGCAATGGGATTGAATCTATCACATTTGGTGACAATGGCAAAGGGAAAGTCAAAGGGCTTGGTAAGATTGCTATATCAAATGATATGAGCATATCAAATATGTTGCTAGTAGAGAGCTTGAACTTTAACTTGCTATCCGTAGCTCAACTTTGTGATCTAGGCTTTAAGTGCATCTTTGGAGTTGATGATGTAGAGATCATAAGTGTAGATGGCTCTAACTTGATATTCAAAGGATTTAGATATGAGAATCTATACTTAGTTGATTTCAATGCCAAAGAAACTCAATTGTCAACTTGCTTGCTATCCAAATCTAGCATGGGTTGGTTATGGCATAGAAGGCTTGGTCATGTTGGAATGAGGCAATTGAACAAATTAGTCAAGCATGATCTAGTTAGAGACTTGAAGGATGTGGTTTTTGAAAAAGATAAGCTATGTAGCTCTTGTCAAGCCGGCAAACAAGTTGGAAATACTCACCCTAGTAAGAGCATGATGAGTACTTGCAAACCATTTGAGCTCTTACATATGGACTTGTTTGGACCAACTGCATACACTAGCATTGGTGGAAACAAATATGGCTTTGTGATAGTTGATGATTTCACTAGATATTCATGGGTATTCTTCTTGAGTGACAAGAGTGAAACATTTGATACGTTCAAGATTTTTGTCAAGAGATGCCAAAATGAATTTGAAATAACTATCAAGAGAGTAAGAAGTGACAATGGTAGTGAGTTCAAGAACACAAGAGTTGATGAAATTTGTGATGAATATGGAATCAAACATCAATTCTCGGCCAAGTATACACCTCAATCAAATGGGCTTGTTGAGAGGAAGAATAGGACACTCATTGATATGGCAAGATCTATGCTTAGTGAATACAATGTGAGTGATTCTTTTTGGGCTGAAGCTATCAATACGGCTTGCTATTATAGCAACCGACTCTATTGCCACAAGATGCTTGAGAAGACACCTTATGAGCTATTGAATGGAAGAAAGCCAAATATTGCATATTTTAGAGTATTTGGATGCAAATGCTATATCTTTAAGAAAGGTGCAAGATTGAGCAAATTTGAGAAGAAATGTGATGAAGGCTTCCTACTTGGATACTCAACTATAAGCAAATCTTATAGAGTATGGAATCTTACTCATGGCATAGTTGAAGAGGTACATGATGTGGAGTTTGATGAAACAAATGGATCTCAAGATGAGAATGCTAACCATGATGATGTGAGAGGTGAATCATTGGCCAATGCAATGAAGAATATGGATATTGGGAACATTCGGCCAAGGCAAGTGGATGATGAGCAAGATATTGAAGATCAAGTGAATCCTCCATCCAATGTGCAACTCAATGAAAATCAAGCTAGTTCATCCTCTCCAACTCAAGATCAAGAAGCTAGTTCATCTACTCTACCCAATGATCAACCAAGTACAAGCAATTAACTTCCAATACTCCAACCTACATCTATTGCAAGAGATCATCCTTTGGATCATATTATTGGAGATATCACTAGTGGTGTGCAAACAAGATCAAGATTGGTTTCATTTTGTGAACACTATTCTTTTGTATCATCCATTGAGCCAACCAAGATTGAAGAGTATTTGCAAGATATTGATTGGGTAAATGCTATGCATGAAGAACTCAACAACTTCACTAAAAATCAAGTTTGGGAGCTAGTTGAGAGACCAAAGAACCACAATGTCATTTGCACTAGATGGGTCTTTCGCAACAAGCAAGATCAAGATGGAATAGTGGTGAGAAACAAATCAAGACTAGTTGCACAAGGTTACACTCAAGTAGAGGGTCTTGACTTTGGAGAAACATCTGCACCCGTGGCAAGGCTAGAAGCAATAAGGATTCTATTGGCTTATGCTTGTGCTCACAACATCAAGCTCTATCAAATGGATGTGAAGAGTGCATTTCTCAATGGGTACATCAATGAATTAGTATTTGTTGAGCAACCACCCGGTTTTGAAGATGACAAGAAACCCAACCATGTGTACAAGCTAAGGAAGGCAATATATGGCTTGAAGCAAGCTCCAAGAGCATGGTATGAGAGGTTGAGAGATTTCCTCATCTCTAAGGGATTCATTATGGGCAAGGTTGATACTACCCTATTCACCAAGAAGATTGGGAAGGACTTGTTTGTGTTGCAAATCTATGTGGATGATATTATCTTTGGGTCAACCAATCAAGAGTTTTGTGAAGAATTTGGCAATATGATGGCTAATGAGTTTGAGATGTCTATACTTGGAGAGCTTAGTTACTTCCTTGGTCTTCAAGTCAAACAATTGAAGAATGGGACTTTTGTTAGTCAAGGCAAGTACATCAAGGACATGCTCAAGAAGTTCAATCTAGATGAAGCAAAGTCTATTAGTACACCCATGGGAACAAATGGAAATCTAGATGGTGATGCTAGTGGCAACATGATAGATCAAAAGCTATATAGATCAATGATTGGTAGCTTGCTCTATGTGACCGCATCAAGACCGGATGTCATGTTTAGTGTATGCATGTGTGCAAGGTTTCAAGCATCTCCTAGAGAGAGTCATTTGAAAGCCACAAAGAGGATATTGAGATATTTGAAGCATACACCTAATATTGGGTTGTGGTATCCTAAAGGATCAAACTTTGAGTTACTTGGATACTCCGACTCGGACTATGCGGGTTGCAAGATAGAAAGGAAAAGCACATCGGACACTTGTCAATTGCTCGGAAGATCACTAGTCTCATGGTCATCAAAGAAGCAAAATAGTGTGGCACTCTCTACCGCCGAAGCCGAGTATATTAGTGCGGGGAGTTGTTGTGCACAAATACTTTGGATGAGAGCTACTTTGAATGACTTTGGAGTCAAATTCAAGCAAGTGCCTTTGCTATGTGACAATGAAAGTGAGATCAAGCTCACCAACAATCCGGTTCAACACTCAAGAACAAAGCATATTGATGTCCGCCATCATTTCATTAGAGATCATCAATTGAAAGGGGGTATTTCTATCACTAGTGTTGGCACCAAAGATCAATTGGCCGATATATTTACCAAGTAACTAGATGAGAAAAGGTTTTGCAAGCTAAGAAATGAGTTTAATATACTTGATTTCTCCAACATGAGTTGATGCACCCCCACTTATATGACATGCCTCTACTCCAACAATTCAAGGTAAAAGTTGATTTGAAAGCATTCATGCATACCTTGTTAGGACTTGTGTAGAGCATATAGACATCACTCATGCTTCTAGGCTCATTCATGAAAACTAAAATGTCTTTGATGCTTATATGGTACCACTATTGCTTTTATGAGTTGATATGATCTAGTGGTGGCATATGACATGTTGATGTGCTTGCAATCCTAGTGTTTGCTCTATGTCTATGAACTCAAAGTGTTTAATTCAACATAGGCAAACCATCTTAGCATGTGTGACGAAGCTTGTCTATGGTTTAAACCGAATTAAATATCTTGGGCAAGTAGCTTAGATCAAGCCAAAGTTGAAAACAATCTTTCACCCTATCTTACACTAAGGGGGAGCTAAAACTCGAATATCTATAATTGGCCCCACCTTTTTGTGTCAATTGGATGACAAAGGGGGAGAAGTTATTGATATCATGGGGGAAAATTGCAAATATATAAAATGGGGAAAACATGATAAGGGGAGAAAATGAAAAATCAATTTTGAAAAGAGAACATACAAATAGGGGAGCAAGCTCATGAACACTATTGTTGCATTTGAATGTTTGCATCCTCATATGTATTGTTGCACAAGTTCTTAAAATTCAAAATACATGCTTGTGTGGTGCTTGCTAGTGATACAATTTAAATGATGATTGATCAACTAGAATGCATAGGTTTATTAGCTTTGACCCTTGTAGTTTCAAGCTTTCTCTAGAAACCTTGCTCTTAATGTTGATCTCACAAGGTTATCTAGTTGTTGTTGCAAGTGGTGTCTAGCTAATCATGGTGCTAAGGGTGATTCTAAATTCCGCACTCCGATGGTATCACGCTTAAAAGGTCTAACTCTTACACCTTAGCATCATTTGGTAGATATTTCCTCTCCCACAATATGCCTATCTATACATATGTGCAAAACTTGAACCAAACTCATGAAGCACATATGTAGGGGGAGCTAATAACTACCAAAACCAAAATTGAGCAACTTGTCCAAATCTCGAATCTTTGATTAAAATGCTTGGACAAGCAACTCAGGCTCAAATTGATTATATTTCATATCTTTATGGAAGGGTTGTCATCAATTACCAAAAAGGGGGAGATTGAGAGTCTCCCATGTGTTTTGGTTTTGAGTAATTGATGAAACCTACTTAGGTACTAACCTTGGATCTCTAAGTGTGAATCATGAGATAGATTGGTACATGCCATGAGATGGAGCAAGGTGGATCAAGTGGATGGCACAAGCTCTAGCATGGTGGTGGAAAGGAAAATGGTGTCAAGGCAAAGGTGATACAGGACACATTTTTGGTTTGGTGATCAAGACATCATAGAGGATGTGATCACATTTAGGATAGATAGCCGTACTATCAAGGAGGGAGCTCTTAAGTATGATTACGGTTATCATGTGCCACTAGGTTCATATGCATTGCATTAAAATCAATTGAACTAGTGAGAACAACCAACTAAATCCAAGATAATTATGAACTAAAAGCTAACACACGAGAACAAGTGTTGGGATCACTTAGTGTTGGCTCTTGGAAGCTTGGAAGAAGTTGGAGAAGTGTTTGGGCAGCTGGAAGCAGTTCGGACACAGGGTCCGGACACAAGGGTTCTGGCCGACCGGACCAACGCGTGTGCGTCCGGTGGCAAACCCTTGCTGGCTCGGCTGGTGAGAGGCATCCGAACGTTGTTTGTCGTCCGGACGCAGAGCTCCGGGCGCACGTCCGGAGCCTGGCGCTCTCTGTAACTCTCTGGAAAAGAGGGTTCGGACGCAGGGTGATGGTCCGGACCATGAACCGGACGCGGGTCCGGAGGAGCTGGTGGCTCGATGGAGCTCTCGGGCGCTCAGAATTATATTTACGGACCCGATGAATAGTGAGTCCGGACCCTATGAACACTAGAGTCCGGAGCTACGTGGCAGGTTGTGGCTCAGGCGCGAAAGTGGCCGTTTGAACTCAGGGCTGACCAGACGCATACGGCATGGTTCAGACGGCGCAGTTTGTGCGTCCGGAGGCCGCGTCCGGTGTGGCAAACAGACCCGATGGCTCTGTGCTGGTGCTGGGTCTGGACACATCTGATGGTCCAGACCCCCTGTGTAAACTGCGTCTGGAGGGGGCGCAGAGGCTCAGTTTGAAGGGCAAAATGGCTAGTTGTTGAGTGAGGGCTATATAAGTGATATGGCTGGCCCTTTGGGGCATCTCTTGCACATTCATTTCACTCACACATTTGTGCTTGCTTGAGAAGCTTCCACCACTCATCTTCTAAGCATATTTGACATATTCTAGAGAGATAAAGTGAATCCAAGTGCATTGCTTTGTTGATTGTATACTAGTGGCACTTGGTGATCGTCGTCATCGCGGAGCTCTTGTTATTCTTGGAGATTGCCATCTCCTAGACGGCTTGGTGCGACGAGGATCGTTGAGCGGAGGAAGGTTATTGTCTCCGGCTCCGATCGGTGGATTGTGAGGGGTTCTTGAACCTACCCCGCGGGAGATTCACAAAAGGTATCTCTAGTGGATTCCGCGTAGCTTGGGGATCCCCATCTTGTGTTGGTTGTGTGGCACCCTTGAACGGGTTTGTCTTTGATTGCCAATTAGCGCGTGAACCTCCAAGTGGGTGTATCACTACAACGAGGATTAGCTTGTTGGCAAACAAGTGAACCTCGGTAAAAAATATTGTGTCTCATTGCCTCTCTACCGAGGATTCATCTTGTGATTGTTTGGTTATCTATTGGATTATCTCTTCTTGTTGGTATAACCTTTCTATCTCTAGCTTTGCATTACATTCCTTACATTCTTGCAAAGTAGAGCCTCTAGCTTAGCTTGTGTAGCTTAGTAGTATAGCTCTTAGTCTCTAGCTCTTGTGTGTGACATAGATCATCTTGCTAGTTACTAAAATTGGTAGGTGGCTTGCCTAACCTTAGAGCTAAAGCAAACGTGCTTATCGTCGTGTTTTATTCTAACAAGTTTGCTAAGTGTGTTGTAGAAAGTTTAATTAGGCTATTCACCCCCCCCCTCTAGCCATACCTAGACCTTTCAGCTTACACACAACTTACTACTCTGACTACGATCAAATAATCAAAGCACCCTATGACAGGCAATGATCGCATACGGGAAAGGTCACAAGGATCACAGACTATGGGTGTGAAGGCTATTAAAGAGCAAAAGCATATAGCAAGACTATATCTAGTATATAAATGCTCAAAGTAAATACTAAGTAAAGTAAAAAGAAAGATATATATTGATAAAGGTAAAGTCTTACAAAGAAGGAAAGATACAAGAGCTATACTAGACTCTCCAGAAGACGACTCCGAAAATCCCGAGCACAGCTCGACTCAACTCTAACACCCACTCTAGACTAACTCCTAGAACAATCTAAGGAATAGAGCTTGTAGGCTTCTTATTCATGATTAGAGAGGGGGGTGTGACCCCCTATTTATAGCAGGAGGTGGAGTAGGGGCTACTTCGGCGCCACGTCAGTGATCCAGGGCCATCCATTCTCCACCCTTGGATCCAACCGACCTTGGAACCGACCAAGGCATGGATGGTGGTGATCCAACACGTGGGGAGGAGCTATGGCGGTTGGGGGGACCCAACCGACCTAGGGGGCATTTGGCCGAATCCCCCTATGGCCAGTGGGCCCTCCCTTGCCTCCTTGGATGAGGTCCCACCAGTCAGGGACTGAGTGGGACCCATTTGGGCCTCCATGTGATTCGGCCGAATCACTCCTTGGGGGTTCTGGCCCTCCTCTGCTCACTGGTGCTGGTCCCACTTGTCATAGGTGTTGGTTGTTGGTTCTGAGTTGGTTGTCACATTTATCTCCTTGGTGTGGGCCCATGGATCCATGTGCTTTGCTTGTGAGCCGTAGAGAGGAAACACAGAGTGATCCAATGGATGGATTACACTCTAGAGTGCCTCTCTTGGATCATGGTCAAGAGGAGAGAGCATGGTGGGCCTATATGGCTCTCCTTTGCTCCATTTGTTCATTCCTGCACTCAAACACTCATGGACATGTGGAAGTAGTTATTTGATAAAGTATGCTCATGATGTGTTTGTTTATCCTTGATCCTTGGATTGGTGGCACCATTTTAGCTATGTAAAAGATGGTCATAATTTGTGCCAACAAGATCCCCCAAGCTTAACCATTGCTCGTCCCGAGCAAACAATCAAACTTAGCTCGATGGATCAGGAGTTGCTACTATGCTTCATATTTCAAGAGTACTAAGTCTACAACAATCATACTTCTCTTTTGAATGGAAAAGTTAGCAATAAAGACTCACCCATATTACCTTAGTCCTTCATGGGGCTTATAGCTTTATCCTTTGTCTTGAGAGGTTGAGAGATAGAACAACTTAACTTGAGCACTAGTTTTCTCATTCTTTCACAAGTTTCATACCAGAGGTTTTGCAAGTTTTTGTAAAAGAAAACTTAGTGTTCCTCAAATAGTACTCTCGAGTCGCTCATAAGGTGTATGATTCCTCACCAAGGCATAAATCAAAGTTTTCCTTCTTTTCTTCCTATCTCTAAAGCTTATGTGGAGCTATAGGTAGGGATCAAAAAGATGTAGCAAACTTACCTTGCATATATTGTAAAGTCAAATTCTGGACCCGAGGAGAGAAGTGTCATACTCTTAGATCAAGATGTGCAAGTGTGTGGAAACATGGCAAATGATCAACACTCCTATATGTGGATAATCTCTCTTTCCTAAAATTATTTGAGACATAGCTATTTGTTTCATTTTTCTATGAGCTTTGAAGATGCTCATTCATTTCATCATTTTTTTTCATTTTTTAAAGAGAGCTTTGAAAATGCTCATAAAGATTAGGACTTTAGAATGCCCTTGAATTTTTTCATAATTTTGCATAGTCTATGTCTCATTTACTAGCACTATACTAGAGAGAGAGTTTTTCTACTTAGAGCATGGAGTATGAACTATGTGGAAATGTAAGGCATGTTTCTGCGTACTTCCAGTGTAGAAGCAGCATGTATATGTGGCGTGTACGTGATCTTGATCTTGGGAGCATGATAAATCTCTCAACAAGGGTCACACAACTTGACCAAACTCAACACAAAGCAAGCAGCTTATGTAGAAAGCTTAAATCATGAAAGATCATGTATGGCTTTGGTAGAAATTGTCACCATTGAGGAACAACAAAGTGTTTTAATCATTTTAATAAATAAAACTCCGATAGTTATTCTTGCTTAGAACAATATTATAGCAGCTCTTATCTTGTCATATCATGTCTCACAACCACTTAGACTTAGTTACATCATTTGCAACCCACAAAAGTTTGAGGTTCATGATGGTTTCTTTTAAGCCAAATAATCCATACTTAAAGAAGTACCAAGTTGTAAACTAAGTTCTAGAGAAACACTTAGCAGAGCAACTATTCATCATTTCCATAGGAGATATTAATTTTCATGGAATATGTGAGAGTGGAGTAAGAGAAAGTCTTTTTATTTTATTTTATCATATGCAGATTTTTACATGCAAAGCTAAGATAAGCAAGAGAATGCATAAATGTAAATGCGGAAATTAAAAACTTACCTTAGTGGGGGAGAGAATCTCCCCCAAGCTTGTCTTTGCTTAATGGTGCGACGGATGTGGATGTTGTTGCCACCAAAAGTCCCAATACCATTGTTGTTCTTCTTGTATTGCTTGAATGTTCTTGGCGGTTTGCTGGACGATGCGTGTTGTTTCATCGTGCTCAACACGCAACTCACCCAGGGTGTTGGTGAGGTGATCGAATTCTTGCCGCAGCCCACGATGCTCCCTGTCTCGTGTGGACGAGAAGGATGCTCGTGCTCGTTGCGGCCGTGATGGTCGAGGAGGCATGCCACTTGAAGTGTGCATGGGATCGGAAGATGCATCGTCTTCCTCCTCGCCAATAGCTCCTCGGGAAGGACCACCTTGCTCAAGATGAACAAAGTGTAGCCCCTCCTAAGCTCTCCTGTTTGAGCCTGCAAAATCTCTTTGCCCACATCCTTGATCTAAATCAAGGGTTAGTTTGCGAGTCCTATACAATTGAAGTTGCCTATTTGGAAGAGGCACCTCAATTGTATAGCCACTATAATAATTTTTAAAACACCATTGACGTCTCTTTTTAGCATTTGAACAAGATATTGTTCTGAAATGATTGCTAAAGGAGAAGAGATGTAAACAAAGGGGTTTGTGCCATTTATCAAACTCATGGATTCAGCAAGACGAGTAATTAAAGAAGTGAATTGAATAGACACATTACTCTCAATTGAACTTTGCCAAAATTCCACTAAATATTTCACAGGAGAGATTCGCATTTTATTGACCATGGCATAAAGTAGTTTTAGTTCCATGTCACTTATTAAGTTAGCATTATTTCCAGGAAACAAAGTCATTTTCATCCAAAGAAGCATGAAACGAAGAGTTGGGTTGTGGATTTCCTCAGACTTAGGATTTGAGCAATCTTTTAGAGTAGATATAGAGAACCAAATTTTCCTTTTGTTGAAACTACGCATGGCAAGGTCTAAATCAATCAAGCATGAATTATCAAAGCCCAGAGCAACAATTAGATGAATCCACGATAGACTATGGTTTTGATTAAACATGTGAAAGGAAATTCCAACATTAGAGATTTGGAGAGAGCTTAGAAATTCTGCGGTGAGCAACTCAATTCCAAACTCTTCTATTTGCCAAAAGCTAGACCAACCAATAGAAGTAAAGATAGTTTCAAATTCGGTGGTCATACCTACGTTGGAGAGGAGTCTTGGATCCAAAATCCATGTGTGCTCAAAAGATCGATCCCGAAGAGAAAGGTACCTCTGATACTCTAGTTGGTTGAACCAGAGTCCGCTTTGTTGATCATAGGTTGTCATCGGGGGTACCAATAATGCCTCGACATGTGGTACCTCTGTTGGTACTTCCTCCTCCTGAGGGTGTTCTTTGGTTTGGAGGTACTCCCATGTGTATCGGGCCGAACCTCCCCTTGTTCTTCTTTGTGAAGTATCCTCGGATTGGTGGGAGCGTCGGAATGAGCTCCCACTCATAGCTTTCTTCATCTTATTGAATGCGGATGTCAATGGGTTCTTCATCTTCTAGAGAGGAAGAGGGACACAAGAGCAAGACTAGAAACGAGTATGTGTATGTGGAGTGGATTTCTAGTTTTGCCTTGTGGGGAGAAGTTTGAGCTAAGAGAAGCTTGATGAAGACAAGAGATCTTCTTGTGGACTAGTGAGAGCAACACTACTTCTCTTTGAGAGCTAAGAACTTCTCTTGAATGTAGAGAGAGGAGAGAGCAAGGCAAGGAGAGGCTTGATCTAGAACTGAATTCTTGTTGAGGTGTGAGAGAATGAGCTCTCCTTGCATGGGGTTTTATAGGGGAAAGAAGTGGTACCAAGGGGTGCCATAGAGTGGTCGGCCGACCACCCCTTGGGCATGCCCTTGGGTGCCATGATCACATGTCTAGTGGATGCCTTACACAAAGCAAAAGAGAGAGAAGGAGGTGACACAAAGTGGTCGGCCATCCCTTAAAAGTAGAGATTCCACTCATGCTTTTTCTCATGCTTGGTGAAAGGTGAAAGAAGTGATATGATGTGATCAAAAGCTGAGCTAAAGTAGTCAAGATTCTCCTCTTTAAACAAAGAGTAGTGGGGGACAAAGGTATGTCATGCTTTGATGGAATGTGATTGATGTGTTTTCTTTTTCAAAGCATGTTAAAGTGAAAGTGATGGATGTCATGGTTCCCCACTTTGGACAAGGAGTAGTGGGAGACAAGGATGTGACATGCTTAAAGTGATTGATGTACTTTAAAGCATGACAAGACAAAAGAGATGTCTCCCAAAGCAAGAATCTGATTTTTGAAAAGCCCACCTCCCAAATCATGAGATGCCTGGACAAAGGATGGTGGAGAGGAAAAGAGGGATGGAGATGGGGCCTCTAGGGTGTTCGGCCGAACCCCTAGTGCTCCATTTTATTTTTATTTTTCTTTTATAAAGGTTCCTAAATGATCCTTAATTAAATAAGCCAAAGTGGGATGCATAAAGGTGTTCGGCCGAACCCCCTATGTCTCTAATTTTTGTCAAGTTTTAGTGCTAAACTAATTATCAAGTTTTATTTAATCTAACTTTAGTTTTCTAAATTTTAAGTATGAAAGAAAGTAAAGGTTTGAACTAAATGTAAGAAGGAAAATAAAAGATAACTACCGATTTACCTTTCGGCGAAGGCTCCTTGATTTTAAGTCCTCGGAGTGGGACTCTCCTTCTTGTTCATTCCTCGGGTGCACTAGATGACTCCGGAGGCGGCGACCATGATGTGTGCACCTCTTTTGTTTTCCAAACCTGCCTTGGATTGTCGGGTTCATCCTTCTTGAGTTCATTGATCTTGGCCTCCGGATATTTCTTCTTCTTTCTCGGACCTTGAACTCTTCTTCTTGGTGGTTGTGCTTTGACCTGTTTATTAAGTTTATAACCATTGAAAGCACATTTTACCTTATGACTTGGGAATTGGAAGTTGATTTGGCCCGATCCCACGTAGATGACAGCGTTGGTGGTGTTGAGGAAGGGCCTTCCCAAAATGATGTGGACTTCCATGTTAGCTCCCATGTCCAGGATGATGAAGTCTGTGGGGATGTACTCATCTTGGATGTTCACCAAGATATCCCTTGCGAGTCCCTCGGGAAACCGTATTGTTTGATCTGCTATCTGCAAGCGAACACATGTGGGGACCAAAGGTCCTCCTAACAGATTATCATACGTTACCTTGGACATGATGTTGACGACCGATCCAAGATCACAGAAGGCGGTGTGGAACGTTTGTTGTCCAATTGAGCACTTGATTGTCGGGAGGCCTGGATCTTCCTTCTTCATGATGAAGGGAGGATCGAGAAGATAGCCCCAATAGGAGCGAAGTGGAGGCTTACCGAACCTTGTGTTGACCATATTTACATGCTCAATTGAATCTTCTGGTTTCCCAGGAATTTTACCTTGTTCCATAGATGGCATAGCTGCTGCTAATTGAGCTAGTTGGGTTTCTAGCATTTTATTAAAGCTCAATTGATTTTTCATAACAGTTGTAAAGCTATCCATTTTCTCACCAAAGTTTTCAAGAACTTTATCAGTGGCAATCATTTTTCTATTTATACCATCATTAATCTTAGATTGCCCAAGAACAAGATCTTTTAACGAAGGCTGATTATTGTAAGAATTGTAATTATTGTAATTACCATTACCTCCATTACCTTGGTAGAAAGGGCGTGAATTCTAGCTTCCTTGTTGTTAGGGTCGATACCCGTTGTTGTTGTTGTTACTATTGCTGTTGTTGATGATGAAGTTCACGTCCTCCTTCGATGTCTCGAGGCAATTGTTGCTCGAGTGATCATTTCCTCCGCACACCTCACACCATGGATCGGCTTCAATAGCTTGTGCGGTGGCGACTGGGTAGATGGCCTCTCGTTCCTTCTTGGGACCTTCTTCTATCTTCTTCATCAGGAGGTCCATCTTGGCGGAGAGCATGTCCACCTCATTAACGGTGTGCATGCCTCTCCTCTTTGGCTGGAGACGTTCATCACCCCATCCTTGGTTGATCACCATTTTCTTGATGAGGTCTTTGACATTCCTTATTGTGTGTTGGAGAAATGCCCCTCCAGCGGCAGCGTCAAGGTGACTACGGGCCATGCTAGTCAGCCCATGGTAGAAACCTTGGATCAGGAGCCAATCATCTATCCCATGATGAGGACAGGCACGAACGTACTCCTAGAGACGCTCCCATGCTTCGGGAATCGTCTCATCATATTGTTGCTGGAAGCTTGAGATCTTCCCGCGAAGAGCATTGGTTTTGCCCGTCGGGAAGAACTTCTTGAGGAATGCGTTAGCACACCTCTCTCATGTAGTGGCCTCTTCTTTGTGGGCGTAGAACCATTGCTTCGCCTTTCCCAATAGCGAGAATGGGAAAAGACGAAGGCGAATAGCGTCAGACGCCACTCCCTTGATGGTGAACGTGCCACATAACTCCATGAAGTGCTGGAGATGAGCATTGGCATCCTCATGGGGCTTTCCGCAAAACAGATTGGCCTACACCATGTGGATCAAGGCGGGCTTCAGCTCGAAGGTGGCATCTCCGAAGTTGACCTCGGGACCCTGAGCTACGTGGGTAGCTGACGGAGCCGAGAAGTCAGAGATTGCCTTCTGGGCCATAGCTTCCTTAAGTGGTGGTGTAGAGCCTCCTTCCTTGAACGGATCCTGGTTCGAGATGAACCTCTAAGGGGGAACTTGACGATGTCTAGTCCTCCTCAACAGCTACTCGGGATCTTCGAGATAGTTTCTCGGCAGTTGGAAACCGCTCATACACTGTCTGGCTTCACAAGAAAGGAAGACACAGACAGGGGTAAGCCCCTATGACTAATTGATGACTAAGTTAACGAGAATCTCTGGATTCAATCTAATTAAAATTTCTTGGCTAAGCTTTCCTCGGCAACGGTGCCAGAAATGCTTGTTGGTATTTCTTATGACTATTGGATAAATCCGCAAGCGCACAGATTATACCGCTGTAGCACTTCACCAAGGAGTATTCCGAGGTATCATAATTTATATTATCCCAAAGGAAAGCCTTGCTAGAAATGATAATTGGAAAGAGATCCTAGAGAGCACCTCAACTTTAGTACCAACTAGTATAGGGGGGTAAATGATAAATGTGATAGGAAGGGGTTGATGAATGAAGAATCTACAGTAAAGGATACTTAGAACGGACCTCAGAGACTAGCTAGGTGGGAGGACAACGAGAAGAGAAGATGGACTCCTATGTACTTCACTCTATTTCAATATAATTAGCTAATTAACTAGTCTAGACACTATAGTTTGTCTCCTCAATACAAGTATGCTAGGCGAGGGGATAGATCAGTAGGAGGACAAAACTCCTACCGGACCGCGCCCTCTTCTTACGGGGGCCTTACCTTTTAAGAACTTGTCTAAGAACACGTGGTGGAATACAACGACTAGACAAGGTTGTCACCTCTTGCTAGCTACCACAAAACAATCTGTGCAGCAAGTGATAACCAAGGATAAGATGATGTATAAGCACCACGCTTACACACAACTTACTACTCTGACTACGATCAAATAATCAAAGCACCCTATGACAGGCAATGATCGCATATGGGAAAGGTCACAAGGATCACAGACTATGGGTGTGAAGGCTATTAAAGAGCAAAAGCATATAGCAAGACTATATCTAGTATATAAATGCTCAAAGTAAATACTAAGTAAAGTAAAAAGAAATATATATATTGATAAAGGTAAAGTCTTACAAAGAAGGAAAGATACAAGAGCTATACCATACTCTCCAGAAGACAACTCCGGAAATCCCGAGCACAGCTCGACTCAACTTTAACTCCCACTCTAGACTAACTCCTAGAACAATCTAAGGAATAGAGCTTGTAGGCTTCTTATTCATGATTAGAGAGGGGGGGTGTGACCCCCTATTTATAGCAGGAGGTGGAGTAGGGGCTACTCCGGCGCCACGTCAGTGATCCAGGGCCATCCATTCTCCACCCTTGGATCCAACCGACCTTGGAACCGACCAAGGCATGGATGGTGGTGATCCAACACGTGGGGAGGAGCTATGGCGGTTGGGGGGACCCAACCGACCTAGGGGGCATTCGGCCGAATCCCCCTATGGCCAGTGGGCCCTCCCTTGCCTCCTTGGATGAGGTCCCACCAGTCAGGGACTGAGTGGGACCCATTTGGGCCTCCATGTGATTCGGCCGAATCACCCCTTGGGGGTTCTGGCCCTCCTCTGCTCCCTGGTGCTGGTCCCACTTGTCATAGGTGTTGGTTGTTGGTTCTGAGTTGGTTGTCACATTTATCTCCTTGGTGTGGGCCCATGGATCCATGTGCTTTGCTTGTGAGACGTAGAGAGTAAACACAGAGTGATCCAATGGATGGATTCCACTCTAGAGTGCCTCTCTTGGATCATGGTCAAGAGGAGAGAGCATGGTGGGCCTATATGGCTCTCCTTTGCTCCATTTGTTCATTCCTGCACTCAAACACTCATGGACATGTGCAAGTAGTTATTTGATAAAGTATGCTCATGATGTGTTTGTTTATCCTTGATCCTTGGATTGGTGGCAACATTTTAGCTATGTAAAAGATGGTCATAATTTGTGCCAACAGGAGGTCAGAGTAGCTGAGAGACTAATGAAGCTAGCGAAGTCTTTGGGGGCCCTGTAAAGCTACCCACAGTTAGCGGCACGGAATTGTATTGGAGAACGACACCAGTCAGAGTTTTGGCACATCGAGCGGCGGAGCGCGAACCGCTTAGATCAGAGGGAAGGTGACGTCGATTTGACTGGGAGCGGCTCTTCCTATGGTCGAGGAGATATCAAATCGGTTGGGGAGGGAGAGGGGGAGGACAAAATAAGGGAGCCGACACGGATCCAAAGTGAGGGGAAGAAGACAATATACCTGATCCATGATGGAGCTCGAAAATACACCCCAGTCCCCGGTCGCTGCCTCACTGTTCTAGTTCCGCGCGCAACTTTAATGTTGGCTACCACCGCCGGCGAAGCGGAAGAGGCGCTAAAGTGTTCTCATCGACAAAGGACGCCGCATCCACGACCGTTGACGGCGGGGGAAAGGAATCTCCGCAGCTAGGGCCCGCAGGAGAGGAGGCGACACATAAAGCGCGAACGGAGGCAACGGCGTGTGCGATGCCACTCGACGGGCTCGGTTGCTAGGGGAGAGGAAGCGCTGCTGGATGGGCTCGGTCACTGGGGGAGAGGAAGCGCCCTTGGTAGGCTTGGCCACTAGGGGATAGGCGGTGCCGCTCGCGGCTCGTGGGCTTGGCCGCTGGGGTGAGAAGGCGGCGGCGCAGGCGGAGCGGGCGGTCGGGCGGAGGCGGCGAGGTAAGATGCCGTTTTATCCTTTTTTAACTTTCACGGAGGCAGATGAAGTAATCCGGGAGCACTAAATGCATGCGTGCACACGCACGAACCTACGTGGCGGGACCGGATTCGTGAACAGTAATCAAAACTCTATCAGCTTGCGGAATCTAGGCGCTATAGGGATTTTCATATATATACTAGTATATATATATATATCTATTTTGCATGCAAATTTAATTGATATACTCCATTTGTTTATTTTTTAAACTGGGCATGTAGTGTTTGGGTTAGGTTCACGAAGAAACACAATGACCATCCATGGACCGTGCCTCTAAAAGTAGCTCAATACCCTGTAAGTAGCTTTATTTGTTTTAATTGAATATGTACTATCGTATTATAATAACTTGCTTCATCGTTTGATATACATGATGAATATTTTTTTTGTTTCCTCTCGTAAAGTGGTGTCCGTAGCAGGGAAAGGGAAACAACCTATGTGGATATTACATCTGTGAGTTTCTCATGCAGTACACAAGGAAGACTCCAGAAGAGATGCTTTAAAGACAATGGAAATTGTAGAAAACCTTACGTGTGGACCAACTCAAAGCAATCCAAGAGGCAATGAGTGGATTTCTTATGAATCAAGTCATAGCTCCAACTGGCGAGTACCACTATGACCACAAGAAGATTTTACCTAGTACCACTGACTCGAGCACACGATAGGATGGATTGTAATGGGAAGGACGACATGAGATACAAGCTTTTGTGATGTGTATATAAGTTATATATATTGTATACTTATATATGTATTTCATGCATGCATGTGTATTAAGCATCATTATGTTTGTATGTACATAGTTTCTTATATGTTTCGTAAAGGATTTCTATATGTTGCTAATATACGTTAATGTATATTAGCAACATATAGAGATCCTTTACGAATAACTAAATTGAAATCATAATGAAATAAATTGAAAAGAATCCATACCAAAAAAGGACGGAAAAGAAGACCAAACATAATTACCTTTAGTCCCGGTTGTAAACACCAACCGGGACTAAAGGTGTTGCGCCCGTGGCATACTTTGAGCTGGGGTTTAGTCCCGGTTGAAGGTTTAAACCGGGACTAAAGGTGAGACTAAAGGGGGTACCTTTAGTCCTGTATTGACAATCCCGGTTGAGAAACCGGGAACAAAGGGGGTTTCCCAACGGGAAGAGATCCCCATTTCTGTACTAGTGCTTGTGGACCAAATTAAAGCCCTTGTCCCAATGTATGCAAGCTAGACAGTTATGGATACAACCAATCAAGTGCATAGTACTATACAACTCCCTATTCAGTTGAACCAAACAATATCAAATTGCATTGCCTAATTCAGAATTAGCTATACTGGATATGATATATATGCTATGCAAGTTAATACAAGTAACCAATCAGCCCCTACTTGCATAGCTGGATACAGTCAATTTCTAGGGGATAGCGTGGGATGCAAGTTCAGACTGCTTTGAGGATAGTGCTAGCCTGCATAAGGATATATGCAGTCAACCAAACAACACTAACTAGCATTCTCTTAGCCTGGAGAAAGAGATATACAAGTAACCAATCAGACCCATAATGATATCGATCAATGTACTGAATCAATCACCATTGTTCACTGATGTTTTGCAAAGCCGAGCTCCTCCCGTTCAATTTAATATCAATGGAAAATAATATAAGATGGGTTACTACTTGATGGACGGAATATATCCTGAATGGGCAGCATTTGTCAAGTCAATCCGTGCTCCTCAAAATGCTAGAGATAGGCTATTTATTGCAAAGAAACAAGAATCAGCAAGAAAGGACGTCGAACGAGAATTTGCAGCTTTACAATCTCGCTTCGCCATCTTCTGTTTCTGAGAGCCAAAGGAAGTTACTCCCCTCGGTTTAATCAATGGATTGCCGATCTTTCTTGCTTTTCTCTTTTTTCACTCCTTTTTTTGAATCTTGAACCCTTTTTCTCCCCTCCTATCTTCTATTGTTGTTTTTATTCTGTGTTTTACAGTTTTTTTTTCTATTAGTTCAATTTAAGTAGGGGCTTGCCCCTCTCGTCCCCCTCAAAAAAAATCTCACACTGTCATGTTCTGATCTTCAGGTGCTTTCGATCATATGCAAATTAACGCCCGCATGATGATTATTGCTAGTAAGACATTTGTTGTTTCAACTGCTTGGAAATTTCAACGCTAGCTGCTATAGATTTTGCTTGAATCTTTTCTTCCTTTTCTTTTTGTGCTATAACGTACAGGGCCGTTGTTCGTGGTCCTTGGCTGGGATGGATAGTGCTAACATAACGGCCTCTCTTTTGTTGTCGCTGCATGCTTTTGCACGCACATACGTGTATGTGCACACAACACTGCACACCGCTAGCACCAGATTCCGGTAGTGAATTATTGAAGCGCACAGTAGCAGTAACTTTCCCAACTATTATGCTTGTATTGCCTAGCGAAAGTCTTAATATTATTTGTTAAATCTTCGAAGTAACTCATCCTTAAATTGAACTATATCAGTGCACCCATTTTTTTCAGATGTGATTTGCTGATTTCCATGTTTCTCTTGTGTAGCCACTACTGGACCAAGGTAAATATATCCTTAAACAAACATCAGTAATCATTTTGAGATAAATGGAGTGTTATGTTCAGCATCACAACTACTGCTATTGTCATGGAGGCTAGAAAAATTTATCTATCACACATTGTTTGCAGCACAAACCTCCTCTATGTCTGAAAGGACAGCAAATTCAAACCACATGTGCTACCCAGCAGTACACACCTAATACCTGGGAACAGTACAATGTCGGTGCCTAATTTACGAATGTCTTTTATATTATGAATTTAGTTCTAGGTTATATGAAATTTTTTTATTTGTTAGTATGTATTTGCACATCCAGAATGTTATCACGTCTACAGAAATGGAATATGGGGCTTTCTTTGCCCGGGAGGCATCTCTCTTTTTTATATTTTCTTCAGTAACTACTTTTACATTCTATTGGGTTCAATTACACAATCCAATTCTCGCTAAATAAGGTTAAGCTTATATTTTACGATGTATCAGATGAGCCTAATAAAATATATCTACCATCAAGTCCAATTTGGAAAAAGTGCATTTTTAGCATGCTACTTATAACCCTTGGGGGCTCTGGCCCACCTCGATCTTCCAGGTGCTGGTCCCATTTGTCATTAATGTTGGATGTTGGTCCTGAGGTATTTGTCACGTTTATCTCCTTGGTGTGGGCCCATGGATCCATGTACTTTGCATGTGAGTCGTTGGGAGAAAACACAGAGTGATCCAAGGGTTGGAATTCACTCTAAGGTGCTTCTCCTAGATCATGGCCGAAAGGGGAGAGTTGGTGGGCCCATAGGGTGGTCGGCCGACCCCCTATGTGGGTCCGACTGGCTCTCCTTTGCTCCATTTCTTTATTCCTACATTCAAACACTCCATGGACATGTGGAACTTGTTATTTGATAAAGTATGTCCATGATGTGTTTGTTTATCCTTAATCCTGAGGTTGTTGGTAGCATTTTGGTTAAGTAAAAGTGCATCATTATTGGTCCCAACAAGATCCCCCAAGCTTAACCTTTTCTCGTCCTAAGCAAATAATCAAACTTAGCTCGATGGATCAGGAGTTGCTACTATGTTTCATATTTCAAGAGTACTAAATCTACAACAATCATACTTCTCTTTTGAATGAAAAAATTAGCAATATAGACTCACCCATATTACCTTAGTCCTTCATGGGGCTTATGGCTTTATCCTTTGTCTCGGGAAGTTGAGAGATAGAACAACTTGACTTGAGCACTAGTTTTCTCATTCTTTTACAAGTTTCATATCAGAGGTTTTGCAAGATTTTGTAAAAGAAAACTTAGTGTTCCTCAAATGATACTCTCGAGTCGCTCATAAGGTGTATGATTTCTCACCAAGGCATATATCAAAGTTTGCCTTCTTTCATCCTATCTCTAAAGCTTATGTAGAGCTATAGGCAGGGATCAAAGATATAACAAACTTACCTTGCATATATTGTAAAGTCAAATTCCGGATCCAAGGAGAGAAATGTCATACTCTTAGATCAAGATGTGCAAGTGTGTGGAAACATGACAAATGATCAATACTCCTATATTTGGATGATCTCTCTTTCCTAACTTATTATTTTGAGACATAACTATCTTTTTAATTTTTCTATGAGCTTTACTCATTCATATATATATATATATATATATATATATATATATATATATACTAGCATCGTGTTCGTGCGTTGCTACGGGATAACAAAGAACACCTATATTGGTAGACATCGTTTCCTCCCTGAGAAACCGAGTCAACTCTCCACTCGAGGCACGAAGAAAT
Organism: Microstegium vimineum; assembly: GCA_022036555.1. NCBI lineage: Eukaryota > Viridiplantae > Streptophyta > Magnoliopsida > Poales > Poaceae > Microstegium > Microstegium vimineum. The sequence goes on from CM039131.1 coordinate 35,324,567, forward strand.
GACGCTTTTCCTGTTGATATGGCACGAAGGCACGAAGAAACCGAGTCAACACACATATCCGTGCTTACTGTCTATAAATCTGTTGTCCGATGATATGGCCGAACTTGCCTTTCAAATATATCTGTAACTTAGATAGACAATGTCAGCTTTTTTAAAAATTCTTAAGACAACCAAGAATATTGGATCATAGATATGAAAGTTTTACTATGAAACAGTTTGTACCTTGAAGCAATGTTCGATTCAAGAGCAGCTCGAAGAGCAATTGATGACAATAACATATGGAGTAACTTAGCAAAAGCCTCGAAAGTAAAAAAATATTGGATGGCACATCCAAGCTCAGTGTGTTAAAATAGTAGGTAGTAATGACTGTAACACTTGTCTCTAATAGTGATATTCCTCTATCCAAATATTGATGCCTCTCCTTGGAATTGTTGGGAAGATGCACCAGAAAAATTGCAATTGTTGCTTCTATTGGAATCAAAAGGCAGTTTCTTCACAGAATCTACTGAGGCAACTCCAACGTTACTCAAACCACTTTCCGTCAATGAATCTTTCTTCCCCACATGTGCAAACAATTTTCCTTTAGGTATAAAAAGTGGGTAAAGCTTGCTGATAAGAAGAAAAATAGTCACATCAGTCTGTCTTTTATGTCCATCTTCATGGAGAGCTCTTGTTTTTCCTATATATAGTATACCTCTGGGATTGTTGTGTGTGCTCCAGTGGAACTCCGCTGCTATATATTTGAGCATGAACCCTAGCAAACATTTAAAATATGTTAGCCAATGAATCAACCAGGTGGACAATTCAAAGTTCATGCTGCTCCTCATACACATCACAAATCGAAATGAGTATAACTTGCTGAATATACTTGCACAAATTATTATTGAGATCTGTTCTAATGAACAATTTACACAACCCAATAACATTATATTTAAACTTCTCAGATGGCTGTAGATAACAAGGAATGGTAGTGGTCTCCATATATATTTCTTTATGGTCTAGACAGAAGTTATTAACTTTTAGAAGCAAGTGACTCTATAAAATATTTTTGAAATAATTAGACAGTGTGCACAAGCCTGATGTCTAGAAGATAGATAAGCCATAGACCATAGAGAAATGCCTGAGGTGGCTGCCATCTGCCAACAAAGAACAAATATTTTTAATTGCATAATTGCAAGAGAATAAAGCACGAACACAAAATACAGCTGAAGGATGATTCAGCTGTGCAACTCTCATGGCATTGGTGTGCATGGCTACTGCATTGGCTCGCCTCTTTTTGAGCCGACAACAACAACCAAGGTTATGCACTGTTAGTAGGATATCTGCACTGACCTTGCTCAAAATGAACACAGTGACGAAAGCGAAATTCATTGATGCAGTTTTTGCCATGAGATCACTTGTGCCTGCTCGACCTTGGTCTTCTATGAAAAAACAGAACTAAGCATATCTCAGCATCACTAACCCCACCAGCAATGACTACCAAAATTTATCAGTGTGGAAGAGATTGAACAATGTCATCACCATGAAACTAACCACCGGCAACCAAAGACAAAATCTAACAGTGTAAAAGGAGTGACTTACCTATGGCAGTTTCTCTCTTAATTTAATGAGCCCATCCCTAACTGAAATTAAATCCCTAACAGTGTGAAAACTCATCGCAACACCAGGCAGCCACCAAGGTAACAACCAAGAACAGAAGAGAAATCAAATCCCGCAACTTTTATAGAGGGTGAAAGTCGTCGGTACGGCCCGCGATGCTGCAGCGTCGTGCTCCTGCCGCCGGTAGCAGCCGCACAAATCTTGGCCGCGAGCTCGTTGATCAGATCGGCACCATCGTCTTCGCCGTGTGTGTCGACCAACGTCGAGGACGCGCGACGATCAGGTGAGGGCGTGGCACGCAAGGGATGGAATGATCGCATGATTGGCGCTTTCCTTTTTGATGGACGCATGGCTTTGTTGTTGATTTGTTTCCAATTTTGGTTTAGCACGGGACAGGCATGTTCCGTTGAGTGCCCCACCCTTCGCCCGGGCAGCCCGACGACACGGTGATTTTGTTGGCTTTCCCACGGAAAGTTCCACGCTTGGATCGCGGGATTGGGCGAGCGGCACGGTGATGCCTGTTTCGAACATAGGATTTTTTTCCATTCCTGTACTTTTTCCTATGAAAATGAACTGATTCCTATATGTTGGCTTCCTCAAGCCCGATCGTAGGAGTTATGAGGCAGGACTATGGTCCCATGTTAAAATATCGCACTAAAAATTGTCCACTCTTTAGTTTTTTTTATAGTTGTGGGAGAGGGAGATGTAGGCATCCAACCACCGCACCAAAGACTTGTTAAGTGATAAATGAAAAAAAAATTGTAATTAAACTATATGAAACCACTTAATTAAAAAAATTACATAAATATTACTTGGACCTAAAATGTATCACACAACATTTCACAAGTACATGTGAATAATTAAATATAATAATATAAATTTAAACTTATATTATGTGAATATCTAAAAATATATCGTAGAACATCACATGTATACTACGTGAACATCATATAATATCACATATATACTACACGAACATTACGTGTACCTAGAAATAAGAGTGAAAGATAAAACTATTGAAGTATTAATCATAGTAAAATAACAAAAAATACAAATTAAAACAATAAATGTCACGTGCTAAAAATATAGAAAATAAATAAACATTACAAAAATATAACTTAAAACATCACCTTATAACAACATATACTTAATGAACATTACAAGTATTTCTTAGGACATCACATTTATATTACACAAACATTACAAAATGTGACATAGACCATCACATTTATATTGCTTGAACAATGCAAAATTTTAAATAGAACATTACATGTATACTACGAGAACATCACATATATCATAAAAATTAAAAATAAAATAATAAATTAGTGAAGTATTTAATTAGAGTCAAATAAAAATAAACAAATAACATAAAATCTATCTTAAAACGTCAATGTATGCTTAACATTATAGAATATCACATTTCTACGCGCGCATTAAATAATACATCACATAACATTACATATATATACTACATAAAAAATCACATGTATTTATAAAAATAAAAGAAGTGAAACATAAATTTATAAATATAATAAAAGAAAGAAAAATAAAAAGAAAATATCAAAATAAAAAACAAAAACAATTAATTATAGCCAAAAAAATGAATTTAGAAAAATAATAAACAAAAATAAAAACTAAATAGAAGCAAGAAAAGGAAACAAAAAGAAAAGAAATACAAAACAAAATGAAAAAAAATAAAGCAAAACAAATTTAGGGTTAAGAGAGCTGAGTCATATCGATCCGGTTTAAAAAATAGATTTTGCATTCTCTACTCTTTAAACCGAATCGATATGACTCACCTCTCTTAGCGCAACAAAGCCAGCCGGTGCATGCACAACACGACGACCCCATCATGCACGTACAAGTTTGACGCAGCGACGACGATGCGAGGCGCGCACACACGTACGCTTCCATACAAAAACGGCTCCGTGCCAAGCAGCCACTCGCCGGGCCCGCGTGCATGTTCTGACGACGTGAATTCGTCGCTAGTTGGCGTCAGCCGCATCGGATGTCGACCTACCGAAGCCGACGTTTGTGCGCGCACAAAGCCGAGAGATACGTACGTACTCAGCTGGATACCACTATACCGGTAGCACGTCCAGGAAAAGTTTATTTTTTTTGGAAACGGCCTAATATCCAAGCGGACATTTCTGCGATGGGCACTTCAAACGGCAGCCGATACCATAGCAGCATTGGCGTCGCCCTTCACCTCTCACAATATGTAGGGCTTCACCTTTCACATTTATGTAGGGCTATACGTGGGGGCGGCAGTAGCCTAGTCAGTAGTCACTAGGTGAAGAGTTGGGATATCCCGCTCATGTCACAGGGATTTGTGATAGTTCTGTCTCCATGGAATCTATTCTCTCCGTCCCATTAAAAATGTTGTTTGAAAAATATATCTGTGAGGAAAACACGGTTTTCTAGTGACATTTTTAATAGGACGGATGGAGTAATGATGAGAATTGAGAATCATGAGCACATGACATTCAAGCTAAAAGATGCAGATAAAAATATTCTGAGTGTCACTGAAAACAGAGCACTCGTCCTCGTTTTCAAAGAACTCCCAAAGCATGATCTGGAATCTAATCCACGCCAATGCTTTGTTTTGACCTAGAAAGGGGCGTCCAGCTACTAAGAGCAAGGGCAATAGTTGAGACCCCAGCTACTAAGAGCAACGGCAATAGTTAAGACAAGCTTTGGTCAATAGCTTGTCTCTAATTAAATTTCCAATCAGTTGTTTATTCTTTAATATACCAATTCCCCTCTACCTGTTGGTATTTGATTAGTGAACACTGAATGCGTGGTTGTTGTCTTGGAAAGCGTTTACCGCCGGTCGCGGTCGACGCCTGCTGCGACAAGATAGCTTGTCTCGTGACCCTCTCTCCTCCATGTCACTCAACTTGCTTACGCGTTGGGCGATTCGACAAGCCACTGGGAGCACAAGCACTGATTGAACAAACGAATCAACTTCACAAGGCCTGTTGCATGGCGAATGTCATTGCATTGCTAATCATCATTTGCGTCGTACGTACGCCTTGGACAATGTTAAAGACGCCCCTACTGTTCACTAAGGCTAAGCACCATTATCAATTCATCATCGCACACAATTGGGGCGGCATGCTGTACGTCAGTCAGCTCCTGCCTCCTATTGAGTAGCCAAAATCAAAGGAGATGAAGGACGCAAAATGAGACTCACTAGTGTCGAGTAGCTAAATTAGGTATTCAGCTGATTACTTTAGGCCCTATTTGATTCCTCTTGAAGAGGGACTAAAGACTTATTTTAAGTCTATTTTAGTCTATTTGAATCAAACACTAGGGACTTATTTAGGGACTTTTTTGGGTTGGGTAGTAGTCTCAAGGGGTGAGGTTTATGGGAACTTTTGGACCACAATTGACACCCCTTGCCCTTCATTATTGTCTGCCCACGCCCTCTCCCTTCACCATATAGGGGTACAATGGTCTTTGTTAGAGTGTATTAAATGATGTTAAGTCTATAGAAGTTCATGAGACCAAACATCAATAGAGACTTTTATTAAGTCTGTGTTTTAATCTTTAGTCCCTAGGACTAAAGAACCAAACAGGGCCTAGTTAGGTAGCGATTGCCTCTCCAGAGATTCGAGATATACCGAAGTTCCTATGCTTTTCGTCTGCCTTGTTTATGAGCTTTGAAGCCCCTCGAAGGAAGTTGATTTATGAGAAGGGTTTCCAGCTGGCAGGCAACGCTTATGCCAGGAACCAAGACGAATAATATCGTAGCATCCTGCATGCCTTCTTATTGACGCAAAAATATATCGTCGACTACACTTGCAAACCGAGAGTCGAAGTAGAGAATTTCCCCAACTTGTGTGGCTTTTCCTACAACCGGTCTCGTCTTTGATCGGTCCTAGCTGTGCGAGTCAATTTGTCACTGCAATTGACATGGAGAAGAATAGTTAGTAACACTAGGCAGAATTAGTCGGTACAATCACCAGACCGTCCAAAATGTATGGCTTGATCAACCAGCTTATAGAGTTATCGACTAAATAGACGATACCCTAGACATAGATCATAAATTAACTATTCTTTAATACAAATGAAAGAATAGTGAAATCAACCGATCCGATGAAATAAGGATTATAACATATGAGAAAATTATTTATCCAAAGTATACATGCAGGCTAGCAAGAAACTATCATAATCATAACAAATAAATTCTATTAACCAACATCGTCTAAATCTAAGAACTTTAACAGTGGGGATTGATCTAGGTCATTGCAGCCATGATAAAGTTCTCAGATAAAATTAATAGATTTATTTGTATTTTTAGTCAGGTATTAAGATAACATGCATACATAAAATGGTAAACTCAGAAAACACACGCTATATTTGGTAAAGAGCAAGCAATCGACTATAATAACTGATACTAACATGATAAACGAACAAGGTGTACATTCATCGCCTTGAATAAGATATATTAACCGACACGTCTGAATCTAGGGAATTCTAATAGAATGGATCGGTCAATGTCGTTACAACCGTGAAAGAAAACCCTAGAAGAGATTAGCGGGTCTTAATCTTAACGCTAAAAGCACCCTTGAACGCGTATCACACTACGTCAAAATCGAGCTTTCCGCAGCGTTGCCTAAAAGCCCTTTGTGGCGGACACTTATTTAGCCCGCTGCGGAAAATCCCATGCTTTCCCACAGCGGCTAGATTTTTATTTACTGTAGCGGGCATTTTTGTCCACTGTCGTAAATAGATTTACCGTAGCAGGCTTCTTAATATGCCTGCTGCGGTAAATAACCTATTCACCGCAACCGGCATATTAAGAAGCCCTCTGCTGTAAATCTATTAACCGCAGCGGACATCCTATGAGGCCCGGCACGGTTAAGGCCGAGTGTAGGGTCGAGATGGCGGACTAGAGGGGGTGAATAGTCTTTTCTAAAACTTAAGCGCTCCGGCTAACCGAATCAAATGCGGAATTAAAACTATCGGTCTAGCCAAGACTACACCCCTCTATCTATAACTCTAGCACCTAGCAAATATGTCTATTAAGCTAACTAAGGTGCCAAGCTAGGAGGCTCACCTAAACAAGTCTAGGTTGCAAGGTCACACAAACCTAAGCAACTAGTACTCTAAGCACACCGGGAGCTCCTACACATACTAGTAAGCAAAGCACAAAGCACCTAAGCTCACTAGCAACACTCAATAGCAAGGCTACACAAGCCTAACTAGAGAGCTCAACTTACTTAGCTACACAAACTAAGCAATGTGACTAACAAGGCTACACAAGCCAATTAGTCACTCAAGATCTTACTTCTAAGCTACACAAGCTTGAAGGCAACTAGTTAAGCTACACAAGCTAACTAGTTACAAGAGCAACAACTAACCACTAGCACAAGTAAGAAAGTAAATACAGGCTAGTGATTTGGAGAATGGAAACCACTGAGAAGATGTACAAAGTTGACACGGTGATTTTTCTCCCGAGGTTCACTTGGTCACCACCAAGCTAGTCCCCGTTGTGTCGACCACACACTTGGTGATTCGGCGGCTAATAGACGTTCACAAGCCTAGCCCACTAACTCGGGCGCCGCAAGAATCTACCCACAAGTGAGGGTAGCTCAATGACACGCTCAACTAGAGTTGCTCTTCGCGATCTCCCGCGGGGCGAGCACAATACCCCTCACAAACACTTCTCTGGAGCCCCGCACAATCTTCTTGCGCGCTTCGACGGAGCCTCAAGCCACCAAGCCGTCTAGGAGGTGGCAACCTCCAAGAGTAACAAGCACCACGAGCTTGCAAGTCGATCACCTAGTGCCACACGAAGCTATCTCTCAAAGCAACGCACTAGTAATCGCTCTCTCACACAATCGGATGAACTCTATCAAGTGTGTGTGAGTTAGAGGGCTCCCAACCAAGCACAACTAAGGGTAACACAACCCCAAGGTGATCAACCAGCCCCAAGGGCCGGCCATGAGCTATTTATAGGCTAGCCAAACAAACTAGCCGTTTTCATCTTTCACTGGGCTCTCTGCAGAGGGTCCAGACGCACGCAACAGTGCGGGTCCGAACCATGCAGCCTGCGCCCAGACTCGCTGCCGTTAGAGAGAACCGTTGGCGCACTGCGCCGATCGCCGCCACGTGCCTCCGGGCGTGTGCAACAGTGTCGCACCGGACCAACAACTTGCGTCCGGACCTCCACTCCAGAGAGCGCCAGACACCGGACGCGCGTCCGGATCCCTGCGTCTGGACCACATACAGCGTCCGGACCTTCACTCCGAGCGGTTACAGAGAGCTCCAACCTCCGGACGCTGCGTCCGGAGTTCACCGTCCGGACGACGAACAGCGTCCGGATCACCTCTGTCAGCACAGCGCAGTCAGAGGGGGTGGCGTCCGAACGCATAGCCAATGATCCGAACCGCTCGAACCCCCTGCATCCGGACTCACAGACTCGGCCGAGACCTAGGGTTTGGTTCCAGACCCAAACGCAATGGTCCGGACCCCCTAGGCACTTGCGTCTGGAGCTCGGTTTTCAGCCGAGACTCCTCCGCACTTCTCCCTTTGCTTCTCAAGTGCTAACACAAATGTGTTCACCACCTTGTGCATGTGTGTTAGCATTTTCACAATCATTTTTCAAAGCATTTTCACTTGCTTCTCACCATGCCACTCGATCCTAATTCATCGCAAAGTTAGATCCTCACAGTGGCACTAGATAACCGATATACAAACAAGTTTGCTCCTCTTGATAGTACGGCTATCTATCCTAAACCCAGTCATATACTTCTCTATACACCTATGACCGGTGAAATGAAATGCCCTATGGTTATACCTTTGCCTTGCGCATTCCATTCCATCTCCATCTCCAATGTTGATGCAACACATGCACCAACAACTTGTCAAATGATATGATCCACTCCATATCATCACATGACCGTGTTGGTTCATCGACCTTGACCTCACTTTCTCTTCACCGTTGCCTTGGTCCATCGACGCCAAGCATCACCCGTTTGCCCTTCACACTTGCAACCGGTCCATCAAGCCAAGCCTCATCTTGATCTTCTCCACCTTGATCACATGACTCCATGTCATGTTTCATGTGCAATAAGCTCCTTCATCACACAATCATATGTGAACTAATCTCTTGTGTATATATATCACTTAAACACATATTAGTTCACCTAAGTTGTCACTCAATTACCAAAATCAAATAGGAACTCTCACCGAGGCCCATGAGGCCCAGGGCGAGGCCCAATTGCCAGACCACATATAAAACCGACACTTAGGGTTTTCTCCCAAACCAGCCCCTCTCTCTCTCTCTCTCTCAACATCCCTCTCTCGTCCTCATCTCTCTCTCTCTCCTTCAGCAGAGGCGCAGCGGCGCGGGCGTGAGCGCGGCGCCGCGGTGGCGCGCAGCGCGGGGTCGTGGCGGGGCTGTGGTAGCGTGGGAGGCGCGGGTGCGGGGCCGCGCTCAGAGGTGCGGTGGCTCGTGGCGGCTCCCGGCGGCGTGGGCACTCGCGGGGTCATGGCGGGGCCATGCGGTGCGGGCGTGGGGCCGTGACGGCGCGGGGCTGCGGCGGCTTGCAGAGGCATAGGCACAGGTCCGGCGGCAGTCAGAGGCGCGGGTCGCGGCTGCGTGGGTCGCGGCGGGCGGGCATGGGTTTGCGGCGGCGGCGCAACCGGATCTGACGGCGGAACGACCGGATCCATGGGCCCGTCGGGCCCAAGGATGGGCTCGGTGGGGTTCTCTTTTTTTCGTAACGATTTACCGCTGCGGGCAAGGGCGCCCGCTGCGGGAAAGGAACCATTTACCGTGGCCTTCTCACCGCGGCGGACATATTTGCCCGCAGTGGAAAACCGATATCGCCCGCTGTGGAAAATCATTTTTGTAGTAGTGTCACGTAACACATAAAATTGAAGCAAAACGGTTGATCTAGCATGTTTAGCCATTTATGTAGATAGAATTGAAGGGTGTACAAGACTAAACAAGCAATCAGTTATTATAACTTAAGAACCGATCTTTCTCTGTCTCTGTCGAAAAATATTGTGTTATGATTAATGAAATATTAAAAACAAACAATATTTTGATAACTAAATCAATCTATAAAAGAACAAAGCAAACTGCATTCAATCTTAAAAAGATTTGATAACTATCAAGATCATATTAAGCAACGGAGTTATTTAACACGAAATTGACGATAACTAACTTGTATTATGCATCATCAGAGACCGGTCAAAACCGTTACAGTCTTACAAAACAGTAATACAAGTCATGACGGTACTTACAATAAAATAGAGATTGATCGAGGTCGTTAACCTTAGCTTGGAGAAGAAACTCCTCAGGTTCTACAATACTCTACTCCTAAGGTTGGCGTGACACCGATTTGTGTTTGATTGAATGATGTCCTTTTACAATAGTTGGGTCTCATATTTATATCCGAGCTCAAACCAAGTCCTTGCCAAATACGAGAACCTAAAAAGATAATAGAAAAATAACTAATTTTTTATAACCATAGATAACCTGGACCCTACTCTCCCCTACTCTTTCCTTTCTTGTAAGGTCCGACACGACTTCTTTAAGGTTGAAAACGGAAATGAAAATTCACGACCGAATTGCATCGTTTTCTACATTTGACCCGATCATTTTCAAAAGAATTTGGAAAAAATCGAATCCAGTACGAAATTCGGACAGAAAATTCAAAAACGGAGCAAAATTTGATTTGAGCTTATTTCGATCGATTTCTACATTTCTATAATATATTCGAAATCCTCCGTATTCAAAATTCTCCCAATAATCCCTAGTCCCACTCCCAGACTGGATGTATTATATAGACCATTTGTCTCTCGTGCTTCCATCACACTAAGCGAACTGGGACTAAACTGGCCTTACAGCTTGCAACGCGAGCATGAGCCCAAGTTTGGTTTTGGTTAATTGATGAAACCTATGAACTAACCCTAGTGCTAAAGTGCATGATCTAGCTAGGGTGATCCACCTTGACACATGGAGCTAGAAGATGACAATGGTGCATTGATCAAGTGCTAAGGAAAAGAAGAAAGAGAAAAACAAAAATGGGCTCAAGGCAAAGGTATATCATAGGACCATTTTTGGTTTAGTGATCAAGACACTATAGAGAGTGTGATCACATTTAGGATAGATAGCCGTACTATCAAGAAGGGAAAACTCGTTTTGATTGCGGTTATCATGTGCCACTAGGTTTGCATTGCATATCTTAAAATGAACCTAAGTGACACAAACATGAAACATAAATCCAAGAAAATATCTTCGTAAAAGCTAACATGTGAGCACAAGGATTGGATCACGTCATGTTAGCATATGGAAGCTTGGAGAAGAAGAGACAGCTCGGTTGGACTCAAGACAGAGGTCCGGACGCAGGTCCGGACGCTGAAGAGTTGTTGTCCGGACTAATGGAAATGCGTCCGGAAGCATACCCTCGCTCTCAGTTTCTCTAGACAGGATGTCTGGACGCTAGCTCCGGACAACCGTCCGGATGATTTGAAGGCTCTGGATGCTCTCTGTGTAGCGTCCTGACGCTAAGTGCGGTCCGGACGCTGGGCACCGGACGCGCGTCCAGAGAGTTTGGGCTCTCTGGACCCTCTCTGAGTTGGATCCGGACGCAGAAGAAAGGGAGTCCGGACGCTACTGTTGCGAACATCCAGAGGTAACACGTCAGCACCAGAAAGGGCGCCAATGGCAGGATTCAAAGTGGAGGAGGGTCCGGACGCGCACGCGATGGTCCGGACCCCCCATGCAGGCAGCGTCCAGAGTGAATGACGGCTTGGCAATTATGGAGAAGCTTCGACACGTGTTGGTGATTGTTCGTGGCCGATTTCATCGATTGTGAGAGGGCTTGTACCCACCTCGGTGGAGCGCCAAAGGGTAACTCTAGTGGATTGCTCGTGTCATTGAGTTACTCTCATTTGGGTCGATTCTTGTGGCACCCGAGTTAGTGGGCTAGGCTTGTCATTGCCTATTAGCCACCGAATCACCACTTGAGTAGTCGACACAACGGGGACTAGCTTGGTGGCAACCAAGTGAACCTCGGAAGAAAAATCATTGTGTCATCTTGTCTCCCGGCTACTCTTTGGTATTCTTGTGATTGGTTCTTCATATTGACATCCCTACTTCACAAGACATCGGTATAACAATCACCTCTATCCTTTGCATTTACTTTCTTCCTTATCTTGCCTAGCTAGCTTGCTAGTTAGTTCTTTTGTTGGTTGTTCTAGCTTGCTTGAGCTAAGTGCCTTAGGTTCTTGCTATTGTGTGTAGGCACTTAGTTAACTAGAATTGCTTCGATAGGTGACTTTGCACCCCAAGTAGAGCTAGAGCAAAAAAACTTCGCTTAAGTGTTATCTAACCTTTTGCTCTTATGATTTGTAGAATTTTTATTAGGCTATTCACCCCCCCCCTCTAGCCATCTAGGACCTTTCAGCCACCCGGAGGCATAGGCCAGCCAGCTGCCTAGAGCATGCTGAGCGGCCATGGGCCGCGAGTTGGCTGTTGGCCCAAGCATAGGGAGAGGAGTGAGAAGAAAGCAACCCAAAATAGATTTAGTATTTTGAGACAACTTTTATAATTCCCAGACAATCAAAGAGGGAGAGTTGAAGTGATTTGATTTGAATTATAGGAAGGGGTTTGGGTTGGAGATCCAAGGTAAAAATTTTGGTGCCACAGAGTGCCAATTGATATCGACAATGATGATCAAGAGGATGACAACGATCTAGAGCAGGCTCGCCTTTCTGGCAAGATGGTTAAGAAATGCACATCATGGGTTCGCCTTTCACCATTGGTCATGCACATTTTTAAAGTTATGGACCGTGGGTCGGTATTTCGTATTGAATTGTCATATGTCGACCGTGTTGAAAGGTCTTATGCGATGGCTAGAGGGGGGTGAATATCATAATTTAAATTTCTAATAGGTTGAGACATTAGAGGAAGAAGAAGAGATTAGCCCATCCCCCTTCAATCTCGTTTTAATAGGTTGAGGGAGAAGAAAAGAAGAAAAAAAGAGATTAGGAAAAGAAGAACAGATCAGTCACTCCTTCAATCTTGTTCTGGATCCGCCACTGATTGTTGTTGCTGGTTGGTGTGCAGCTGCACCCTCCTGAAGTCGTCGTTGCCTCCATTTTTTGATGCCGGCGTCCCTCCTTCGCCTACCGAAATGATCGAAGCTGAGCGGATCAATAGAAAGGAAACAAATAGGCAGGTGATCTTTTGGAGATAAGAGGTGTTTTGCAAAGATCCATCCACACTTTTTGACCTCAAGTGTACCACTTAAACACAATCTGTGAACTGTTTGAGAAATTTACTAGAAGTATGACCTATTTGTGCTAGTTGTTGTACTTGGTATGCCATTTACTCTTCTTTATTAGTATATATACTCTATAAGTTTTACTCTTTTGTATACTTAGCCACCTTAGCTAATCTACTAATATCTCTCCTAACAATTTTTGTAGGAAACATTGAAAGATACGATATAGAAAATCAGATTGCGGAAACTAGGGTTTGTATGTTTTTTCTTTTACTTTACATTTTTTCTGTTAGTATTTAGTTGGACAGTGGATATATACTATTTATTATTAACAGATTCCTTTAAATTTAATTGCTAACCTGCAGATCTTCATAGAATGAAACACTAATTATCCAAGGAACAAAAGGTGACACCCTCAATTTCAACTTCTTTTCCTCGAATCTATGCACAACTAAAATTAGCTCCACTTTCATTACTACTCAAGACATGACACAATGCTGACTTGTTATTGTGAAAGTAGGCCCCGAACAAAAATTTGAAGCATCTCACTCATGTCACCATGCATATAAGTATGGACATGGCGCCCTTCACCGTAGGATCTCAGCGTTGTCAATCGGTCAATGCATTGTCATCACCTGCCGATGAGGATAAGGTTTGTTTCCATTTGTTGTAAGTTTATAAAAATAAAGTTGTGTGTTAATTCATTTTAGAGTGCAATTATGCAGATGGTTAAAAAAAGATATATTCAATCCCTACGACAACAAAAGACTTCATATACAGTATATAAAAGATTTGCCACACATATTATCTCATCTTATACTCTATTCCGCATGTTATTTTGAAAGAGGTATCAACAGGAGTTTCAGCCAGGTATAAATCTTGTTAAACATTTCAATTTTGAATTATTGTATTATCATGTAACCATCTATTTCATCCACAGATTTTGTACCATTTTTCAAGACTACAGGTTCCAGTGTTAAATGCCAGATTTCCTCTGTGAGATTCACTACTGCAGACGCGTTGGCATACCACATGAATTATTGCCATAATGCAAATCCAAACAATCCACAGGTAAATGTTTTTAAAATTCGAAACCTTTCAATAATACGTATTCCATCTGTTCCAAAATATGAGATATTTTAGTCTTGTCCTAAGTTAATTTTCTCTAACTTTGACCAAGTTTACTGAAAAATACACCAACATCTACAATACAAAGTTAGTTTCATTAAATCCACCATGAAATATGTTTTTGATAGTGTATTTATTTAGTATTGTTCAAATCCAACACACCCAGTTTGACTTTGCATCAGCAAAAATTCAAAATGATTAGCTATAGTTTGACCAGTTCATATATATATATATATATATAGAGAGAGAGAGAGAGAGAGAGAGAGAGAGAATCCCCTATGTATTACATTCAATAAACATTATACTCATGAATATTATATGTTTGTTGGCTACAGGTGATTGAAAGACCTGATTAGCTCATCTACTGGTCTCCCTAAAAGCACTCTTTTTGCCTCATCAGCTTTTGAAAGGTCCTAAGTGATGGTTAGAGGGGGGTGAATAGCCTAATTTGAAAACTAAAAACAAACTCAACAACAAGTTAGATACTAATGAGGCGAAGCTTGACTTGCACTAGCCTACTAGGGGATGCAAAGCCACAAAACCACAATTTCTATCCTAATAAGTCTATAATCACACAATGCCTACTCAATTCTAGTAGCCCTCTAGGCACAACCTAATATACTAAGACAAGTATGAGTAAAGTAATGCAAAGATGGGAAGGGTGATTATACCGCCGTGGAGAGGGTGGATGAACCAATCAAGTGATCACCAAGAAAACCAATCAATCACAATAGAGACAACAAGGTTGACACTTGATTTTCTTCCGAGGTTCGCTAGTTTGTCAACTAGCTAGTCCCCGTTGTGGCAAGACACTCACTTGGAGGTTCACGCACTAATTGGCCTCACACGCCAAACCCGTCACCGGGTGCCGCACAACCAACACAAGATGAGGCTATTGAAACGCCACGAGCAATCCACTAGAGTTGCCAATTGTGATCTCCCACGGGGAAGGCACAAGAACCCCTCACAATCAACTTGTAGTCAACGAAGCACAATCACCAAGCTTCTCGATCTACCACCGCTGCTCCAAACCGTCTAGGTGATGGCAATCACCAAGAGCAACAAGAAATCCGCAGCGAGAACGCCTCCCAAGTGCCACTAGATGCAAGCTATATGCGAGATGCACTTGGATCACTCAATCTCTATTGGTTTTCACTAACCAAGCATGGAGATGAGTGGAAGGGAGTTTGCTCAGCTCAAAAGAGTCTCAAGATGGTCAAATGTGCGAGAGAGACACCCTAGAGTCGGCCACCAAATATTTATAGACTCCCTCAAAGTCTTCAAACCGTTGCCCTGTTAAGTTGGCGACGGACGCTCGGAACGGGGGCGACGGACGCTCCGTCGTTATCGTCCGACGCACTGTCAGAACTAGCCGTTGGGCTGCTGCGTGGGCGACGGACGCTCTGTGCCAGCGTCCGACGCTCGGACCTCCAGCGTCCGACACATGTCTTCGCTTCACTCGCTTGCAGAGCCCACTGGAAGCCCGACGGACGCTCCACCTGCGTCCGACGGACAGCGTCCGACGCCTTCAGGAAAATTCTCCTGCTTCTCTGAGACCGACGGACGCACTGAGTCAAAGATCTCAGCGTCCGACGCCATCGTCCGATGCGTCGGACAGCGTCCGACGCCCTTAGCTGCAGCGTCCGACGCCCTTTTTCTTCTCTGATTCTTCCACCTTTGCTCTAAGTTGTCAAGCACTAAGTTTCCAATTTGATGAGCTTGTCTTGGTATGTTTCACTTGTCAATAAGCATGGTGTATGTCACTAGGTCCTAAATGCACTTGCAATATAGTGGCACTTGACAAAATGCAATCACTTTTAAATTTCCCCTCTTAATAATACGGTTGTCTATCCTAAATGTGATCACACCCACTTGGTGTCTTGATCACCAAAAGAAAAGCCCTAGCAAATACCTTTGTCTTGTTTAGCTTAGGGTCTTTCCACTTTCCTTCTTCTCCAAGTGTGAGCTTTTAGGTCTCCACCACCTTTGCTTGCTCATCACTTGTCATCATCTTCAATGAGTGTACTAGACCTACTCAAACACTTAGAGCTAGGTTAGTACCTTAGGTTTCATCAATTATCCAAAACATTCGAGATCTCTCAGCTTTATGATCTATCTGAGATGCATGCGACATAATTATGTTGAGATAAAAGCTAGTGATAAGACGTTTTATCATTGAAGTCTTTAAAACTAGCTTTGTAGAGCTGATGATTAGCTAATAATAGTGTTAGTAGTATGGAAGATTTGCAGTTGTTGTGCGCATGTTGTTTGATGGTGCTTCTAATGTATGTTTTGTTTGGCCTATTCAATAGTATTCTTCCTGCTTGTGTTAGTGCAGTCATTTTGCTACTATTTACAGAAATAGTTAGTTATTCGATGCGGTTAGTTATTGGATATGTCATTGCTATTTATTTTTCTACCATTTAGTTGATGGTTGAGCAGATGTTGATGTCATTGTTTATACTTGTACGTTTGGATAATATTATTGAACTTTGTTGCTTTGTGTTTTTTCTTTTATTGTTTACTTTTGAACTGAAAACTTTTAAGAAGGCAGGGAATTTTTGGCTCTGTTTATTTTGCAAAAATAATTGGATTAGCAGTTATTAATTTAGAACTTCATGTTAACCTCATATATGTCATTGTATGCCTTTACAGGTGAAGGAACCAAAGATTTTATTGCAGTTGTAGAATGGTCCCTTAGGAGGCGCCAGGAAACTTGGCGAAAATAGATCTGTTTTTTCGTTCATTAGAAACTATATTAGACCCTTAATGTATGGACCTCTTTGCATTAACATCTGAATAAACGTTAATCGTTTTTGGTTGAGAAGCATACTAAACAACATATGTTAGCGTGAGTGTCATTTTTGTCGAGTCTTTTTGCTTTTCATTTCTTTTTTTCTGTGCGTACCCATGGAAGGTTTTTGGGATCACACTTTAGTTGGCAGTACATATATATAGCCCACTCGTGAGGCCGGAGGTCGAGAGAGTTGGTTGAACAGATATTTTCTTGTATGGCCTTGAAAAAAAATGCATCTTTTTTGTATGACCCTATTTTTTTAACTTACTTCTATGGCCTCAAAATGAAATTTTCTTCCTTCTATGGCCTTCCGTCCGATTCTGGTCGCCAACGGTGTTAACTGTTTGGTAAACTTACCATTTTGCCCATAGCAGGACAAAATAAGATTTCAATAGAAAAAACGTATCTATTTCATACGACCTCGATGAGGACGGGTTTTATATGAAAATTGTAGCAATTGACGATATCTACAACTTTCTAGTTTTGAGTTTTTTAATTTGAAATCGTTAAGTTATTCAAAAAAATTAAACAAAGTTTCAACAATATTTAAAATTTTATATCATATTTTAGCATCATATAATGATCTCAAATGAGAAAACATGCAACTATAAAGTTGTAGATCTCATCGAAAACTACAATTTTCATAAATAAAATATTTTTATTTAATACTAAATAATAAATATATGATTTTTTCGAGGCGACAAATGCTTGTATACGACTGATACACTGCTGAAACTTTGTCTAATTTTTTTGACAACTTAACAATTTCAAATTAAAAACCTTGAAACTAGAAAGGTGTAGATCTCGTAGAGTGCTATAGTTTTCATATAAAAATCGTCCTCATCCGAGATGGTATGAAATAGATACAATTTTTCTATTAAAATCTTATTTTGTGGCACTATGGACAAAATGGTAATTTTACCCAAGAGTTAACACCGTTAGCGAGCTGAAACGGATGGAAGACCATAGAAGGAAGAAAATTTTATTTTGAGACCATACAGGTAAGTTCAGAAAAAATAAAGTCACACAAGAAATATGCAGTTTTTTCAAGACCATATAGGTAAAAATCTCTTGGTTGAAGCGTTGCACTCCCCGCGTGACCCAGCCAAAAGCGCTGCCAGGCCGGGGCATGCACGACGAGCCCATCATACACGTACAAGTTTGACGCAACGATGCGATGCGAGGCACACGTACGGACGATTCCATACAAACCACGGCTCCGGCCCGTCGCCGTCGTGACAAACGGCCTGTCCTTTCTTAATATTTGGTCTTTTTCCGTAAGAATCTCACAAATAGACCCCGGAAAGATTTCAGAAAATTGACCCTTAGCTCGGCGTCATCGTGGCTGGCGCCGAGGTAACACGCCTCAGCGCCAGACGCTCTGACGCCACCGTAAGTCCAGCAGAAACCGACGTGACGCTCACGTGGCACAAACCTCGGCGCCATACTGGCTGGCGCCAAGCTCGGCGCCAAGATCTACGGCACCGAGCTCGACGCCATGCGCTGAGCTTTTATCCATAGATATGGGTTGAAATTAAATAAATATAATTCGTTCGAGGAGAATTCAACAATAGATCTATAGCTCAACCGGTTAAGTGATTGCTCTTTGAGCCTTAGGTCTCGTCGAGTTCAATCCTAGCTAAGCACAATATTTTGCTTTTTGCTACATTTGTATATTTTTTATAAGCAAAAGAACTAGAACCGCGTACCAAATCTTTTTACTACTATTTTTATTTTTATAAACAATCATAACAAAATATTATTATTCTTTAATATTTGTGTTTAGTTTGTTTTTTATTTAATATTTTTTTACACTTGTATATTTTTATAAACAAAGGAACAAGAACCGTACAACAAATCTTTTACCTAATTTTTTATAAACAACTATAACAAAAAATATAGTTCATTTCTTATTATTTATGTTTAATTTGTTTTTTATGCTGTTTCAAAATCAAATCAAATAAAAGATTTTTTGTTCCTTTGTAAAAATATACAATGAAGCAAAAAAACTGCAATAGTCATGGATTGAAACGACGACCTTGGGTTCCAAGAAGCACAAGACTAGAATAGCTTGTTGTACATAGTGTGGAGACATTATAGTTATTTCTTTTAAACCGAGATAGATGGACAACAACTCGGTGCCAAGATCCATGGCGTCGAGCTCGGCGCCGTGGATCTTGGTGCCGAGCTCGGCTCCAGCCACTATGGCGCCGAGGTTCGTGTCATGTGGTCGCCGAGGTTCGTGTCATGTGGGCGCCATGTCGGCTTTGCGGGACTTACGATGGCGTCAGACCGCCTAGCGCTAAGACGTGTAACTTTGGTGTCAGCCATGATGGCGCCAAACTAAGGGTCTATTTTCTGAAATCTTTCCGCTAGGGTCTATTTGTGAGATTTTTTCAGAAAAATAGTCAAATAGTAAAAAAGACGTGCCAAACGGCCACTCGCCGGGCCCGGGCGGCATCGCGGTCATTCCATGCCCCGCGCGCCCGTGCATGTTCTGACGTCGTGAATCCGTCGCTAGTTGGCGTCAGCCGCATCGGATGCCGACCTACAGAAGCCGACGTTTGTCGGGGACTCGACGCGCACAAAGCCGAGAGATACGTATACGTACGTAACGTACTCAGCTGGATACCAGATTACCAGTAGCTCGTCCAGGGGAAAAAATAAAATGGAAATGGCAATCAGGTTACAAGCAACCAACCAAAAATCCAAACGGACATTTCTGTCATGGTCACTTCAAACGGCAGCTGACAGCAGCATCAGCGTCGCCTTTCACCTTTCACATTATCATTATGTCGCGGCGGTAGCCTAGCCACAACTAGGTGAAGAGTTGGATATCCCGCTCATGTCACAGGGATTTGTGATAGTTCTGTCTCCATGGAATATGATGATGCGAAGAGAATCATGAGCACAGGACATTCAAGCTAAAAGATACAGCTTTCTCATAAAAGTATACGGAGTGTCACTGAAAGCATGTAGCTAGGGAGCACCCGTCCTCGGTTTCAAAGAGCTCCCAAAGCACGCCCTGGAATCTAATCCACGCCTATGTTTTGTTTTGACCTAGAAAGGAGCGCCCATCTACTATCACGTCACTGGGAGCAAAAGCACTGATTGAACAAACGAATTAAGGCCTGTTGCACAGCGAATGTCATTGCATTGCTAATCATTTGCGTTGTACATCCTTAGACAATGTTAAAGAAGCCCCTACTATTCCTAAGGCTAGCACCACTATCAATTCATCTCACAAAATTAGGGCGGCATGGTGTCAGTCAGCTCCTGCCTCCTATTGAGTAGCCAAAAGCGTAAGAGATGAAGGACGCAAAATGAGACTAAAAAGTGTCGAGTAGCTAAATTACATCTTCAGTTTGATTAGTTTAGTTGGGTAGCGATTGCCTCTCTAGAGATTCGAGAAATACCGAAGTTCCTATGCTTTCCATCTGCCTTGTTTATGAGCTTGAAGCCCTTCGAAGGAAGCTGATTTATGAGAAGGGTTTCCATCTGGCAGGCAACGCTCTTGCCAGGAACCAAGATGTATAATATCGTAGCATCCTGCATGCCGTCCTTAGATCTGTGCGTGTGAAGGCGCCCCAGAAGATCATCCGTCTGCAGGCAGAAAAGGATCTCTTTAAATCCCAACATTTTATGGGCCCCACAGAGTAACATCGAGATACTGAATAACGCAGAATTTACCTGTCCAACATAAAGTTTGTTGTCCCTTCTGATAATCACATAGATGCTAGACCTGCCAACAGTGGAAGGTGGTGGTTGCTCTCTAGCACCTACAGCAACGCAGACCACTTCAACCAGTTCTGGGATGCTACTCTTATTGTAAAGATCCAACAGTTTTTTCTTGCATATCATAGTAACAGCACTCTCAACTTCCGTCCGCAGTGGCTCAAAGGTACCAGGCAGAATTTCTAGTCTGTTTTTCAGAGATCTAGGCTTCTCGACCAAGCCATTTACACTGGGGCTGCCATTAGGAGGCTCATTACGCACCATTGATGTTGTCTGCTTGTTATTTGTACTCATAGTCAAATATAGCTCCTCAGCCCTTCTGATTATCAAGTCAGGCATGCCTTCCCTCCTGGCTGTTTGAAAAGCAAGGCTTTCTCTACAGATGCCATCCATCAGTTTCCATGTTGGATGAATGCACCCATCGACCACTTCAGTTCCCATAGCTTTGAAATCAGTATTGCTGAGTGAGAGAGGCAGGTCAAAAATCCCATGCAGGTGAGTTGATATGATGCCTAGACAGCCAACATTATCAAGTCTTTCAAGGATGCTACCAGCTATACAGGTTCCTTTTGCAGTTTCTGTGCCCCGACATATTTCATCAATCAGAACGAGACTCCTAGCAGTAGCTCGGCTCACTAAAGCACGTATCTCTGACATTTCAATCTACAAGTAACAGGAAATCAAAAGAAAACTTACTCCCTAGTTTATGTTAGAACAGTAGAAGCCACAAATAAAAAACAATGATCAAGAATAAATAAATGGTCCATCATATGTAAAGTGGGAGCCAAATGGTTAATATGACATAATGACTTATTTCATCCAAGCCACAAAATATATAAGAACAGAGATAGTTCAAGTTAAAAAAACATGAAATAGTTAACAAATGTGCTTGGAGAATGAGTGTACCCAATTGGTGGAAAAGGCAATAAGGTTGGACAACTATAATAAAGCACCAAAAATAACCAACCTAATTAGTTTACAATAGCAACACCACAAATTAACAAAAAAATCCTGGTCTTGGACCATTGGAGGTCTTAGGCTTTTCCTGGTCATTTTTTGTTTGTAAAGGGGCACATTTGTTCACCTAAAACCGTGGTGTGTGTTTCAGAGGGGTTGTTTTTTGGCCTTCCCTTTGTGTCTTATTTCTCTTAATGAAATGACACGGAGCTCTCCTGTGTTGTTGAAAAACCATTAACAAAATTTAAGCAGTTGAAATTCCATTCATGGAAATAACTAAGGTGTTGCAATGTGCACAGCATCGACATCCATCTGAAAATATAACATCAATGGCACAAATTGGACAGAAGAGATGTAAAACTACAAAATCAGCACCTGAAATGAACTTTTCCCATCGGCTGGGCTATCGTAGGCTTTCGTATGCAGCATAATGGAATCAAAATGTGGGATTACAGCTGAAGTTGAAGGTACCATCAGGCCACATATTCCAAGCAGAGCAGCTGCACAGACTGATCGCAACATACTAGATTTACCACCACCATTTGGGCCAGTAAGAACAAGTAAAGAGTGCATGTGGACATCATTCAATATTGCATTTCCTTGATTAATATCAAGCCAGTAAGGAAAGAGTCCAACTAAATCCATTGCACTTGAACTTTCCTCTACAACACAATCCTATACACAAGTAAAATCAAGGTTTGTAAGCAGAAAATATTGTAAGAAAGGAACATGATATCTAGAAAACGAATGAAGTATAAATGGCACAGCTCAAGCCTGGCATCTTCTAAACATGGCTGGTCGAACAAAACTATGCCAATTCTTCTTAACCAAAAATAAGCACAATAATTTGTAGTAGTTGACAATTTAGTGCCAGGCCAACAAAAATTTGCAACTCCTATAGCACACTGAAGGAAAAATTTGCTAGCCACTAGACTGTCTCGTGGTCCATAATAAAATTTGCTAGCCACACAGAAGCAATGCAAGATACAGCAGTGATCGTCTCATAAAAAGATCCAAAAGCGATGAGTTATTACAAGTATAAGGAGTTTTGATTTAAATAGATTAGTTGATTATGCATATGAACTATCCTGACATAAGAAAGGGTAAGGTCCACATAATAGCCAGTCAAACTTGAGAAGTTCCAACATCTAATGAGCTTATAAGAGGGCAAGAATTACAAAGTTTTCAACCTAAGAAGCAGTTGTCATGTCTATGTAAGATTCAAAACTTCAGATAACAGTTGTCCATCCATCCAACATCCATCCAACAATGATCAACGGATAAGTAAAAAATGGTATTGTCTCGGGTTTCGTTGCCAACTTTGATCAGCATATAACAATTCAGACACATGGTTTGTATCGGGTTTTGTTGCTTCATCAGTTCGTATGAATGTGGAGTTAATCCGATGTGCAGGGGCGATAAAAGGAAGTTGCAGGGAAACGGTTTTGCGCAGGGAGCAAAATGCGTTACAGGCACCACCTAATACTCCTTGGTCTCAGTGCCCATATGTTATGTGTGTGTCTTTCGAACACAGAAGAGCTGTGTATCATTATATCACATAAGAGGAAAAAGGAGTAAGGAACCCAGATTACAACACACACTAACCCCCAGCTTATGGATGACATATTCACCTGTAATTGTTACAAAGAAAATGGACCACGACCTAAAAATATTACTACTCGTTGGGGGCATGTTATGCATTGATCAATAATCAATAAAAAATTAAAACAAATACAAATATATAATACCATTTTACAAAGTTGAAGCCTGTTGTAACTGGACTATAGCATATGTATGAATAAAAATGACACATGGCTACTTATAAATCCATAAAAGCATGACATGAAGTAAAATTGGGCATCTAGGATAGCAGACACAGTCACACAGTAACTCATTGACTACTTCCATGGATGGATGAATGAATAGACAGAGGGAGGGAAGTGAACTCAAAGGACAGAAATGTGGTTAAAAATATAACCTTTGACAAGGGAGATATAGTAGGAAGCATCCAGCCTCTTCTTCGAGCCTCACTGCTCACGATAAAAAAAAAAGCATGAATAAGACCAGTGTGCATAGACAGATTGGCAGGCAATAGTATAATCAGTTGCAGAACTGAAAACGTTCTGCCTGCCAAATACCAAACACAATGTAATTTTTTTGCCGATAAGCTCTGAGCAGTTGGCAAATATTTAAACTAAATAAAACATAGATACACCCAATGTCAGGTTTCATATTGCAGCATAACAAGAAATTCAGCAACTTTCACAAGGAAGCTAATTTTGGTGACCAACAGCTCACTACTGATACCAAACCAGGCTTTTATGCGAAACCACCAGTCATTTAATCATCATGAAAGTGTTTAATTTATGATCATTGGGTCAGATTTATATCCCAAGTACAAATTTCTGTCAAACCAACTCAAACAATTTAAACCTTGGAAGAATAGCAAGAACATAGACTTTATCCACATTATATATTGATGGAAAAAGAAAGCACACAATAAATAACGAACTGTGCCCAAAAGCAAGGACAAAAAGAATCACCTAACATGACCAAAAAGTGCTTTTGCAATGATGAGCAGTGTTGAGCAAAAGACAAGTATGTTAATTTTGTCCTGCAATTCACTTGAAAGCCCTCTCAACAGCTCAACAACTTTATTTCTTGCATTATCACAAGCTTCATGGTACCTGAACACACAAACATCAGTGCAATTAATTATTTGTCCTAAAATGTACTCCCTCCCAAATTATAAGACATCCCAAGAATCTTGGAGAGTCAAACCATCTCAAGTTTGACCAAAATTATAGAGAAAATTATAAAGATTTATGATATCAAATATGTATACTATGAAAATATAATTGATGAAGAATCTAATGATACTTAGTTGACATCATAAATCTTATTATATTATCATATAAGTTTGGTCAAACTTGAAATGCTTTGACTCTCCAACATTCTTGGAATATCTTAAAATTTGGGATGGAGGGAGTAACATGCTACAGTACAGTAATTCACATTTTTGAAATAAGTAGAACAAACATACACACGATAATACAAGGCTACATAAAATCAACTAATGAATGCAACATTTTCATGAGAATTACACATATTTTAATAATACGGAGTGACATTTTCCTGTCACCACGGCAAGGTTTCATATAGCCACCCAACTATCCAATGTTCAACCAAATTGAGTTGGTGCAAGATCGCTAAGTGTTTGTTAAGTCAGGTCATAAGATTCTAGCAGTTATAATGCGAGGCAGTACCTGGCTAAAGCATTCTCAACTTTGCTTGTTGTAAACCATTCCTCCCCAACGTTTCTGCCTTTTGAATCAATTGCAGGCTTCAGTTGTTTTATTTGCTGCTCACCAGGTGTGTTAGCCCATACAGTCGGTATGAAACGCTTTCCTTTAAACCAAACAGCTTCATGTTCTTTTGCATAACAGATTTCTCCTTTCAAACCTCCATTTGAGGACACTACAGATTTCACCCTCGAAATAATCGGCATAAAATCTTCAATGACCTAAATCCACAATATGCATTAGCATACCCAAAAATAATTGATGGGTCCAAGGAAATGCAAATACGAAAATCATGTCACATCCTGCTAATATTGCAGCATCATATCCCACACTGAAAACCAGGCAGTGGTTTTAGACTATTCAATAACTTCAATATATAGATGGCATCAACGGATAGTGAACATATTGAATTTTATGAAAGAAGACAAGAGCAGAAAAATTTTAAACGTAGAAGGATTGCTCAAAACCCACCGCAAATGATAATGCCTCAGCAGCTCTATCAACATTTGCAAACTCTTCTTCAGCATGGATTCTTTTCACACGCCCCTTCCAAGATGACTCCATATCATTGAAGAACTCCTTTGGAATATATTCCAATGAGGTTATTTCCTGATCACTTTCAACACCTAAAGAAATCACTTCAGCTATTCGTTGTGAAATAATGCTACATTCGTTCATCTGCAAAAGGATAAAAGGAAATGATCCAGATCAATAATGAAACAGAAGGGAAACTCAACTATAGAAAAATAAAATAAGGGATATAAAAAATATCATCCATGTACACCACATATACATCAAAGAAAAAGATACACAAAGGAGCACAGCAACAAAAGTGGCACATTACATGCAAAACCAAAATTACGAGAAGAAACCTTAAAGTTTCAAAAATCACTTACGAGCATATCAGCTTCAACTTTCAATCCAGTAGCCACAGAACCAGGTACCAGCAATTCGTTCAGGATTGCAGAAAGCTCAACATTCCTGTTCATGAGCATAATCTCATCAAGGACATTTTTTATTCTACAAAATTCAATGTGATTGACCTCTTTGGACTCAAGTAGCTTCACAAGCTGCAAAATAAACATTACTTAATCAGTAATAGTAAATAAATGAAACAAAGTACAACTCAATTAAGTAGGAAGCTGCTACATGAAATATTGCTGTCATGAATGTGAAAGGGTCAAAATGAAATGGATTAGAATCCAGGATAGCATCTACATCGCTAAGCATCAGCTAACAGTAGATAATGAATTTTCATAACAGAAATAAAAGTTGAAGGATAGTGGTAAGAACAAGAACCATAGGATGCAGCTCTGAAGGTTAACAGGATGTTAACAATCAATTGAAAAAAAAGGAAATATGTTCACCCATCTAATGACTTTTGGTTCCGTGTGGCATTGAGTTGATTATGATGGTCTTGCTTGTTGTAACTCCTATTTAAAAATTAAAAGTTATTGAGTAACTTCTGATCTAAGTCGCACACATGATTTCTCTAAATTTAATTTGACTTCACATAATTCGCAAATTACCTTCAATACTACTTTGGTTATTCCCTCTAAATACACGCCAAATCTCTCATAGGATGGCGGATTCAAAGCATGAAACACTTTGCATTAATATTATGCAGATATTTTTATACGAGCACAGGATGACCAATTGACCATGCAAATTTCCGTCCTATAATCCTATAAATTGTTGTTTCCTTATTGAACATCTTGCTTTGTGCCAGCTGCCTTGCATTAGAGCACAATCAATAGTGTCATATAAGACAGTATCAGACATGCTACATTGGTCAGTGCATAATGCCATATGTCAATCAACAAAAGCAGAAAAAATGGAGGAATGGTATAATTACAGTAAGTTAGACAAGTTTTATGAATGATTCTGAGGAAGAAATAGTGCTGCTAGCTGGCCACTTTTGCTCTAAAAATATGGATTTCTATAAGAGGAAAGAGGCAACACTGGCCAATTGATTGTCGCTCTTTGATCATATATATATATATATATATATATATATATATATATATATATATATATATATATATATATATATATATATATTATATATATATATAAAAGTAAACAGAGGAGGCACTTCATGCAAGGCTGGCCAATTTATTGTTATATTTAACTGGCATGATGGTCATGAAGCTGCTACGGTCAAAAACTCAAAACTCATAAAAATAACAAATTCAGTTCTCAAGAATCAAATTGCATCGAAGGCAAATAATTCATAGGATAACTGATGTGACAATTGTGCATATTTTCTCTAGGAATATAGAGAAGCACAACCTTTGCTGCTGGTATGCAAGTAAATTCAGGAACAGAACAAGTTATACTGCCCATAAGCCTGCAAGCCTCTGCAACAAAGTTATAAATGGGTCATAATCTAGCACTGGAGCTAACATTGCCATCAAAATAAGTAAAAGTTTTTAAAACATGATACCAAAACACAAGCAGTAAATGTTTTCTGGAAAGCAGGAAAACATCAAAAGTACAACATGGCCGGTTTTCAAACATCCAAGAATTAATGTTGGGAAATACCCAGAACAAAAGAATCTAAAACGGCATCACAAACAGAAGATCAGAGCCTCAGACCCTGAAATTAGGCAAACTTTGCAGCAACCATAAGCAAATTGTTCTGATGATCCTACAGTACCTATGCAACATTAACTTAGGTTTAACAAAATAGCTCACATGTTCCACAAGTGAAATGGTTTTCTAACACAGCTCTGCACAAAGACAGGAGCATGTGTTTTAAGTCATAATATTCAAATAAACACAATGTAGTTACAAAGAGGAGAGTGCAAAGATTCAGCAATCAAAACAAGCTAAAATTATATGTAGTGCTTCTCCTAGCTGCTTCATGAATTGAGGTTCATTAAAAATCAGACATGTATTTTTTTTATTGGGTGAACTTAATGTTCAAACTCTCAAGCCGGGTTTTGCATGAATGAATTACAACTTTTTAGGTACCTTGGACCGCTGCCGCAACATCAAATGATGGAGGATTAAGAAGAAGATCTCTAATATACCTGCATATAATAATACAAGGCACATCTCATGAACTAAAGCCAGCCCACATAACCATTGAATTGAAACAGGCATGCCAGTATCTTATATAAACCCATGCCTTGTGCCATAACAGAGTGCATTGCACGATGACACAGTTTGCACAAAAGATCAGTTGCAGGGCACTGTAGAAATTCTCAAGTGATGTCTAACAGCAGTTGCTACTTTTAAAATTTCAATAGTAAAGTTCAAGGTAAGAAAGTTGTTTAACCTGGGTTTCGTAACAAGTAATTAATGCCCGGTTTTTTAGGTGCCTTACCAACTAACAGGTAGTGGAATTGATAATAAAATATGGGTATTTGTAGGAAACTATTGCCTACAGGAGCAAAAAAACAAAGCTTTAGAACACCTAAATTGACTCAAAGTGATAATAAGACCATATTTCTGTGAGCCCTCAAAATGGGGTGACACAAAGAATGGATTCGTCGCCAGTGGTACCAAACAAGATTATACCATATTCCTGAATAGATTGCCTAAACAGATAGTGATGCTCTATTAATTGCCGTGTGCCACTTTCAATTAGATTTAGTAGGTAGGTCAGTTGTATACAGCTCAAGTTTCCTTATTCAAATATAAGTGGGGAAAAAATTGAACATAATCCTGGCCAAAAATTTAGTGAGTTATCTTATTATCTCAATAACCAGCATGGAAAGATCTTCTAACGAGCTGGATAGTTGATTCAACAAATTGCCACAATGCATACATTGATGGAAGCCCACCACACAATTTGAAGGGAGCACCATTTTTAGCAAACTCGGTATTCCCTCAGTTGGTATGACTCCTACAGCACATGAAATACAGAAATATTAGGTTACATCGACTTCCAAAGGCTCTTTAAAAAGATCAGCTATATTAAAAAAACCTGCAGCATACCAATTTGAGTTGCAGTTCCAAGATAAAGAGGTTGGGGCCTGCCTTCCAACGAGACAGTGACATTGCGAAAAACAGTTTTCTCATCAAGGCCATATATTTCTCGTACCTTGACAAATTAAATCGAGTTATAACTTATAAGAACCAATAAATAAAGCTCAATGAAAAATACAGAATAGACACTAGCAAGAGGGACATTAAAAGCTCCATAAACTCAGCAAAACCATTCTAACACATGAAAATGAATGAGACCATAGACCACACATCATCAACAATGAGAATAATTCAAATTGCAATTCCATTGTTATATCTTCCTTAGGGATCATTTGGAAAGAGGTTTTGGGATCCAACTTCTGCAAACTAAAAGGTGGAAATTTCTAGCCAACCGACCTCTTTCAGGTAAACCATTTGAGGCTTCACTTGTATTGTAGAACTTGAATAATGTTGACATACTCCGGTCTTTTAGACCCTTTGTAATTTGTATGGTTGTATATACTATATGCCCATACCTTATGGTTCTCCTAAAATGACAAACATACAAGTCACAGACCTTGCATAAAAGTTCTTCAATAGGTGAACCGTCAAACCACTCAAAGGACTTCCCACTGCACTCTCCCCACAAGAGCCCTCCTTCACCGAATTCACCCCAGCGTGATGTCCCTGCAAACAAATGACAGAATATATAGAAAGAGCAAAGGTCAAAACCATGAGAGATACTGACTGGATCACTGGATCTGTGGATGCATATATAATGCTAATGAAAAATATCAACTCTACTTCCATGGATTACATTACTGTTCTTATAAGCAGAACTTCTTGCATCATGCAGCAAAGAGATACCAATGAAATATATTAAAATATTTCTAGCATAAACTAATAATTACATAATACATGCAGAAAATGGTGTGGACACATAACTGGTTTGCAACACATCACACATGTTTCAAGAAACAAAGCTCAACTGTGAAAAAAAATGCTATTCCATGTATTATTAATTCTCAAGATTTTAGTGATGGATCATATGATTTCTTCTGAAATTGAAACAGACAATAATAACAGCACAAGTTAGAGATTCTGATATCAGATTCCAGAATACTTGTTTGTAGATCAAACAAATAGAAAGAAAAAATGCTAAAGAATACAAATCCCAACCTGAAGAATTATTCTTCAAAGAATTGTGAAGATATAGATGATGATAACGACATATGCGGAGCTTAGTAACAACAGCCTCCTCTGTTAAGCCCTCCTCAGCTGAATAAGTTTTCATTGTCTCTAGCACAGATATCAAGCAATAACCTTTTGCAGAATGTGAAATCCCTGATGAATGAGAACATCATGATGTACTATCTCAAATCAGAATCGAGTGGCCTCATGAAATTCAGTATTTGACTAGGGCATTCAAAAGTTACGAACACACAGAAATGTTGACATACTTTAAAACTTATAAACCGTAAACATCACATATACCTTCCAGGAACACAATAGTGCAAATGTGCTATAGGGAGCTAACAAACACAGAAATATTATAGCAATGTCTATATCAAAAGATATTTATGTTCAATATCAGCATAAAAAAACTATAAGAAATTGCTATATAGATCCGGGATTATCTATCCAAAATTCATTAAAAAATCAACATATTACCCAAGAAAATATATTAGCAATCCATATCATACCACTGACTAGACCATTCACCACTCCAATTTTATGCATGATGTCATTTGCTTTCTAGTAACACAGTGAATAAATGTGTAACATACTAACATCCTGTACAGTAAAACTCTATGAAGAAGAAAGTGACAAGATGATTGTCAGCTAAAATAGACTGGAAAGTTTGGAGTTACTAAATATAAACATACAAGCAAAACGTACCAACAACAGGCATCGGATCAGGGAACTCTACATCATGGTCTACTTCAGCAAGTCCAAATACATAAGGACTACCAGGATGGGCATGCCTGTAAGAAAGAATAGGCAAAAACTTTAAGATTATGAATTGAATAAACTATCAAACCAGAAAGAATAGAAGCAGTGTAAACTTCTCCAAACCCAAAAGACAGATGCGATTCTAGGATTATCCTTTTGGGCAAAGACTTTTATGTATACCTCTTCTATACCAGGGAAGGCCTCCTAGGAATAAGAGACATAGGGCTAAAGAGAGAGCCATATGTCTCCTGACAGCAGTTTTCTTATGCAAAATCAGAACAGATTTTATCAATATCTTAACGGCCTGTTTGAAGAGGTTCATATACGGAACGCCTAGAAATTATACCCAGAGAAGGAGATTCAATTAAGCGAGATTCTGAAGCGATAATTTCGCCTGAGGGGCAAGCTTATGTTTCGAGGTTGCTGAAAGGTTTGGGTAACATAAACAACCGAACACGCGAAGGTGGGAAAGGTCTGGAGACTTGCCAAATAGGCGGGAGAAGGGAATCTCGGTACCGATGGCAGAGCTGGGTCGGCGGTTGAGTAGGTATGTGGATGTGCTGAGCGCTTCAGCCCAGTAGGCTGGAGGCATGGAGGAGCATGGTGCGGCAGATGTTGTTAATGGTTCGGATGATGCGCTCGGCCTTTCCGTTCTGAGTTGAGGTGTATGGACAGGACATGCGCAGAAGGATGCCGTGGGTAGCGAGGAACCGAGCAGTGGCGTTGTTAAGAAATTCAGTCCCGTTATCTGCCTGGATGCATTTAACTGGGAGGTTGAACTAAGTGCGTACGTATGCGCAAAAATCCACGAGATGTTGATGCACATCGGATTTGCGGCGAATGGGAAACGTCCAACAATAATGAGTATAATCATCCAATATAACAAGGTAATATGAATGACCAGAAACACTAGGAACTGGAGATGTCCATAGATCACAATGCAAAAGCTCGAAGGGTGCACTAGTACAGGACGTGGAACTGGAAAACGGTAGGCGAACATGTTTGCCTAACTGACACGCATGGCACAAACTAGACGCAGACTTGACAGGTGGAACCAGGGACTGGAGACTGGTGACGGCGGCAGGACCAGGATGCCCGAGGCGGGCATGCCACAAGCTAGCGGTGTTGGAGAAGGTGGCGAAGGCGCGGCTGGTGGAGGCAGCGGTGGGGTAGGTGTAGAGGTCACCGGAGCTATTGCAGCGAAGCATCACCTGACTGGTCCGAGGATCCTTAATGGAAAAACCAAAGGCGTCAAATTCAACGGAACAATGATTATCACGTGTGAATTGACGGACTGAAAGAAGATTGCGAATAATATGTGAATTGACGCGAGCTGGGAGTCACCCTGGCAAGTGACTGGTAGGGAGTTGCCGTTGCCGACAACAACCGAGGAGGAAGAAGGACGGGAGCGAGAGAGGAGTATACCGTCGTTGGAGCTCATATGCGAGGTGGCACCGGTGTCCATCACCCAGGGTGCGCTGCCTGAGTTGAGTTGCATCTGGCTCAGGGCAGCCACCAAGGCAGTAGGATCCCACACCTGCTGCTGCGGGGTGTAGGCGGTGTGCGCCTGAGGAGGCTGGCCGTACGGGCCAGGGCTGGCTGGAGGGCGCCACTGCCCACCGCCGGCAGGGAGGCCGGCCCCCGGGCTGAAGCAGATCCACGGCCCGGGAGGCGCCTGCTGCTGCTGTTGGCGTCCCTGCTGCTGCTGTCCACGCCGCCCACCGCGGCGGTTCCCGTTCCCGTTGCCGCCCCGGTTGTTGCCCTGACGAGGCTGAGACGGGTTGGCAGGGGGGCGGTAGGAGGAGGACGGGGGCGGCAGCCGTCGGTGCCGCAGCTAGAGGAAGACGAACTGCCCGCAACCAAAGTTGTGTTCTTCTGAACTTTCTCATTGGCGAGGCGAAGTTCCTTCAGAACCAGCATGTTGCGAGCGGCGGCGAAGGTGGGCAGCACGTCACGGTTGGCGATGTCGTCGGCCATGCTGGAGAAGCGAGGGTTGTGCCCTCGGAGCAGATTGAGGACGAGCCGAGGATCAGCGACCGCCTGGCCGACGTCGCGAAGAGCATCGGCGGCCTGCTTCATACGCTGGCAGTACTCGTCGATGTTGGAGTCGCCCTGGGTCATGGAGTGGAACTGCTCGTTGAGGAAGACGGCCCGAGGCGCTTTGTTGGCGTGGAACAGAGCGGCAATGGCGTCCTGATCTTCTGCCATGGCGAGGTCGAGGGTGGCGTCGGAGACGGAGCCGAACATCCAACCACGGACGGCGCAGTCCGCTGCATCCCACAGCGGATCGGCGGGGTTGGCGGCAGTGGTGCCGTCGATGTGGCCACGTAACATGAACTTGCCGCAGAGCGCCTTGAAGAACGCGGACCACTTGGTGTAGTTAGGGTTAGCCAACTCCAAGGTGATTGGAACGTGATTCTTGACGTTGACGGCGGCGTAGTTGGGAACGGCGGCGGGGACGACGACGGCCGGTGGTGAATCAACCACACCACCGTCGTTCTCCTTCGGCGGCATGGCGGCGGCCTGCTGGAAGCGGCGACCAGGGAGCGGCGGCGGCCTGGACTGGCGGCTGTGGCGGCAAGGGCTGCGGCAGCAGCCTGGATAGGCGGCTGCAGCAGCAGGGGGTGGTGCGGCGGCGGCGGCGGCAGGGGCTGCGACAGCGGCCTGGATAGGCGGCGGCAGCAGCAGGGGGTGGTGCGGCGGCGGCGGCCTGATGTTCAGGCGGCGGCGGCGGCGGTAGGGGGGGTTGGCGGCGGCGGCGGCCTGGGCTAGGCAGGCGGCGGCGGCGGCGGCGGAAACGGTGGTGCTAGGGTTAGGGTCTAAACCTAGGCAAAAGATACCATGTAGAGAGATAGCGGAACACCTCTTACCCTTAGGGGTTGGGTGGCTTTCATATATATAGTCATACATGACTTGGAGTACAAGTAAACACAATTACATAGGACCCCCTAGGATATATACAATTATATATCTAACACCCATCAATAGGTTTAGCGAGAGCATTTATAACATGACCCAAATAAGCCTCGCTCACAAGTATTTGAGCAATTCTTCCTGTTGCTTTTATAAAACTTCTTGATATTGCACGCCAACTATCAGTTTTTTTTTCTCGAACATGAATGATAGCTCCATATCTTTTCATTAACAAACAAGAAAGCCTCAATATTCATAGCACAAGACACCAAAAAACACACAATAAAGAGATTACATGTGCCAGGGAAACAAAAGGAGAGACGACAACTAGAAGATTAGTCTACACTATAGTTATTTTGTGTAACTCCTTAGCACCTGCAGCACGCCATAAGGTGCCTTCCTCTGAAATACTTATGATTGCCAGCCAAATATTTGACGAAGTCCTATTAACAATGCAATCATCAGCGCAGGCCCACCACCCACTGGAGCCTAGAAGTGAGAAGTATAGAAGTATATTGCCCATGTGTTCTCGATAGCTTAAGCTTCAGGTTAAACTAGTCATGGCATAAAACTCCACATGGTAAGACAGACAATAAATCTGCGTATGCAACATGGTGAATGCAATTTTAAAATGATCCACTTCAAGTCAATTTATAAGCCTAGTGGAGTCCATATGTGAGGAATGGTGTTGAAATATATTAGATCATCTCCAATAGGGATCCTAAACAGGGCCAGGCCTATTCTACTTTTTGGTGCCATAACAAAAAAACTTAATTCAATAGGGCCCCAAATCTTCCCCCTCAGCCCCATCTATAAGGGGTGCGTCGGAAGCTCCCTACTTCTTCCTGAATTTTTTTGCCCCGCGCCAACTCTCTCCAGCATGTCTTTTTTTCATCCTCTCCCACGCACTGTTTCCTCCCACCATGCCATCACTGAGGCCGGGCCTGCCCCTCCCCGTCAAGGTCCTTCCCACCTGCCGCATCGCCACTAAGGCCAAGCCTGCCCCTCCCGTTGAGGTTCTCCCAGTGAGCCCCTCATCCCTGGCCTCCTCCCCAGCGTGCCCCTCGTCCCTGGCGAGGGACCGGAGGGGAATTGGAGAGGGGGAAACAATAAAAAAAAGTAATGTAACTGACAAGTAGGTTCCAAAAAAGTAAGGACACTAATTTGAGGACTACTGCAGGAGTTCACCCCAGTAAACAAGGCCCTCAAAAGTAGGAGAAACCCTCAAATAACAAGTAGGGGCCCTGTTTTAGGGGCCATTGTTGGAGCCATCCCCCGTCAAGCTGGGTTCATTTTTTGGTAATAAGACTTTTTGTCGTGGGTGAATGTATTTGAGGACAGCAAAGAAAGCAAACAATTAATCCCTCATCTTGTTGTGGACTTTGATGATAGTTACAATAAACAAGTATGCATTACAAGGACGAACAATCATGCACAATACGACAGTGTTATATACATGAAAAAACTTATGAAACTCCAGACCAACCTGCTCCTGAATCTACCACCCAAGTATTCCCTATTATCAAATAAAGGGTGCAGGGTGCAGGTTCTCTCCAGAACTTCTGGATACGTAACAACATCAATAAGGTAGGTACAACCTTGATAAAACAGCAGTAGCAACAGGCCAAATTAAGCAAAGTTGTATTCAAGACTCATATTCAAGAGTCTATGCACACAAAAAACAGTACTGTATCAACATTTTGAAAAAGTAAATCTTTCAAATATCACCCATGTCCCAGAAGAAAATAAAAGTGCTTCGCACAATTTATAAAATATATTACAATAGATGTGCTATTACCCAGAAATAAATCGACTTTTCCGGGCACGGGCTTGTGTTGGGCCTTGAATTTCCTCAACTATGCACTGCAAGATTTAATTAACAGAAAAAATAAATTCAATGTCGACAACAAAATTAACATCAGGATGTTGAGTGGTTAAAGCTTACTTAAATTGCAAAAACTAATTGAAACAAAATCAACATGCATAATCTGCACTGCATAGTTAAAGATTGCTCATAACTGAATAATTTGTAAGAGGAATGGCAGAAATATTTGAGCAATGTCACCCATAGGCAACCCAGTCACATTCACAATGTATGTTAATGGTCATTCCAAACTTTTATAAGGGAGAGTATATTCAGTAGCCAGCTACAGAATAAGTTATTATGTAGCCACCTCTATTTACGATAATTTTATACACTAATTTACGATAAAGTGAATACATATTTACGATATTTGTGTTACTATAGCACATGGGTATATTTACCATAACATTATAGTAAATCATATAGTAAGGAGTTACTATAATCTCGTAAATTAGCATAGTAATTATCGTAACTCAAAGTGGCTATAGAATAAGTTATTCCTGTAGAACAGATATAGCAGATCATTTGTGAAAGTTAATTTCAATTATCTGACAAGAAATTTCTGCCATGCCTTATGATGACAATTAGGGGATGCAATGAGTGAAAAAAGAAGTGCAAGACAATCAAGTAATTGCATCCTGACTGTTGTATAAAACCCAAATAAGCTTGCCACTACACGTCAAGACAAGCTTGCCACAACTCCTACAGTTGCAGAGCACTTATGGGTTGTTGGAACAGTATTTTTAGAATTTACAGAGAGATTTACATTCATATGTTACAGCAAAGAATGAGTATCAATGAATGCATTGTGTCAGGTAAATGGGAAATGACTTTACCACAGAATAACCACATCGAGTCAAATCATCCAATGTCTGCCGTAAATTCTGCAGGTGAAATTCTTCAGTTACTTCATGATACTACTCTAAATACTATACATTGGTGAGTCTCTAAGAACTTTGGTAGCAAATAAAATACAGAGCAGAAAACTGACATATAATAGCATACCACAACTGGACACCCAGCTTTAGGAATACTGTCAGAACGCAAACCTCCAAAAGGATTTAAGCCTGCATGCTCTACGAGAATACAGGCATCAAAACCGATAGCTTCATAGAAGTCTCCTACCTGAGTACCAATATCATCAAATATGATAAATTGTTACTATTTCCATTCCAGTATCATAAAAACCAATTCAAAACCTTAATGCTAGTTAATAAAAGGTCAATATACTTAAATAAATTGCACATACTGGATCGGAGAGAATAAATTAACAGCAACAGAGAGAAATATAATACTTCTGGATGCTATTCTGATAAAATGCTGAAAGTGAGCCCAATTATATTGAGGGCTGTGATGTAAAACAGATAGAATGTATAGTTCTATGCACCACTAGTCGCAAACTGAACACAACGACATGTGAGATGGTAAATACCGCAAAGTGCATATGGCACGGTAACACATACAAGGATCTCTGCTATAGGTAGCATAGATGGGATGCTTATGACAAGGCATGTTGGTTTTGGTAACATTAAGATTTTATTTTCCCTTTCACCAAAAATCTATAGAATACTGGATCTGGATTTTAATTCAAGAAAAAAATCCAAAAATGTAAAACTTAATGGACGTTAGACTGTAACATACTCTGCAAAGTAGAACCTCACGAGGAAACTTTGATTTAAATAGCAAGATCTCCATGTTCAGGGTTCCATCTTTCAAGCTGAAAAAAAAAAGTGCCAGTATTGCGCCAGTGATAATAACATATTAACCTTTCATCTTTCAAGATAGAAAGAAAAAGGGCATAATTATGTTAGCGACGAATAAAGCATATACCTCACCTTCCATTTCTTAAATTCGGATCCAACCCTAATATATTCGAATACACAAGCCTCTGAGTCAATTGTAAGGATGATGGTTTTCTGCACCTCTCCATTTTCTGAAACATCAGATAGTACAGGATCAATAAATAACAGAAGAAACAGCCTTGGTGCATGGGGTAGAGATACCAGCTGCCTGCAAAAACCTCTTTCCACCACATGATATGCGACAGCATGCTTTCGTCACAATATTCTCCTTGTTTGTTTGCTTTCCTAGACGCCACTGAAATGCCTCGTGAGACCTTCCTTGGCTTGGACCAAGCCCTCCGGTCGAATAGCCTGG
Source organism: Microstegium vimineum (assembly GCA_022036555.1). Lineage (NCBI taxonomy): Eukaryota > Viridiplantae > Streptophyta > Magnoliopsida > Poales > Poaceae > Microstegium > Microstegium vimineum. The sequence goes on from CM039131.1 coordinate 35,362,139, forward strand.
AGCAATGTAAATGGGTCACGGTGCAATACTAGAACCAAATTATTGATAAGTAATCGGACTTCAGGTACATGTGGCAGCAGTTTGCCAACAATCAAGTCACATTACAATGGTGATGCTCATAATCTACGAGAATCAATAAAAATACAGTTCAATTTTTATGCCAATGATCAAAACACGGACCCAGCTAATGTCCTTGGTATTTTGTAGCTAGTGATTGCACGTATTTAGTCAGAGTTTCAGGCCGCTCAATCAGGTTAGTTCTCGGTTTACAATGGAATGGTATTCTTTTAGCGATTCGCTCGAAGCATCCGCAAAGTCGCTTAAAACCAGCTCACTGCAGTGACCGCACTCTGAATCCAAACCGGTGCCGTAGGATTGCGGGGTTCATGCTAAACGGCGTCCACAACCAAAAAGGAGAAACCCCCCAGAAAATCATTTTCCCTCACATGAGGAAAAAAACAGACTGAATCGCGCCCAATGCCCCACTAGCCCCAGAGATAGGGTCATAGGGAAGACAGCGAAGCTCACAGCATGGGAAGAGGGGAGCAGCGCGAGCGGCGCCGCCGGAGGATGGAGTCGGCGAGGGGGAGCCATCGCGGTGTTGCGGCCACGAGCGAGCTCACCAGCGCCCTGTGCATGGCGCCGGCGCGCCGGCGCGGAAGAACAACGGGGGCTAAGAGCTTCGAGGCGCGGGTCTCCGCGCTGGTGTCGTGCCCACGATAGAATGTGGAATGGGGGGCGGGCGGGCGGCGTGGCCGTGGCCGTGGGGCGTGGGAAGTGGAGGGCGAGAGAGGCGGAGCGGGACTGCGGGAGGGGAGAGGTGGGGGTTTTCACTTTTCAGGCGTGTCGGGGCGCGGGCGGCAATGAAGGAGGCGGACAGCGGAAGCCGCCAGGCCGGGGAGGGGGAGGTTCCCGTCATACGTTTCTCGGGGTAGTGCGCACACCTTTCGAGTTTCGCCTTGAAGTTGGCTGGTTGGGCCCGCTGGGGTCACGGGCTCACGGTTCCCGGGCGCTGGAAGGCCCAGGAGGCAGGAGCGTTCTGCGTTCTCACTAGTTCGGCGCGGCGCCGTGCGGGTGTTGGCACATGGGGCAAAGCCTCGTGTTGGTCACCGAGGGGCAGCCGGCTTAGGTCATGTTTGGTTCCAAATACGAGTAAGTCACAGTACCAAAAGTAAAATAAGTAAAATAAGTGAGGCTGTGTTTAGATTTTGAAAAGAGCTGATAAGTTTTTTAAAAAAAATTACGCTCAAAATATAAAACGCAAAAACTTTTTTCATACATGTTTAGATACAGTGAAATATTTTGTAAAACATGGGACAAAAGAGGTATGGCACGCGTAACAATGAAAAAAATATTTTGGTTTTTTGTGTGTTGGGTGTCAAATGCAAAATATTTTGGGGACTACTTTTTGTAAAATTTGGTACCCCTGTGTTAGTTTCATTTTATAAAAAAAGTAGTCCAAAACACAAAAAAATTTTGTAAAATGGAGGAACTAAACAGAGTCTGACTTATTTTACCAAACACTCCTAACTTATAAGTCACCCTAACTTATAAGTCATAAGTTGCTCCACCCCAACTTAAAATTTATAAGTCACCCCATTTTCACCTGGGACCACACAATTTTTGTTTGGGGCCATACTCCACCCCTATCATGCATAACTTATAAGTCTTTGTAAACCAAACAAACATGACTTATAAGTCACTAGTTTTAAGTCACCTGACTTATGGAGACCAAACAGGACCTTAATTGACAGCAGCTAGTCTTAGCAGTTGTGGATCGGTTAGATCGATAATCTCCAGCAACTCTATTCCATCTCACTATATCTCCATTTCTACAACTAAAAGATTAGTAAGAGAATCGTTTCCAGACATGTGAAACAACGCCACTCATGTCCAGATGATCTGGCTTGCGAAAGACGTTGTCCGTTTTTTTTCTGGCCACGTGTGAAAAATCGTTACTCTTGAATATTTTTCCCCTGGCCATATGTAAAAAACCGCCATGTACAAACATATTACAGAGTGTCCATCCATTACATTAAATGGCATACTATCTCATAGTCATAGCCAACTAATAACATAAGCCCAACATATGCATGGCTCTAAGTTCTTAGTACAACACCAAAGGTTGTTTGTCAGCAAAATAAGCCTAGCATATCCAATAGTTTGGATCAAGAGAACAACCCAATAGTACGAGGGTACCATATACAGTTTTATTCACATCCATTGCATTAGTTCTCCACGATTTTTTTGATACAAACTTCATTACAACATATGTGTTCAAAGTGTTAGCCTTCTCAGAGCCAAACATATACTCCTACGTGACCACAAAATGAATGAAGTTATAGAATAGGATGAGAATACGACTGCAAGGTAATTAAAATTATAGCGATGGTCAAATGAAGTTAAGTCGAGATAAAATATATAGGTTCAAATTATCATGCTAATGTGCTAGCTAAAGAACACACTGAGATAAAGGTACTAGCTAATAGGCATAGAAAAAAATCACAGAAAGAAGGACATGAATGACAACAAACTAAACTCACAAACATCAAGCCAAATAAGATATTATGCATCTATCTTTTGGATGGCGACACATTCAGAATAATCACTAAAACTTTTGAATGGCTACAAAGTACAGATTCTGGAAATGGCTTTTGTTGTGGTACTACCAAATGATTGTGAGTCGTTCATTTATTTCGATCGGACGGTCACGATCACCTAGGTAATAGATGAAATGTATATTTAATTAATTTTATTTTATAAAATAGAATAAATGAGGAAATTTTTAAATATAAAAATATTTTTTTCTAGAATTGATTGATGCATGCGTGATCTCTGAGGATATGGTTAATCTTTAATATTTTACAACTTTATACTTGATATATTTTCATTACTATATATTTTTGTATGTGACTTTTATACACTTGATTTTGCATATGGTATAATTTGCTTGTATACATGATTAGCGTGCGTACGTGGTCATGCATGTTAGTGCGTGATCATGCCTGTTAATCATGTATGTTAGTACGTGTTCATCGTGTACGTGACTTGCATGCACGTCAGTACGTGTGTACATGATTATTAGCATATATACATCATGTTAAAATAGATTTAATATGAAAACATATTTTATAGTTATTCTGATGATACTTACTTAATATCATATGTATTTTTACTTTCCTATATAAATTTGATAAAATTTAAATTAATAGAACAAGAAATAATGGTTTTGACTTGACATGAGGTAATTAAATTAGATACCATATAATGTCTTGTATATATACTATATATCATAGGAATGTAAAAAAATACTATCATAGGAAATTGGTCTAGTATAGATAGATTGAATATGTGTGTGAAACCAAATTCGGATAGCACTATTTATTTGATTTTAATTTGTATTTATATGAATATTATAATAGCAATAGGAAAGCCGTCACTCGACATTCCATGATGACGAGAATCAAGGAAACTTTACCTTCCATCATTAGGGGATGCGGACGGGTGATGATTCCGTACACCTCTCCGGTGATTAGGGAAGTTTTTTTGTTTTTCTGATTTTTTTATTTATTAAATAATTAATAAAATATAAAAAATCAACGGTTCAGATTGATTCAAGATATTACCTCCCAGGAGGTAAATGGTGTACCTGAGCATTGCCCTCTGGAAATTCATTGAATCTGAGACTAAAAAAATCAGCAGTAGAGCTACCACAAGAAATTCACCAATAAAGGTATGTACAATGGAGAATTCTTGTTTAGCTGCTTAAGGAGAGAAAAAATTTAGTCTACAACGAGAACAACTGATTTCACATGCTAATGTACAATTATTTTATGTTAAACTATCACCTTCTACCTCTAAGAGCTCAACGTAGGCCGCCTGATCAAGCAGCGACGACACCCTACAAGCGCAACGTAGGCCGCCTGATCAAGCAACGACGACACCCTACAAACACCCCTGCGTATGTCCAGAACCACAGGCAAAAACTACATACAAGCGTCTGGACAAACGTTTGTGTTGTACGTGGCCTAATAAGCTAAACCAATTTGACCAGTTAAATATCTTCTTAGTCTCTTTACATCGACAAATGCTGAAATAATACAATATGATTAGAAATAAACAAAGAACACTAAGGGAGTGGGAAAAACAAATGATAAATACAAAAAGATCCAAATACATAGCACAACAATGTAAAAGGGAAATCCACAGGCAAAAAACCATGCTAATCCACAATGCACGAATACCAAATAGTGACCACACTCATGATCAACAAAGTGATAGATTTAGCCTCAGGCCAGCCTCAATGGAGTTTTATCCAAGTTTCATGGACATTAAATATGATGATGTGACACTTTATTAATGAAGAGGGAGGTGATGAGAGTTTCATGAGACTAAAAAGAGTTTTATGGGGATGAAACTCATCTACACTGTTCTAAAATTTTGTTGCGTTTAAAACTGTGTCATGAAACTCTCACTGAGGATGACCTCAAAAGGAGCAGCAGTGACAACAATAAACGAAAAGACAGAGAGGCGTGTAGGCACATTCACACAGCGCGATGCGAAAGTGTGCGGCCTGGTAACTTAGTACACACATGGAACAAAAAAGCCTAAACTTTATGCATTCAAAAGTGATTTGGTGCATTCATCAAGGTCTGGGATTTTCCTAATCACACTACGACACTGTAACATCTTTAGAAGCACGGCGTGCTTCGTGCTTATTTTCAAGATACTTCAACAATTTATAATCACTTTCACGAAGAAATGGATCTCCCCCATCGGCAAAAGGACCTAATAACGCTGGCAGATGGCACTCATCGAAGTGTGAGACATCTTCACCTTTTGAAAGAAGTAATTTGGCCTCCTTTCTTTTCTGCAGGCAAATGGCTGCTTCCTCCGGATCTGCAGGAACATCAGTGTTCCAGCTGTGCACGTCCTCTGCATTATATCTGAATATTTTGAACCGACGATCCATCTCTGCATGGTCACGTTTCTTGTCAAAAGCCTTGCACCAGCGCTCGTATAAGGCCCATACAGCTTCATCCGATTCAAAGTCCTTGTCCGTTGGAGTCTTAGAATCATCTGTAACAGTTTCATAAGAGTTAGTAGTGTCAAGAACGCACAACAACGAATTGCTTGCATGCAATTGGGTTTTTCCGCGCGAGCACAAAGGATTTATGAGACGGATGGATTTGTAGCCTCCTCCCTATCTACGAAAACCAGAACCCCCTGAACCAGGAAGAGGGTGTGGTTGATTCAACCAAAAAAACAGAGAGAAGCAGAGAGAAGAGGATGTGGGGTTGGTTTACCTGGTAAGTGCTCGTAATCAGCACTGATAGGGAAGCGACGATTTGTGCAGCTCTTGGGGTGGGATATGAGGTCGAAGCATAAGCTGGCGGCGCGAGCGATGATGTCTGCGACTTCGCCGGCCACACGCGCTGAGCGGGATGCCCTCGCAGCGGAGCGAGATGCGGCTGCAGAGGCGGAGCGAGCGATGCTTTACGGACAGCCCGCAGGAGAGTCGATGCCTTCGTTGCCATGGCGGCGAGAGAGAGATTAGGCGGCCGCGTCTGTTCTCGTTGGTACGGTGCTCATGCGATAAGAAACCCTAATTAATGGGAGCTCTAGAGATTGGGTTAAATAGCTTTGATTATAGCTAGTACTACGTCGGATGGCTTTGGATTGGGTGTGCAGCAATTGGGCTCCGGATTTTTGGGCTTCAATCCAAATATGTAGACGGATATTTTGGACCATGTCCCACGCTTACCCTGGTGATATGGGTGTGATTCCAATCTATAGACGGATTTTAAAATATTTGATTCAAGACAACTCTAAAAATCTATTGAGTAAAGTGCACTAGGTAGCCCCCCCCCCCTAAACTTGTGCAACTATGTCATCCTGGTCTCTAAATTTTCAAATCGACCGTTTAGGTCTTCAAACTTGTTCATATGTATCATTTTGGTCACTAAACTTATTTGGTTAATGTCATCCCGATCTCTGAACTTACAAATCAACCGTTTAGATCATTAAACTTGTTCAACTATGTCAATCCAGTCCCTAAACTTAATTCGACTGTCACCTAGGTCTGGCGAGAACGATTTTAAAACTTGATATCAAAAAATAATTTATCACTTTTCATATAATCTCGAATGAAGACAAACTTAATATCAAAATTATAGTCCTTGATGCAATCTACAACTTTGTAGTTAATTTTTTTTTTGTTTGAAGTCGTTTATTATTTCAAAATTTAATTTAAAAAATTACATATTTTGAAATCTAAAATTTAAAATTGTCAAATAATCTTGAATATTGAAATTGTCTATATAAAAGTTACAGTTCTCTATATGATCTACAATTTGTGTTGAATTTTTTTTATTTGAATTCGTTTATTATTCCGAAATTTAATTTAAAAAGTTTAGGTCCTAAAAAATATGGAATCAGAATTATGAAAACGTGTTTAATATTAGAAAATGTATATAAATTTTGTGAAACCCGTAATGGGCACCAGTATACATGTCTGCAGAAAGATGGACAGTAATATGTTGGATTTATTATGAGTCAGACTCATTTATATAATAACTTTATGGTGTGTAATTATGTACACTACTATTTATACTAAATTGAAAGTCAAAGAGGCATTGACTCAACTTAAATGGTTGGAAATAATCTGTCTTTATTGAAAAGTTGAAGAACGGACAAAGGGTACCACACGTGCGCCGCCCCGAGTCGGGCGTGGCGTGTTAAATTTTTAGCACTCATCACTCATTAACCACGGGAGTTACGACTTTTCACATGCCTGATCTCTATGTCTTCCCTCTTTGCGCACCCATCTCTCTATGTCCCCATTTCGTAACTCTGGGGGATTGACAATTAGATTTTTTGTGGAGCGTCTACGTGACTGCCCGAAGAACGCCACCGTTCCGTCGTATTCATCCCGAAGATGACATTGCTGTCGATCGTTGTTTTCTTCCTGAAGGTGAAGCTGCCATCGTCTGCTTCTTCCTGGTGGACGTCGACTTCTTCTTCTTCCGTGCGGACGTCTTCATCATCTACGTCGTGACAAGGGAGGTTGGACAAGGTTCAGGAACATCGGACACGCAGATGGGAGAGTATGATCGTTTCATCTCCTCTCTGTTTTGTCATCATCATAATATTAATTTATGAAATTATAAATGACATAAAAATTGTCTATTATTCTAACATAATACACATGATGTCTTTGATTTTACGTCCGCATACTACTATAGAAATACAGTACAATACAATACAATACAATACAAGTAGTGCTTGTGCTTTCTCAATTTCAACTCTTATGAACAAGTAAAACATCCTCACTGGTCACATCTAGCTAAACTCTAGGCACGGCAAAACGGGATGGATGCTTATCATCAATCATCGCGTTGTAGGCCTAGAGCACCCTGCCGTCCATCCCGTCAAGAAGACCCGACCACATCCCTTTCACCCACGAACGCTTGCCATGGCGGGTACCCCACGCCGCTGCCGCGGACGCGCCCGTCCATCCGGAGGGAGAGGTACCTGCAACGCAGCGTGGACATCCAATGGTAATAAGATAATAAAGAAATTAAGAACAGATCTTTCGTCACTGCGACAAAAAAAGGTTGAAATCTTTACGAATAGAGAAGAGTTTAAAAACTTTACAAGAAACTAGACAGGATTGGAATCTTGAGAATAGCGACTGTGTGGGAAACAAGGCGAGTTTGGAGGTGCTTACACGGGGGAATCAGATGGCACGCCGGCCAGCTTCTTCTGATCGTCTAACCATCTGCATCAGATGCACGAAAGTGGTGATTAACGGGAGACTCTAATAAAGGTTATGGATGCACAAAGACGTTATAAAGCTGAGCGTGTTAGTTTCGTACTGCGCCCACTCAGTTGTGTACACCGGCATGAGCTGCCACAGCCTCTTGCTCCTCCTGGCAACGCCGTCGTCGTCGTCGTCGTCGTCGACGCCCCCGTCGAGCCGCAGCTCGGGCGTGTTCCCGTCCGTGGCGAAGGGCACCGCGAGCACGGCCCTCTCCGCGAGCTCCCTGAGGAACGGCTGGCTCCTGCGGAACGACTCGGCGACGAACTCCGCGGGGCCCGCCACGATGACGAGCCGCGCGGTGCCCCGCAGCTCGCTGACAGTGAACGGCCTGCCCGCTCCATCGGCGGCGCCGACGCGGAGCCTGAGCCTGGACAGCCTCTCCTCCCGCGCCAGCCTGGCCACCTGGGCGTCCTTGGCCTTGCTCTCGCGCGAGTAGAGGAAGGCGAAGAGCGAGACGGCCGCGACGTCGATGCCCAGGCCCTTGAGCGTGTCGGCCGCGCCCGCCGCCCGCGCGGGGTCGGACGACGACAGCGCCGGGAAGAGCCGCGTGAGCGCGATGAGTGCCCCCAGCGTGCCGCTCGCCATGAACGCGAGGTAGAAGAACATCCGCACCGACCGGAACGGGGAGAGGACCTCACTCCGTATCTTCGCCATGGAGCTGCATGCGACGACACGAGCCGGCCGGTTCATTCACCGTACGATAATAAGGACTCCAAACACATACTCCAGAGCAGAAACAAGCTGGTGGCAGCGGCGGCGACTACCTTACCTCGCTGCTGTCCGGAGTGGTGGGGGGAGGATTGTTTGCGGCGGAGCAGCGGACACCGGCGCGGCATGCTCTGCTACAGCTACAGCTACAGCTACAGGAGAGTGCTGGCTTGCGGGGAACTCGCCGCCAGATGGGAACAGGGGCGCGTAGCCGTAGGAAGTGGGGGACGGGGACGCAGACGGAGGAAGGAGACTGAAGCTGAAGAAGGGTCGCCGCCATTTCGGGACGGCAGGAGCTTGCCTGCGCAGACATGCAGAGCAGCGTCTCCCTCCGCTAATGGATGGTGGTAGGATTTGGCATCTTCTAAGTTGTAACCGCTACTTGGTTTGTGGCGGCAATCGAAACAGCGAGGACGAACCGTGGCCTTACGCCCTCGCACCCGTGTCCGCCCCTGTGCACCCACACTTGTAGTCTTGTACCATGGAGCTAATCTTCTCAGGAATTATTGTTGTGGGGGTGGTGGTGGGGGAAAAAAATTCTCTGCAGCCGTGTTGCACCATCAACCATGTTGCACAAATGATAAATGGACGGCAGACGGTCAGTGTTGAGCATGGCTGCAGAGAATTTTTTTCCGTGGTGGGGGGAGTCCTTTAAATTTTATACTTTTACTCGAAAACGGAATCAGAAAGCCCAGTCATGAAAACAAAACAATTCCATTGAGAACATCTCGATAACGGAAGATCCTTGGAATTGAATTTATTTTAATAATTATTATTTTAAAATATATTAATTAAACTAATATGGTTGTATATAGATTATATTTGTATATTATTATTTGTTATACGAGAAATACTTATGCATTGTATTTCTTGGCAAAGTAGAAACGTCACCCTAAAAATTTGATATATGCTTATAAATTAACTTTGGAAAATAGTAGAATGTTAAATTCCAAGTCAAATAACCTAATTTAATGTGTAGAGTTCAATTCCTCCAAATAAAAGGATCCAAATGGCCCTTAATTCTAATCAGAAAGATCAATGATGGATGGAGCCATAGTATAGAACAATAATAGTTCATGACATTTGGTCTCAAGTTATCATTTTTAATATCTCTTTGTATATATCTCTAAGGGCCATAGAAAACCTCTCACTGCACCTTACAATGTCCAGGAAGAAAAGTCTGTGCATTCCATAGCATGTTGAGAAAAAAAATTAGCAAGGATCTTGACGAGTTCACAACACACCCGAGCAGTGCAGTAACCATGATTTATGTGTTTACTGAAGTTATGCCTCCTGATGAAATTGCTTTAAGTATCTTTGGCATAGGAGGAATGTCTACCTGTAATAGACCCTGGAGAATTTTGACTACCTGTCCCATTGTTGGTCTATCAGACTCATGATCTTGAATACACCAACAAGCTACTCGGCAAGCTCTTTCAACCTCCTCAAGGTTCACGCTATTCTGTATGTGGTGATCCACCAAGCACTGCAGATTCCCCTCAAGGAACTTGCTTATAACTTGTACTGGGAAGTAGGTGGTGCTAGTCTCACTGTATTATTCTCGCACGTTTCTCCTCCCAAATACGATTTGTAACAATACTATTCCATAATTATAAACATCTACTTTGGATGAGATAGGCATTCCATCAATCCATTCAGGAGCAAGATATCCTATAGTTCCTCTCATCGTGGTTAAGGCTCGACTAAAATCCCTTGGCAAAGCTTTTGCCATTCCAAAATCTGAAATCTTAGGAACAAATGATGTGTCCAAAAGAATATTTTGTGGCTTAATATCACAGTGTATGATATATTCTTGGCACTCCTCGTGCAAATAGGCCAATCCCCTAGCGACACCAAGTGCTATTTTATACCGTGTGCTCCAACTGAAGGATGTGCCGTTATCCTTAAACAGATGGACATCAAGAGAATGGTTTGGCATGTACTCATAGACAAGCAATCTTTTACTGCCTTCACAACAAAAGCCAATTAACTTGATCAGGTTGATATGCTGTATCATTCCTATTGATTGCACTTCTGCTCTAAATTCCTTCTCTCCTTGGCGAACACCATCAAGCCTTTTAACAGCGATAACAATACGGTGAGCTTTGAGACCGTGTTGAACCATATTCCTAAGTACCATCTCGGGGTAGTAGTTTTGCCGGAGGAAGACGTCTTGCCCGTGCCGGTTATCTGGAAGAATCCCAGGGCAAACTTGCTGTTGTTGGAGACGAGCTTATCGCCGACGACGAGCGGCCTGCCGGCGGAGATTGTGTCCGTCGCAGTGCATGTGGTCCGGCTGCGATGATGAACAGTATGGACGGGAGAAGTAGGTAAGCAAGAGGCATGGTGAACTGGGCAGCTTGGATGAGCACAAGTGGACTTATATTAGTTTATGAGTGAATTAGGACTGTCAGTCTGTCACTGTTATTCCCTCCTCCGTCCAATAAAGAGTGATTACTGATTAGTTTTTACCACGTCTCCACAAGCTACATCGACTTATTAGGCCCTCCACAGCGTATAGCTTGAGTGACGCTTATTCTGGAGAGAGAAAAACTGGGATCCGCTCTTGTCATTGCAGCCATCGGTTCTAACTTGCAGTAGTGCCAGAAAAAGATGGAGCGGAGCAAGAACTTGCGTCGCTCCCGGTTGAAACCCAGTGAATAAAAAACGATTTCGTTTCGTACTTTGCGTCCAACATAGTACCGGTTGCATGGCTAAGAGCAAGTGCAATGGAACCGCCGGCTAGCCGGCTGAGTAAATTCCAACATGGCATGTAATCATTGTGAGAGCGACAACAACATCTTTACAGCAGTAAATACAGCCAATGAGCCGCTAGCATCCCAATACAGCAACGAATGGGAGCACAGCCAGCGCCGCAAAAGCCCGCTTGAGCCAGCGTTCCACGAAACACCCGCTTCACTCTCTCTCATCTCCTCTCTCTCCGCCAGCTCGGATTCAGTCGGCTTGCTCACCATAATACTTGCTCTAATAGCTTTTGAATAATATTTTTTTATGTACCATGGGGATCCCACCGCTAGTTTTGCCAGCTGCTTTTACATTGTAGCACTTGAGGAGCGTTCCTGGTTTTGGCTGTAGGCGCTGTTTTTTTTGCTGGCTCTACTTCCACATTGTGGAAGGCCTAGTGGACTTATTTGCACGAACTGGGCAACTTGGGAAGAATTTTCCCGTGTTGCACGCTGCCTAATATGCCGGCCACTGCCGCCGCTTCGTCATGGTTGACTGTGTTGACGTTGTCAGAATATTTTTTTTTCAAACAAAAAGGCATAAGTTTTTTTTTTCCAGGATATAAAACTCCATCTAGTGCTGAATCAGCCTCACAAGGTGGTTTAGCTGAACCGGTTCTATGGTCTAATTGTCTCACTAGCATGAAAAGAAAGCAAGCGATCGACCTGAGGAAAAGAATCCACAGAAATTTTGCCATATTTCACCAAAAAAATCAAGCCGGTAAACTGTCATCCAGCAAAGGAAAACGGTCCCAAAAAATCAATTCCATAACTGTTCTCCACGAAACTACACTTTCCTTTCTTTGTACAGTGTATGTACCAAGTAGTACAAATGATGCCACACTCATTAACACTCTCCACAAGCTACCAAAAAAAAGGGGGTAAAGAGGGAATACATAATCACACAGGGCAAAAACCAGGAGCTCTTGACAGATGGGGGGCGCTTGTTTATACTATACACATACACAAACAAATGACAAGAAAAACACCCTACCTAAAAAATGCTCATATAGACCACAAATAATAACAATGTTACAATCTCATTGGTTAGAATCGATTGGCTTGCCAGACCTCGCCTGTGAAATCCGGTTTGCGTAGATGGTTACTAGGCGGAGCTGCGTGCTGCTAAGCCCTTCCAAGTATGGAGCGAATGCTTTCCCAAGCATGATGTAGATATCCACTAGGCAGAACACAACAGTCTAGAGTAACAAAAATGACCAAGGATTAGTTTCTAGAGCAATGTATTACGAAATTTCAAGATACAAAAAAAGGTCAGTACACAATTGAAAGGTCAAGTACAGAATAAGCAAAGGAAATATGATGGGACTGACCTTTCGGACATCTGGACTTTGGTTGTTAAAAGCATCAAATAATGCTGGCAGGAATGTAGGCAATTGATCAATCAATTCCTCTTGGGAAAGGCGCCCAACAAGCTGCACAATTGTCACAAGAGAAACAACTATCAACAATGTTTGTACAAGCCAAAGCAATCCTTAACACTAACAAACAAAATATTTAGCAAATTTTAAAAGAAATATTATTTTCTTCATACAACTAGTTATTTCCCTTTCCTCTCAAACAGTGCAGGAGAGCTCGCATGTCATTTCATTAAGAGAGAGAGTACAGAAAGGCCAACTGGCACCCTTGACTACATATGCGCCAGTCATAAGGGCAAAATTCATTTAAACTAACATGATTTTCCCATACTATCAGTTCATTTTTCCTCCAGCGACTCGGCAAGTATACATGACACTCTTGAAAGTTACATTCAGAAGTTAAAAAAAAATGTATTGCAAAGTTCAGATTGATTAGCATCGATAGTGGCTAAAGCTTCAAAGAAAGAACACAATTAGGGACTTAGGGTTGTGCACAAGCAACTAGGGTGTCTAAAATGAAATAAGTGCAATGATGGTTTTTGGTGAAGCAGCAATAGCTAGTACGACAGTGTCAAGTCCATTTAAAACAAAGCAATATTATCACCTCAAATTTAGAATTGAGATTGATACATTACAACATGATGCTCTCTGCACTAAATCACAGCTGTAACAGACATAGGCACTTCCTTTGTTAAATCACTGTACATTCTATGTTATGCCACTCAAAATAGTGGGAAATGATCAGACATCAATACCAACTGCAAATATGAGATACCTTTGTCAAACAGTTGATACACACGACAAGTATCTTCTCATCATCACTGACCAATAGAGGTACAATAATCTGCATAAGAACCAAAGGCCTTTAACATTGAAGTATAATAAACTGGACTGAGTAAAAAGGGAAGCAAAACTTTGTACATACAGCAAGACATCTGAAAGGATCATATTTTGCCAATAGAACATTTAAGCATTGGTTTGCCTCATTTGAAATCTGCATAACAACAAAGACATTTTAACACAATGAAGTGTGCAAATTACAATGGGTAAAATGAAGGAAGGCAATACCTTGGCCACTGCATCTTTGGTCACATGCAGAAGTTTTTCAAGAACAATCTCCATAGAGTCTTCAATTACATCTTTCTGGGAGAAATATATTTGTAATGTAAAAAGGGAGAGTCGATCAACTACCTAATATTGTTACGTTCAAAAAAGGAGAAAACTCAGACCTGGTTGTTGAGCATCTCAGCAATCAAAGATAAAGCAAGCTCCCTCGTGGATGAATCAGAGTCATCTAATACCTCAAGTACAGTCGTTAAAATTTGATTGAAGTACTGTTGCAAGATTGAAAGGCCAGCATCAGAAAGCAAATAATGATTGAAATCCACATCTAGATTACTTTGTACTTAATTTACATGATTTACACCTCCAGTAGCCATAAAACAGAAAGCTCACTAGACAAAAAGAAAAAGGAAAAAACAAAATAATATGAGAGGGAGGGAGCACAATTCTTTTAAGAAGAGGCACTTTAGTTTCTATAGGTCCAAACTATAAGTAGTCATCGGCCTAGGTATGCGGCATATGGTAGGGTCCAATGGGAACTGGCAAGGGGACTGCAAACCTCCTATGAGGTCCAAAAGTCAGCAAGGTTCAGTGAAGTTCTAGATCCACAGCAATGGGACAAGTGCTGAGATGGAGATTGCAGCAACAGTAACCTCATGAACCAGTGAGTGGAGTTTCAATTTTCAACCATCAGGTGCTATAACAGTATGATACGAGTGCAAATAATGGGTCTCTTCTGGAATAGCATGGAAGTGAAATCACATAAATCCCTTTTCATGTTTAACACAAGTAATGTACAATGAACCAGGAGCCCCATCCCACACCAATTCAAGTAGGGATGACTTTCCAGATGGGCAACAAAACAGTTCCTTTGTACCCATATGACTTTTTTTTTCTTTTTCTACCAACCTCCCTAAATAAGGCATTCCAACACTCAGCAATGGCAAACCAATGAAACTGCACGCCATGTCTCATGCAGTGCTGAACTATTTGTTGCTGATACAAAGAAGGAAGCAGGACATGCCTCAAACTACATGAAGGTTTCTTTGTTTCTGTTTGAAAAAAGAGAGAATTTGGCTTCCAACAACAGACCAAACTCTATTACTCCCTCCGTTCCAAATAATAAGACTTTTAACTTTTCTAAATAGACATAGTGTATATCTAAGTGCATAGCAAAAAGCTATGTATCTAAAAAAACCAAAACGTCTTATAATCTGGAGTGGATGCAAGCGAGTGGAGTACTAAACTATTAATAAGGTGTGTGTGTATATGAAAATAGATCAAAGGTTAGTATGAATGTAAAAGAAATATGTTCACCCAAACAACTTTTACATCACAACAATTTTTTACCCAAAAGGAAAACTAAGTTTTACAACACGGGTTTTTAGATATATAAGCCACATGCAAACATTCAGAAGATTTATAGATCAAACCATATTTAGAACTCCCCTACTGTTCTCATAAAGAAGATTAAAATGTTTGATCATGGAATTGAAACAGAAGATGGTCCAGTAGAAAAAACAAACTCAGAAACCAAGAAGGAAAATACGTGTGGTTATGGTAAGGAACATTTAATAAGATAATCATCAGGTGGCAAACCTTTGCCCAGATGGAGCTGCTGTTATCTAGGGAAGCATCAACCAACCGTTGCAATGCTTCCCGCCTTTCTGAGCTTGAAACTTCAGTGTCATTGCTTATCTATAGAGTTGAGACTCTAAGTTACAATAATAAACACAAATTCTAGGTAAGAAGAGAAACAGTCACCGGTCAGGGTGGACCGTCAGTGAAAGATATCCATTGATACCTGATGGAGAAGTTGTGGTATGCTCAGACCATTATCTGTTTGAAGACTGGTCTTTATAGAACTAAGATTCACAATCATATCAGCCTCTTGAACACTTTCTTCGGTGGTTGAACCAACAGTATTATGCCCATCAGAAGTAAGAAACCGGCTGAAATCTAACCGAGGAGTACTGATAGCAGTTTCACCATCTAAGGAGGCATCAGTTTTTTCAGGGTAGTTTGTCCAAGAGCGAGCAGCTTCCACAACTGAATTACTGTTAGTCTTTGGTTCTCTACTCCTAGTTAAATGAACTTCAGCTCCTGTTGATGACTCCAAACTTTGAATAGCATGATCCATGCTCATATCAGAAGCTGTTCGACCTATAGAGACATTATGCAGCACTGGATCTTGCATTAAATTAATCTTCTTTCCCCCTTCAGCATCAAGGGAACTAGAAGAAAACCGCCCAAATGGATAGCTGTTCTTGGATGCCAGTGCATAGCCATCCTCCGAAGAAGTTCCAAAATCAGCCTGGTCATAAGATTTGGGGCGTGGACGTTCTTTCTTGCTCTGCAAGTAGTTCACCAGATCAACCTCAATACGAGGGGTTTTGATCTTCAGGGCTCTCCTCAAGAGGTTTTGGTCTTCAACTGATAAACTGAGAATAAAATTTACACTGCTGTTGAATCAAAGTGAGAATAAACAGATATGATACCAGAAATAGATGCCTCCTTCAATTTTGCATTCTTTTCATTTACCAAAGGTGCCAATTTTGAAAGCCATAGTTTAAGGAAGCCACTGTTACTATAACCATCAGAGTCAACAGTGTACTTGCTGAATGATTTATTTGCAAACTCAAGAACAGCCAATTTTGCCTTGGGGGACCTCTGTTCATCTAATGATCGTACTAGTGCAGGTAGCAACATATCAATAGCATATGTTCGACCAACAATCTCCAATGTTACGGAGCATGGTTTTTTCACCAACTCTTTTGGATCAATAAGCCGTGAAAATACATATGGTAGAATTCGCTCAACGTAACTTTCAAATGGCTTCTTGCAGGCTGGGATAATCTCTGCAAGTGCAGAGAAGGCTGCCTGTGCAACCTTATGGTGAGGATCCTCCAAATGACGGAAAAACAGTTTCATAACCTTCTCAAAATTTTGAGTAATTTCTTGAATGCCTTTCTGGCCTTGTTTCAATAAATTCCGAATAAACTCAAAAGCTGAAACTCTTGCTACCCAGTCAGAACTAGGGCTGAGACCCTCAGAAAGTGCATCATTTAGAGAAGCCAGAGAATCTGTATAGCCAGACACATCACCTGATGGTACATGGCTATCATCAAAGCTGTGTCTGCCACTTGCAGAAGCCCTTGACATTACTTGCTTCCTTAGAAGAGGCCTCTGGAAATTTGGGACATGGTTGTTATGTGAATCTCTGTGGCTGGCATCCCTATAGGACATATCAACATAGTTTCTCTCCAAATGCATTTGAGGGATTCGCCTAGTTGAACGGGTATCATAGCTCTCATCCATGCGGCCTCCTTCTTGAAGCCTCTCCGAAGATCTTCTTGAGTAAGGCAATGATAAGCCAGACATGGACTCAGATGACATATTACTCAAATATGGTGACCTTGACCGTTCTTTGGTGGGCAAGTGTGTTGCCATCGTATCCAATAAGCGGGAACCCACCATTTCGTGAACTAGGTGGGATGGTAGGAAGGGATGAGTCCAACAGTGCTGAGTTCTGCAATGACAGAACATTTGATGCTGGTGCTGCAAGCGGCACAGGAGGATCACGAGATGATGGAGGATCAACTCCTGCACTAGGATTAAAAGTACATAAGAAATTAAAACTTGTATAGTATCAATGGAAAAAACAGAATAGGTAAAATTGTTCTCTGATGCATAAAAAATGCCGCCATTTTTTCTTCATTTTTTAAAAGGCATGCAATTCTCATTTTGTTGCATATAATATAAAGTGTCCAAGCAAATTTATTTATGTATTTCTTATCTGCCCTTATTTATTACGTTTATGTCTTCTCCCTACACATTTACAAGTAATAACGTTCTCATTAACCAAATTTTACCAATTCTTCAACATTTAAATAGAGTAGTGTAATCATTTTATCTCTTCAGTGTCTCCGTTCCATAGAACCATTTAGATAACCCATGTACAAACTGAAAATACAAGAGTCTAGCATGAAAAGAGTAATTGAATTTCTTAATAAAAATGACAACTAAGCAGTTTAAAGAATACCAAGATCCAAGCTTGTTGAGCGCGCTGCAGAGAAATTTTGCCCTGACATGCTGACACCTTTCAGCAAACTTTCAATGGCAGAAACTTTTTCTTTGCTAGAGCTAAGCACACTCTCCAGGCTTCTCTCAGAACATCTGCCAATCGTCTTTGACTGTGATAACCGAAGATTGTTTGATGGAAAAGATGAATCTGAAGAAATAGCTGCACTCTTGTCCATTGCAACAATAGCTGAAGTGCCATATCCAGGTACATGTGTACCACTTGAATGAGAGGAAGCACGTGAAGGCTGCACGACCCTATCACGCAATGATGGAGAAGCATACCTTTTGTGCACACCACCATCTTCATCATTTATTATCTGCATTTTTTCTCCAATTAAAGAATGCAATGCAGGTATTTGTCTATCTGGAAATAGGAACTTAAGAGGGGGAAGAGCACAGAATGGCATACCCTCTGTATCGCAGGATCAAATGACATAAAAAGACGGCGTGAGCGCTCGGGCCATGTCTTTATAAACATTCTATAGCAAGTTCTTGCAGTTGCACGAACCTAGAGTTGAGAAAATACAATGAAACACAAAAATAATCTAAAAATGTATGAACTAAATCAATGATCCCAAGACATGTGCAGTTCCTCACAAAACCAGTAGAAAAGAGAACAGCATAATTTTCTTTGTTGAGCAAATTGCATCCTTCATTAACCAAAGAGAGAGTAGACCACTTTATTAACCATATAAATAGCTTGAACATTAACTTGGGAGCTGCCTTTTGCTACATTACTCTCCCCAAAGGGCTAGAACCCTTATTTTCCTTGGGTTAATTGGATTCATGCCATTACAAATTTTGTGTTTTTCTTGTCGCATGCAAGACCAACAAGGTCTGTCTGGTCAAACAGTACAGAAGGAATGACACACATGTTTGTGGGTGTGCACCAGCAGATATATTAATTTTCAACCAAGTTCTGACTTCTAAGTATCTAATCACTGTGTTTCATTATTTCACATTTTTGTTTATTGCTGTGCCAAGCAAATTAAAAAAAAAAAGGACAGACCCAGAGCTGGCGGCTCCCACGTGAGTGGGGTCTGGGGAAGGAATAACCAAGGCAAGTGTTGCCCCTGCATTTTGCAGAGAGGCTGCATCGAACCCAGGACCTTTGGCTCAGTGAGAAGACTTCTCAACACTGCGCCAGGTCTGTCCTATGTGCCAGTTGCCAAGCAAATTAAATTATTTTTTTCATGGAATTTGTCAGCACGTCTACAGGCAGGGTGCAAATCATGACACAATAGAAAAAAAGAGTAAAGGGTGTGGAGTAAAGAATAAAGAGTAATAATTCAATTTTGGACAAATGGCTTCATTTCAGTGCAAAAATGAACGCGCCATGATATACAACAAAGGACAGAAAATGATCCTACCTCGCTCATCGCATCTGCTACACAGCATTTTATCATATCCTCATATAAATCAGCTGAACGTTGTATTTCTGGGGCATCAGCCCAATACTCCAGTATCAGAAGTGCATACTCACAGCACCTGGGATAGTGGGAAGTAAACTTGAAAAACTGGCAAGAAAATAGCCAATGGACAATGTGAAAACAATCAAGCATGTTTACCTAGCGCGTAGGATTGCACTTCGGTCATTCTTTGCTGTGTCAACTATGCGAGGAAGAAACCTAGCAACCTTGCAATTCCGCAGGATCTGCAAAATATTCCATGTTAGCAAAGAGATGAAATAAATGGCATCCATTGAGTACAAACATATAAATGACTTACAGTTTTTATGCATGTATCTGCAGATTCAGCGATTACAAGCACTGTTATGACAACAAGCTTAAAAAGCATCTGAAAATCCATACACATGTTAGGTTTGTTTCAAAATGTGTATGGGAGGATAGAAAATTGCTCATGAAATTACCAGGATGAATTGTTCGGCACATGGCTCAAAATCACCGAGGAGTTCTTTGGATAATATATTAAGTAGGTGGCATGCCTGTGTATAAACATGAGTGAGAAATTTTGAACTTGAAAAAAAGAATCCAACATGCCAGGTATGTAATTCACCTTGGCGAATAGAAAAGGCAAAGTAACAGATTTTTAAAGAAAAAATAATCTTTACAAAAAGAAAGATGGATAAATGGTTACTGATAATACCTGTTTGACAATACTAGAACGTCGATCAGACAGCTGAGTAGACAATGGAGGAACCAGTTGCTTCAACAGCATAAGGAATGATGGATAATCGATCGCACCTGTCAAATGTCCAAACACAGTAAAACTTAAATTTTATTTTTTTAGAGGCATGCAATATCATACTCGCAACGACAGTTGATAGAGCTCCCAATGATAAAGATTCAGTGACAAATTCATGTGTCATAATTGGATGATGATACTTTTTCCCCGGTCTTGAATCAAACAGAATATTAAGACTCGAGTCTGATTACATCCCCTTTACAGTGAACATTAAAACTGCAAGTTCCACTATGAAGTAGGAACAGATCTTGTATTCACCAATATTTACTACAAAATATGGATGTTAAGTGCATTAGGGCTACCCCATCATTCTAATATGAAATTCCTATTTGTCTATTCTTTGGTGGTCATTCCAAAAGCTTAAATAAATCAGGAAATATGTGTAATTGAAAAGAAATAAGGAAAACAACTCTGCATTTTTTCTGTTCTGGCCTGCCCAGCAATAAGGCTTACTTTTCTGGCCATATAAATGTTTTCTAAACTTTGCAGCCAAGACATACCACAGTATATTCTCTGTAATATTGCATAAAGCATTATTAGGAATAATGATATGGATGCAGAAAATCAACCTCCATAAACCAGGGCTTCAATCCTTTGCATGGCAGCAATACGTAAAGACCAATCCTTTTCTGGAGCAAGGGTGGCCGCGATCTTCTCAAACTCCCGAAGTAATTCTTTCTCAGAATGAACTTTTACTGGTTCCACATGTTTTTCTGTAACATCGGTGTCACCTGCAAATGACACAATAAATTGCATATGAGAAATGTTGTATACTTGTATATGTGGCAGGGGGTTAACTATCAGAACACACAAACTGAACAAGCATAACTTGAGATGCAGATGGCAACATATCTAATGTCAATAGGAAAACTAATTTATTTTATAAAATCTTACTGTGGGGATCTCCCCCACAGTCTTTCGCGTCAAAAATAGGAAAACGAATTTCACAGAAAATATCAAAGATATTGTGATAGGATGCATGGCCCCATAAAATTCAGGAAAAACAGCCCAACTAAAGGAGTCAGGGCCCATGCTATGTTACAAATTAACAGAATAAAATTTGATTTGGAGTACATATTGGAACAAATTATCACAACAGTGAACAAAGTGGCTGTGAGCCCAGGGCGTATAGGTGGTGCGGTGCTTAGAATGTTTCATTATCACCAGAATCCTTGGGCTTTTAGTTTGGATGTGTTCAAAAAGGCTGAAAAGCTAGCGTGCGAATTCCGAAATGGAATGGTGTTTCTTTAGTTCGGATGTGCTCATAAAATGCCAGTGAGCTGGGGCTTTTAGAGATTCGTGCATATACTGGACTGATGGAGTAGTATCTAGTTTGATCGGTTCATAAAACGCACGGGCATAATCCTAGTTCATATCCTCATGTGCGAAATACAAAATTTCATGAAAAGTAGACATTACCTCCAAATAGTGTACTTTCCCTTGGTATGCTTTTTGTCCTTGGGCTGCCTCTTTTTGGATTGGCACTAACAGATCTAGATTCTACAGCCTTATACTGCATTGCTGTATCAGATGATCGAACCTTTGGTTCTATTTTATCCAACCTTGAATTTATTTCTTTTAGCTGCAGGCACCAAACAATACAGATTAGGGTAATCTAGCTTTGTTGATTTGCAGACATTAAAAACAAGAGAACATAATATCATGTAAAGCATGACATTGCTATCCCAACTATTAAAAGGAAGTTTTAGTAATAAAAGTACCATGTAAGAAGGCAGATTATGGCGCTGCAACTCTTCATGAAATTGTGACCCCATGTGCTTGTACATCTCCTGTAGTGAAAAACAAATGAAGGCTTACTAGAAACACTTTATGCTGCCTAGATAACAGCTAATCAGTCTGAACAGTTTAGATGAAATACAAATAGATGAATCTTCACAAGGATCTAAAGCAATTTAACTAGAAGCAAAAGGGCTTGGAGCTACATTGAATGTTGCTATAAAAGATGATTCAGTCTCTCCAGCTTGCAAATGTGGGATGGAACTATTGGGAAATTAAACAAGATCAATAGAAATGGAGAGCACACAGTCAAACACAGAGCATAAAATCATGGGTGGTGGGAAAAAAAGTGTCAGATGAAGCAGGTCTATACAGTATGGAATACAACTAACCTCAATACAAGAGATAGCAGCATCTCGAACACTTTGGTTTGAATCATTCATCAATTGCAGGACCTGCACGAGACCGAAAATGATATAGCGCAAGTGTGTAACATACAGAAGGATATAAATTTGGATATGAATAAAAAGAATAAACAGCAACCATCTGAAAGTGTTGGCTTACAGGTGAAAGTAAAACTCGTTGCAAGGAAATCTCTGTAGAAGCAAACAGACCAATTGCAGTTGCCACTGTACGTACAAACTCTTCCCGCACCCTCCAACTCTTATGAGTCCACGCATAATTACCAGCTCTTTCAACTATGATTGTTGGTGAAGAAACCTGAGGGTTGGACAAAATCAAAATATTGCAAGATAACAGCCCTAAACTCTAGGACACACCAAACATGATTGGCTTGAATGCTTTAATAGTCAAAGGATGAAGGTACATATGTAACATGATTTAGATGTCCCAGTATCAGATTGCATACAGGGAAGCAGCTAAGTCTTTGCTTGAAACCCAAATCTGCCATTGTTTGCTACAACTAAAACCACAGAAGAATAAGATATGCCACTGGAAGATCAACTTAGGAACAATACTCGAGACCAAGAGCACACGATTCCTACAAAAAAGTTAGCCTATTGATTCATTTAAATGTTATGCCTATCAATCCATCATGGTCAGCCGAATAGACCTTTGGATTTCGCACTTCAGCACAACTATGCAACTTCTGCATCTACCGTGCCCCACCCGACCTACCTAAAAAAGCAAGCCCCAAAACTCCAACCTGCTCCAGCTCGACCTCTTAAGCTCGAATTTGCAACTTAATCTAGCTTCCCAGCTACATGCATTTCCCGGGAGAGGAGACGACAGGCCCCTGAGAGCGGCGACGACGAAGGGAGCTCACCTCCATGAGAGTGATGAGGAGCTGCCGCGCAGCGTCGCGAACGGGCTGCTTGCCGTCGCCGAGGCGCTCGACGGCGGCTGGAACGAGGGCGTTGAGGTGGATCTTGAAGTGCTCGCCGGCGAGGACGGCGGCGGCGGAGAGCGCCTGGAGGCCGCCCTGGGCGATGCGGAAGTTGGCGTCCCGCGTCAGATCCATGCAGGTGTCCACCAGCGCGGTGACCTCGGGCGCCGCCAGCCCTCGGCGCGCCGCGGCGTCGAGCGCCTCGTGCAGCCGCTCGACCCCGGCCAGGCGCTCCTTGGTGTCCTTGGCGCGCGCCGCCTCCAGCGCCGCCTCCATTCCCTCCGCGCGCTCGGGGGCTCCGGCGGCCCCGCCACGAGGGGGAGAGCTCTAGTGCTTGCTCCGGGCCGCGGGACCCGCGGCGAGGCGGAGCAGGAGGTGGCCGGATCTGAGGAGGGAGGAGGGAGGGGGAGAGGTGGGGGAGTGACAGAGAGCGCACACAGCGAGACGAACACCAGATGCTAGGGTGGTTGGGGCTTTAGGTGGCTTTCTGCACTTAGCCCCCTGATGTTTTGTATACTTTGCACCGGAGGGGCGCCTTTGCGTACAAACCTCCGTATGAACTGGACGGACTGGACTCCGGTCTCCGGGAGACCGGAACGGTGGACCCCGATGGGCAGAGGGAAACTGGGCCAAAAGCTGGTGGCGCGTGGAAATTCTGGCCGTATTTTAAACGGTTCTTTCCTGTTTCTCCACAGTCTGAGTTGAGCACGAGGAATTGTTGTTTTAAGTTTGCACGCAGTCTCTCTCTTTTTTGTTTGGAGAAAAAATTTGTTGGAATGGGGTCTGTTTTAGCTTTGCAACAACGTTATTACAATACGATCCAAACAATCCATCCATTACCCTTGTCATGAAAGGTAGCAAGGCGTGGGAAAAGATCGCAATCCATTCCAAATCATTTCCACCACCCATGATGCGTGTGGCCTACCTGTCTCCTGCTGCAGCTGCTGCTGCTGATTTGTTCGAGTGCAGCATCACTCATTCCAGGCTTGAGTGACAATTGTTCCGGCAAGCAGGATTTCAGTCACAGCTGATGTTTACCGCTATGCTAATATATCTGTAAAATCTGGAGGAAAAAAAAATACATCCAACCTTTTACGTGGGTGTTCTAGGGGACACTGTCAGTCAATGAGAGCAAAGAAGACGGCGCCATGTCATCATGTCTCGATTCATTCATCATCAGATATCACGGACCAAGCAGCAGAGACGAGGATGGAATTTTCAGTTCCGGCGACGGCTAGGAACAGGCATCCGTCCGAGCGCTGCTGCACTTTTTTTTTTTTTTTTGGCTCTCTGCAGAAGCGATGCCAGCCAGCCGGATGATGCGCGCACTCGCACCGACCAACTGCGGCGACGTTACGCCTCAACCGATCCGGCGATCCCCTGGCCTCCGGACGACGCCCCTTCGCTGTCTTGGTTTACCGCCACACGAATCCCGTTCGCCTTCCGGGAGATCGAATACAACAGCCACGACGAGCAGGGAATGAAACCGGTCGGACTCCAGCTTCTATTCTCGGCGCTGACGGCTTCTGCCTGCCTTCGCCGCTCTACGCTGGCGCAGCCTGCTCCCTGCTGCCCGCAGGGTCCCGACGTGTCGCGTTGGGACAGCAATGCGCGCAAAAACAAAAAGTCCCAGGAGTTGGTTGGTGTGCTGCAGTGCTAAGCCGGTCCTGGGATGATTAGCGCCTCACTGATTCATCATAATTGAAAATTTGGCACGAGCATACGCCGTGTTTTCGTCTTAGATAGGCTGCCAGTACCGTGTACTCCGTAGTAACCACACGAATCTTGGGATAAACCGGGTGATGTGTACTACATCATCCAAATCTAACAAATCCTTTGCCGAAATCTTACGACGATTTGAAGGCAGGCAGGGCAGGCTACGTACAGTCTGGCTGGGCTGGCAGAGCCTTGAAAACGTTTTCCATTCATCGCTTTAGGTGCTTAGCCTTGTCCATGAACAATGATAGTAAACTGTTGGAGTCTGATAGAAAGAGAGGGTACAGCAGTCATCCATCTGATCTCTCATCGCCTCTTGCCTTTTTTTTTATTATTATTGTCCCAATAGTGGGGCACTCGTGCTGCCGTACGCCATCGACCATCGAGCATCGGGCATGTGCCCGTTTCCTTTTCCGACTTTCGCAGCTTCACCACAGAGAGCAGAGTGTTGACACCTAGCTTGAAACATATAAAATCCACAAACACATAGATATAAGTACCTTTTCAAATGAGTATTAAGAATTATCGTATTCATAGGAAAACGTGTGAATTTAACTGCAAATTAACTTAATTAGGGAACGCAGTAAGGTTGAGATAAATAGGAGTATAGAAAAGACTTCTAAAGTTTTGATTAATTCTTAGGATAAATTTATATTCTAATAATTATCTAGAGATATTGCGAAGAAAGAATTAAGATTCTACCTTAACTACTACAGTACTATCCTAGATCAGGAAGGTTGTCACACTTAAAGATAGCAACTAGCAAAGCCCGCTGCAGTTGCTCCTGGATCTCGAAACAACAGTATCCATTCAGCGTTGGCCCTGTAATCAAACTGGATCACAAAACAACAGCAGCCATTCAGCGTTGGTCCCTGTAAAGCTCGCATCGAAACGTCGTGGTAGGAAACCTCAGCCGGATATTTCAGATATTCACGACCGGCTTACATCATCTGTGGCGTGCCAAGAAATACTGCATTATGAGGTAATGGACTGCTATGATTAAAACTCTCTTCTTTTGATAGTGGCAAATAATGTGAAGTTTAATAAGCATGCAACATTTAACCCATCTAATTCCGCAGGAAGTGAAGAATCAGATCGTTTCTGAAATCGACGCCCTGTATGACGAGATAAGTCCTGCGGCTGAAGAGCATGGGAGGGATAGCCAAGACAGCGTCTCCATCCACAAGCCTCGTGGAGAAGTGGATCGAGGCCAGCTGCTGCAAGTATGGGCATGTTTGGTTCTCTATGACTAAACTTTAGTAGACTAAAATATTTTAGTTATTTTTTAGTATCTTTTGAGTGACTAGTGCAACTAAAGTGTTTTAGTCACATTTTAGTCAGTTTATTTGGCACTTTAGTTCTTAAATTGATTAAAGTTTAGTCCACTAAAGTTTAGGAGGTGGGAACCAAACAGACCCATCAAGCGGAATCCGACCTATATGCTGTAATAATCAAGAACATTCAGCCTGTTTACTTGGCTTTTCAGCCGGTTTAAATCCAGCCGAAACAGTGTTTTTCTCTCATAAGAAATCAGCCAACAGTGAATAATCCTGTCAGAACAGTGCATAATCCTGTCAAACGAACAGACCAATTGCCTCCACACCCGGCACAACCGCTAAGATCAAAGGATGACTTGGCCCCGAGAGAGCAGAACGGATGGAAGGGTTCATGATTTAGCTTGAAAGCCTGAAATATATAGGCCTTCAATCTGTAGTTTAGGAGTTAGATTGTATTTTTACTGTGATTGGTCTTATAATAATTAAGTAGAGAGCCATACACATATTCGATGTCATGTTTATGTGTCAACCTTATTCACTACGGGACTGATTTGTTACTTGTATTAAGTTGCATAACATATATATATATATATATATATATATATATATATATATATATCATATTTAATATATCTAATTCTAAATTAGGCAATGCAATTTAATGTTATTTGGTTCAACTGAATAGAGAGTTGTATATTACTATGAGCTTGATTGGTTGTATGCATAACCGTCTAGTTTGTATACTAGATGCATAGTAGATGCAATGCAATGCTTACATAGTTGGATACGGCCGATTTCTAGGGGATAGTGGGATACAAGTTCAGCCTGTTTTGAGGATAGTGCTAGCCCGCATAAGGCTATATGCAGTCAACCAAACAGCTATAACTTGCATTCTCCTATCCTGAAGAAAGAGTTATACAAGTAAGCAATCAGACTCTACCTTATTCAGGTTTGCTAACACAATCTGCAGGTTACAGGACATTGCTTGGGTATCAGTTTGAGCAGAGCAGGTCGAGAGGCACTCCTACTGAGCATCATCTCGGAGCATTAGACTGTCCGCACTGCTGTTCCTCTATATTCATCCTGTAAAAGGAATATTCTGTCCTGATCAGCGAGATTCTTTCCTCTAATTTCTTCCGTACTTATCATCCTCTATATCTCATACTCTATATCAACAAGAGCTTATATGTTTATAAAAAAAATTATCAAAATATATACATGTGAAATCTTGTTTTGAACAATTTATTAAAACAAATTTAATGGTGTAATTAGAATTTAATTTGGCTCTTTGGTTGGTTAGTTATAGCATTTTTAATCTATCAAAAAAGAAATGTGCGTAAATCGAGGACGTGGGACCCACGAATGGCAGACATGCAAGCCCTCCAGGAGCGCCTGGAACGCGCGTGCAGTAGCGCATTGCCGGCGGTCTGCTCGTGTACAGTAGGCTGATAGGGTACGCGGTGCAGCAATTTTTACGGGATATATGCACGGCAGGATCGTTTCCAGTTCAGCGGTGCGGACAGTCTTATGCTTATGCACAATTATTGGACTTGGCAAAACTATTATTTTCTTTCAATAACAAATAATAGATAATAGATAATAATAAAGAATAGGATATTTTTCCCTCCGTATTGTTTGGACTTGTTTCCCTTGAGCAAACAGCCCGGCACTCTTCCTACCCACCGGCATGCCCGCGCGCGCTCTCTCGTGCGGCAGCTGGGCGACCGCCGCCGCTGCCGCCCTACGCGAGGTGCCGAGGTCTTCGTCGGTACCTTCGCTCTCGTGCGGCATCTGGGCGACCGCCGCGGCCGCCGCCCTACGCCAGGTGCCGAGGTCTTCGTCAGTACCTTCGCCAGGTCCTTCGCCGGGTCCTTCGGCGGCGACGAGCACCCACCAGACCAGGTATGCGCACCCTTTCTCTTCCCTGATATGCCAAACCTAGCACCAGAACCCTAACTTAAGCTATCTGGCTATTTCCATTCGCATCTGTTCTGAGCACAAGTATACATGCCTGCTCATGTTTACACTCATGTTCTTTTACTTGCTCCGTCCACTGCTCTTAGCATAAGTTGATGTTGAACTTACTATGTATTGGGCAATGACAGAGCATGAAGTCTTGAAGAAGATCCAGTTTGGGACAATAGCATTGCAAATTTTCATCTGAAAACTGGGCTTGGTGATTTTGCTGAAATAACTCATCGTCAGCTCCTTATATTTATAAAATCACTCATCGTCAGCTCCTTATATTTCGTCCTTTGGTCATTTTTCGTATTAAATTTTTTTATGAAGACTCTTACTGCTGGTTCAGGTGCGAATCATGGGGAAGTTTATGAATGACAATCCACTGCATTCTCAGAGCGAAGCAAATAGACATCACTATAGTCTTGCGGCAGTTGCTATCGGCTTGGGAGTTGGGACTAGGAGTTGCTGTGTTATGCAAAGCATTGCATAGTGGTTTGTCCATACCATGGGTTTCTTCAAGAAATTTATTTTTGGGGTCAGGGAGAGTATACTATGTTGGAGGTCTGCGGAATCTTGGCAACAATTGCTTTCTTAATGTTATCCTTCAGGTAATGGCTTTCTTCTGAAATTAGTCATGTCCCGCAAAATGTAAATGTATGAGACTCTGTTCTTTGTGGCGTCCACCATTTGATTATAAATGTTTTTTTGGTTTTGGTACATGTTCATAAATTGTTATTATTGTACTTGAGCTTTGCATGTTGCAGACTTGAGCATAGTTTGAGATGAAAGAACTGTGTTGAATCCACATGGAGTAATGCATGCTTTGAGTTTCTATGTTAGTCACTTCAATTTGACCAGATAGCAGGTATAATATTTACTTCTCTATCTTATTTTGATATTTTAGTATTGTATTAGATGAGCAGTCATCATGAGAGCTAATTTCCTTATAGGACGCTTGGGAAGCTTTTCTCCATATTCTGATCTCATTGAGGGATGAATTTTCCCCTTGTTATGTACCACATAGGAGCTCTGTGGCAGACATCACCCTTTGTTTTGTGACATTGCAAGCAGGAATTGGTGGATCATGTGAGTTTTGTTCAGATGATGATGAAATCCGTGATTCAGCTTTAGGCTCACTGTGTTTCTGGTTTTCTTTGTCCTTTTTACAAGGAGTTTCTGGTTTTCTATCAGCAGCAGCCAGCGGCATAATAAAATTATTATGCCAAAATGCAGTTCCACTGCAAAGAGCCTATCTTTTCAAAAAAAAAAAAGAAAGACGGTATGAGAAGCCAAATGCAGAAGGCTGCATGTGAGGCCAAATGCAGTTTCAGTGGGACCGGAAAGAAGGGGGTGACGTCTATCAGTAAAGACAACCGGCTAATCACGCCAATTGATAATCAGCTATATTCTTTTTGGAATTACTCTATCTTTAATCTCTTTTTTTGGAATAGCTCTATCTTTATTTTTTATTTTGGAATGGCTCTATCTTTAATTTCTCTACTTTTGTTACAGGCGTTTCCAAGAGCTGGAAAACTGCAACTCTGCCGTAAAGGGAATTGTTTAGAGGCAGCCCCTCACACGATGCATCATGCCAGGATGCCGATGCAGCATGCCAGGATGCCTTTTACCTGTTTTCCTGTGGTACCTATCAATTGTTTGGCGAGCCAGCTTGCAATGCAAAACTAGCACCGATTTATTATTTGTGGTATTCTTGTTTTCTGAAAAAGGTATTATCTGTGATATTGCCAGTGCACAGTGCCAAAAGAATACAAGAATACCACGCCGAATATCGCAATATATCGCCGTGACCCCAAGAATGAAAATACCGCCGGTATATGCCAATTTGTGTATGGGCCAGGCTTATTTGGGCGATTTATGCCCAATCCCAGTTCTCAGCCGATCCTTGAACATGATTCAAATTGAGCGGGAACAACCGTGGTCCTCAACACCATCTTCTTCCATGGATCAGGATGAAGATGCCGAGATGGATATGAGTCTAGGAGCTCCTTTTCTGAATCAGAAATGGGTGAATCAGATGTTTGATGTTTATGAAACATAGCATGTAAATTAAATGCTTCAGTACTTACCGCTTATTACCTTCTTTGTGAGTTGTAGGCTCATGGCTAGTTAGAGCAATCCACTGCTAGAGAGTTGTTACTTTCTTTTTAGAGAGGAATACAGTAGGGGGGGACTCCTAATGTGGTAGTAATAGTAATACAGACATATATAGTAATTAAATGAAAACGAGTGCATTCCATGGTTTTGAAAAACAAACTAAAATGAAAGAGAAGATCTATACATGAGGCTCACTACCCACTTTAAGTGACATGGTGCAACTATGTGAAATGATGTGCAAGGAGAGGAGGGAGACATTAACATTATACAGAAGAAATGAATGCTTTGGCGAAGGCTAAGGTCATTCTGTCCAAGAGAAGATCTACAACATCAATGAAGCTACTTTTCTACTGTTCAATGGATGGGCTTGTTTGTCAAAAAATTAGGCCATTTCTTTGCTTCCGGACCTGTCATGCTGTAGCTGTGAAGGCGTCTTCAATCAAGAAAGGATTGCTGAAATTGGTCTTTGATTGCAAAACATGTTGATGAATGTTGATCCCATCCAACTCCAAGAGAATCACAACATGTGACACGGGACCGTCAAAGTTGTCTTGATTAGGAAAAATGATCGTTGTACTTCATCAAAGCACACAATTTCACATTAAATATATCAAAGAAAACTACCATAGATTTCAAACTTTGTCAAAGTTGTCTTGATTAGGAAATAAAATTCTAGCTAGGCAATGTCATAGTAGGTAAGTTGCCAGCCACTAGTAATATTTTTTTAACATTTTTCCCCCGATTTTTTTTGTGTGTGGAGCATGTCTGATATTCTTTTTAACTCTTTATCGCCCGATATATCACACTTATATCATTAAGCGATAAATATAATTTCAGCCGATATTCGACGCTTTATACCATCTATAACCTTGATGACAAGGCACCGAAAACTGATAAAAAATGTTGTTGGTGGTGTGAAATCTTTTCTGTGTGCCAACCTCTCCATCACAAATCCCCCTCCCCCCTCACACCCCACACCCTCCTCTCCTCCGGCATCCATCACACCATGTCTCAGGTAGGAGCCAACCTGACCCAAGAAGTGGAGGGGAGCCATGATCAGGCCACCGCCCCCCACGACAGCATCCCTGCCGGCATCGGGTCGCCGACGGCGACCGTGATGCCAGCTGATCCCACCTCCAGCTCTGTCAGCAAGCTGGACAACGCTGCGTCGTCTAAGAGTGCCAACCCGGCGGTGCTCTCTGCCGTCGAGGACAACAACGCCGCGTCATCCAAGATCGCCAGTCTGACGATGCTCCATGCCGGCAAGGAAAACAAAGCCGAGTTCAAGCTCCCAAACTCCGGAGTGCTCCTAGCCGACGAGGAGAAGGGCAACAACGATGGGCCCAATAAGCTCGCTAGCCCGGCGATGCTCCATGACTGCGACAACAACAAAGCTGGATCCCATAATGCTGGCATGGACAACAACGCCGCCCGATCCAAGCTCGCCAGCCCGAAGGTGCTCTATGCCGGCGATGGTAACAACGACGGATCCAAGATCGGCAACCCGACAGTGCCCCACGCCATCGTGGACAATACCACCGGCTTCAAGCTCCCAAACCCCGCGGTGCTCCATGGCAGCAAA
Source organism: Microstegium vimineum (assembly GCA_022036555.1). Classification (NCBI taxonomy): domain Eukaryota; kingdom Viridiplantae; phylum Streptophyta; class Magnoliopsida; order Poales; family Poaceae; genus Microstegium; species Microstegium vimineum. The sequence goes on from CM039131.1 coordinate 35,393,873, forward strand.
GACATGGACAACAACGCCGAGCGGCCCAAGTTCGCCAGCCCGGTTTTGCACCATGCTGGCGAGCATAACAAAGCCAAGACCAACCTCGCCATCCAGGCGGTGTCCCATGATGGCGGTAACGCCGGGTCGTCCAGGCTCATCAGATCGGTGGCGGCTGCGCTCCATGCCGCCAAGGACAAACCATCCAAGCTCTCCATCCAGGTGGTGCCCCGCCCCCATGCCGACAAGGACAACAACGCTAGTTCATCGAAGGCTGCCAAACCAGCGGCGGCCAACGCCGGCGAGAGCAACGCCAAGGAGGGAAAGAACAACGTAGCTGGAGAACAACGTGCCCATGAGGCTGACGTGGGTGGCGGTAGCGGGAAAGGCAACGCCGTTGCGGTGGAGAATGCGGACCACGACTTGCACATCTTTACGGAGAGGGAGCGGAGGAAGAAGATGAAGAACATGTTTACCACCCTGCACGGGCTCCTCCCCCAGCTCCCCAACAAGGTCAGTATATGTGTATGGTTCTCTATTTTCCCTTTTCTTTTTTTTTGATGATTGAAGTTTTCCATGAGCAATGCCTAAATGGTCGATGTGTGCGCGCAAGCTGAAACAAATTGATCCTTTGTTTTTCTTTGTTGTTTTCGGAAATCATTCGATTCATATGCAGATCACCAACTGCATGCATCGTTGCCAATTCTAGATTTCTCTTATTAGTGCTTGCTTTGGCAATGGTGTGATCATTACAAGTAAATGGGGCAACTTCTGTATTTCTTATTAGCCAAATTTTGCTGGAGGACACCTTACACACTACCGGACAAAGAATTTATCTGGTAACATTACAACTGTGTGGTTGTTTGCCAGTGAACACCACACTAAATAAAATAATCATTTCCACAGTTACGGAGAGTGGTGCGTGTCATGCCCATAGGGGTAAAAGCGTCAACTTACTATGATTTCTCTCTCCTAAGAGGTGGAAATGATTATTTTATTCGGAGCAGTGTGTATCAGCAAATAACCACAAATTTATAATGGTACTAGACAAATTCTGGTTTGATGGTGTGTCGACAAATTACACGTTTCTGTAGTGTCCTTCAACCAAATTTGTCTTCTTATTACTAAAGGATTTATGGAGTCCACACATCGAATTTTATCTTCTCCGTCTTTCGCATTGCATCTCCATTGGCTAGGTTAGGTTTGGATCTCGAATTTGGATACAAATAGTAAGGAGAATCAAATACTCCATCTATTCGGAATTGGAAGCGATTCTAGTTTTTTTATCAGGTATATATAGGTTGAGATTTGCTATGCACCTAGACATCTATTATGCTTAGATACATATTAAAAACTATATATCTAGAAAAGCCAGAATGACCTATAATTTGGAGCGAAGACCGTATGAGGTAGCATGTCGACGGATTGGATGCTACAGATTTGGCATAATGCCACCGAAGACGAGCACTAGTTGTGGATTCCAGATGCAAATAAGGAAGAAAGTCAATCTAGAAGAAGAAGAAAATAAAAAGAAGAGTATAAAATGTTGGGTTTGGATTCATTCGATATGCACTTAGAAGTATACTATGTGTCATTTAGTCTAGCTATGAGGCTTGATATTATTTCTTATTTTTGATCGAAGTCCAGCTTACAAAATAAATTGGGAGAAAATCGTATAACTTAACTAGCTTGAGAAATCATATACGCCAGCTAAACCTGTTTATAGAAAGGCAAACCCGACTAGTGCATTGAGTGGGTTAAACCTTCAATTTCTAACTCACTCTAATTCTAGGGCTAGGCTTGGTTTTTTTTTTTTTTTTTTTTTGCTTATAGGCACGGGAGCGTGAAAAGAGCCTAGATCAATCGGTAAGGAAAAAGTCAAATTTTCTTCAGAGTGTCTGTTTTTGTCCTCGAACTATGAAATCAGAAATTCTCTCTTCTCCGACTTTGAAAACTGTATATGTACGGTTTTGAATAGTGGTTTATATAATTATTTATTTATTTATTTTGGCTCAGTATTTGAAAAACCTATAGTAAATCATAAAATAGAATATATATATATATATATATATATATATATATATATATATATATATTGGACTCGACATGAGTAGATCACGGTATGCTTTAGTACATAGTTTTTCCAATTAATTATAGAAAAGTATAAATTTAAAGCTATAAAAAACTATATACTAATACATACCATATATATTCTCTGTTAGATCTACTCATGTGAAGTCAAACAAAATTTAATTTTCTATTTTACGATTTTTTTATGATTTACTATGATTTTTTAAAGTTTCAGTTGAAATAAATAAAAATAGAAAAACTACTGTTACTATAACAAAATCAGTGTTTAAAACTGGTCAGGAAGGTAAACGAACGGTTTTATAGTTGGAAGGAAAATTTCTGATTTTATAGTTCAATTCAAGTAGGAAAAATGAACATAGTAGAAATATTAGACTTTTTCCCATCGGTAAAATTTCATGATGCTGGGATAGTCTCGGTCTTTCTTTTTTCTTTGGCTTGGTGTCAGCCTTTGGGTGGGCTCAGGCTGTAGAATTTGTCATCGGGCTTTTTAAAGCCCGTCCCAGCCCGAGATTTGAACATGTCTAATGTCAGCCCCAACTAATCCTTGTTTTCACACACCCCCTCCCTCCAGCTTCAATCGCCTTCTTCCAATGTTGCCTCTCTTTTTTGAAACAAAAAAAAAAGCGTTGGGATGACAGGGAAGCTATAATGACTAATGAGGTTATCGATTCACTTGGAAATTGCAACATTTGATATCTAACTGTGGAATACTCCATGTTCAGTGAATTATGTAGTGTGACACCGCCTCCCCTGAAGGAAAATTTTCTTAATTTTCATTAAAGCTAATAAGGGTACTGCAATACCTTATTTGCCATCTGTGAGGGCATGACATTTGAGGCCTAGGCATATATTTGGTGATGACAGATAGATAAGATATTATGCAAAATTGCGTTGACAAAGAAACTAGTATACTCCCTCCGTATCTGAAATAGAAGACGTTTTAGACAAGGTTTGAGTCAAACATTGGGAATATAAATCATCTATAACTTTTAAATTGTTGAGTTTGCAAATGTAAAAATTATATAAATAGATTTGTCTTGAAAAATATTTTTATAAAAGTATACATATATCACTTTTCCATAAATATTTTTATAAAAACAAAGTGTCAAAGTTGTGTTTTGGAGACCGTGTCGCTGTCCTAAACGTCTTCTATTTCCGAATCGGAGGGAGTATATAGTTGGTCCTGACTTATTAATATAGGCTGTTTATTTAGAGCGTAATAATTGGCATGGATGTTTGGCCAAATGAGTGGTGGTTACTACTATGCATTATGGTTATAGCCGCAGGAATGTACTTTGAACGTTTTATGAGTGTTTTCAGATAATTTCATTGGACTTGTATTGGATTCACCTTTTGTTCTGTCATATTAATCTTTCAGTTGCGCAAATATGCATGATCTGTTGTGCTGTTAATTCAATGGTTTTTCAGGGGACGTTTCCATCCATTAATGATCAAGTTGATTGATATGGTGTTTGCAGGCTGACAAGGCCACCATAGTTGGGGAGGCTGTGACCTACATCCAGAAACTGGAAGGCACCCTCCATAAGCTGGAGAAGCTGAAGATGGAGCGCAAGCGCGCGCTGGCGGCGCAGCAGCAGCAGCTGGTGGTGGGTGCCGGCAGCAGCAGCCGTGTGTCGTCCTCCGCGCACCACCCCGCACCAGCACCGGCGGGAGCGTCGTCGTCGTCGAGGGAGGCGAGCCTGGCGGACATGGTCCATCAGGCTGTCATGGCCGCCGCGAACCAGACCCTGGCAGCGGGCGGCTCCTCCTCCTCCGCGCTGCCCCGTGGCGCGGTGCCCTTCCCGGCGCCCGCGGCGGGGTTCCAGACGTGGTCCGGGCACAACATGGTGGTGAGCGTGGCCAACAACGAGGCGTTCATCAACCTGCACGTCCCGCGGCAGCGGGGCACGCTGACCAAGGCGCTGTTCGTCCTGGAGAGGCACCGCATCGAGGTCCTCACCACCACCATCTCCGCCCAGGACGGCTTCCGCATGTACGGCATTCATGCGCGCGTAAGTCATCATCAAGCTAAGCATGCATCATTATAATTATTACCAGCTGGATGGGTTTCTTTCTTATGCATGTATATATATGTATAGGATCGATCGAGTAGCTTCTTCGTTCTTTCTATCTCGATCTAGCTGGGACCTTACAGTTTTTTGTTCTGCAGGTCAATCCGGCTTCGGCCTCGGCTCCATTTCCGGAGAATCTGTGTGCTGAAGACAGGTTCAAGCTGGCGGTGTCGGAGATACTGCAGCTGATCAACATCTGATCGAGGCCGTTCATGCAACAAATCGTTCTGCTCCATGGACTTGGAGTTGAGCTATATGCTATGCTATACTGCTGCCGTCGTCGTTCCGTGTTAAGACTTCAGTCTGGGTCGTCGTTGAACTCTTTTAATTCGTTTCTCAAAGATCGAGTCTGCTAGTTCGTGTCAAGTTTGGTCGTTGGTTTAAACTGTCAAGTTTCTGAAAAAGAGTCTGCTTCTTCGTGTCAAGTTTGGTTGAACTGCATGTTTTATGTCTCATTAAGACAAGAAGGGTCTGGATCGTCCGTATAATAATTAATAAATACTGTTTCGTATAATGAGGTTTAACCTGCCGTGGATGACCTGTATGATGGTTTGCTGGTCAGTAAGTAATGGAGTTACAGACATGCTTGCTGCTCGATCAGATAATTCCGGGGACCGCGGTCTCGTTCGCGACCCTCTCGTAAATTTTGGGCAGATCTGATGTTCCAGTGCATGCCACAGTGAATCAGCAAATGCATATGCATGGATTGCTGGCTTGCTGCCTTGTTGCCCAACACGTTTCACCAGTCATCGAACTGATGAGAGCATCAGTTCGTTGGTTGAACCAATGAGAATTGAAACAGTTGTGGACCGTTTAGATTGAACCGGCGACGAACTAAATACTTTGACCCTCATCTACAAGTCCATATATACACACACACACACAAGAGTTGGATATATAATAGTAGTATAGCTAGTTTTTTTTCGGCCCTACTAATTAGCGAACGCTCACTAGATTGAAATCTAGCGAACGATGAGACATCATTCACAACTTTCTATTTTTGGTAAAAAAAATTCCCGCAACTTTCTTTTTTTTGGAAATTTTTCATTTTTAGCAAAAAAAAACTATTTTTAGAAAGTTACATTATTATATGCGCAAGTTCGTATAACTTATACATATAACTTATATATATATAACTTACAACCCTAACTTATAGACATCGATTTCATATGGCTTCAACATGACAAAAATTACACATATAACTTCTGCATGTAACTTATCACGTGACTAAATTAAACATGTAGCCTTTATGTATAATATTTGGTAAAACAAACTTATTAACATAATTTCTTAGAAAAATATAAAGATTATACACACAACTTTTTACATATATAATTAATGAATGACTTAGATGTAAAGTTAGACGTATAAGTTATATTCAAGAATTTGTATGTACAAATTAATATCATAACATATTCATATAAAATATGAAAACTATGTACAAAATTAATAGTATAGCATGATTTGTTTGTCTATTAGATTATGTAAAAAAATTATCAAAAAAGTTATGACAAAAAGTTACAATGAAAATTTATGATGACAAATTCTATTCTTTCAAAATTTTATATTATCGAAGTCAACAGTATAAGTTAGAGGAATAAGTTATGTCATGTAACATACATGTATAACTTAGTTACTTTCTAGAAATAGAAAGTTGCGGAAATTATTTTTTTCCAAAAAAGGAAAGTTGCGGGAGCAACTAATCGTTTGCTGGATTTGAATCCAGTGAACGCTCGCTGAAATGGAATTGCGTTTTTTTTTCTTTTAAAAATTGAATCTTAAATGTTTCCTTATGAAACACAGTTCCTGTATGACAATCCAATCTTATAGCTTTCCTATATTTGGGAATTAATTACACCCATGATCAGAAACTATACTATGCTTCTTTTTTTCTTTGGCAGGTGACATGAACGATGACAAATAAATGGATTTCATTTTTGCTATAATTCTATGCCAATGGCAAGACGGCCTGCTCCTTCAGTACTTTGTTCGTTCAATTTGACGACCCCAATAAGATTTGCATCATCATCAAATAGCTGGAGAAGACGATGACGCGAGATTTACTGTGGGGAAGAAGAAGTTTCCTGGGCAATGGTTGGTGGTAGCAAAAGTCCTTCAAATTCTAATTTGGTGAGACCAAAAACCTGTTTTGCTGATGTGGTTAAAAAATACACCTCTCACTCGTGCAAACAAGGTTCCTCTGACATCTAAAAACTTGAGGAAGAGTGTTTTTGATTGAGTATTTTTTCTAAAGATTTGCATTCGAATAATTATTAGGGAAAGGGGGGAATTATTCTTGGTGAGGTCAATCAGACTGTCCCTAGACCAGACCTTGGGCTAAATTTTAATTTGGGCTAATCATCCTCTGTGCAAAATATTACAGGGGCAAGAGCTTCCAAGATTTGCTCTCACCGTCTATATCAGAAGGCCACTTGAGGCAAGTGTGCAAACATATCAGATGCCGCTAATTAAGTGTCTCTAGCGAGTGGAGAGGACGCCATCAGACGTGACTTTGGTGAGTAGCGCGACCTGTGTTGCACTGGATCGGAGGAGGTCAGGCGAGATAAGGTGGCGCCGCCGCCGACACCTGATGGGAAAGATGTGGTTGTCCGGTGAAGGAGACGAATGAGACAACATCAGAAGAAAGTGACACATTTTAAGTTTGGGACGAATTGTAATAGCACTAGGGATACTAGATGAAAAACAATAATCACTAATACAAAAAGGAATTTCCCCAGCGGACGTTTTGGATTAAACGCAGCAGGCATGTGCGTCCGCCGCGGCCAAGAGGTCACGGTAAATCATGCAGTCACCGCTGCGGGCACCCCGCCCGCAGCGGTTAATCCATTTACTGCAGAGGTACATAAGAAAGTCCGTCTCGGTAAATCCTCCGGGGAAACAAAATCCCACATGGGTTTGGATCTGGGTCATGATGGACCTAGATCTCGCCGCCATCGTCGATCCGTCACCGCAGCTCTAGCCGTGGTAGAGCCCGCAGCACGCCGGAGGGAGAGGAAGGGGGAGGCCGCCACGCCCACCGGATTTGCGCCGACGGCGATGGGGACCGATGGAGCCGTCGCCTCTGTTCGTCTGGCGTACTCGCCGCCCCTGCGTGAAGAGAGGGTGAGCGGAGGAGACAGAATGGGGGAGGGAGAGAGAGAACTCGCTGCCCGTGCATACCTGAACAGCTGAGTTGCCGCCGCCGGAGCTTCACCGGATCCAGGCGCCACCGAGCTTGCCGCCGACGGATCCGACCTCCAGGAGGGCGTCATCGACGGATCCTGCTGCGCCAAGCTCGCTGCCGACGGATCCTGGGGCTCCGGGCTTGCCGCCGTGAGGCCATCCCGCCATGCATCCCCATGGAGGAGAGGGAGAGGTCTTCACGTGGGGAGAGAGTAAGCCCTGTTTAGTTCCAACCAAAATCCAAAATCCAAAATTCCAACTATTTTGGATTCCAAAATCCAAAAGACAAAATATTTTGGTGGGGTGTTTAGTTCCAACCAAAATATGATTTATTTTAGATTCCAATAATGAGGATTGTGAAGATGACACACAAACCAATGCAAAGATTATTTTATTTTGGTCTCTTGAATCCAAAATCTAAAATGGGGAATGGACCACTTTTTGCCAAATATTTTGGGTGGTGTTTAGTTCCATTTTTTTTTTCAAAATAAAGAGCCAAAAGCCAAAATATTTTAGATTCTATGGGAACTAAACACCCCCTAAGGCACCCATGAGAGAAAGGGAGGAAGAGAGGGAGTGCCGCCGGGAGAGGAGAGGAAGCGAGAGGGAGAGGGTGGGCGGCGGCGTGCGTGTCGGAGGGAGAGAAGGAGGATGCAAGCGGCTGTGTGACTTGAGGACTGAAACCCTAGACTCCTTTCTTTTATACGATCCCAGTAGATGAGCCTCACCCTAGGCTGTTGGGCTTTAGCCTTTTACCGTGGCGGACCTTAAAATGTGTCCGCCACGGTAATTTATCGCAGCGAGTCTTTCTTATTTACCGTGACGGACACTTTTACCCGCTGCTGTAAATCGATTTACCGTGACAGACATCTTAAGACGTTCACTACAGTAAATCAATTTACCGCAGTGGGCAAAGTTTCTGCCACGGTAAATAAGAAAGGCCCGCTATTGCAGCGGGTAAAAATAGGTGTCCGTCACAGAGTGCAAAGTGCATGACTGTGCATAATCGTTTTTATAGTTGTGAATGTTTCAAGCATAAAAATATCTTATAGTTACAAACAGTGGTAGTACTAGATTTTATTTTCCAAATATCTTATGCAAGAAATTCTATACAAACAGTGGAAGCAAAGATACAGTACAATCTTAGGCACAACGCAGAACACGTTGTGGGTTTACGGATGGACGGGGTTGCAGACATGTTTCCGTAACCCAGATGATTCCCGTCACATTAACCAACCATCGGCGATCGCAGGAGGTGTAGTTGTGAGTGACGCGACGCCGACGACGTTACTTGCGCGTGCACAGGTGCACGAACGCGGCGACGAGAAGAGCAGCCTTGAACCTGACGCTCCATGGGATGCCGTAGCTTCCCTTGCCGACGAGCCCTCTCACAAACGGCCAGAAGCAGAGCACCAGCCAACCGCAGCACACGAGCTCCCCGACGCCCGGGCCGCCGACACCGCTGCCGGGCACGCCTTGCACCGCCCTCCACGCCCCGACGGCGATGGCGACAACGCTCAGCATCGCGAGCGCCGTCGGCGGTACGAACACCGGCGGACGAGTCAAAGGTGAACCGCCCCGGGTCTGCGTTGCCGTCGCCGCCACTGGCAGCGTCGGGCGAACCCTGCTGCTGCTCCTTGCGTGTCACCTCGAACACCGTCTCCGAGAGGCCGAGCGTCTTGAGGACGACGGTGAGGAACGCGAGCAGCCAGGCGGAGGACGACACGATCCGCTGCATCCGGTGGTTGTTCCACCATGCGCGCGTCGAGAGCCGGCAGTCCTTGTACTCGCCCAGGTTGTACACGTTATAGGCTAGGAACAACGCCAGCGGGATGATGAAACCAGGTTCTGAAGCCTACGTCACAAGAAGATGAAGATGAAATTTTCAGAAACTTTGCCACTTGGGCAGCAAGGACCGGTGGCGATGATAGAAAGATCGATGAATTACCTTTGGCAAGAAGGAGCGATTTGCAATGAGGCAGTAAGGTGCTAGCAATGCATAGCACAACTCAAAGGGCGCCCTGAGAGGCCACACTTGGATGACTAGGTAGGCGCCGCATTGCCGGAAATCGAGGCGCTTGAACGCGGAGAGGAGGACCGGGTTATGGCGGCATAGGAGTATCTCCAGCAGGCCCGTCGCCCACCTTTTATACTGGGTGAGGCTGGCCGGCCCGCCGGTGGGCGCGCCGCCGAGGAACGCCGGCGGGTTGGGGCTCAGGATCGCTGACCTCCAGCCGGCGGCGTGGATGCGCTGACCTGTCAGGGCGTCCTCGGTCATGGACCCGTAGACCCAGCCAACCTGAAAAAGCACGTATATGTGTATGAGTTCTTTCAGATTAGCAAAACCTGAAAAATGCTAGCTGACATGCATATACTACCTCCTGACCCCAGCTCGTGCCGGTCTCGTAGATGCTGGAAGAGACTTGTTTCGCTGCTTCGACACGACCCGTTAGGTCTGTTGCCTCCATAGTAGTTGGTGCTTTGAACATGTCCCCGGAGATGATGGTCCTCGCTGAGTCGATCAGTTCATTCGACCTGCCAAACATCTTCTGTAGCTCCTTGTATGATGGTGAATCTACCAGAGTTTGTACAACCAGTCAAGAGCATAGACTGAATGACAGACGACAAAGTTGCGGAGCGCAGTCATTCGAAAGATCTCACCTTTCATGTTGCTACGACTGCCGATGGTAGCGGCGGTGTCCGGTGACACGCCGTACATCACTTTTCTACGGTGAAAGCAACCCGTCCCACAGTAGTATACTCCTTGAAGTCCGGCAACTCCGTGTACAATTTTCTACAGATAAGATCACAAGCACAGACGACAGAGCCGTCGATATATACAAGGTAACACAGTGTTTTCCTATATATGATAATGAATGATAGATAGTGATCGATGTGTATGTATGTAAGGTACCTCAAATAGAACCTCCATCTGGTTGCCAAAAGGATCGTCCTTGAGGGCGCCGTAGAACTTCTGTGGCGCCTGAACGAAGCCGCTATGGACGTCGTCGTCGAAGCCCAGAAAAAGGCACATGGCGTGGAGGGCGATCTGTGGGTTGTTTGCAAACATGTCGCAGTCCACGTTTAGCATGACGGGAGAGTTGGTCACCACGGCGCTCACCCTCGTCTGCACAGGCAAATGTTAAGGCTCAGGACTCAGGAGGCACTTCTGCTGCACTCATCAGTTGCACTACGTACGTACGTTGAGTAACTTGCAATTTTCATATTAGTGGGCGCATGCACACCCCTTATCCTGGAGATGCATGCCCATGCGAGATGCCGTTGCCTTTGCCACCCATGGCACAGTATATATATCACTTTTCCTATAGAGCAGATGCCTGAAATCTGTCTTCCTCTCAGGCGACGCTTTTATCCGTTAGATGAGCTTTAAGATCTGTGCACTGGCTTTTCTTGTATCGGATAAAATGTTTCTTATTGGGTCTGGACACTGGAGATCACACCCGTTAACACCAGCCTAGCAGCCGCCCTATTGGAGTGCTCGACCACCTACTCCTATCGGGCTCTCCCTCCCACTCTTCCAGTGACCTAGCGATTTCTCAGCGGCGATTCTCTCGGCGACCTCGGCGCTCTAGACCGCCGGCGCGTCTCCTCCCCCTCACCGATTTGGCAGCCACGTCAAGCCTGCCGCTACCATCGTCTGTCTGTGGGACGGCTCCGCGGTGCTTCACGCGGACCTCAACGCCACGCAGGTCATGCTCGCCGCTGGCCGCGCCGACCTCGCGGGCCTCCATGCCCGCGTCCTCACCGCCACAAGCTCCTCTAGATGCTCCTTCGTGCCATGCAGGACAACGAGGCCTAGGACCTCTGGTTCGATTCATCCCTGTTCTTCCTCTTTCTGTGTTCCTCATTTGTAGTACGATTTATTCTATTCCCATTCCTGATTTGGTGTGGATTTGCTCGATTGCTCAATTCCCTTTCCTGATATGGTGAGTGATTGTTCCTGTGTTGCGAGGAGCTTGTTTTGTTGTGCTTTTTGGATGAGATCTGTGAGCAAGGAGAGGAGTTCACCCTCTGTTGTAGAGTCAATTTCTGAGTCAATTTCGGATTGAGCAAATTTGGAATCCAGGTTGTGGCAGTGCACACATTGATTGGGCAAATGGAACAATAGTACCAATTATTTGCTACAATTTTGTACTCGTGGTACTGCTACGCTTGGAGATGTCGATGGATTATATGTCAGATAGTAGTTATTTTAATGCAACTTGTTAACTGAGTTTTTGTTACTAAGTTTTTCTTACTTTCTAGTTTTGTATTGTGAATGCAAAAAGAAGCATCTATATATTGTATCTGCGTGTGTTACCCCTCCCATCCATGACAACTCACCATGGATTTGGCTAGTGAATTGGGAAAGGCATCTCTTGCAACACTAGTCTCATTTGCATATCTAGGGTGACCATAAGCTCTAAAGATTAGGGATGTTGAGTAAAGGGCGTGAGATCCTCTCGCAGAGTCTTCTATAATTACTGGAAGGATGATGGGTAGAGATTAGTCTAGTCATGTAATCGGATCTGAAATAGTAGTTCTCAAAGCCAATTTGCAGAGCTACTTCAGTTTCGATACATCATCATTTGTTTACAGTTTGTTCAATCTTAACCTGACCCTCCTGGTCTCAGCTCAAATATTCAAAAACATCAGTTTGGTTCAATATTCAGGTTTGCAATGCAGACATATTCAAAGCTCTAGACAAGTGTGAACAGATTTTTTTTTGCAATGTCCTTTCATGATACAATGATATTTTTTAGCAATCATTGCACACATCTTTTAAATGTTTGTTTATTTCATGACTAATGGTCTCCTATGGTTAATTTAAATCTTTCTGGCTTCAGTTGCATAGATGCATGACTGATGGATAGCAGTAGTAGATAAATGGTCACTGGTCTGTAGCAGCTTAAAGAGTCAATTTTAGTGTTCTCTTTTCTGGCTGTTCAGTGCAACAACTTACTCATGTTTCATCTTGTGTTGTCACTTTCATAAGGATAGTGTTTCAATCAAACAATTGGTACTATTTTTTCAAACATCAATTTATTCCATCTGTTTGATGTAGTCATGGTCTTCTTCTCATGCACTGATTCCTTTGTTGGTTCAAAAAGCTCTCAGTTAATTTACTATTTTTTTCTCTGAACTATGACCAGACGAGAATAGTTCTCCACTAAATAGCTGGGAGTCCAGAACTTGCAATTGTGCTGTTTGGTTAGTTTATCTTGAATTTATCGAGTGTTGTGGTGGAGCCCAGCGATCTTAAAGAGTAGAAATGTGAGGGGGTCTCCACGTGATTCCACGGTTGGCGTTATGCGGGCACCATAGGAACCGCGGGCCAGAGACACGAGGGATAGAGAGCTAATCGTTGGGGGTAGAAGTCTATCAGTTATTTGTGTGACCTGCATAAAACATATTTCTCCTAGGTGATATTTCGTTGGATGCTTACTCTCACAGTTGATTCAGGGAAAGAGCTTTGAAGACTGTGTGAGGGCTGGTTTCTATGCCGCAGGTGTTATGATCCAGCGTCCAGATGGTAGTGCAGAAACTCAGGCACGGTATGAAAGGTTGTCATAGGCACACTTAATTTCTGAAAACATTTTAGTCTTCAACTATGTTTTCTCTAAAATTTTACTATTCACTATGGTTTTCTGAATTTCAGGGTACAAGTCATTTCTCTTTCAGTTGTACTGGTTTTCAGTTCATCAAGTCAGTTTTGAAACCAGCATAGCACGTCTTCCTATTTCTTTTGAACTTGTTGTTGTATCTGCCTTCTAAAATCAAGAGCACATATTGTCTCCATTTGCTTTTGGCATCAGCTTTAGAACTCCTATAACTCCTATACATTGCATATTAGGATTTCATGGTGCAAATTTTGGTATGTTTTTAGTTAGCTTAACTGAGTAGTATTAACACTGATTTTGATACTCATTAGGTCGATGAGTTACCTGGGTTGAGGTTGATATTGTTTGCATGTTTTTGATGAATCATTCTTATATGTTCTATTTTTGGTTGAATTTGTTAGATTATTTGTTTTTAGCCTGGTCATTGGTCGATGCCCTGTAAGTAGTCATCAAGTTCATGAGTTACTTGGGTTGGTTGATGACCTTAGCTGATATTCTCTAGGTTGTATTTAATCTGTTCAGTTGCAACTAAGGTGCATTTTAGAGTTATTTAAGCCCTGTTGCTTAGTATTTTTTTCATATTGCATAAGGTGTTACGCTGATGTGATATCTTACCTTGTTTGAAGTTGAGAATCATAATATTTCACTGTGTTTGCAAACTATATTTTCCTTGAAGAACCATTTTTTGTATTTGTTCTGATCATGTGCTAATTGAGAACCGTTTTTCATGTTGTTCTGATCATGGAATGAACCTCACAGCTTGCAAAATATGCTCTAACTACTTTCAAGTTGTGCTGGTATATAGAATTAAGATACATCTATAGTATACTGGTGATTTTTTGTTTGTTATTCTTCTCCATAGTCGTTTATTAATCTTTCCTGTTAACAAAAACAAAATATAAAATATTCAGTTAATTAATTGCAATCAGCAATGATACAAATTGCATGTATCGAGCACCGCAATTTTAGTTCTAAGGATATGCAATTTGTGCCTTTTTGCTTACATGTTGCCTATTAGTAAGGAAATCATTCTTCCCTAAGAATCTTTCAAACTTAGTAAAAAAACATTCATAACGTAATATATTAATTGTGATTTGTGCCAGCATGTAGCATATTTTTGTCCTTGTCTTTCTATAGAAAAAAATATAATATGTAAATTGTGACTTTTGCCAACATAGACCATGTTTTTGTCCTTGTCCTTTCATAGAAAAAAATTATTCCTTGTGATTTGTGCTAACATATATTTTTATTTGTTTATTGTGATTTGTGTCAGCACATACTAATTTTTTTGTCCTTGTCCTTTCACAGAAAAAAATGTTGTTGTTGTGGTTTCTTAAAAAAATGTCTTGTCCTTTCTTTTGTTTATTGTGCTTTGTGCTTGCACATAAAGTATAGAGCAAGAAACCAAATCTTGTTTATGGAGCCTAAACCAAATCTTGTTGTCATTGTCAATAAAATAGTACTCCCTCCATTCCAAATTGTAAGTCATTCCAAGAATCTTGGAGAGTCAAAACATTTTAAGTCTGACCAAAGATTATAGAGAGAAACATAAAGATTTATGACATCAAATAGGTATAGTATGAAAATATAACTAATAAAGAATCTAATGATACTTAATTGACATCAAATATGTTATTATCATATTATATAAATTTAGTCAAACTTTATAAACTTTGACTCTCCAAGATTCTTGGAATGACTTACAATTTGGGATGGAGGGAGTAGCTAATAAAGCTATCACTATTTTTGTTTGTTATGATTTATGCTAACACATCTTTAACTTTATTAATTGTAATTAGTGCCAACACACTTCTTATTTGTCCTTGTCCGTTCATAGAAAAATTTGTCTCTTGTAATTTGTGCTAACACATTTTCAAATCTGTTGATTGTGATTTGTGTCAACACACCCCTCTTATTTGTCCTTGTCCTTTCATAGAAAAAATTGTCTCTTGTGATTTGTGCTAACACATCTTAAATTCTGTTAATTGTGATTTGTGCTAACAACATGAAGTAACAAACCCGGACAATATAAATTGCAAATATGGAGCACTGCAATTTTAGTTTTGAGTAATATGTATTTTGATTTTATACAGATATTATACCGTTATTTCTGTATATTGTTGCCAGTGGTTGGAGTGTAGCCATTTTTTTTTTGTTTTTAACTACGTCGCATTTTGCTTTCAGGGGTTACCTATTAGTAAAGTCAATCATTCTTCCACAACAATCCTTTCAACTTTGTTCATATGAGTCGTGTAGTTTCAGCGCCACAGCCACACAGACTGGACTTTCACTGTTGTTTTCTGTAAGTTTGATCCTTATCCGCTACTTAAGAGCCTTTTTTCCCTTCTGTGAACCTGTGAATAAGGTTGGATGTGTGATGTTACTTTTCTTCCTTGATTTTTCAGGTTAGCACTAGCGGACAGTTTGTTGGATGGTGGGTCGGGTTGCTTTTAACAAGTTAGTTGAATACTGGCAGCAGGACAAGTTGATTGTTTGCTTTCCTGTCAAGTGGTACATTGTGAAGGACATCCTAGCAGCTTGTTGAAGGACATCATTTTTGAGTATATTGAAAACAAACCCGTTACAAATAGCTAGCAGAGATACGCAGGAGATGAGTTAAGTTGCTTTTAGTTTTTCTATTGTTTTGTCAGCTTCTGCAATGATTGTTGATGGTTTCACATTGTAGCAGAAATTCTTGATATGCATGAATTAGGAAGCCAATACTCTATTAAGAGAAATGGAAAATTGTTATGTCTAAGTCTTTTCATGTTGCGGTAGCTAAGTTTTCCCATACCAAGGCCTTCAAGTTTTAAAGATTTTCAAGGATCATGGACATCCCTCTTGGATGACTTCAGCTTTTATGATGGCCGTGAAAAGATAATGCAACATCAGAATCAAAGCGTCAGTAGCGTGAGTGACTACCAATCTACTTTGTGTAATGAGCCCTCTATTAGTGTACTTGTATGAATGTTAGCACTTGCAGTTTCACTTGTTAACCTCATAGTTATGAAAATCTAGCGGCTGTTACCTAAGATTTTCTTTCGGTTGGTTTGAGCATTTTTCCTATTGCAAGCTCATGTGGATTAGCAATTTGGTAATATTCAGCTTGTTTCATGGTATCCATCAGTACCCTTTTTTGGATGATGATAAACTATTTCAACAACCATTTTTCCACTCTCTAGATCATGAATGGAAATTTGGTTGCCACCAACAATGCTACAACTCAAGCTACTGATGGGACACACAGAGTGCAGAAACCTGAGGCCATAGCGGATTAAAATGTTCTGGTGGAGAATGGTGCAGCGGCAGTAGCTGCTAATGGTGTCACCCCAAGGGAGCCAACTGACATGGTTGCAGAAGGGTGCAGTCTAAGGCGATTATGTATCATGTTAGGTTTCTCGAATGTACCATTTTCATCTAAAGTGGTTAGATAGATAGTAGTTGTTCTTACGGTGTGTCTGACTTGCCATTTGTCTTGTTTGGAGTTGTGCATGTATGACTATTTGAAAACGTGCAATTTTAAAAAATGTGACCTGTGTTACATATACAATATAATTTTTATTAAAAAGTAGTATTTGCACTATTTGAAATGTGCAATTTTTATATTTGCGTTTTGTAATTTTTGAAGACCATATTCACTGTTCCTTTGTTTACTGAGAACATCTCATTTTGTGTGAGTAAATATTTTTAAGAACATCTCATCATATCTTTTGTGACTAAATTATATAAATCTCATTGTGTTTTTGTGTGCAAATGTTACTGATGTTTGCCACTTTCTCCACTTACGAGTCTTTTGGAAAATTTGTCCGTGTCTGTTTAATAGACCGTTAGTTTCAATTCTAGCCCAAATGAGAATAACTTCAGTTAGCGGGTATTGGATCATGCGCCCGTTTATGTTTGGCGGGCCAGGTAGTTGCTTGGGTTGTTTTGCGGGTTCAATCGCGGACCCGTTATAGCTGTCTGGGTAACAGAAAAGACAGATCACAAATCTGACCATTGGATGCACATCCAAGGGCCTGTAGCATCGTCTAAAAAAAGTCCATATTTCAAGTGCCTGGAGTATAGCAAGTCCCTATATATATATGCGGCACGGACTGCCGACCATGTATATGTATATATATATATATATATATATATATATATATATATATATACACACGGGACCAATCGAACACGTACACGTACGTACCAGGACGTTCATGGCCCCTGCCTTGAAGTGGTGGTGCTGTGTGGGGCTCTTCTCCCTCGAGACGTATATGAGGCTTGGGATTCCATCATCGCCTGCCTCCTGATTGCTCTTGCTCTCGCTGCTGTTGTCCCACAGGACCTGAAAAACACTTGTCGGCGCAGGACACAAGAACGTGCGCCCATGCATATATGTTTGTTACTACTCCATCTCAAATTATAAGTCGTTTGATTTTTTTGGCTCTAAGTTTGACCATTCGTCCTATTTGAAACTGTGTGTTAAATATCAAATATTTTGTTGTGGCTTGCTTTATTAATAAAAATTCTTTAAAATAATTTAAATTTAGTTATTTTTATATAAATTTTTTGAATAAGACGAGTGCTTAAACTTTAAATAAAAAAAGTCAAATGACTTATAATTTGAAATGAATTGAGTAGCAAGAAAACAAAAGCAACCAGATATATCGGCACACGCGTTTCACGAGTACCATTATTTTTTGCCATCTATCAGTTGATCAGTTCGTCACTACCGTACCTTGATTATGGTCGGATGGTTCCGGCGGTCAGCCCCCACAAACTCGGCGAACTCGCCGTCGCCGGGCCGGACTAGAGACTCCTCTTCGGCGTTCTCGATCCGACGGACCAACTCCTCGTACTCGTTCTACATGCAAGAACACGATTAGACACTCACTAGTACACAAGCAGAGTTCTATACAGATGGTTATGTCGTCTGAACCTATTTTTATGGACGTTTTTTTAGAACCGTCTGGTAATGAGAGCACAATATAGGCGGTTCCTTAATAACCATTAGTAGAAATCGATTTCAGAAGTGGTTTTCTTAATGAACCCCCTTTAGAAATGGTTGTCTAAAAATGTAAAAATCGAGTTTTTAAAATAGGAAACCAAAAATTATTTTTTGGAGAGTCTGACTAGTGATGCACATTTTTCGCGTAAAATCACGTGCTACGCAGTCGCGGGGACTAAAACCCACAACCTCACTCTCCTGCGTACTTGCACTCCATCCATAAGTCATATATATTCCGTTTTAGTTCCCCACATATTATAAGTGTAAATTGATTATTTGAGACACTAAACGAATTCAAATAAAAAAGTTGTCAACTACAAAGTTTTTTAACTTTTCAAGATCTACAATTTTTGTTTAGGAACTTTTTCCATCCGAGGTCGTTTACCAAAATTTGAATTTCAAATTTAATAAATTTGAACGTAGTTTTCGATGACAAGATGATTTCAAATGAAAAAGTTATCAACTACAAAGTTTTATAACTTTTCGAGATATACAACTTTTATTTAGAAAGTTTTTTCATCCGATATTTCAATGTCGTTTACAAAAATAAAAAAAAACCTCAATGTCAAGTATTTTTAGTAGCGGGTTTCTTAACAAACCGCATATAGAAATCGATTTTTACAAGCGTTCGGAACCGTTTAATTTCTACTGACGCACGATAAGTGACACTGCATGTACAAATTATTGCACACCGCCGGCATAGAGCTTTTTTGTACTAGTAACTGTCAGGTGAATTAAAGTAAAAACTAGTTTAAATACAATCTAACATATATGATTTTAGAGAGATACATGCACATCCAAGATCTAAATGTGCACGCCGGCCGGATATATTGTTAGTGACTGCAAAAAAGGATTCACATTAGCTAGCTAGCATTACCTTCATGAGCCTCCAAGCGCTCAAAAACTCCGCGTCGTCGTCGGCGGCCGCAGCACCACGCTCCGCCGCGCCGCCAGAGGAGGAGAAGTACACGAAGGGGGCCCTGACCTTGACGCCGTGCTTCTTGGTGAACGGCACCCACAGCTTGGCGAACTCGGCGGCCTCGCGCAGCGCGTAGCAGGTCACCGGCGAGCACCCGTCGTCGGAGACGTAGCACGTCAGCTTGCCCGCCGGGTAGTCCAGCGCGAGCAGCGACAGCACCGTGTTCACCGTCACCAGCGGCGGCTCCAGCTTCGGGTCTGCGGTCGTCACGAACATGTCCACCGCCGGCAGCTCGTCGTCGCTCGTCCTGACGAGCTCCAAACAAATCATTTATTGAATAACGCAGATTGACGAAGCAAAGCCAACAACAACAACAATGAAAAACGCGTCTAGGCGTGATCTCAAAAAAAAAAGCCAACAACAACAAAAAAAAAAAAAAAAAAAACTCGTGTCGTACGTCTTTGGCCGGGTGGTGTACTTGCCACCACCACTAGTTAGCGTACCGTTGGGCGAGGCGTTCAGGGTGCGTTTCGAAGCGGACCGGGTTCCATTTGGCGTTCATGTTGATGAGCCACAAGACCGTGAACCACGCCTCACAGATGAGCGCGGCGACCCAGCACGACGTGCACGCCGGCGCCGCGCCACCGCTAGCGCCGCCAGAAGCTGCCGACACCAGCGAGGACGCACGGCGAGCGAGGAGGGCCAGGAGCAGGAAGAGAACGGCGAGGTCGGCCAGCTTCCACGCCGTGCGGGGGAGCGGGACCCTCTCCTGCAGCTGCAGCTTCGTCTTGGCGCTTGCCATGGCCGGCAGAGTGAGACGGACGGGCGCTAGCTTGGTCACTCTCACCACTCAGCTGTATAGCACTAGCACGCGAGATCCACGAGAAAACAACATATACGGAACCAGTTGGTACGGGTGGCCATATATAGACGACACACACGCTTCGCAGAGGATAAAATTGAATATTAGGACTCAAAAGATTGATTCCTTCATTATATATATTGCTACTCATATGGATGACAAATGGATCCGTGTATTTCAAGAATGTGGGTCCATAGTGTCTAGCATGGGCGCCTCGTTCATTGGAGTACGTACATTCTCTAATCTCCAACATAGTTAATTTATTTTTCCTTTCTTTTAAGTCATTCTCATCAAAGATTTTATAGTGTGTTGTTTTCGTGAACCAGTAATTCAATAAAGTATGGAAAAAAACCATCGCTATCAATGTATAGTTTTACACCATAGTTTTATTCACTTCATGTATATTGATGGCCCCTATATAGATATTTTAATCCTATATGAGTCATGAGTTCTTTTATTAAAAACATTGTCATATCATCAAAACGTTTATGTATCAGTTCATTAATAATGTAAATAAAATTTTGATGAAACTCTCAAAGAAAATAGTCTTAGAGTGGTTATTATTATGAGCCAACATTACCAGGCCTACTAGTACTAGTAAAAAGTTACGTCACAGTAGTATCAAACAAACTATCGATTTCACTCCATAATACAGGCGTGGATTGTGCATACACATACAGACGCT
Source organism: Microstegium vimineum (assembly GCA_022036555.1). Lineage (NCBI taxonomy): Eukaryota > Viridiplantae > Streptophyta > Magnoliopsida > Poales > Poaceae > Microstegium > Microstegium vimineum. The sequence goes on from CM039131.1 coordinate 35,414,275, forward strand.
TCACGACACCACAAACAATAAAATCGTTGAAGACTCATCCATTCGACAACATCAACAGCAATTTGATCAGCATGCAAATCCAAATCGGATCGAGAACCCCTCCCTCCATTTTTTTACTTAGATCCGTACAAAATAGTCAGTTGGATCCCGAGTATAGCAGCCCTTTTTTTATGCCTTGTTTAGATCCAAAATTTTAACACTAGCATTTCGTTTGTGTTTGTGTTTGGTAACTATCGTCCAATCATGGAGTAACTAAGTTCAAATGATTTGTCTCGTAAATTACAGATAAACTGTGCAATTAGTTATATTTTTTATTTATATTTAATGCTCCGTGCATGCGTCCAAAGATTCGACGTGACAAAAATTTGGAATTTTGAAGGAAAGTAAGCTCAAAAGATTCGTGTCGCAAATTACAGATAAATTGTGCAATTAGTTATATTTTTTACTTATATTTAATGTTTCATGTATAATTATTTATGTTTTTAATAAGGAATTTAAATAGAGGTTGGTATGTTGTTTTCTATAATTATTTATGTTGTTTTCAGGAACTAGTGAATATGCACGTGCGGCACGTGTCTTGGAAATTTTTATACATGTGGGAAATAATACGTAGTTTCATATATTGATGTGGTTGATATATCAAATTGTTTCATTTGCATCCTTAAGCAGTACTCATGTGACATTGACCTCCGTCCTTGAGGGTTCAGTTGGGGGTTCAATAATCTCACATTGATCCAGCCTGCTATCAATTTTCATGCGTGTGTTTCAGATGCTGAAATCTTGTATTGTTATGAACTGAATTGAAGAAGCCTGTTTGCGGAAGATGCATTAGTTATTGGCAGTCATGTGTCCAGATTTATTTGGTTCTCTGTATATTTTTTTGTGTATTGTTCTCTGTATATATCATTTAGTCATTTAGAAAAGAAAATGAATTTATGGAAGGGAAACGTTTTTTTGGTAGATGTATGGAAGTTATTCTTTCTTGTTTCACATTTTCAATTGTACATCAGCACAATAAGATATAATTATAAATTAACAAATGCATTTTTTTTATCACAGTGGTTGTGTACAATAGAGTAGCAAAAGATAAGGGAGGCATATATTTTTGTACTGTTTATCTCAACCTCTCAAACACTACTACAGAAAAGGCAATCAGTGCCGGTTCAAAACCCTCCTATAGTGGCGGATTTTGAACCGGTACTGGCGAATCGGCAGTGATGAGCTCATGTCATCACTGCCGGTTATGCCAAACCGGCAGTGATGCTTGAGCCATCACTGCCGGTTTGTTTAACCAACCGACAGTGATGCTTGAGCCATCACTGCCGGTTTGGCATAACCGGCAGTGAATGTAGGATATCACTGCCGGTTCTAAATGATCCGGCAGTGATTTAATTTTTGTAATTTATATTTATTACAGAAACCATCAACATTATATTACAGAAACCATCAACATTTATATTACAGAAATTCATAGATATGTCTTAAACTTATTGTACATACAAATGAGATTACAACATATAATTAGAGTCCAAGTCCAAAGAACCCATTACACCATAATTATAAATTAAACTACTGTCCACAAATTGGCGACAAAATAAATCATGTGGCAGCACCTAATTGCACCCAATTCCAGCCAATTGCAATGCCATCTATCAGCACTTCGTGCTCTACCAAATTTGTGCATAACTAAACCTACAATGCACGTACAACACTTTCATACACACACCAACTAACAACACTTGGTGGTCAACCAATCCGTGCAAAACTAAACCTACAATGCACGTTACACACCTTCATACACAGACGTCTGACCTTCATCGCATACCCCAAATAGCAGTGGCAGCTAACTCCCTTATGACACTTGTTCCAACGGCATCATTGAAGTGAACCCAGTCAGTAACAGGATACACGGTACCTAATCCATGGTTAATTTCCCACAAGTAATTGTCCATTGCAAAAAATTAAAATCAGGACCCATGCTTGCTTTTCCCTGGAATAACCAGGCAACCCCTCCAGGAGTTTCCACCTTTCTTTGGTAACCACAAAACGACGCTCTATGACATTACGCAGGCGGCTATGCACATAGTTAAACTTCTCTTGTTTATTTAACATGCATGCATCAACACCTTCGAATTCATGCAAACGGTACCTTGTATTCCGATATGGGGTCATGAATCCTTCCCGCTGCATGTACCCAGCGTCCGTCAGGTAATAGCGTCCTACAACAAATGACAAATTCCAAATTACAGTTTAGTGATACAACATATGTACAAAACATGTATAAGCATGTGGATTGTAGATGTTAGTAGCATGCAATACCCTGAGGAGGATGGGGGAAACAAGGATCCTGCAAACACTCCCTCAAAACTGCCATGTCGTGACAAGCGCCCGCTTTCCCGGCTGCAACATAAGTGAATCGGCCATGCATGTCCACAATGGCGCAGACATTGAACGAAGCTTGACCTTTCCTGTTAATGAAATCATTTTTGATAGCTTGACTGACTTTTACTTTTATGTGTGTGCCATCAATTGCCCCAATGCATCCATCAAACCATGGTCGATATGGCGCAAGTTCGTCATGCACACCTCCATATGTCGGGTCCACTGGACATAAAACAGTCTTAGCCCACATAAACATGACTTTTGCCACAAATGTTGTCTTCCTACTTAGTGTATCTAAAGACCTTTCAAATCTATCCTGACACTCTCTAATTGCAGCCCCGTGAGCGCAGGTCCACACGTACAAACCCAAGGCTTCTACAGAAGAAAATTCATTTGTTCCACGTAGCCCAAACTGAAGCAACTTGTCATGCAGGTTCATAAAAACATCCGGTGTCATCCGCAAATTATCAAAACACCTTCTAGGGCTATTCAAATTCAGTTGCATCCATTGAGCCCCAGTCAGTCTAGGTATTAGAGCTGCAGGGTTTACCGTGCCTTGCTGTTGTGCCTGGAGCTCCTGTATCACTGTCAACGCAAATAGGACCTGCGTCATTGTCTGCTTGTCCACATCTTCCTCAGTTTCGACATCCATCACCTTGGGCCGCCTAAAAAACAGACAGTTCATTAGTTCAGAAACCATAAGCAACAAGGCTGCATGCGCCATAGTTCCATACATAACATTAATAGATGTGACGAAGAACAATCAACAAACTCTGAACAGGTAATTTAAACCATGCGTGATATATCTAGCAACAAGTAGTTCAGTCACACGACTTATTACACAACCGAACGAATAGTTTTGCACCATATTACATTGTAGGTAACAAGACTGACTAGTACATGAAAAACAAACAAAACAGTAACAGATACACTCATGAAGGAAAACTGATACACTTGTGACTGCCACGCTGTCGAGTCGTAGCGCTACTAGTCCTTCCTAATGGTCCTCCAAATCGTCTTCACGAACTCAGTTCGCCCCACAATAGAGAACATATCTAGATAGTTTTCTCGATGGTTCAAGTCAGCTGTGACAGCCAGGGCCTGGTGGAAGAGAGGATCAGCCTCGTCAACGCCGTCTTCCCTGAGAACCTGAAGGACCTTTTTCCTATCAGCTCTAGTTCTTGCAATGGCCTCTTTTCTGGTGGCGCCATCAATCAGAGATTCTTGTATAAAAAACCATTGCATCTGCCATCGTGAGTGTCTTGCTACTCTTCTTGCTTGGTGGGCTGGAAACAGAATGCTCTCTGGTGCGACGTCTAGACGCCTGGCCACCACTGCGGTGGTCAGCAAGAGGGTTGTCAGACAGATCTTCAGATGTGTGTGGGCTATCATGAGTGTGGGTGGGATCTTGCTGATGGCCACCAGCTGAGATCAGGTTGCCCCTATCACGGGGTGTGTGTCCGAATAGGGTGAACAATTGCTCAAAGTAAGGTGGGCGTTTGTACTTCTGACCAGCCGGCTGGCTACTCTCTTGCACGTCATGAATGCAAGGGAACGGTGTCAATTAGTTAACCTAAACCCAAAGACGGTAGTGGATTGACACTAGGAAGGATTAGTTAGTACCCCGTGGTTTGTGGCATACCAACTTGGATCTACCGCGACCTCGCCAGATGCAGGGTCGCGGCCTAACCCAGTGTGCTTGTTACTGTCACGCCAATTGAAGTACGACCGTCTCAGCTCACTAAGCTTGTTCTGGAGTTGCTTCCTGCTGTACCCAAGGTTAGTGGACTGATTGAAAGCAATTTTAATATTGGTCCATCCAGTGGAGGTTGGCCCTTTGTCCCCCCAATGGCATAGGTCTTTTTGTGTCAGAATTAGATCCAGCAGGATGGACAGGGTGCGCTCATCCCAGGCAGCATGGTCTTGACTCATCTGAACACAAGTATTTGATTGCAAATTAATATGGCGGATTGAGGTATGCATTGCGATACTAAGAGCATTACTCATCGATACTACATAATCAGACTAAGAGCATTACGATAAGGTGAAGCATGCATTGCGAGGTTGTGGTCCGGATTGAAGTACTTGCCTTGTCGGTCAGGCGGCGACGTTTGCTGCCAACGTGGAGGGTGGATACCTTAGGTGACGACGACGAAGCTGATGAAATTGCCAGTGTGGGCAGGCAGCAGGGAGTCTACCGACTCAGTTCTGTACAAAGGACAAAAGAAATGTGTGACTACATTGTGCGGTTAGGTGAAGGTAACGAACTCATCGGGTAGCAAGAAGATAGCAGGGTGAGGAACGAACCGTACCTCCCCGTTGGTGGATAACTGGCGAAGTTGGACGCGGATCCGGCGGAAGACGAGAACAAGGGGTTTAAAATGGGGATCCGGCGGCGTGCAGTGGAGGGAGCTCCTCGCGGTGGCGTGCGTCGAGCAGAGAAGAGCGGGCGGCGGCGGCGTGCAGTGGCTAGCTCGGACTCGGGCAGAATGGATAAGTGTGGAACGGGCGCGTGTCTGAAATTTTCAGACACGCGCCAGTTCATTAAATAGGGTGGCATCTCACTGTCGGTTCTTATTACAAACCGACAGTGATGTGCCATATCAGTGCCGGTTTGTAATAAGAACCGGCAGTGATGAGGGAGCATCAGTGTCGGTTCTTTTGAACCGGCAGTGATGATGGCGCATCACTGCCGGTTGGTTATTAGAACCGACGGTGATAGAGGCACATCACTGCCGGTTCCTCTATAATCGGCAGTGATGTGTGTATTTTTTTAAATCTGTCTTTTGCTTTAGAATTCAAATTACTTCTGATTTTTTACTAGAACTTGAAAAACTCCAAACATAGAAGTTGCATAATTTTTAATTCTCTACAACTTTTGCTGAAGTAGCATATTCAAATTCTTTATAGTTTTTGAATTCCATTTTGAATTTGAATAAGGGTTTAAAATTCAATTACCCCCTTTGTAATTACTCCAAAAATTTGAATAGAAGTTGAAAATCTTCCAACATAGCTTTTGCTAGTTTTGAGGAGTTCTACATTACTGCTTATATACTCAAGGTCTAATTCTTTATAGATTTTGAATTCCTTTTGACATGGCACACATCAATCAACAACGTGGTACAACTCATCAATCTCTACAACTTCATATGATCTCAAATTCGATGCAAATTACTAAAACAACATTTCATTAAGGATTACATAGTTTATGATACTCTAACAATTCACGGTGCAGGCACGATGATGGCCTCATCATGGTCACTCCGGAGGTAAGCAGGTTTGTCACCCTCTTCAAGGACATGTAGGGTAACGTCCGCCCCAAAAGGAGCCATTTCTTCATAACCTTTGTACTCTTCTTCGTCTGTCACTCCGTCGACACCTACAATCTTCCTTTTGCCTTGCAATACTACATGTCGTTTTCCATTTGTATTGTTATCCCTTGCATAGAAGATTTGCAAAACATCCTTTGTAAGGACGAAGGGGTCATCCTCCCATTCGTGGAGCTATAGGAAAATGCATGTATGGAGTATTAAATCTAAGTAATAAATACCAAATCTATTCCACATCCCATCAAATCTTTCATGCATGTATTGAGTATTAAATGTAAATAATAAATATAACTAAATACAATTTTTATCCATAATTTTCGAGACAAATCTTTCGAACTTAGCTACTCAATGATTATACAATAATTACCCAATAAAAACAAAGTGCTACAATTTTTCTAAATAATTTTGGATCTAAAAGCTACAAAAAATTGACACAAATTGCAACATCCCTGTTCTTATCATGAAAACTAGCATAGCTCTAACACAAATTGACACAATGTAAACCAACAATTCTAAAGAATTATGCTTGTTACTAACCAAGAGCAAGAAGACATGAGGATCCAAGAGTGAAGAGGAGCCAACAATGGAAATCAAGAGAGCTCCTCACGCACTGTTCTGTACTGTTGGACAGAGGAGGAAGGGAAACATCACTGCCGGTTCCAGCCACGAACCGGCAGTGAAACACCACATCACTGCTGGTTGGTGTGCCGGTTTAAGCCACCAACCGGCAGTGATGTGATGTTTCACTGCCGGTTTAGCCCCTGCCCCTAATAATTGGGGGCTTGTCAGAGGAAGAACCGGCAGTGAAGGGGCATCGCTGCCGGTCCAAACAAAACCGGTAGTGATGGGCCGACAGTGATTGCCGATTCTGTAGTAGTGAAATAATTCTCTAATACCTGCATCAATATTCTCCGTGCATTCATTCCATTCTTATTTGAGGATATCGATGAGGAACGACCTCACCCTGAGGATTGTTGCATCCTGTAAATAAATCGAAAGACACCACAAACAATAAAATCGTTGAAGACTCATCCATTCGACAACATCAACAGCAATTTGATCAGCATGCAAATCCAAATCCGATCGAGAACTGCCCCCTCCCCCTCATTTGTTTACTCAGATCCTTACAAAATAGTCACTTGGATACCGAGTATATATAGCAGCCCCCCCCCCCCCCCCCCCCCCCCCTTTTTTTTTACTTGGTACGTTCATCTGTTGTTTTCTATAATTATTTATTGTTATTAATAAGGGATCGATCTTGCTAGAGGTTCATCTGTTGTTTTCTATAATTATTTCTGTTGTTTTCAGGAATATGATATTATGACTGTGAAAGGATTAGGATATTTTAGGCGACAGGAAGCATATCGAAATAATCATACGTATATCAGGTTGACTTGGAGCGATAAAAAGACATTCATCGATCACGTACATACATGCCTGCTGTCTCATCATCATCAGTCAGATCTCAAAGGTGCTCTCCATCTCAAGCTGCCCACCCGCGGCTTCCTCTTCGTCGTCACCGACATACAGGTAGGGTTCTTCTCCGCGGGCTGGAAGTTATAGAACACGAACACATAGAAGGCAAGGCTGGCCGTCTCGATGGAGACGTTGACGGCCCACTGGTACTTGTAGCTGAGCACGGCGGCGACGGCGGACGCGGCGATCCGCGTGAAGTAGAGGTAGCACACCACCACCAGGTAGAACTGCTTGAAGAGGGTGAGCTTCTGCAGGTTCCGCGCCGCCTTGCCGTCGGTCTTGGACGCCTCCCTCAGGTTGCGGATGGACCAGATGATGGGGAAGAAGACGGCGCAGCAGCAGATGACGTCCACCAGCAGGAAGATCTGGTTCCACGCCAGCCAGTCCCTCCCCGCCGGCCCCGTCTCCCCGATCACCGCCGACGCGATGTTCTCGATCACTTGCAGCGGTATGATGATCATCAGCACGTTCTTCTCGCGCTCCTGCAAGCACGCATGATCGATCCATCGTTGTTGGTCTTGGTCGTTTTATGCAGATGCAGCACGGATCGATGGATCGGAGGATATCAGACGACGATGCGTACCTGAAGGTAAGGTTTCAAGAAGGACCAGCCGGTGCCGATGAGCACGATGACGGTGAAGAGAAGGATGCCCTTGAAGAAGCCGAAGACGTAGAAGGCGACGTCCCACCCGTGCGGGGTGCCGGTGCGCTCGACGAACCACTGGTCCTCGGCGGCGCACGCGAGCTTGAGCGCCTTGAACAGCAGCAGCGCGCCCATGACGGCGTGGATGCGCTCGGCGGTCCGGCGGTGCCTGACGCAGACGAGCAGCCACGCGGCCAGGAACGCGAAGTGCACGGCGGCGGCGGCCGCGAAGACCCACGGCAGCGGGAGCAGGCCGACGGGGAGGTACTCGCGGGCGCCGGACCGCCGCCCCCGCAGGTTGTACATCTCGGTGCGCACCTCCATGGTGACCTCCACGCCCTCCTGGCAGCTGCTGAACAGCACCGTGTACTGGTCGTCGGAGTCGATGGTCAGCGACCCCCGCCCCGTGCCGTCGGGCGCCACCTCCTTGAACAGGAACAGCCGCTGCACGTACTGGCTCGTCAGCGGGCAGAAGGCGCCGCCCGTGGCCTCGGCGTAGTCGGACTCGTTGTTGATCTTGTAGAAGAGGGAGTTGGAGATGAGGAAGAAGCCCATCAGCGTCGTGTCCACCGCCCGCAGCTGGGACCCCTCGGGGACCCTCCATGAGACGCCGGTGGCTGAGACCGTGGCGTGCCCGCCGCGCCTGAAGCCGAACTCCTCGAACAGGATCACGGAGCGCGAGTCGGCGACGATGGGCGTCGTTTTGATCTCAGCGCGAGCGATGGGGAGGACGCCGGCGAGCAGGGAAACAACGACGGCGAGAACCACGGAGGCGGCCATGAGCTGCATTGTTGGTCGTCAGGTACGTAATACGTTGGGTTCGCCCGCGTCACGCCATTCAATTCGGCCGCGGCCGTGGGTGAGGAAATGCCCGGCCTTGCCCTGCTCTTGGCATAGATAGAATTAATTGTGGCATGCATGAGCTGTGCACGAAGCCACACCACGAACGGAGAGGGAGGGGGGCCAGTCGACGACCATGGCGTGTTTTAGGGATGGCCATGGGAGCCTGGGGAGAAGATCGCATGCATATAAGTGTCAAACACCCAGAACTGGAACTCTAGTACTAGAACCGATCGACTCCCTGCACGTACTTGTATGCTCGACTATAACGGCCACCTGACACACTCTCCAACTATATAATGAAATCAAGAAATTTATGCCCCTGTTTTTGATCTACTAAACAAAGTAAGACCAAAATAGGAAAAATGAGAATGATATCCAAACACTTAGATTCTAGAATTAATCCAAACTGTGTATCATAAACCTACTACTTGGAGATTTTCATTATGCAATAAAGTCAATAATTACTATAAGAATGAGTTATCCAAATACCATTCTATGTTCATTATCTAGAATCCAAAATGAGGATTGTGAACTGGACTCACGTTGCCAACTCCTGCTAACACCATGTACACTCCCATCGGCATCTCGTATTACTCCCATTTGAGTACATCGGACTGTATTAGTAGACTTGGGCTTGTTCGGTAAGTTGAAATCCACCATGAATTGTTCGGTAAGTTGAATTCAGGGTACGAATCCATAGAAAATGAATGAGCCTTTAGGGCACCTGCAGTGGTATAAGTTAATCACTAGCTCTAAGGCCAGTCTCAATGAGAGTTTCATTGGAGTTTCATTTACATTTAATAGACTGTCACATGTGCACTTCTGCTGATGTGATAATGTTTTAATGAAGAGAGAGAGAAAATGAGTGTCATGTGGATGAAACTCTCTTGACACGATTACCAACTCTCTATGAGTCATAGAATTAAATGCTTATGAAACTTTGGATTGAAACTTTGCATTGAGAGTGAGAGTTTCATTCAAGTTTCATTTCATTCTAGATGACATGATAGTCTTGGAAACAGTGTAATGAAACTCTCCATTGAGACTGACCTAAGTCAATCTCTTTAATATTAGTAGCTTTTATTTAAGAATAACTCACTGTATGATTAGATCCACATGATATTCTCATCAGACCTCGAAATATGTGAATGAGTTAGCTCTTGATCAAGAGGTAGTTTTTCTCTTTTTTCTATTAAAATATAAAAAAAATACTTAGAACTAACTTATGAGTTAACCATTACGTGTACCCTTAATTGACCCATTTGAGCATCACATCCCTCCTTCCAGATGTGTTTTGGACTGCAGTGAAGCTGCGAGATGGCACAAAGGCTCGACCTGGTAACAGACTAGCAACCGGCCCAAAAGAGCCGAGGTGCATCTCGCTTTCGCGTCAATTACGGGCATCCTCGCCCTAACCTCCATCTTTGCTAGGGACGTGACGTTTTAGTATAATATTCGAGTGATCATTTTGGTGGCTGATAAGTCGGCTGATGTTGTTTTTAGCTATTTTGTTATGAGAGAAAAAACATAATTTTAATGTTTGATAAGTCAGCAGATAAGCCAAGCGAACAGGGACATATAATTCATTGTCCAATACTCGTGGTAATGAGTTAGAGTCATGTCAATAACAAACATTTATTTATATTGGATAACAAACTGCTCACGATTTTAGTTTTATTATTTGATTTGTGGAATCAATTGGTTGATCCTTTTTCTAAGAAGAATAGGTTTTATTATTCAAAATATTATCAACAAATTATTCATAATAAATCCTTTTTTAAGAAGAATAGGTTTTATTAATCAAAATATTATCAACAAATTATTCATAATATTTTTTATGAGGGAGAGATCAAGATTCAGATACCTATATAATATTAAATTTATCATTTGGTTTATATAGAGAGAAGGAGATTATTTAGACGCTTACACGTGGTACCGCGCGGGACCTTGTGCAACAGTACACGACCAATTAGGTAGTGCTGAAATTGTCAGGCGCACGTGGGTGTGGATATGGCCGACTGCAAGGCCATTGCCGCTATGTGTGTGTCCGTGAGGTCGCCGGATAGGCCACGAAGGTTGGAAGGGTCCGGGATAGGCCACGAACCGTCCGTTAACGTCGGCTACATGGGCCTTGGCCGCTTCCATGATGCCCCGTATGCCTACTTAGATTTTGATTCGATCTAAGCTATTCATGTCAATCTGACCTGAGGACGCTCTTGCCACGGACAAAACTCATCAGCCGCCGCCGACCCCAGGAACCCTAGCTTAATTTTCTCTTCTTCCTCCGTCTTTCTCGCGCCGCACAGGAGCGAACGAGCAGGTAGCGCTTGACGCTGCCGCTCCTCCCGTGTGTGCTCAGCGCTGCCGCGGCCGTGCGAAGCACCGCCTCTCCTTCCATCCGCGTGCAGGGCTGACGCCGCCGCTACACACTGCCCCATCCGAGCCGATCAAGGTTCGTCCTGTTGATGTCGGCGTCGCACCACCAAGGTCATGAACAGGCGCGGGGATGCTCGCTTTGATGGAGAACATGCCGGTCGTGGTGACGCTGGCCTTAGGGGCGAGGGTGCCGGCTTTGGGGACGACGTCCCGCGCTAGAAGCGTCGCCTCTCTCCGTCCGCTGCTACTGCCCTGCCTCTGTGCCTCCCTGCAACCTCCGCGCCTACCTTGCTCGCGTTGTCGTCCCACCCGCGTTGTCGTGGCGTTCGCTGGCCTCGATGAAGAGCACGCCAGCCTCACCCACGCCGCCCCCTCCCGACGTCGATTTTGTCCACGACCTTTTATATTTATATATATATTGGTTGCTTTTATTTGGTAATTTTGTTTTGGACCCGATCGATCCGAAATTGATTTGGTTGCTAGGTACCTGATTGTGTCGCGTGTGTGCTGGATTCATTGAGAATGAGATCCTAGGAGATCTAGATGAGTACTATATACCAGCCTTTCCAAAACAATATTGTTAGCTCGCTTGTGTTGGTTTCGCACTGAAGTTCATCATGGTATGATTCTATTTGGTATTCATCTTGCCTTTTTTATTTGGCTTTGGTCTTTGTTGACGCGTGACCGAAAGTATCTAAGACCAGCAAGATGATAGCTTCGATTTTATTTCCTTGAAATCACCTGTGTTGGTTTCCATCTACAGGACGACGCCCGTATTGGTTTCCAACTACAGGACGATGCGGGTACGGGAGGCGAGGCTGTAGTGTGTTGGACAATGCGTATTATATAAATCTAGACAAAGAAATTATTCGTTACCCGGTAGTTAGAAAAAGAAGAATGGATGGACGAAAAAAGGATAGAAATAATATAAGTATAGATATATAATTTTCTATTTAAAAATTAAAATCTAGTTATGTTTTATTAAATTGTCGTAAATAAAAATATATGAAATTAGGACTCACTCTATCCTAAGAAATTAATATTTTAGTTTTGTTGTAAGTCAAACTTTCTAACATTGACTAAATTTATAGGAATTATTAGCATTTATGATAGAAACAGGTATGCTATAGAAACATGCTCCATGAGAAATCTAATAATAATAATTTGGTAACATAATAATAAATAATACTTATTTTATATAAATTTGGTCAAACTTTAGATAGTTTGACAAGTTATTTTTGGACGGAGGGAGCACCAATCTTTTTTTCTAATAATATTATCTATCTATTGATGCTCTATTTAGAGGTTGTATTTTCATTGTTCATGCTTCTAGTGTTTTAAATTGCTCATAATTGTGCTTATTATTACTTGTTTTAATGATTAAATTGTGCTCTGTTTAGTGTTGAACGCATGACTAGTTTTGATTTCATGATGTTTGAGACACCGGTTATTTGTATGAAACCTATGTAGCCTGATGAGGCAATCAAGAATCAACATAAATTAAAGTGCTAGACACATGCAGTGCCAAAATACTACTCTCTCTCTCTATTCTAATTATAAGTCATTGTAAGAATCTTGAATAGTTACAGTATCTTAAGTTTGAACAAATTTAATTTATAAATAGAATAAGAAATATCCGTATCATCAAATAGGTATACTATAAAAGTATATTTAATAAAAAATGTAATAATACTCAGTTGTTAACATCATATCATAAATGTTATTATGTTAACAACTTACCATATAAATTTGATCCAACTTGAGATATTAACTCTTTAAAATTCTTGGAGTGACTTACAATTTAGGAGAGGAGAGAATAAGTAGGATTTATGGTAAAGTTAAATTTATCCTTGAAGGCATGTGCTCTCAACACATGAGCCGTTAGATTTACATTGAGATGTGGCGCATATGCGAATCTAATAATCCATGTGTTGAGCAGTGGCGGATGTAGAGTAGGTGCATGGGGGTACAACTGTACCCCAAAATTTTTGAAAAAATGTTAAGTATATGTATTTTTTTAATACCTTGTATATGTGTAGTATGTTGCTAAATACAATTACTAGCCTACTCAGCCTATACAATAGTCCCAACACTCTAAACTTGTTACTTTCTAGAGCTAACAATAGCCCAATTTCAAACTACACAACAATATTTGAATTATGTCGTTTTTATCCGTACCCTCATTATTGAAATCCTAGATCCGCCACTGGTGTTGAGAGCACGTGCCCTCAACTCAAGGGCATAAAAACTGCGTTCTAGGATTTATATGGATTTATACATATGGTGGAGCATGGCGTCTACTGGGTACGGTGTGTGGGCTTGTTTTACAGGCTGGACTGTCTTTTGAGGTTTTTTTAGAACTAGCAAAATATACCCGTACATTGCAACGGTAGATAAAAAACTATGAAGACTTGTTCGATTCAGCTGCTTACATAACTGCAACAACTTACATTTGTATGTGTTAGTTTTGATGTTGTGAGTGGTAACCCAATCACAAATGAAAGGGCTTGTTAATAGGAACAAAGACGGCAATGTTACACATATACTTATTTTTTATCATCTCTAAAGCAAAGTTAAAAGTTATATTTTATTTTATGATGACCATGCTCCATAATATAAGTAATAAATATTAGCAATAACATGATAATCTCTTATTTTTCGTATTGAATTAAAATATAACTATGATGTACTTTTTATTTCATTGTAAGGAACAAACATTTTTTCCTAATACTAAAGAGACAAAAATTAGCCTACTTTAAAGACCTAGAATACTTTATTTAGTATTATTTTTTATCTTAATAGTGATATATATTATATATAAAAATAAAAAATCACTAAAAGAGGGAAAAGTGTCGTAGTGGCAGGGGCAGCAAGACACGTACCACATTCTAGGAACGGGACAAGAAAACGGGAGATAAAAAGGAGACAGAAACGAAAAGAAAAAAAAAAGAGAACACAACACGGTGGATTCAGCCTGCCCAATGGCTGCGTGAGCTTTAACTTCGCCTAACTGGACTGGCTGCGCAAGTGCACTGGTTCGCGCTGCCCCCAGCAGGCCCACTTAGCTATCGGCTCAACGCTTCGATCTGAACCGATGATATGAATCTGACGACCGACGACGCTTTCGCCAGGAAGAAAACCAGTCCGCCGCCGCTGACGACAAAAAAAAACCTAGCTTCACTATCTTTTCCTCCGTCTTTGTCACGCCTCCCAGCTGAGAGAGGAGAGCGGACAAGCAAGGTGTAGTCGGTGTCGAGACGCGCGGAGCTGATCTGAGGGCCAACACCGGCAGTTGCGTGCATTGCAGGCTGACCCGCGTTGCCGCTAGGTCGCTCGTGTGCCGCGGTGTCCACGTGTGGCTCCGTCGAGCCGCCCTGCAGTGGGGCTCAGGTGTCCTAGCGGTCGTGTGGCCCGCGTCCCTAGTGGCCGCACGCACTGCTCCGTCGAGTCACCCCGCTATGGCGCTCAGGCATTCTAGTGATCACGAACAGCGATCCCAGACGTCCGGTGGCGCCGCGCTGTTGCACAGCCGCGGCTGCTGAGGCGGGCGGGGGCAGCATGGTGGCGTTGCGAGCCCAACACGCACTCCATGCGGCCAGTTGTGGGCGGTATGACGAGATTTGTCCCTTCCTCCTGGCAAGTTGACGAATCGAAATCTGTTGCACCGGGTTTGTTGTTTCATCGAGTCAGTTGCGTGGATCGACAGATCGAAGTCTCTTTGTGGCCATTGCTTCCCTTCTTTTCCAATGTATCTTCTAAACGTAAACCTATTGTACGTGGACTCGAGTTTCCTGTTTCCGCTATTTGTTGCGTCCTTTTTTATATAAGAAGCCAGAGAGGAAAAACAGGGAATCGAGATGGTTACGGAGTAGTAGAGGCCGGGATTGTTATGGAACATACGAAATTTTGTCGGGATAGGAGACGTAAACCAGTCAAAGTAGCCGATATTCCTTGGAAAAAGAGCGTGGATTCGGAGATGGAGGCCAGACGAAAATTACTGCAGACTAAAAATTAGGCTGAAATTTTGCCTCTTTATTAATATATATAGGTATATATAGATTGACTATATCTTTTTTAGGTCAAAAGGTGCTTAGTCTGGTTGGCTAAGTCACTCGCGTGTTTGAGTGTCTACGTTATAACTGTGTAATTTTTTTAAAAAAAGATTATATCCTTTTTAGATGAGACGGTCGACATTTTTTTTGGCCTGCGGCATTTGGTGTGGATCAATTATTTAGTCTCCTTTTGGGCCTTGAGGTACATATTCTCTTGTGGACGTGTGCTTAATTATTAGCATGGTTGGTACGTACAAGTGTACACAGCATTTCCTCGCTGAAAGGCAATTGACGCTTTGGGGCAACTTGTTCTTTGGGCTTGTACATACTGTGCTGGCGGAGCCAAGGCCCGGCCACCCTGGGACAGTGGCCGGGCTCCAAGGCTGCCAGTTTGTCACGTAGTTTAGTATGTAAATTAATTTTTTAACTCTTAATTAACACATATTCTACCTTATTAATGTTAAAAAGATTTAGGAGCCAAGCTTTATTTGACTTTGTATATTAAAAAAATTGTAGCTTGGTGTATAATATATATATATATATACTTACTTACTTTACCACTGTTAAGTATATACCATATTTTCTCGTCCGGCTCTGTAAAATTTCTGGCTTCGCCACCGGCTACAGGGACTCCATGATTCTTGCTTCACTTTACGCTTAAGGTTGTGAAGGACGTGGAGGGATCAGGCTGCGCTGCGTGCAAGATGGAACATATATATACCACTAGTTTGTTTTTTTTATTTTCACGTTGCCTAGCTAGCAAGAATAATTGCCCCCACTGTCTTGGTGTGTGAAGGCACGGCGAATGTCAACTATTTGAATGTTTCTTTTAGCTCCCCCGCCTTTTGCACGGCCTAGATTCCTATCATATCGATCGAGTGCCATGTAGACAGACTCAATATTATTTGGTTTGTTTGAATATTTTGCTATTCATATATATAGAAAAAGCTAATAACTTAATTCGCAAGCAAATTAAAGAAAGTTCGTTCAAAGATAGTAACTGAGCGTAAATTAAAATTAAGCCACCGAGATGGTGGAGACGAGGAAACGTGTGTACTATATGTTTGAATTGCATCTCGAGAGAACAAACGTGCAAGCAACCGAAGTTACTGCTACCTGCGCTGGTGCAATTTACCTTTGCCCTTGAGGTGTAAAGCAGGTCACACACGCGGTAGAGCTGAGGCCGACCTTTTAGTGCCTCACTTTAGCATTATTATTATCTCAAAACTCTCTAACACACCATTTGAATTGCATGGCGGACGTGACTGCTGCTAGCTAGCTAGTGCAACTAAATTAACTAGCTAGCTTTGTGTCGGGGACCGTATCTTGCTGTGCTTTCTACTTCTAGCTCCCAAGTTATGTGATATGACCGAGATGATGACCTTTGCTTGGAGTATAAACATAAAAATAGCTACTCCAATCCAAACAAATGTATATGCGTAGCTACGTATACACGCCCAGCTTTTGAGCCGGGGGTTTAATATATGAACCGGCTTTTCGGGAGCCTTCGATCTGGGTCTCAAATCAAAGTAAAATAAAGTGAGGAAAGCGAGATCGACTGCTTGCATTTCATTTGTAGCCCAATGCCTCGTCACACCATCAGTACACACACACGTACTCTCTCTCTCTCTCTATATATATATATATAGATAGAGAGAGAGAGAGTACGTACTAGTAGCTATTATATATAAATAAATGGATCAGGATGCTTCATTTCACCGCAGATGCATTAACATAACCCTTTGCCTCAGCCACATCACACAGTGGAAAACACTAAAGAAAACCAGCTCGATCGAATGCGATAGATGCGGCCTACGTGCAATGGCCGAGAGCAAACGACATGCAACCAGACAGAAAGCAGCTAGCTAGCTAGAGCGAATCATGAAGACCCGGGCGGGCGTAACATGCATGTACTGCAAGGCTAGCTAGCTAACCTCTAGATAATTATACTATGAGACCTCTTATACTATACACTACTATTATTGGTGATATATATGGGATGATGGTGATTTATATATATATATGCCTTGCCGGGCCAAATCGATCTGGCATGCTTGTCTCTGTGGTCCGAGGCCGTGTGCTTTATGTTCGCCGGAGTTGGCGACGCGATTAAACAAACGCGGTGGTCCTTGCGGAGCAGGCGACACCTGTCGCCGGCGTGAGGCGCGCGCCAAAGTCACCACCGCACCGCACCCACGCGCGGAGACGGCATAAAATAACCACCCCCGCGCGCCCGCCGTACGACGTACGTGCTCGCTTGCCCGAAATAGCAGCCACGAACTCTTATTTTACGGGCGACGTCGCTGTGCGCTGCCCGGCCGGCCGCCTGCCCCCGAGCGCGGCGATTATCGGTCGGTCCGGTGGCGCTGCGCGGTTGGCCGGGTGGTCACCCATCGGCGCAACAGCGCAGCGCACCATGGATGCTGCTAGCTAGCCGGCCTGCCGTGGCACGCGCGGGCAGCAATAAGAACACGTACGTCTACGACTAGTTTAATTAACCGGAGGGAGCTTAGCTAGCTAGCGCCATGTCGTGCTGATGCGCGTGGTGATGCATTCGGCCTCGAACTGCAAGCTTGACCATATAACATAAATGGTTTTAATTTGTTGCACAGCAAGAAAGGGTGATCAGACTGATCGAAGAGCGATAGAATTATAGATGGAAGTGGAGTGAGGGTACACACACGGTGACACGGATAGAAAGAGAGTGAGCTGAGCAACAAAGAAATTTACCACGGTTAACATCAGGTTTAGAATTACATACACATATATTATTATATAAAACATGTAACAATGAAATTATATTCAATGATGAATTTAGAATTTATTAAATATTATAAATTCTGATATTTTTAATACAAATTTAGTTAAATTTGGGAATATGCTTATATATTTTTTCAGACGGACAAAGTATTTGTTGTGTTGTTGGGACTTGATGTATCTGCAAAACTTTCAAATAGATTTAATTTAATTTTAACTTAATAGAATGTCCTAATAATTTGTATAAATTAAATATGTTTATGGATTCGTAGGCAAGCACCGCAAGCCAGTTTGGGCCCGTTTGGTAGGGCTCTTACCGGCTCCAACTTCTTTTGATGCATTCACTATTCCTGCACTATTCACAAAAATCGTTTTTAATTATCTCTCATCTCCCCTCCTCTCACAGAGCAGTTGAGAGCAGGTGAAGCTGAAAAATCTGCCTTGTCCTACTCTCACTGACTCTGTGAGAGGAGGAGAGAAGAGATGAACACTAAATACGTCTGAGAAACTAGAACCGGTAGGAGCCCTTCAAACGAGACCTTTGTTGTATCCCTAGTTGGTGGCTTCGAAATAGATGATTAGGTGACGAGGCAAGACTTCGAGGGGACCGCAGGAGAGTGCGCGCCAAGGAGGCCGCAGGGGGAACCCTACGGCTCTACGCAATGTGATGGGTGTACGTGGAGGGGCGACCATCAAGTGCCAATACTTAATCTCTGGGAGATCTAGTGATGATCTGCTTAATTAGCATATATAAATCGCATCATTCGTTCTTTGTTGGATGTCACGACGATCGAGGAGGTCTCTCGAAGTGGTAAGGGTCCAAAATAGAGATATCACCTGTCGCAAATCTGTGTATCCACGCGTCGGCTTTCTAGAATCCGATCCACACCAAGAAATTTATAATGTGGTGTTGCACCGTACCACCGGCCGGGCAAAATAATTTTATTTCGGCGTCCGGCTCCATGGCTCTTCGCGGCGACAAACGACACGCGGTAACTTTGCATTGGCGAACCACTGCACGCACGGCGAGCGCGAGGGCGAGGGAACTCAAGAGGATTTTTACTGTGCGTGCAGTGCGTGGGGGCAGGGGCATTTCGGCAAATCCAACTCGACAGTAGAGAGGTAGCTAGTGGAGTATGGAATTCCACCGACAGCGACGCGGCCTTTGGCGATGGCCGATGGCTGCGAGCGAGCGACAGAGGAAACAGATCGAGAGCCCGCCGGTGCCGATATATACGCGGCAGCGGCCAGCGGCTCCACTCGCTCCAACGCCCGGCCTCGGTCACTCTCATTGCGGGACAGGCAGCATCACAGGCACAGCAAAGAAAGGCTAGCTGCTTGCTCCTGCTGTGTGCTCCCCCCTCCCCCGCGCCAAAGGACAGGGCCGGAAACCCAGCCACAGCCGTCGGAGCTGAGGCTAGCAATGGAGGGGCCGCTCGGCTGGGGACGACGACAGGAGGAGGTGGACGGGTGGAGGAAGGGCCCCTGGACCAGCCAGGAGGACAAGCTGCTCGTCGACCATGTCAGGCAGCACGGCGAAGGGAGGTGGAACTCCGTCTCCAAGCTTGCAGGTACTGTATATATCTGTTCAAGTACTGCTTATTGCTCTGCTTTTACATATAAAAAAATACTGCTTGCTCTTAACAATTGTTGTCTTTATTTTTCTTTTTTTTTCTTTACCTCGCCAAGTACGATCGAGCTCTTTTCACCAAACAGCAGTTAGCTGCGCAACTTGCAAGTTATATAGAGTCTCAGGCTCCATCTCTGCAAGTTGCACACGGCCGTCAATCTGACGGTGTTGTGTGCGGTGTGCACCTACTTTAGGCTTGTGATTTGCCAGGATGATATCTCTATATCTTCAGGTGCAGCAACTTGCAGAGGATCTTCATGTGTCCCAGGATTCTACCATGCACGAGATTCCCTTCCATTCCCTTTGCTTGCCAACTTTGCTGCTGCTAGCGTTGCCGCGAGTGTCATACATATAGACACCGGCCTGTTCAACATCCATGGTAATTGACTGCTGGAAATTGAGTACATATAGACACCGGCAGATATATCTCCATGCAGATGAGTACTTCTAACAGTCAATTCCCAAGAAAAACTGGAGCTAGAGTTGCCAATCTTTTTATCAAAAGCTTTTTGTTATATGTCCTTTTAGTCAGTTGGTTAGATCATGTGTCAACCATCTATCACTTGCTTACCACTTAATTAAGTTATTAGTGATTAACCATCACTTGTTGGCGCACATGCAACGGTGATGATATAGATTGCGCTCTATTCATCTAGTAAGATCCTCCATTCTCATTTTGGCCTGCCTTTTAATCTAGGGTGCTCAATTAATTCTATCAGGGCTGAAGAGGAGTGGCAAGAGCTGCAGGCTGCGGTGGGTGAACTACCTGAGACCAGATCTGAAACGGGGCAAGATCACACCCCAAGAGGAGAGCATCATAGTCCAGCTCCATGCTTTGTGGGGAAACAGGTGGTCGACGATCGCTCGCAGCCTCCCTGGCAGGACGGACAACGAGATCAAGAACTACTGGAGGACGCACTTCAAGAAGGGCAAGCCATCCAAGAACATCGAGCGCGCCAGAGCCCGGTTCCTCAAGCAGCGCCGGGAAATGATGATGCAGCAGCAGTCTCTTCTTGGGCGGCCGCAGCAGCTTGACCTTGACGAGGAGTACGGGGACCAGCAGCGCCGTGGAACATGCACCACCGGCGGCGCCACGGCCGACGATGACCGTGGCAGCGCAACGACCGGTGACGCGTGCGCGGCGGCGCCGACGACGACGACCAGTGTAGCCACCGAAGCCGGCGGGGACCTGATCATGCATGGCGACGCCATGGACTGCTGCGGCTTCATGTGCCCCATGTCCTGCGACGACGTCGACCTCCTCGTCCTCCACGGCGCCGGCGGCGCAACCGGCAGCTGCTGCGGTTCCACGGCCAGCTGCGACGAGTACGGGTCCAGCGAGGAGGACGGCGTCGCCACGTGGGGCAGCCTGTGGAACCTCGACGACGGCGCCGCCGGGGAGGTGTGCACGCTGTGGTAGAGCTGAAATCGATTCGCTAATTAACCTGCCGCCTGCAGCGCAGCACGCCTTTCGACTACTACTTGAGGCCTTGAGGGGAGAGACGTACGTACAGCTGATCGATCGGCGTCGGCGTCGTACGTGTTACTCGTGTAGCCGTGGTGTGGTGGATAACGGAACAACTGCTACCGTACGTCCACTTTGCAGGATCATCAGCAGCGCTACCGCCGGCCGATGACACGTTAAAAAGCCCCGGGCCGGGGAACTTCTTTATGCATGGACAACAAACAAGTTTGTTTTTCTTCTTTTTCCCGCTAGCTAGCAATCAATCCGTACCTGGAAAACTGGGGATATGATGATATGAGGGTGACATACAATTACGAATTACCCAATGCAATTCGATATAGTGATTATTTCCAGCCACTCGTCTGCACCAGGCCACCCGAGTGTCTAAAGTGTATTTACTTGTACGAACAACTTTCATTCATCACTACTAATCAGCGGCTGCATTCTGTTTCAGCAGCACGAATATAATGCATCTGAGACTGAGTTCAGAGGAGATGGCAGCAGCAAGCAAAGCAAAGGTTTGCAAAGCATTAGGCCTCCGACGCTCGGTCCATATACTTTGTGCTGCTGAAACCCGCACGTGTCTTTTGATGGCCATCAGTTTTCCGCCTTTATTAAAAGCCCATTACTAGAATCTGGCCCAATTCAAAGTGACAACGAACAGGTACGGTCAGCGTGATAATTGCTTCCGGACTCGGCCTCTGCTTGGTTGCATTGCAACCCGAACCCGTCGTCCTACTCGATCCGAATCATGGCTCCGCTGCACTGAGTAACCAACAGTTTGCCTCGGAAACTAGCCTCCTCGTACTGTACGTACTTGCGCGCTCAATAAAACCGCGTGTCGGCTTCCCGTTCGCGAGACGACCGATCACATCGCTTTGGACCGTTGGAAAGCGTACAAGGATACCAACGTTAAGCCCCCCAATGCCACCGAAGAAACCGGCGCCGGGAGCCACTGATCCGGCTCCGGCCGCGTCCGGCAGCGTCGTCCGCGAGGTGGAGACCGACGACGGCTGGGTCCTTCTCGGCGCCTGCGGCGGCGGCGGGGGTAGGCCACCGAGGCCACCTCCGCGGCGCGGCACCAGGCCTTCGGCGGGCCAGCCGCCGTTCGACCCGGCCCCGGACGACCTCGTGGGGCGGTACCTGCCAGCGCGCCGCGCGCTGCGGTGCGGCGAGCTACCGCCGCAGATCCACGACGCCGACGTCTACGGCGCGCACCCGGCGTTCCTCGCCAAGGTCCACCCGCCCGCCAACGGCCGGCTCGAGTGGCTCTTCTTCGTCTGCCGCGGGCGGGGCCTCGGCGGCAAGCGGAGGGCGGGGCGCGGCGCGTACCGCCTCGTCCGCGAGGCCAACGGCTCCAGCAGCGGCGGCGCGTGGTACTGCCACTCCTTCCACTACCACGAGGACGCGGCGGAGGCCAGCGCGTCCAGGGAGACCGAGTGGCGCATGGACGAGTACGGCGACCGCGGCGGCTCCGGCTCCGGCGCCGGCGCCGGCGGGGCGTTCGACATGGTCGTGTGCAAGGTGTACCCGGCTCGCGGCGGGGCGCTCCTCGAGAGACTCGTCGAGCAGCACCAGCAGCACAGCACGGCGACGCCCGCGCAGGTGCTCGTGCAGCTGTACATCGCCAGCCGCAGCGTCGGGGACCCGCTGCGGTGCCGCATGCACCACGCCACCGACGTCTGCGCGGCGCACCCCGCGGTGCTCACGGGCGTGCTCCCGCCGGCAAACGACAGGTCCGAGTGGTTCTTCGCCGTGCGGACGGAGCACGGCGGCGGCGGTGACGATGGCGTTGTTGCGCGACCGCGAAGAGCAGGGCCCGGGCAGTACGTGCCGGCGGCGCGCTACTGGGGCGTCAGGGACGGAGAAGGCCGGGACGTGGGGTACCGGCGCGTGTTCCTGTACCGGGAGGACGACGAGGTGACGCGGAGAGTGGCGCGGACGGAGTGGTGGATGGAGGAGTACGGTTTCGGGCCGGACTTCCCGTATGACGAGGACGGCAACGACGACGAGGAGCTGGTCGTGTGTAAGGTGTACCTGAGAATGGCCCGGCGGTAGGACACACTCCATTCGGGCTCAGAATGGCCCAACGCGTATCATCATCTGGGTGCTACTAGCCTAAGACTCTACATGTATATTTATGTGTTCGTAGTTCTCATAATCCATTGCAGTTTCGCCCCGGAAACTGGTTTTCAGGTTCCAGTTTTGGTCTACAGCATTTACTCATTTTCATTGGATGAAATGCAGTCCAGGCTCAAACTCGATCCACTGACAGATATGCACGGACGGAGTATTTCTAGAAGGAAAAACAAACAGAGCAACGACAATAGAGTTCACAACTTAGCACGGGAATACGACTCGACTGATGTACACAGGGATCAAACAGTCACACTCCCAGATACTAGCATCTGACAGCTGCAAGTTCAGCACTTGCAAAGCATCTTTATTTTAAGCACGGGAACGGCAACACACGTCAAGCAGTGATGGTTGTCTTTGAGGTAGAACCGGAGATGGCTCCAGTCTCAGTCAGCAGAGGCACCAGCTTCCCACCATTGTTCAGTGCCATAGTATCTGCCATAGAGAACAGATTAACATGTCAGGTAACTTCAGACTTTCAGAGAGATGACATAAGCAAGTGTACATGTTGCAAAGTCTTGCACATATCAATTTATGCGCTGTCAGTAATCTGGTAATCCTAGACAGGGATTCACAAAGACGTAGATTATATGCACTGCTGCGCAGTTGTAGAAGGAGGCTCACCATCGCAGCCACCAATATGCTTCCCATTGATGAAGACATTTGGGACAGTCCTCTGTCCAGTCCACTCCTTGAGAGCATTCTGGAGCTCAGGCCCATCACCTAAATAAAAATAGGTTGGTTCAGTAAGAGTTTCCCTGAAATCCAATGATGCTAATCACTATGAAGAGTCCTAAAATATGAAGCACAGCGAGACCCACTAAATGTTTGGTGTGAGTGTACACTCAACACTCAACAGGCGTAGTAATTTGTGATTGGAACCACAATATTTCAGCTTAAATGATTGGAACCACAATATCCAGTAAGTGAAACAATATGAAACATATAAGACACTGCAGGTTAGCAACATACCCCTTAGCATTTGGCACTTTATTTGTCAGGTCATTTGTTCTTAGTTTTTTTCCATGGACAAAGCAGGAGTGGAAATGTATATAGAGAGAGAGAGAGAGCAAAGCTGTACAAAAATATTTGCAAAGGACTGCACAAAGAAGAAGCAAGAAAGAAACCAATGATTTGTTCTTGTTACTTGTGCCACAATAAGTGTTTCTCCAGCACCTAACCAAGTGGTTTAATCTCATGTCATAAGGAGCAACCAAATACCCCTCAAAAAAAAAAGGAGCAACCAAATCATGAACTTGCATAGAAATTCAATCATGCCACAATCCATACCGGTACTGCTGTACTAAATACGTCATTTATAAGCTCTTATATAACCATTTTATATTTCAGCAAAACAGTACAACACAAACATCCCAAGTTTTCAGCTAGTGGTATATCTATGATGCATACAGTCAAAACTATGAATTGCAAAAGTAACTGAAAAGAACAAACAAATTTAACTGCACTCACTTTCCACATCCAACTCAATGGCCTTGTAGCTAGCTCCCAGCTTCTCGAACAACTGCTTCACACGGACGCAGAAAGGGCAGGAAGTTTTGCTGCAGGTTACCCAAAATACAAATCAGACACAGAGCATGGGAAAATGGATCAAAACCAACAATAAATGGTAGAATAACTGATTAAATAGAGAGTCAAGCACCAAACATAGTAATACTTCATTAACTTGAGACGCGGTAAAACAAAAATCAATTCTTTGATTGCAGGATTTTGAACAGTAGAACAGTACACAGATAGCAAACTTTTAGGATAGCAGGGCCACCAACTTAGGCAAATTTGGAAGTAATAATCACCTTTTTTTCTCGAACATTCTTAGCATTTATTTCATTAAGAGGGGTGAGCAGATTACAAGGAGTTAGCGAGTCAGCCAAGAATGCAAGAGACATGCATGGCCTGCAGCAAACCCAGCAAAGGCACAAGAACTTCTATTACATAGTAACATTTTAAATGACAGTAGTAGCCTATCCAGCCAACAGCGCTAGCAAGTTCACAAGGTCGGCAAAACCTGCCTCAATCCAGCTGTTTCCTTCCTCTACCACCATAGTGACCTGACCTAACCTGGTGTGAGTGTGCAACTGTTGTCAAAGACACGATGGTTGTGTCCCTTCCAAATCATCCAGGTAACCAGGAGCACCATGGAGCCCTTGAGCAGATCACCCCGGATGCGCATTCTGCTAACGAGCCACCAGTCCACCAAGTGGTAAATGGTAATCACCTCAGGAACTTTTATGGTATAATCCAAACTGAACCAAATCCTAAGGATGATTTGTGTCACATCTCCCCCTTTTCAAATTGCCTATTGTGAATTTTTCGAGTCGAGGCCATCCCCATCCCCATTTCCATTAACATGTAACATAAATACAACACATACCCATAACGGGTACCAAGTTTACCAGAAAGTAGAACAGAGACGAAGACAAGAATCCAGAAACTCCCCATCCCTTCCCCATAGTGATAGATCTACATATCCCTTCCCCATAATGATAACCATACTCCTATAGTGATAGATCTGCCTCAGATTTATCATTGATAGGAAGGAGATAAGGAGTGACAAAGTAGCCATGCTAGCAATACAACCATCAAGGGTTCCACCAGAAAGTTACTCTCGCTACAAACAAACTATAAAAAGAAACAATATAGCTAGACGACTTCATCAAGCAATATCCGCAGCCCACTGCGATTTGGACACCATTAGGGCTTTGGATAAACCCATTCCCTCCCAATACATGTCGAATGAAGAGGGAATGAACTAATTTCCCTCTAAATCCCCTCCCATTCCACTACAATCCACGTGGGGAATGGGTCCATATCCAAACAAGCCTTTAGTGCAAGTTAATCTAGAAAAATATCTTCCCGTATCATTTTTCCTAATCCCTTAGCAGAAAAATTTCAGACTTACAAACGTGAATTATCCTATCTATCCAAATAAGACGGGTACGACCATAATTCTGCATTTCACACATTGATTGGGGGCAAATCTGCCAGGAATCGCTGGTTAGAACATCTGTAACGAAATTGACCTCTCTAAAAATCAGTATAAAATTCATTCGTGTAACTTCCTCGCATGACTCTAAGAGATAATCAAAGAACATTCTCGCAGATGGGGGAAGAAAAGAAGAATATGCTTTAAGTCATACGGAGGCGGAGGGGGGGAAAGGACAACTGAAAAATTCCCCCGGCTTCACATCTCCCCATTTCATTTGTTTAGTATTAATTCTCGAAGCCTACCTACTCTAGTAGCACTGGTTCATGGTGCGCGTGAGAGAGAGAGAGAGGGGGGGTAGGAAGGGAGAGAAAGACCTGAAGACGACGATGGGAGCGGAGGCGACGATCTCCTTGGCCTTGGCGAGCGCCATAGCTCTAGATTCCGGGTTGTTGTTGGAGGAGGAGGAGGCGATTCCCATCTCTGCCGCTTTCCGCCCTTGTCAGTATTTATAAGGTTAGGTAGGGGGCGAAGAAGGGTGGCGGCGGTGCGGTGGTAGTCGCTGGCTAGGGACTACTCGACTAGGGAGTCTCATGAGTCAAGCTACGCGGGCCGCGGGCGAGGCCGAAGCGTGTCGTATCCGTATGCAGCAGCCGACAATGCGAGTTGCTTGCGTTTGATTCACTCTCACAGTTGCGGCATGTCGTAGCCGTACCATCGCATTGCGTTGTATTTGATTTTTGACGTTAAAACGTGCCATAGTTTTTTTTATAAGGTGTATTTGTATTAATTAGAGAAACATGTCCAAATACAAGTACATCGAAAAAGGATACGTAGGACAGCTGTCTAACCTATATTCTACGAGAAAGTAAACCGGTTGCATTCGCTGCCGACGAAGACCGCCGACGCCGCCAAACCTGAATCACCAGAAGCCGGAGGAAACCACCGGCGTTGAGGTGGACTGAAGCAGACGCTCGATCTCGCGGAAGCGAAGAAGTCTTTGAGCGCCCATCCGTCAGGATCACGATCCAGATTGAAACGACGAGAGTGGTGCTGACGATGACATATGTCGTCGCGGTGAAGCCAAGCTCGCTCAAATCCGATCCGTGCCGCCGGTAGATCGCATTCGATCCACCGCACTCCGTCTTGCCGCCATGCCCTCAGCCGCCACCGTATCCTTGACCTTAGACGCGGCACGAGCACCGCCGCTCCGCCGTGACGACGAATCAGCAGCCGCCGCAGACTCCTACACCACCTCACAGGTCTCTCATCGTCACCGGAGTAAACGACGACGAGGTGGACGAAGATCGAGAGGACTTTATTCCACCATGGCAGCGCCGTCACCTCCACCAAACTCGCGCCGCCAAAAAACCTAACTAAAAAAGGACTCAGGGGAAAAACTTATTAAAAACCAAGGATCCCCACTCCCTTCAGCCCCCGACGAGATGCCGAAGGAAAAGAGAGAGGGACCCGCGGCGGCGGCGGCGGCCTCGCGAAGGGGCTCCGCAGTCCGCAGTTAAAACGTGCCATAGTTGCGGCGGATGAATTCGGCGTTGCAGCTGAAGCGTGGCATCCGGCGGCAGGAACTAAACACGTCCTAACGGTGTTAGACGGAAGAAACTGACTAACAGGTACTGATAATAAACTAGTAATAAACAAGCCCTAATATATTGTACTAATAAACTAGTTAAGAATTCAAAACACACTCTAAAAAAAAAGAATTCAAAACACAAATACACGTCCGGAGCACCAAACGTCCAAATCATCTTACGAATCGATACCGGCTACTAATTATAAAGTAACGATCAGCCCCTAGAGCACCAAACCACCTTACTAATCGATAGAAGGTCTTGTCAAAAAAAAAATAGTTCCCAATCATGGTGCAGTTAGAGGTGGCCCTGTTCAGAGCAGTAAAAACAGTGTTTTTCCTTTCACAACAAATCAACATAAACAATTAGTGTAAGCTAAATTTCAGCAAAACAAAAAGCACATGTCGTAATATATATCGCATGAACAGAATATTATATGCAGGAAAAAAGTATCGATTTGAGCTTAAATTACAAAGTGCTCACAATTACTCCAGCTCCAAATTATAAAATATTTTGTTTTTTTAAATACATTGCTTTAACTCAATATAGCTCAAAATAGAAAAATGCTTATAATTTGAAATAGATGCACTAGTAAGTAGGCAAGTAGGAAAATTCTCGAAGAGCGACATGGGCACAGCCTCACCAAGCTCAAGCATGAAGTTATATACGTATGATTATATGTATATCAGTCTTCAGATAAAGTTATGGAAAATGGAAAATAAGATGATGCTAGTCTGACTAGTGATGTATGAACTCAATATCGCTCTGAATCCGTTAACCAACGGACCATTATACCCAACCATGAAATGCTTGGCTGAAACAAAAAAAATGTTTTGAGATCCGATCCATCTCGCCATGCCTATCAAAATGTGTGCCGAATGCACAATGAACCAGTTCATTCTGTTTCAAGATTCAGGTTCAAGATTACACAGTAGCTGGTACTTGAATCTTTCCTCGCAGTTGCTGTGCGACTGCATCGATGAACTCCTCGGTGGTCAGGTAGAACTCCCTTGTTACCCTAGCAACAGCAAAAATTTCAGGTTCATGTAAATAACTGGTGATGTAAAATAGCACCGCAGAGGAAACAAGCCACATAACACACTGCTTTAAAAAAATAAGATTCTTGTGCCTCGAGCCAGGGAAAAATAGCAGGATCTTAATCCAGTGACTTAATCACCACATGGTTAGCTATTGGCTATTTATATAATAGCTTAAAATTCATTAAGCTTGTGTCAATTGCTTACAAGTTCAGAAAGAGGCATCCGTAAGCACGGAAACTACCATGTTAAGAAATATCACAAGCTGAGGAACAGTAAAAAAACACAATTATGCAGAAGAGTTTGTTGGTCTATAACCATGCTGAGGAACAGTAAAAATACAGATTCTTTCTAATGTAACTGTTTGGTCCTTAATGCAATTGCAATAACATAAACTTGATGTTTGCCTTGTGTTAACACTAATATTATTAAAATCCATACAAAGCTATATTCTAACTGTCTTGCTTTTCAGCATCTAAGGTGATGTATGTTCCTTAATGTGATACTATCGTTTTGCTGTCATGTCAATAAGCTTCCATTCAATTCGAAAAAAAAAAAAGATTCCATTCAAAATGGCATCAGCAATTGAACATTAAGTTTCTGAATAACAAGAAAAATACTGAAGACATATATACATAAATCAGCTTACTTGGGGCCATGGACAAGAAGTGCAAGGTCCTTCGTCATTTTCCCAGATTCCACCGTTTCAACACATGCAGATTCAAGCTTGTGTGTGAAATCTAGCAGACTATCGTTTTTATCCAGCTTTGCCCTAGACAGACAAAGATAGCATTATTGCATTAGCAAGTACACAAGTAGATGAACAAACACAAACTAGCATGATTCTATTTCTTCATGCCCATGCCCACAGTTTTACAGTTCGTGTGGAAAACTCATCGTTTACTCCAACAAGAGTAATCACCTGTGCTCAAGTCCACGGGTCCAAGCGAATATGGAAGCAATACTGTTGGTACTTGTCTCCTGCCCTTTCTGATGTAGTCTGAAGTGTCTAGTGACGGTCCCATGAGCAGCCTCAGCTTCTAATGTTTTCCCATCAGAAGACAACTATAGAAAGAAACTGGTAGTGAGCAATCTAATAATATAATAAAAGAAGATTAGAGACATCTATGCCACCTAGTGGTGTAGATAACAAGGATGTACCATTTAAGGCCATGAGTTCGAGTCCAAATTCCCATTTCTTTAATAAAAAACGTACATCTTATCCTAGTGTGTGGCTGTGTGCCTTTGTTTTTTATGTTATGGGCTCTGCATTGGTGTAAAACATAACACAACGTACCAGCACAGACGTCATCAAACCCAGAGAACCAAAACCTGAAACAAGCATTCATTAAGAAAAGCAAATTATTAGGAAAAAGGAAAAAGGAAAAAAAAACATATTGTAACCAAGGATGCTGCCTATTATCCTCATGCAATTTCATGAAAGGTAAATCGTGTTATCTCAACAAGGGAAGTATAGTCAAAGCAATAATTGTATGCCATCCTCCTTATCCAGTTCCCTCTGATTCGTTTTAATGGAAGTTATCTTCATGCTGGTATGGTGAAAATTTTCTACCGCACCAGAGAGCTGGTGGAACAGTACCCAAAGAGAGAAGAGGAGGGGAAGCGAAAGATGCAGGGAATCACAGAGGTCGTCACTTCTCTCTCCTCACTTCTTCCACACCACACCACACCACACCTGTGATGTCCCTCTCTCCACTTATTTGGCTTTTGATGGTGAGTAGATAGAGTGCTCTGCCTGCGCACGTCACAGCACCGCCGGTGTGGCTCATACACCCCGCCGGCACCCACGACGATGGCGGCCAGTGCGTCACCCCCGCGCCTGTACTGCAGGAGAAGGATTTGCAGCGGCAGTCTGACAGAGGTCCGGCAGCGTGGTGGCCCACACTAACGTCAGCAGCGAATGGCTGGAGAAGAGCAAGCATAATGGAGGTGGACTTGCGGCCTGGCGCAGTGGCCACAGAGATGCTGGCCTCAAGCCTGGCGAGACGCTCACAGGGTCAGAGGCAGGCAGCGCAGGAGCCCATGAGGGTCTCCCCTGGGTGGAACTTTTTACTGAACGATTGGATCGTCAGTTGCCGTTTGTCTCCATCTGAGGTTGATGTGGCCCATAGAACTTGACGGTCCAGATACGAGGGCGCCAGCCCCCTGGACGCAAAAATTGTTTTGTATTCAAATTTGCAATAACAGGAAGGGAACTTGAGCAAACCTTGGGCAAGAAAATCGCTCTGTACGTCGCCGTCATAGTTTTTGCAGGCCCAAACATACCCGCCATCACTCTTCACAGCATAGGCCACCATGTCATCAATCAACCTGTGCTCATACCTGCATATGACATGTAATGATTGTTTGTCCTGAAAAGATATCAAAACCAAAATCTGGAGAAATTAGCACAAACCATATTGAGTTTTCTTCAAACTTGTCCTTCCATTGCTCTTCATATACCTGCTGGAAGATGTCTTTGAACCTATATAATTCATTTCAAATTTGCATGTCAAGATTGGACTGGTCTAGTATAACATGACTAGCTTGCTGCAGTGTAGTAGTTTCATTGAGCAGATCATAAGGCAACCAAGACCCCCCCCCCCTCCCACCCGGTAGACTGTAGGTTGCAAAGGGGCTAGAAAAAGACCAAGTTCACTGATAGATTTGTAACTTGACACTGAGGGAAATAGCTGGTTAGCTACGTCAGACAGTGTTTGCTCATTCACAGCCCAGACTTTACAGAATAAATAAGATCAAACTCTGTATAAATTTCCAGAAGCAATAGAGGGAAGGGTCCTTGGTAGTCCTTGAGGCAGTATAAAAAGCATGATATAACACTATCACAGCAATATGAGGGGAAAAACATACTACAACGAGAGAAGGATGGCAATCAGAATCTCGCATCAT
Organism: Microstegium vimineum; assembly: GCA_022036555.1. Lineage (NCBI taxonomy): Eukaryota > Viridiplantae > Streptophyta > Magnoliopsida > Poales > Poaceae > Microstegium > Microstegium vimineum. The sequence continues at coordinate 35,445,841 of CM039131.1, forward strand.
ATTTTCTAATATAGTATTCTTCATACTGAGATAAAGGGTTAAAGGGGCAATCAGAATCTCGCATCATATTTTCTAATATAGTATTCTTCATACTGAGATAAAGGGTTAAAGGGGATCTATTTAGAAAGTGTCAGTGACATTAAACTTTCAGTAGCAACCTGTGCACATCACCATTTTTGGAAAGTGCCATCGAACAGGGATCATGGAAAGACACTATAGCCCCCATCTGAACCCTCCTCACTGAGAATTGGTAATTTTTTAGATTGCAAAGAGTCTACTAAAGAACAATTTAAGGGGACAACCAGAATAATGATAAAAATGCAATAGTAACTGTAAACTGAAGAAAATTCACAAAGGTATCAGTTTTCCTACAAATAATGCTTTGTGGTATCATAACAGTGAAGACACACAGTTATTTGCCAGCTATGTCAGACAAAATGCTTCAGATTTCAGGGAGCAAGATGAAACTATGTAAGTATGTACCACAGAACCGAGAAGGGTCCTTTGTAGTCTTTGAGCCAACAAAAAGAATGTTTACAGATCAAAGGATGATGATTCCTACCTGCCGTCATACTTTTTTAGGATTGTATTCTTGGTGCTCAGGTAAAGAGGCCACTTTTTTGAAAGAGCCATAGCCATGGAGGACTCAGCGAAAGCCCTAATAGACTAAATAGAGATAGGAAGTTAGAATACCAGTCAAGAGAAGATAGCAGTTAGCAACAAGTCCTATTGATGTTCTACCATACCTCATCAACATTGTACATTGATAATGCCACACCAGGTCCTTTAAAATCATAAACATCCAGCTCCATAGGGTCAGCTCCATCAGGCACTGATTTTTCAGTAGCAACAAAGAACATATTAGAAAATTACCATAGCAGACCTTTAATAGGACAAGACACAATGGTCAACTGGAGCTCACCAAATACCATCTTGAGCTTTCCTGGACCATTAATAATCATATCGGTAGCTCGATACTGGTCACCAAAAGCGTGCCTTCCTATGCAAATAGGTTTCTTCCAACCTAAAGAATGAAATCCCATTAATTTGGCAACTTTATTATTTGTTACATTGAATACGCCATACTGTACTATTTACTTACCAGAAAGAATTCTTGGGATGTTTTTACACAAGATGGGCTCACGAAAAACAGTCCCTGCCAAGAGATGGATGCTAAAATTTAGCTATCAAAGATCAAGGATAATTCATATATTTCCAGTGTGTTACACCTTATATTTCCAAAAATAAGAAAGAGCAGAGAGTGAACCATTTAGAATATTCCTTATTGTGCCGTTTGGGCTCCGCCACATAGACTTGAGTTTAAACTCTTTTACTCTAGTCTCATCTGCATATGAATAGATGCACTTTAATGCCCAAATATATAACCAAATATGGGAAACCAAAGTAGAAGGGACTTACCAGGTGTAATTGTTGCACACTTAACAGCAACATTATACCTGTTGAGAGCACAGAACAGGATCTTATCAATGTGAAAAGAATGTACAAAATGATTTTACAGGTAAAATCGTGCCATGGTGCTTGTAAGCAAATGAAGTTCACATAAGGTGCAGCATGATTCTGAGATGAACTATAATTAATAATTAACTCCAGGGCACTAAGATTGTAAATCATGATCACCAGAATAATAGTAGAAGAGTGGACAGTTTAATATTTAGATAGCCAACCAAAATTCTAGTGATTGGGTGCTGGATAGCACCATTACAAAAGAATGTATTACTAGAAATGAGTACGGCTACAGCAATCCTATGTTACACAACAAATTGGGAATTACAAGCATGCACGGTATTTACATGCTCTGAACAATCATCCACGATTAAGCAATATACTATGAATGAAGAAATAACGGTTGTTGAGTCAGTTAGATAATTATTCCCCATGAAAAGCCCTTGAACCTTGTTCCTAGAAGCTTTGGCAACAAAGTTACTGACGAGAACAATAATTGGGTTAACATCAGCCTAATTGAGACCACAAGGGGACAAAACAGGAATTAAGACTTACTTCAATGTAGCCTCGGCACTCTCGACAGTGACCTCGTCATTGGTGGCATCACGATTGAGAATTCCAAGGTCATAGTACTTCACATCCAACTCCAGGTACGGGAAGATGAGCTACATACAGTTCAATCCCATCCCACCCCACCCCCCACTCTCATCAGCAAATCATCTAGTGATCAAATTATGCATTACATGGTTACAACTATCGATCGAGAACAGCAGAAAACAATATATGAATTCCACATACCTTATCCTTTATCGCCTTCCAAATGACCCGAGTCATCTCATCCCCTGAAATGAAATGAAATAAAACAATCAAAGCAGTCAATCCACACGCCTACGCAGTGACGCAGACGAAAGGGAAGAGGGACGGGAGGCCGACGTACCGTCCATCTCGACGATGGGGTTCTGCACCTTGATGCGGCTCTGCTCAGCCACCGCGGCGGCGGCGGCGGCGTAGCAGCGGAGCGAGGCTCCGCGGAGCACGCGGCTGCTCCGGGGACAGGGAGGCGCGCCGGAAGCAGGGAAGAGAGGCCGCCGCCGCGGGTGGGGTTTAAGGGCATCAGCGCTTTGGCCGCCGCGGCGGAGCCGGAACCAAGAGCCATGGTTGGAGCGGGGAGGAGGCCGCGGGGCAGCAGCAGATTGCGCATCCCACGTGCCGAGCGCGTGAAAAGGAGCACGCCCGCGTGTTTGTGCTTGTGCCGGTGAACTGGTGAAGGGGAGGAGGGAGGCGAGGAGGCCAGGCGCGGGCGAGAGGAGGCGACTGGCAGCGTTGGTTGAGCCGGAAGGGAGAAAATGTGCCCCGACCCTGGTGCCGTGTTACCGTTGCCTGCTAAACACTGGTGCGGGAGCGACTGCAGTTCGCTCGAGGTCACCTTCCGAGCACCGTTGGTGCGACGATCAGAATTTTGGAGGATCCTAGATAATAACATCATTTGGCATAACATAGCAAGCCAAAATGTTATCTTCGCTCCATATCTAAGCGTGCTTCCTTTACAGGCAACACGACATCAACCAAAAGTCAAAGTATGTGTCTTAGAGCAAACGCAATGCTATATCAGGTCCATATGTTACAACCTCTACATTAGCATGTAGCGTCCATATAAATTTGAGTAGTGGCTTCGTGGTCCTCTGGAGCCAAAAGAAATTGCTATCACATGATAAAAGTAAAGGTCTGCAGAAGATTTCATGATTTGTGCTGGGTTGTTGGCTCCTTATGCGCCCGCACAAGACAAGCTAAAAGGTTGTTACGCGTATGTGGATAGTCATCGCATCGACATCAGATTACATTAGGACAGCATGAACATCGAAGATGGCACCATGGTGGCTCCAGATCTGGCCAAGTGACTCCCTGTTTTCATCCACTTGCTTGTAGATGCATGGAAGTGTAGACAGAGGTGAAGCATAGCGATGCATGGAACTTGTGGAGATAGAAGTGAAACGGAGCAAACTGTTGTAATACAAACGAGTGGAGACGAAGGTCCTGCTTGGTTGAGCTAGTTTCTGAAAAAATTATTTTGATTTGTGGACCGTGGAAAAGTTGTTATAGACGAAGGTCCTGTTTGGTTGAGCTAGTTTCTGAAAAAGTTATTTTGATTTGTAGATCGTGGAAAACTTGTTATAGATTTTGAGTTTGTGATAAAACGAAGCCGTTTGGTTCAATTGCAGTGACTTTTGAAGAGAGAGAAAACACTATCTACCAATGAAAAAAATAGCGCGCTATAGCGTCGAAATAGCGCGCTAATAGCGTCCAGAAACAGCTACCGCAACGCTAATTAGCGCGCTATAGCGCCAAATAGCGCGCTAATAGCGTTTTCCCCAATAAGATTATAGGGGGAGGTTATTTTTATTATGATATGATCCACATGTCATACTCTGAACTTATTGAAAAAATTCACCAGGCTTTCTGATGAGTTGCCTTCGGAATGATTGAATGACTATCGGATCGGCCTGATATGTGATATGAGTTACATTCTGAATATCCAACAGATGCACCTCTTCACTAGTAGTACGATATAATATACTGAAGAGATATTCAGCCAATTTTGGTTCAGTTCTACATTTCACACTTCATCAACATAGGTACATATTATTATTAAGAATTACATAGTAGTTGATGAAAAAGGGGCAGGAGATCAAATGCTCTGCGTCTGCTAATCAAGGACAGAGAAACTCAATACTATACAACGGTTCTTCTATCAATTGAATGACATCCAAAAAGCCCTCTAAATGTCATTCATAAATAGGATCCAGACAAGGACTACAAAAACTCATAGCAAGATTGTCAGCATCATCTTGTGAATCGATGTGGGAAACAGCTTCACTGCTTGAAGTGCTGCAAACAAAGATATCTGATCACATATATAGACCGAAAACCACCAACCAACCAAAATAGTATGGAACTAGTATATTACTCCCTCCGTTCCAAATTAAGACATTTTAGCTTTTCTATATACATTGCTTTTGCTATGTATCTAGACAAAGTGTATATCTAAGTGCATAGAAAAGTTATGTAACTAGAAAAGACAAAATATCTTATAATTTGGAACCGAGGGGTAGAGGTAGTACAAAAGAGAAGCAAAAGGCAAAATTATTTCTATAACTAACATCTTTTTGGCCACGAGGCTTCAGTTGTTCCGATAAGTCCTCGCTCACTTCCTTAGCTGAAAAGGAAAAAAAGTTTATCATCATTAGATTAGATGAATATATTACACAATTGGCAAATGCAGCCAATACCATCAATCCGATAGGTACTCAAATACTCAATTGATGTTCAGCAGTACTTATGAGTGATAAAACACAAAAAAATAGAATTTGCAGCAACTTGTAAGGATTTTACCATCAAAACCCTACATACCTTTTGACGATAGGCTCTCAAGAGTCCTGTTGGTCTTCACAGCAAACCTCTGGAATGCACGGCTGCAAAATATCATGTCACAATCAGCAATCAAACAATCACTTCACCGAAGCAAGATCCCACCCAAAAATTTGACTGGCACAGTAAGTACGTTTCATAAGATAAGCTAATAGAATATAGTTGGAATATACTTCCTCAACCTCCAGCAGTGTCAAAGAAAATTCTGCTCCGGATAGCGAGAGGAACTGACACTTTTGCTTGACCTTTCCAAAGCTTAAAAACCAAAAACCGCCTGAGCATGAAACCAGCAGAAGTGACAAAAACTAAAAATCATACAATGGAAACTGAACCATAGAAGTGGTACCGGCAAACAAACTTGTAAATTTATCATACAAAAAGTTTGAGCATAGAATTCATGACAACTCAGTCCCTTAGATGTTCTTTGTATCATGCGTTCATTTCCGCAAGAATCATCACAGATATGTAAACTGTGCAAGGACTCATCACTGTTACCAAAGAGAAAACACTTCAAATCTAAGCATTAGAAACAAGACTGTCAAAACCCAGTAATCCTATCAAAAAAAAAAGTGGAACAATGAAATCATTTCAACTCAGCCAACTTATCAATTTATCATACAAAAAATTTGAGCATAGAATTCATGACAACTCAGTCCCTTAGATGTTCTTTGTATCATGCGATCATTTCCGCAAGAATCATCACAGGTCTGTAACTGTGCAAGGACTCATCACTGTTACCAAATACACAACACTTCAAATCTAAGCATTAGAAACAAGACTGTCACAAGCCAGTAAACCTATCTAAAGAAATCGGGAGCGATGAAATCATTACAACTTAATCAATTTATCATACAAAAATTTTGAGCATAAAATTTATGACAACTCAGCCCCTTAGATGTTATTTGTATCGTGCGATCACTTCCGCAAGAATCATCACAGGTCTGTAACTGTGCAAGGACTCATCACTGTTATCAAAGACACATCACTTCAAATCTAAGCATTAGAAATGATACTGTAACAAGCCAGTAAACCCTACCAAAAACAACCCGAAACTATGAAATCATTACAACTCAGCCCAACTTATCAGTTCATCATACAAAATTTTTTATCATAGAATTAATGACAACTCAGTCCCTTAGATGTTATTTGTATCATGCGATCATTTCCGCGAGAATCATCACAGGTCTGTAACTGTGCAAGGACTCGTCACTGTTACCAAATACAAAACACTTCAAATCTAAGCATTAGAAACGATACTGCAACAAGCCAGTAAACCTATCAAAAGAAATCAGGAGCGATGAAATCATTACAACTTAATCAACTTATCAATTTATCATACAAAAAAATTGAGCATAGAATTAATGACAACTCAGTCCCTTAGATGTTCTTTGTATCATGCGATCATTTCCGCAAGAATCATCACAGGTCTGTAACTGTGCAAGGACTCTTCACTGTCACCAAAGACAGATCACTTCAAATCTAAGCATTCAAAACAAGATTGTCACATGCCAGTAAACCTATAAAAAAAATCTGGAACGGTGAAATCATTACAACTCAGCCAACTTATCAATTTATCATAAAACAATCTAATGTGTACAACAACTGGTTTTATAATTTAGTCTTCCTATTGACTCCATCGCCAGCTCAAAAGGAATGCCTAACTCTGTTGGGACAGATTGGACAGTTAGAACAGCCCCCATAAACCAGCCACAGCAGAAACAGAATAACTGGTTTTATAGTTTAGGGGGTTACGTTGACCACCCTCAATACATCAGGGGGCGGGGCTATGTAGACTCTAACACCGTGGTGGAGACAACTCGAAAGCAATCGATCAATGACAAAAGTTTTACAACAAAATTATGTATGTAAGAGCCGTGCGGTGCCTCTGTTCATGGGGAATATCCGAAGGCACACGATAGAGCCGGCCCAAGATACAACGGGATTCTGTAGCTTCAAGGGAACGAGTCCATTGGGAACCGATCGGAAAAACCAATCCTCCCAACGACCAGATGACGAAGCGCAACGAATCGCATCAAATCCAATGAAACCAACATCGACGGTAATCGCGCGAGGCGCGGGTAAACGGATCTAGTCTAGGGATAGGGTAGGAAAAGGGGAGGGCTGAGAGGAGGTGTGCTTACTTGTTGGCGAGGCCCTCGACGAGGAACTCGTTGACGACGTAGCTCAGCGCCCGCCCGAACAGGTTGCCGCCGGCCATGATCGAGGCGAGCAGGAAGAAGCTTCTGGAGACGGGATGGGGTGTTGAGGAGGCGGCGGGTCTATGTAAAGGTGTTAGAACCTTATTAGATGGGAGATGTACTGGTAGAAGAATAGTCGGCACCTTTATATATAGTTTTTTTTTCCTTCAATTTTTTTATTAGGAGAAACCCTATCTCTGACTGCGTCGGCCAGAGCTAGATTGGGCTTCTGCTGAGGAGACGCGGGCGCTTGATGCGCGATTGGGCTGAAGGGCCGAAAATATACGTCGGTTTCATGGATGGGCCTTTACCCATGGCCGAGATCGCATAGATGGCTTTCAAAATAAATAATGTTTGTGCACTGGAAACAAATTTTAAACAATTAGTTTTTAAAAAAGAACATTTTTAAAGCTACAAGTCTTAAAGCTACAAGTCTTTTTCAGCTTGCATTTATATAGTCTGAAAAAAATTAAGGTTACCATTTATTTTTAAGTTCGAAGTGCCGAAATAAATTGGACATGCTCTTTTATCGGTTCAAAAATGTTGGCTTGTTATTCGAGTTTATTCTACTAGTCGCCATGTTTCCTAGATCGTCAAACTCGTGAAATTGGACATGCTCTTTTATCGGTTCAAAACTAAATTGAGTTTATCGGTCACTCGTGAAGTTTATCCTACTAGTCGCCATGTTTCCGGATTATGTTATTCGAGTTGAAAATATCAAATCCCCGTGAAAAGCTATGCAACATTACGGTCATATCTATTCTGAGACCGAGGGAGTAAGTTCTTTCTTCCTTATCTTGATCTAGTGGTATCTATATTATAACTGGATTGTAGCCTGCGTTGTGCAAAATTCACTTATCTTTTTTTCAAAATTTGTACAAAATATCATTTCTTTTGTCAACTTGCTTTATCAATAAAAGTTCTTTACGAATGATTTAAATTTGACTATATTCACATACATTTTTTTTAATTAGACCAGTTGTTGAACTTAGAGTAAAAAAAATCAAACGTCGTATTAGGATGAAGGGAGTAGTAAATACCGGTAATTAACTCGGATCTTAAAAAAAAAAAGAATAACACCTTTCTTTGGCACACGTGACACATGCAGTACGTACTACTACTCTGCAAGGCACTTGGTACTTGCAAACCGCACTGTGCATGCGCCGAACAGGGCTGGATCCCGGATCCACGCGTCCTTGACCGCAGCTGCACCTCGCATGTCCCTTCAAGCTCCGCCGGCGTCCTAGTCCTACTCGACACCTGGACTGGAGTGGACACCCGATCCATTCGGGGCCGCTCAGATCGATCAGTTGATCGCTTCCTCTGCGTTAGTTACAAGCGCGCGGTTGCTTGGACTTCTGCTCGTCTCGTCTCGTTCATTCCGCCGCAATCCATCTCTGCTTCACTGCTGTGACTGTCACTGAGAGCGGCCGGCTGCGCTGCTGCGCACCTAGCAAATGGCCATGTGGAGAAAGGCGTGGCTGGCGGTGCGCGATCGGGCCAGCGGCGGTGGCAGCACCGGCTCCCTGCAGCTCCTGCAGGGCGTCCTCCACTTCCCATCCTTCCTCGCCAACTACAAGCGGGGCGGCGGTAAGAACGGGAACGGCAAGGCGGTGGCGGCCTGCTTCTCCGTCGCGCTCGCGCTCGCCTTCTTCTACGCTTCGGTCACCAGCGGGCCCGCCGACGACAACGGCTCCTTCCCTTCCCCGGCCGCCGCTTCCTCCTCCTCCTCCTCGCTGCTTCTCTTGCCGTGGCTGTCGTCGAACTCGAACTCGTCGCCGCCGACGTCACAGACGAAGAAATCGCTTCCTACACACCTTCCTCCCGCGACCGCGGGCGGCGGCGCTGCTAATCACCAGACCGACGCGCGCAGCCGCAGCCGCAACGCGACCGTGGTGTCGCGTCGCGTGCAGACCGCCGCGGTGGGGGACTCGTCGTCGGGCTCGGAGGCCATCGGCTTGGGGCAAGCCACATCATCGGCACCGCCCCGGCAGACGGGCAGCGCGCAGCAGGTTCTCCCCGTGCCGGACGCCGGAAACGCCACCGTGGGTTCCGACGAGGAACCCACGAGTAGCAGTAACCGCACCGGATCAGAAGATGAACCGCAAGTGGAAACCGCGACGGCGATGCCGCGGTGGCGAAGGACAGACGGAGACGGTCGTCGTCCTTCCCACGACGCCGTCGTCGTCGTCGTCGGTGCTGCCGCCGGTCAGCAAGCAGCGGCGAGCACTGACGACGCCGGCGACTCCAGATACTCAGGGACATCGAGCAGAGAAGAAACAGCCAAGAACGCCGCCGACGCAGCTGGCTACGTCCAGAACCTGCTGGTACGGCGAGCGGCTCTGCCCTCACGACGACCGGAGCGGAAGGCGGAAAGGCACCGGCGTAGGAGAGCCGCCGTGAGGCACAGGCACCCGAGGCGACGGAAGGAGACCATGCTCTCGGCGCAGGACCTCGCCGCCGACGATGAGACGGGTGCCGCCGTCAATACCAGCTTCGCCGTCGGGGCAGGCACTGACGTGAACACCAGCATGATGGCCGTCGGCGTCGTCGGGGCAGGGAACGACCTGCCCGACACCGCAGGCGTGAACGTGGTCGGCGCCGGCAACAACCGTGTCGTGTGGACGTCCGGCGTGCAAGACCTGGTTTCCTTCGCCAAGTGCGACGTGTTCAGCGGCAGGTGGGTGAGGGACGAGAGCTACGGGTTCTACCCGCCCAAGTCGTGCGCGCTCATCGACGACGACTTCAACTGCCACAAGAACGGCCGGCCGGACAGTGATTTCCTCAGGTGGCGGTGGCAGCCGCACGGCTGTGACATTCCCAGGTACACTCCACTCCTGTGACATTTTCCGAAACTGAACCTCATGCGATATCCTCACAATCTTAGCTCCAGGCTGAAGGCGACTGAGTTCCTGGAGAGGCTGAGAGGGCAGAGGATCATATTCGTCGGCGACTCGCTGAACCGGAACATGTGGGAGTCGCTGGTCTGCATCCTTCGCCACGGTGTCAGGGACAAGAGGAACGTGTACGAGGCATCCGGGAAGAACCAGTTCAAGACCAGAGGACTCCTTCAAATTCAGGGTACACACGTTTGCCTGCCCACTGCTGTACATGAGATGAGAACTCTTGGATTTCATCTGTTTTGTTTTTTTTTTCTCAATGTTGTTACTCGTACTTCACTTGCAGGAGTACAATTGCTCGGTTGATTTCATAAGATCAATATTCCTCGTCAGGGAGATGATCCGTGAGGGCAGAAACGGTACTACTGAAGATGCAAAGCTGAGACTGGATGAGCTAGACGCGACGACTCCAGCGTACCGGACTGCAGACATCGTCGTCTTCAACACCGGTCACTGGTGGACTCACTACAAAACATCAAGAGGGTACACTATACTTTCTGCACTGAGTATCATGAATTGGATTTCACAATTCAAACATTGCTGAAGTACTTATTTGTCCACAGGTTGAACTACTACCAAGAGGGCAACCATGTGTATCCCAGCCTTGAGGTTTTGGATGCATACAAGAGAGCTCTAGTCACCTGGGCAAGATGGGTGGACAAGAACATCGATCCGAGAAGGACTCAGGTTGTATTCAGAGGATATTCACTCTCACATTTCAGGTAATAAGACATCGCCACTATGCTGGGTTGTTGTTGGTACCGTATTTGATTATTTTCCTCACCTGACAATGATAAATTTTGCAACAGAGGAGGGCAGTGGAACTCAGGAGGGAGATGCCACAGGGAAACTGAGCCAATATTCAATCAGACATATCTTACTGAGTACCCTGAGAAGATGGTAATCCTGGAGCAGGTATTGAGGCAGATGAAAACTCCCGTCATATACCTCAACATCAGCACACTCACCGATTACCGAAAAGATGGCCATCCATCGGTTTACCGGATACGTTATGATACTGAGGAGGAACGGATGGCAATGGTGAAACAGCAGGACTGTAGCCACTGGTGCTTGCCTGGCGTGCCAGATACGTGGAACGAACTCGTGGAACGAACTGTTGTATGCTTCGCTGCTTCAGGCAGGCAAAGGCTCCTGGAAATTATGAGAGGATGGTTACAAAAAAAAACATTACACGTCATCTATTCATATGCCAAAGCAGAGACATCTATTACAGATGATTCATGAATCTCTGGTCTGTAGTTATAACTGGATATACTTGCAAATCCAGAGATTCCTGTAGGCCCATTCCTAGCGCAAAATATTAGCACAAGGATAACCTTTTAGATTCTTTTGTTCCCCTGTAGTTCATGTACTGATGTACATATGAGGCCTCAATGACAGTTTTTTTTAGGGGACTCAATAACAGATGTAACATGACAAATGGATACTGGAAGTTGGGAACTCATACTGCAGGATTATCTTCACATAGATTCTTTGCATGAATTTAATTAGCAGGATATAAGGTTTTCCAGATCTTATGATCACCTAGTGTGCCGTTAAGGCGTGTTGTATTGATTTTTTTCCTCTATCTTAATACAAAGACGCGCAAACCTTTTGCGTGATCGAGAAAAAAAAATTTAAGCTCTTTTTTTACGGCAAGCTCTTCCAGTTATTTGATTAGAGCAGCTGGTTTCAGAAGGGATGAAGAATATTGTCAATTCAGATAAAACCGAAACATGGCAGAGCAGTACACTGCTTGAAAATTTTAGAAGATTAATACTTCAAACAAGAATTATTGTCATTCCTTTTGTAACCTGAGTGCCAAAAATTACAGTATAACAAAGCCCCAAGGGCAAGGTCTAAGGTTCCTACTTTCAGAAGGCAGTAAAAAATTAAAATACAGGTATGATAGATCATTTCTTCCAGTCCACAAATACTTTGTTGCTTGCCAATATCCACAAGGTGTGTCCTACTCTCTAAGACAAGCCAAAGGGAAGTGTCTCCTCTTCTCGCTCCTCTTTTCATCTCTTAAAAATGTTCTTGTCATCATCATATTTCAGATAACAGTTTTCTTTATATCAACCAACAATATTCTCCCTTGTACTGATGTACAGCTCAACTACGACTTACAATTTACATGCAACAACAGCAAGTGTTAAAATAACTTTTCGACCCCTAGTAGCATGAGAAAATAATCTGTAGACAGTCGCGGGGGCAAAGACAATGATATACTCCGTAACAAGCAACAATTCATTTATAGTAGAATGTTTCTGGAGTACACGAGACAAACATTGTCTCATCAATGTACACATAGATCATCACACATGAATACTTAGGCTATTTGTCTTCCGCCTGACACAACTAGGAGGTAAAAAAAAAAAGGGAGGACTCCTAATGGAATCCGCCATTGCCGTATTGTGACTTGCCGGTTTGTGCGTACCTCAGCTGACCACCAGGGAGGTCAGGAAAGGCACCACGAAACTGAACGTTTCTTGAGGAGCTCAGTTTCCACTATCCATCCTCACACAGCTTTAACTCTCAAGAACCATGTAGATGCTCAAGGCATGCACCTTCCATGGTTTATGGGGGTTGTGAACAAGGGGAGGGGAGAGGGGCTGGTTTGTACCCAGGTGAGGATGATGATGCCCAGCTATATATATTGCAAGAACTGTTGGCGTTTTATATTGGTCAGCGCAGCATGTTTTAGTGGAGAAAGGACAATAAAAGTTGGACCAAAGTTTACTGTTTGAAGTGCTCATTTGCTGGAACTCACACCAGTGCTGTTATTGCCTCATCAGATGTCAATTCGAACTATATTCCTTCTCCATATAAATTCCCAGTCCACTTCCGGACCTAATGTTATCTGAAAGTATTTTACTTAAGAGAACATTGCATAATCTAATGTGTGATCCGCTGGACGTCTGCAAGCACAAGGAGCTGCTGTCCTGTTCCAGTTCTGATGGCATATATACTAGTAAAACTATTGACTACCTCTTTTACAGCATAGAAAATGTACCTTATTATCTCCGCCGTTTGATTTTTATTCATTGTTTTTTTTCCACTTTCAGTTTCTCCAATAGGAGATATTAACAATTTTTCAGTTATTGTGTAGATATACAAGTTCCTTATCAACCTGGTGCTTAAGCCTCATTAAGTGTTGTTTATCAATAAATGGTATTCAATAAGTATGGAACTAAATCAACTAACAAACAATAGGGGAAAAAGGTTGCCATAAAGCTAAATGAACTAGAGCAATGTGGCCTTCCTGTTCAGCCACTAGCTCATGCCTATCCAAAGCATTGCACTTCCTAATTTTGAATCGCAATAGAGCAGGATGGCCCTCCATCTACTTAAATCAGCTCCTGATAAAATGCTAATAAAGTTGACAAGATCTCAGTTTCATGTAAGATAGCACTCTCGAGTCACAACTAAACTATCCTTAAGTATTCAGAGATAAATTCAAAAGATCACCTGATTGTAGTTAGTGGGTGACTGTTTCCACTAGGACAGGGAGGAAATCACTACCACCTATTGTGGAGCGCCGCAAAAGTGGAATTTAGTTGCTGGGCACAAGTGGACCACCAACAGGATTTTCTGAACTATGACTCCTTTTAGTACATGGCTGAGGTGTAAAGATAGTGAGTAATCTCTCTGAGATGCACTCAATGAATGACAAGAACCAATGTTACAGGTCCCTGCCAGTGGCCACTGGTTACCACTAGTAACTTTATTTTTTTGCGAGGATGTTACCACTACTAACTGAATATGGAACATTGTTGATTTTATCGAAACCATCCAATTTAGTCACTAGATACGAAATTTTATAGAGGTTAAATCTTTGTAGCATCAGTCGTTATTGCTCACACTTAATGTCCGACATCCAGAAAGCAAGTTGTGGACGACAATATCTTTTGTGAATAAATTTTGGCAACAACATTCATGGCTAAATTACCAAGCCCAGTGGTTGTTCATTATGAAGGCTTAAATGTGGCTCTGGGTAAATTAAAAAAAACGTGTAAAATTGCACCTGTTTTTAGAGAACTACAGATGCAAACTAGTGCTTCAGAGTTCTCTCATAATCTATAACAGTAAAAACCTTATACAAATTTTGTATGAAATTGTAATTTGATCAAAAATCAATCTGTAAAGTTGGAGTAATTCACGCGTAACTGGATGAACAGATATTGGTTTAGTGGAGAACTTACATCCAGCGCACTGGGTCATGTCTGACTGTCTACGGTGGGCCTCGCGCGCTCCGAGTCATGCCAGCACGCGGCGAGGCGACGCGTCGGCCGCCGTCGCTGTCCCCATCCGCGGCTCCTCGAGCGCACCTCCACCACAAATGCCGCGCGTGCGCGCGACCCCGGAGTGAACGTCCTCGTAGGGGAGGATTGGGTGGGTTCATGCCACTGATTGGGTTGGTGCACGGGCAAACTCTTGCCTTGAGCCCCTAGCCCTGGACTGGAGCGCCGCGGCCGGAACTGGTGGCGGTGGTGGCCGTTACGGCTGGCGGCTGGCTCGTGCCGCAACTGAAATTTACTCACTCCATCTCAAATCGTAAGTCATTCCAAAAATCTTGGAGAGTCAAAGTTTCTCAAATTTGACCAAACTTATATAACAATATAATAATATTTATGATGCCAAATAAGTTTCATTAGATTTGTTATCAATTATATTTTCATAATATACCTATTTGATGTTATAAATCTTTGTAGTTTTGTATATAATTTTTGGTCAAACTTGAGATGTTTTGACTCTCCAAGATTCTTAGAATGACTTACAATTTGGGATGGAGGGAGTACAATTTACTTAGTACTCCCTCCGTCCTATGTCAATATAATAACATTTATAATGTTAACTAAGTATTATTAGATTCGTTATCAATTATATTTTCATAACATGTCTATTTAATATCATAAATTTTTATAGTTTTTTGTATAATTATTGGTCAAATTTGAGATGTTTTGACTCTCTAAGATTCTTAGAACGTCTTATAATTTAGGACAGAGAGAGATAATTTAGGACAAAGAGAGTACTAATTTATTAATCGACCTCCAGTATTTTACAGATGGGCACCTAATAGTGATCCGGTATTTTACACGCAAGGCCCTATTTTGGATCGCCACAAAGAAGTCGACGGCATTTCACCGGCTTTCTTAGACTACTCTTTGGCCTCCATGAATGTCAGAAAAATCATCAGCACAGTCGCTCATGTAAACTCAGAAATGGAGCGAGTCTCATGGTGGCGTACCCATAACTGAGAGGGCACACAACCTGTTCAGAGCCAGCAGACGAATAGATCAGCTCAGAGTTAACGGTACAAAGCATGTTCATGTCGGTGTTCAGAAATTGAAATGGAATGCGCCCGAAGTGCCTCTCAGGGTCACGCTGACAAACGTGTCGTTACATACTACTACGAGAAGGACCGTGTATCAAAGCAAAATACTGAACTACATATCGAACAAACAACCAAACCTAGAGAAGCCATGTATATTGAAGAAACAGATGACCAAAAGCTGTTTAGCAATTAGTACATGGATCTACCAGTTTCTTGCACTTATGAGCCAACATTTTTTTGGCTTTCTGAACTACGGAGTACAAGTCAAACGAACAACCAAAGGACACATTTATATTCTCAGGTTTTTGGTTTTAATAGCAGGAAATCGAAGACCCCGAAGGATTGTCATGCAGATCAAGTATTTCATGAGAACAGACAGGTCCCACTTGTTCAGAACAGGGACAACCATTAGCAACAGGAAACAGAAGTCGGTAGCAGGCTCCTCATCATGAACAGGTTAAAGAATCCTCAGGTCAGTCGTGTGATAACGTCATCACCCGTATGAAAGCCACAAAGGAACCTGCGATAAATTAATGCAGTCGTTAGCATCTCCAGAAGAACAAACACTTCTACTAGCTCAGATTTCAGGATAGCCGGCGACTTCAATAGGTTCTTCGTTCTTACCATGTTTCGTCTGGCTCGTCATTCTTCATGTCCATTCCATTTCCAGTCACACATGTTTGATTGGTGTATAAAGATCCCAGGTAGAGAAGCCCCAACGAGAAGCCCCAACACGTGCTAGTGATTAGCCCCCTCTTCCACCTGCCAAGCTATGTACTCTCTACGAGTCCATCCAGGAGGGATGACAGACTCTGAAGATGCACCGCCACCCTCCTGGTCATCATCCTTTGAACCATTATCGTAGTTTTCATCCTTTGAGACATCACCCTCATCTTCATCCTTGTTGCTCTCTGTAGGTAGCTCGTCAGGAGCAGGTGCCTCGGATGGCCTCAAATTCATGCACCAAGAGATACGTGAAAATAAGTCATATTCTCTTTCAGGTGGGCGCGAGATTATGTTGCACCAGCGTATCACCGTAAGATTATCCCCCTCGATGATTAGCTTGAATACTGGTTCATGGAGATCAATCATATTTTGTAGCCCCATATCAAGTGCCTTAGCACTGGCCTCAATCTCATCCACATCTCCTACTGGACCAGCATAGTAGGAGAGAACCTCGCCTTTGTCATTGTGCAGTATGCCACCAATGCAGGCCGGGTTGCCTTTGGAACAACCAATTCCATGGAAGTTGAGCTTGACCCAACCCTTAGGAGGCAGGGACCATGTCGTCCGTTTCATAGCTGGCAGACGATGACGAAAAACACGCCCCCAGAATGGAGTAACATCATCCTTGAAAGCATACTGATCTCTGAATGGGCGTGAGATTCTCTCTTCCAATTGCATACGAAGGGAAGCCACATGACTGAAAAATCGAGAAAATAATTAATGACGTTTCCACTAAAAAGGATCGGCTGTTCAATCTCAATAATTAATTCAGATGCAGCAACACAAAGAAAAGAAGTCTTACTCAAAAGCAAGGAATGAATTATATTCCAGCTCTAATTTGAAGTCAAGATGAATTTTTTCCTGGAGTGTCAGCCCTGTAAACTCAGATTCACGATTAAACAAGTACACTAAAAAGAAATCAAGTGTAAGCAGATATTTAGAAGCAGAATACATACTTGGTAGTTTTGAGTATATGTCCATGTCATTATCTACCTCAAGAAATTCCAGCTTCAGTTCAGAAACACCAACTAATTCCCTGTCAGATTTTTTCAGAGAAATGACTTCATGAATGCAATCCTTAGTTGCCAACAGAAACCTGTCTCTCTCCAAAGAAAGAGAACCCACGATTCTTGTATAACCACAGTTCCAGTTTTCAAATTCATCAGAAATACTTTCCCCGCCATCCTTAAATCCATATGAAACCAAAATCATCTTATTTAAGTGCTTAGGAGAGAGGTTTGCTTCGATTAGATTACCCATAAACTTCAGTCCTGGAACATAGAAAATTGTCGGCTTCTCAACTCTTCTCTGGCACTGCTCATTAACAAGTAGAACTCTTATTCCCAAATCAAAGCAAGATTTAACATCAGCTGGGGAGAGTGCTGGGTCATATATTTCAATGTCACCAACCGGAAATATCTTATCTTCCTTTAGAAGAAGAGCGAAAGCCAGCTGATACAGAGACTTCACATCAAATTCAAAGCTCCCAAGGCCATAAATTACCAGCGTCATGTATTCATGACTTCCCAACATTCTTGAGATGCAATCTCCAATCCTTGGATTTTCCTTAAGCTGATCAATGAACTTTGTATAAACTGAACACCTCCTAACATCCAGCATAGTTTCATGTACTTCTTTAACTATGCTCGCTGCTTCCATGAGGTCATTGTCCTCAATGTATGCATCACTAGGATTTAAATGCCATCTAGTTTTATGGAAAAAAACATAATAGGAAACAATCAATTAGGTTTTCAACGATAAATAACAAATGTAAACTTGCAAAGGCAGGACACATTTAATATTGCAGTAGTGTTCTATGCTGTCTCTATAACAGTATTTATATGCCTCATATCCTATGTTTTACATATAAATCATAACAGACAAATTAAATATCTCATAGACATATACACAAGTAAAAAACTCGCACTGCAGTAATAATATCATGATAGGTGAAACAAATCTCACTCAGTTCAGCAATCAAAAGAACCAAACAATCCATAATGCAATCTAGTGAAGCCACAAATTGAACAAAGATAGGTGATCACAAGCAGCTCAGCATCTAGCATACAAAGATTCACTCCATAAACCTAAAATGTACCAAATTCTTGCAGATATTGTGTATTTCAGTGATCAAACATTAGGGAGGCAAACCTAATTCACAACATTTACACAGGTATGTGATGGCATGGTTTTACAATCAGCTGTGGTAACTAGCTCTGGTGTCAATTTAACATCTTCACCACTAAACCCTTCGTCGAAGATGATAAAGATACCCAGTCACGTGCACACAAACACACTGAACTCAGTGTAATTTGCCGACAGAACACAACTTTTCTGGATCTATCTTGCAAATACATACGACCAACACAATTGAACCAAATTGTGACCAAGATGGTGGCAATATGTGCACGACGGCCTCCATGTGATGTGGCATCCTGCGACTCAATCATGACTCAGACGCACAAGGACGCTCTCGAACAAAACACCCGGACCGAGCAAAATCTACGAACGAAATGACAGAAGCAAATACAAAATTCTAGGAGCTGCGAATATGCTTGGATTATCTAACACTTACCGTGTTAATTGTGCATCATAGTTCATCTTGATGTTCACCGTGCTCCAAACCCTCGTGGTACAATTATCTGCAACAAATAAACATATAACATCAGACCCAACTCCATAAAGCCACAGACATATATGTTTTATGGAAGAAGTATGAACAATTGTGTGGCAGAACAACCTAGTACAAGATGGTCCATGCCAATTTCAGGATCAAGGTAGAACAGATGAGCTGAAAAGAAGTTGGGAAGAGCACTAATCATGTCATTTCTCTCTACACTAGCAACACAGTGCATGCATCCACACCGCTCCACTAAATTGTCAGATTCATTTGCTAGTTCATCATAAGGACAAGCATCTCCCCAGAAACAATCAAGCTCCGAGCACAGCTCAAACTCATTCACATACTCCTTAATTGCCAGGAGCTTCCTCACCTTCTCCCTCTGCTCTGTGACACCAAACTTCTCCTGCTTAGATATGCTGAGCTCAAGCATCTTAACCATGGTACCAAAGCTGTGCCCAAGCAAGACGATCTTGCCGAGCTGATCCGCGCTCCAGTTCAAGGTTAGCAGATTTTTGAAGAAGATGTGGTCCCCGTACGGCATGAAGATGAGCGTCGGCCCACGAACTTGGCGGCACTGCTGGACCGACGCGGTAACGACACAGCCCAACTCCTCCATGGCTCGGCGCTCCACGGGGGCAACCGTCGGGCACACCACCTCCACGTCGCCGATCGCGCCCGGGAACGCGACGCGAAGGAGCAGCAGAAGAGCAAGGCGGAACCGTGGCGACCAGCTGTACTGCGCGCCGCCAAGCCCGTAGGCCACGATGCGGAGCCGCTCGCCGTCTGGGCCCCCTCGGACGCGCTCCAGTCCGTCGCGGAACGCGGCGTCGGAGTCAAAGAGGCGGTAGAGCTTGGCGAAAAGCTTGGAAGACACAGCTAGCTCCAAGGCGTGCCGCATGGAGGCCGCGAGCCGCGCGTGATCGCCCATCACGAACTCCTCCATGGCCATGGGCAGGCCGGACAAAAAAGAACCGACGCCACCTGCGCGCTCCCACACCAAAACGAGGATCACGGCATGCCATGGAAAAGGGCGGATATTTGAGCAAGGAAACGAAAACCCATGATCGAAGCGGAAGACGGAAAAAAAAAAACTTTTTCTGCAGCAGTGGGAAGTTTGATGCTTACTGCGTGGGAACTGTGCTTCCTGATTAGGCTCCATCGTCTTCTCCGCCACATCGCCAGGATCTGGAGCAAAGTGAGGGAAAAGAGAATCAGCTTCAGCAAAGTGAGGCAAAGTGATGGGTTGATGTATGCAATACGCTATCAGAATGGGGAAGAGAAGTTCACGAATCCACTACCAGGAGCAGGAACGGGTAGTGGTGAAGCTGAAGCCTTTGCCATGGAGTTGCCCATCGGCCGTCGCGGCGGAGGAATGGGCTTGTGTGTGTGGAGGTTCCCCGCGCAGTCGGGCAGGGGTTTAGGTGGGTTTTGTGCCGGTTGTTTCGCTCTGGCGGGAGAAGGAAGAAAAGAGTGGCGCGGCTCGCGGGTGGAGAGATGAGATGGGTCATGGGTTCCGTAGGCTTTCGGTCTTGCAGAGCAGTCTGGCGCAGAGTTTGTCAGTGATATTTTGTTGCTTGCTTGAGGCATAATGTTTCTCATCATATCATCCCATCTTTCATATTCAGGCGTTTTTTAAGTAATGTCATCTACTAACATTTTGTTGAACGAGAAAAATTCAGAACCACAACATTTGGCATACTGCAGTGCAGAGTATTTACAGCGCCCATTTCAACAAAATGTATTGTGACATTTACATGACATCGAAACTTAGTTCGAGGATCAGCAATGGAACACGGCAAGCTACTTCATTCAGAAAAAAAGCAGTGAGGGCACAAAGATTGTCAGAGCTGTAGAGTGAATGTACAATGCGAAATTGTTAAAAAACAGCTGAAGTGTGGATATTAGAATCAATGCGCAACCGGAGCAGGAGCATGTTGGCATGATGGATCAGGATGTCCACACAAGATAAGCTCAGCCAGCATCTCATCACTTACATAATTTGAAAAAAAAAATCTATGAAGCTACAAAGTGTAATCCACATCACAAGCTTGAAAAATTGGTAGCCTACAGAGAGAGCATTCGTGATGTCACATTAGTCGCCAAACATCAAACTGTGACTGTGTCCATTCTCCATGAATGCACTTGTGGTAATTCAATGAGCATTTCTTTTCTACGTCATAAGCAGGATAAAGAGCACAGACATCTTTGAGCCAGTTGGAAAAGAGTCCGGTCAAGTATGTTTCTCAGATATATCTAGACCAACACAAACAAAAAACAGAACAATTCTCTAATCGATTAGCATCAAAAGAAAAAAAAAACATTTTTTTGCAGTGAGGAAACTGGTAACAAATACTAATATCAATGAGCCTAATTGAAACAAATGTAAAGTCACCCATGCATGACTTCAATAATAAGTAAGCATAAGTTCAAAGAGCTACCTGAATGAAATTATACTGGTTCATTCAGGAAATAGCTTCATGGCGTAGTCATGCTTGAATTGAGTACAGTGAAGCTTTATGTCTTTAAAGCTCAGCTAGTTTCTCTGGTTGCCACACACGGAGAAGGCGATCATAAAACGAACAAGTAGCAACAACTGAAGAGTTTCCATTCTGCTCCACCTCTTCACTTTTCTGCCAATCTGCACCATATGCTAAGGACTCATGCTTGCAATATGTTTCCATTACCGCAGCATCTCCAGAACCTACTTTAACAATGGCAAACCCATTGTGCATGCACGCAACCAATACAACATCTGCAATACTAGGATGATACTTCATCCTCCACACAGCACCTCCTAGATTTATCGACTTTTCATTGACAGGTTTTGCCATAAATCTCATGTCCCAAACTCTGAGAAATTCATCATAACTCCCAGTAAGTAGCATGTTCCCCTCCAATGGATTCTGTGCAATACAACAGACACCCATCTTATGAGACTTTTTGTTTTGAAAAACAATGTTTGGCGGGCTTTCTCTCAAGTCCCAGCAACTGAAACAACAGTCGTCTGATCCACTGTACAGCAAGTCTGGCCTTGTACGATCAAAATAACATGTCCAGACTTCGAACTGATGTGCAGTCCACTGTTGTGATATCTCCAGCCGGTCCTCTCTCACTGAAACCACAGACAGTGAGCCATCTGATAGCCCAACAGATAAAGACTCAGCAGATTGGCTCCAGTCCACATACAAGCACATTGAAGAAGAAATATCTTCAGCAGAGACATCGGTGAAGACAATGCCTGTGTAATTTAGTGACAGAAAGCACTTGAGTTAGCCCTGAAGATATGCAATAATACATTAATACATGTTGGACTGCAGATGTGACAAATACAGTGTTTAAACTCTTAACTAGAGCTGCGTGAGTTATAACCCACTTCTTGTCAGAGATCAATATAATATATAATACCAGTTCTGTTTTCGAGTACACATGAAGACAAGTTCTGACCAGGAACAAACTATTTATAAAGATAGCTCTGCAAGAGCGCAAGATTGCTTTATCACCAATAAACTGGAAGTTACTTACCTTTCTTTTCTATGAGGCAATGACAACTACGGAACTACCCAGGACAGCACAGAGTAGAAACATTAAAACAACTCGTTCCACATCTAGATTAATCTTCGGTATGAGTATGACTACTCGAGTCAAACTGTAATCCAAATGCCAACATCTTAAAATGAACGGATGCATAGCTTCTGAATTGCAAAATGGTGCAAATGTTTGTGCAAGCATCAATCATCATTTAGAGTTGACCTCTCATTGTTATAGCACAACTTAGCAAGTACAGACTGACATCTGTCCAACTTTAACGACACAACGTTTTTGTAGGGTAAAAAAAAATTAATGCAGAGACAAACATAGGTAACCTGTGTCCGAGCCGTCCTCCTGCTCCAGGCGCCGGAGCGCGAGGCGACCGTGGGCATCGGCCTGCGCGAGCAGCGGCGACTTGGGGCTCCACTTCATATCGAAGATGCCGGCGGTCTCCACAGTATGCAGCAGCTGGAGCCGCCGGGACGCATCCTCCGAGGCAGCGTCAACAGAGAAGAGGGATATGGTGCCCGCTCGGTCGCGCTCCTGCTCCTGCAGCGTGTAGGTGGCGGCGGCCAGCACGTGGCGGAACGGGCGGTGCGGGCAGAACTCCACCGCGTCGGCGTTCCCACCAAGGTAGCACGAGCCCAAATCCATCACCAAATCTATCGCCGTCGGCGGCGGGTGCGGTGGCGGCGGCGGCGGCGGCGGCGGCAACAAAAGCGTCAGAAATCGTTTGGCAACTCAAGCGGCGGGGGCAAAATAGTCAAAACGTTTTCCACTTCTGGCCGTAGAGACAGCAACGTACTATCCTAATCACGATTCGGGCGCAAACGAACGGACACGATGGTGGCCTTGACCGCGGGGATTTCCGTAGCCGCCGGCGTCGTGTTCAGCCCCGCCGGCCACCGGCGCGGCCGCGGCCCCGCCACCTTTCGCTGCTCGTCTTCCTCGGCCGGCGAGCGGCAGGCCCTCTTCGGCCGCATCGCCCCCGTCTACGACCTTGTTCGTACCTCCCGCCCTCCTCTCATCCCCTCGTTGCTTCTACGAAATTAGAGTGCTGCAGATAGCAATGCCATGA
The DNA here is from genome assembly GCA_022036555.1 of Microstegium vimineum. Taxonomy (NCBI): domain Eukaryota; kingdom Viridiplantae; phylum Streptophyta; class Magnoliopsida; order Poales; family Poaceae; genus Microstegium; species Microstegium vimineum. The sequence goes on from CM039131.1 coordinate 35,469,122, forward strand.
CGTGTTGCTGACGGCAGCATGTTTCCGGGTTCCTTGCAGCTGAACGACGTGCTCAGCCTGGGACAGCACCGGACGTGGAAGCGCATATGCGTCTCTTGGTCGAGGTATAGCGCTAACTGTAGTAGATAAGCAGTGTGAATCAAAATACCTTGTTCTACAATCGGTTGATGCAAAATTTTGTTCCTATGGAGTTAGAGCGAAGATGGGGGATCGAGTTCTTGATCTCTGCTGCGGGAGCGGGGATTTGGCGTTCCTGCTATCTCAGAAGGTCGGCTTAGATGGAGAGGTTGGTGTTGGATTCGCTTATTGTATTCGGACTTCAGATTAGCCAGGCGGTTTTTGTTTTCCCCTGCTGGAAACCTTATCATCATTTGCACCCAACTGAAACAGGTGATGGCTGTCGATTTTTCGAGGCAGCAACTACAGACTGCTGCTGACCGTCAGGAGCAACGCTGGAAGCTGTGTTACAAGAACATCAAGTGAGCATCCTCAATGTGAGGGTTTGCAGATCAGGAACATCCTGTGATTTCAGTTGAATACTTTGTGTGCTTTGCTAGCATATGCGCTATGGCGTTATGTGGTTTACCTTCATCTGACACTGGCACTTGCAGATGGATCGAGGGTGATGCACTTGATTTACCATTCACAGACTGCTACTTCGATTCTGTAACAGTTGGCTACGGATTGCGCAATGTGGTTGATAAATCGAAAGCAATGCGAGAAATATATAGGGTCCTGAAACCAGGTTCGGTACAGGTTAAAATTTTGTTCAAATTTTGCTTTGTTAGCAATCTGGATAAATTTTCTGAGCTAGGTTTTATTGGGCCACAGGATCAAGAGCCTCTATCCTTGATTTTAACAAGAGTTCATCACTTTTCACGACATCATTACAGGTAAAATGTCAGCCAATCTTGAGAGTACTATTTGAAGTTGGCGTACACATGAATCGGACTTGTGTTCAGTTTCCCTGGCAAAGATCAATTCTTCATTATTACTGTCATTGTAGCAAAGTCAGACCATATGTCTCACCGACCAGATTTTGATGTTTCCGTTTTCTCTTGGACAGAGTTGGACGATAGACAATGTTGTGGTTCCTTTAGCTAGTGGCTATGGACTGACTGAAGAATACAAGTACTTGAAAAGCTCCATATCACAGTATCTAACAGGTATGTGTGTTTATTTCCTTCTCCAGAACAAAACCATGAAAGAGTATGGTTTTGTCTGTCGTTCTGATGGTAGAGCTATACTACACATAGAGATATCTCACTATTCTCACTCTTGGACTGATGAGGTACAAATACAACATGACACCATTTTTTTTCCTCCCTTTTCACACTGGGCCACGGCATTTGTTTTGTCACAAAAATTGCACTTTGCTGTTCTGGACAGTGGAACCGGTTTGCACCATTTGGTTAGTGGCCCTATTCCCCACCACGAAATTACATCTAGTTTATGTCTTTCTCTCTTTTCTTTTTAGGAGAAGAGTTGGAGAAATTAGCCAAAGAAGCTGGGTTCTGTGCAGCGAAGCACTATGAGCTTGGTGGAGGACTTATGGGGAACCTAGTAGCAACTCGATGAGTATAGAATGTAGAAAGGAAACTCGAGTTGTGTGATTCCTCTGCATCATTTTAGCTGAATGTATGCTCTTCTATGTATCAACTATCAATGTTTTACCGATCTCAGATGAAGTCGTGGACAAATGTTGATTCCAGATTGCCAGAAGGGCTTGAATGGCTGATTATTGTGTCTGCTGTTTGAGCTGTGCTTCAGTAATTCATCAACGTTTTGACCACAATCAGATGGAGCATTCAAGGTTCTTAGTTACGCGTTGCAATGTCTGAGAGCCTGTGGGAATTTCAGCTTTTCACCGCATTGCTCATTTACTCTGAACTGAATCCTTTTGCCCACAAGAGTACAAGACTGAAGAGATAGCGTGCAGTCCTCTGCGCTCCGGTTCTCCGTTTGGTCCCCAGTACGACACGGGTGAGATCTGTTCTACTCGGTTCCCATAGTAATTTTTCAGCGATGATCATATCTTCATAGCTGCTACCTACTTCGCTGCCATGGTATGGTACACATGCATGTATAACTGCGGCCAGCAGCGTACTAGCCACCAAAACATACGACATTGGCAATGAATTCTCGGTACCTTGTACCAAAGTTGAGGATCACACTACAAAGTGCAGCAAATTTCTTGAATTGATCGGACTCGGACGGACTAGCTGGTACCACTTACTAATTTCAAAAGTTCGTCCTAGCTAGCCCTATTAAACAATGTTCTGGAACAAATAAAGAAACTTAAGAAAATTATATTGAACCACAAAAAGAACATCATATCAAAACCTCTTATCCACCGGCTTCGTGAACATGCAAACAGCAAATCCCTTGGTGTGAACCAACCAATGACAACGAACTTATACTAGTAATATCACGCAGTAGCTAGCCATGTGTGTGTCCTAGTAGCCGCCTAGTCCCTGTTGTCCATGGCGAGGATGGTGCTGATGTTCATGGGGCTGATGTGGTCGGTGGAGCCGTGCATGAACTGGCCGACGATGATCCGGTTGGCGCGCTCCGTGGGGTGGAACGCGTCCCAGTACGCGTACACGTCCCGGTTGGGGCACACGTTGGACGCCAGCGTGCACAGCCCGATCCCGTTGTACGGGCCCTGCCCGCAGCACGCCACCTTGGACGTCACGAACCCTGCAATCATATCATCATCAGCAGCAGCAGCTGGGCTTTATTATACTCGATCGCCAGCTAGGGGGCCATGCCTGCCTGCTACGCTCTCTGATCTGGTCTGATCTGGAGTATAATTAAACAACAAACACAGAAGCTGGAATGGAAACAGCAGCAACTATGTATAGCACGTACAGAGTAATACGTACCGTAGTCCTGCGGGTTGAAGATGAAGTCGAAGCTGACCCGGTTGGTGTTGGCGGCGATGAATACGTCGGCGCCGAGGTCGGCGTTAAGCTCGGTGATCATCTGCACCAGCTGCGGGTTGAAGAGGTCGGCCGCCTCCGTGAGGTCGCGCGCGCACTCGCCGTCGATGCTGTGCATGGCCAGCTCCGCCGGCACGCACCCGATCATCCCCGTGCCCGTCACCACCACGCGCCGGGCACCGAGCTCGTACAGCCGCTGCATGCACAGTTCCGTGATCGATGTCAGCCGCACACACACGTCGTCACAACTACTCGCACTGGTACACCTTAATTCGTTACCCATCGGTCCCTTTACTATTGGAAAGAAATACAACGCTACAGCTCATACGGTTTTATACCACGAGCTAGCCCATGACGATAGCAACAATAATAGTAGTATGCTGCGTACACGACGAAGGACGACTGTTGTTGCATGTGGCGAATTGGCTGGCGACTGGCGAGAGTTAAATAACATCCAACCACCTAGCCTACGAGTACACCGCTAAAAATGTCACGCTATACTACGCGGCCCTTTTTTATACTGGACCACACTCAGTCAGTAGTAGCCTTCGGCCTTCGCCAGGCCAGCTGATTTTTTACTGCGACGGGGCCGAGGATCAATCAGGTCAGTGCTGTTCTTCAGTGCGGGCTCGGTACATGAGAGTTTTTACACGTACTGACCACCGGTGTGCAGAGTGCAGTGAGCGCAGGTGACAGCACACGTATTCATCAGAGGTGCAGAACCAGGGCGACACGTCACACGCACCAACATATTACTGCCACCGTGGGCCGTTTGCCATTATATAAGATGATCCTTCCTACCACTAAAAAGGTTAAACACACCTGCCAATTCTTTTGTACCGCGAGACGCCTGCCAGTAGTTCGGGGTAAAGAAACGTTGTTCATGGCGTATTGTCATTGGACCCATGCATGAGTGGATGAATCACCATAACTGTGATGGGGTATGGATCTGCGGCAGTGAGCTCTGGCAGACTTCTGTACGACGACGATCTGCTCCTTTCTCCTTTCAGTTTCAGTGCAGCGCAGCATTGTGGCGTGGGCTCGAATTAACTTGTGGGCCATTTTTTTGTTCTCTTTGTGTTGCTGGTTAAGGGAGTAGGCCAACGTTTGTTTTGCATTCCTCTACGGAGAGCGCATACTACAAGAAGAGTGCAGTGGTACTTGTTTGCTTAATTTATTAGTTCAATTTATCAGTCATGATATAATATTTTTATGTCATAATAAAACAGTCTAAAACAGTCAGAATCAGCTTATCAGCTATAAAAAACATCAATCCAAACAGACAGTGTATCGTGAATGAAGGTTCTTATGGACAAATAGCTACAGTAATCGTTTGTTCTGCTGAACAGCACTCGAGTCAGTAATCGTTTGTTCTGCTGAACAGCACTCGAGTCAGAGCGTACCGACAATGGGGACTGCAATTGCGGGTTTGGAGTCTTGCTTTCTAGGGAACATATCAGACTGACACTCTAGGCCTTTTTACTTCTCATCGGCTGATGCCTGAAACTACTGCGCAGAAACTGTCTTGTACTGCACTTTGGTATGGAGCAACTAGTGAACAGTTTTTACTCGGAGCACACACAACATAGAGCACCCTATCAAGAAGCATTCATCTGCTACTGTTTCGTGTCCCGTTTGCGGCTTCACGGAATCCAACGCAACAGTCATCTAGCTACCGACCCATATCTTCTTGCTTCTATTTGAGTCAGTACACATCTATTTTTTTTTAAAAAAAATCTTTCCCTTTCCTACGGTTCCGGCATTAATCCTTTCACTGAATGTTGTACTGGAAAGCTTTAATTTGGGTAATATGTGTATTTGTTCCAGTTCTACTATATTTTTTTCTGGGAATTATTATATATCTTTGAATAGTTTAGCTTTGAGACTAACAATTTATTTATGTTTGATGGACGGGTATAGTAGCTGGAATTTGAATACTAGAGCTGAAGGAAAGGATTTTTACCGTGAGGATTTTCCTGTACTCGGAGATGAGGTAAGGGACGTAGTCTGGGATGGCGAACTGGCGAGACCTGACGGAGAATGGCACCAGGTAGTAGTTGTTGACAAAGTCGTTGCCGCCGAGCGTGATGAGCACGAGCGCGTTGTTGACGACCTGCCTCGCCGCGTCGTCGCCGCCGACGAACGCCGCCAGCCTCTGCTGGTAGTCCTGGAAGTTCTGCAGCTGCTGCCCGATCCTGATGATGTTCACCTGTCGTCGACGCATGCACACCACCAGGTTAATTAGCTACGACAAGCAGATCGACTGCTGACACGTACACAATTGGCATCTCGACCGGCTGATTTTGTGTGTTTCTTACGAATTGTACGCCGGTGTCGTTGAGTATGCCGACGCCGGCGGATGCGAAGTTGGCGCCGATGAGCAGCTGGTCGCCCTGGAGGTAGGGGCTGAGGTAGGGCAGCGCGGGCTGGGAGCCGAGGTGCTCGCTGATGATGTCCGGGATGTTGAGCCCGTTGGAGAACCTCCCCGTGGGCATGTGCGTGGGGAAGTCGATCCCGTACGGCGGCGCGTCGGCGCGCGCCGTGGTGATGAGGAAGTTGTTGTTGCCGTTGTCGACGAGGGAGTCCCCGAACACGAAGAAGGTGCGCGGCGCCGCGGCTGACACCGTCGTCGGGGCGGACGACTGGAGCGCCACCACCAGCAACAAGAAGGTCACGAGGAGAGCGTCCATTGCGCGTGGACGGGCCGTGCTTCGGTCGGACACTGCCTCGCTCGCTCTCACTGACGAGACGAGAGTGAGGAGTGAGGTCGAATTAATTGACGATTGATGGACGCGATCGATCGAGTGGCAGTGGCGCACGGGGACGGGAAGGTGGCGTGGCGGTGTCTATTCTTATAGACGGAGGAGAGAGGCCAGGCCTGCTGAGGCCGCCGGGCGCGAGTTAAAGACGGACGGGGGGTCGGGGGCCCCGGCCAGTTGGGTTAGCAGCGGGCGGGCGGACGTACAGGCGGAGCAGCAATTGCGTGCTGGGGTTTGCGCTCGCTTCCGCGGCCGCGAGGACCACGGTCCACGGGTACGGCCGGAGTGCCGGACGGGAGCCCAGGCTAGGCAGCGTCGGCGTCGGCGTCGCGGTCTCGCGGATCGGATGCATGGAGGGTTAGTTGGGTGGCAGCTGCCTAAATGCGGGGCGCTTGGCTTTGGCGCGCGCGTGACATGGCTGATGATGGGGTGGGTAGGTTTGCCTCGGATCACGTGCGCCACTGCCACGTATTCACTCATACTCCTGGCCCTGGGAGAGAAAGAGATACTGGAAGAAAGGCGGCAAAGGGGACACTGGCGGCGGCAGAGAAGAGTCGCTCGGGCATATCAAAGCCGGCGCAAGAGAATGAGAGAGAAGGGAAATCTCCGTTTCCGTAGGCGGATGGGTGTCCAGGATTTCCCGAATTCAGACGCAGGGTCTTGTCCTCCCTTGGTTGGGCATCATTATCAACGTACGGTGCAGTACAAGAAACGGTGCAGTTATCGTCTTAGATCTCTGTCATACTCCTATCCTATACTCCTCCGTATACTACTGTACTGTAGAAGAAGAAAGGAGGACGATATTATATAAATAAATAAAAAACAAAAGGAACGGATGCATGGCACTATGCAAGCCGTCATTAACACCCTAGTTAATGGGGCAGTTAATCCAGGCTGAGCAAGGATGCCCAGTAGTACCAAATTTTAAACTGAGTAGCCGGGGTGATCGTCCTGAACCTCCGTGACAACAGTAACAGTGCCAACAATATAATGCAGTTGGGAGTTGATACTCCTCTCCGTAGTACCCCCGAGAGTATTGATATCAGCCACACGCATCCAGCGAAACCGCTCTGCTTTGCTCAGCACGAACGGACCAACAGTAGTATCTCGCTCTGGGATTGCAAAGTGGCTCAAAAAAACGCCAAAGCTTTTTCTCGCTCTCACCAAAAACAGTCCTAGGCTCCTAGCTACTAGTAATTCTGAGAGGTTCACGTGTGAACCGTGAAAATGAAGCTTTATTTGTTTTGTACAGTACCCTAGCTAACTCTAAGCTAAAAAGTATTCCCTCTGTTTCAATTTATAATTCGTTTGACTTTTTTTACCTCAACTTTGACCACTCGTCCTATTCAAAAAATTTATACAAACATTATAAAATTTAAATCATTCATGTAGACTATTTATTAAATAAGTAAACCACACTAAAAAAATAATATTTTATATAAAAATTTGAATAAAACAAGTGGTCAAACTTAAAGTTAAAAAAGTCAAACGAACTATAATTTAAAACGAATTAAGTACAGTAGAAAAGTTTCCGGCGTTATAGTGCCACTGTACTATTCTCCAGCAAGCAAGAGAGCCGAGACCCGAGAAGGTACCGTGGTGTTCCAGCCAGGAATTAGCCGAAAATGCACGAGGCAGGCCCCCCAGATAAGTATTAGTAATACCGCCGTCGCGTCGGCCTGCCGATCGGATCGACCGATCAACCAACCGGCACTTCTCATTTACAGCCGGGGCTACCCTACACTACAGTGACTCGCCTCGCAGGCAGCGGGCCAGGCCGCCGGAGCGCTTGCTCGCCAAAGCAGCAGCGCCATGTGAAACCCATAAACCTAGTGCTACTAGTGGGGTAGAAATTTTTTAATGAGCTCCTCAGCTGCACTCCACCCGCCACCCCTATTGTCATGTCGTGTCCTTTTTAGCTTCTACCGCTGTTCCGCTGCGACAGGGCACTGGGCATGTGCCGGTGTCTCAACGCGCTCTGCCTCTGCGGTAAAATCTCGGAAGTGACCGACGCTGGAGCACGGTTAGGTGAGGTGAGGTCCGATTCGGTGCCCAGCAGATCGTACAAAGGTACAGTTACAGGCATACAGCAGGCTACTAGAAGCTCTCTCTTGCAGGACACAGCTTTATTATTACGGAGGAGCAGAGTGTACAGTACTGGTTAAACACAGTGCCCGTTTCGAACGGTTCAGACCTTGAGGAGAGCAAGCAGAGCATGTACTGGAGGCACTGGAGGAGTAGGTTCTGGATTTCTTGTAAGGATTCTTTCGCATGAGAGAATCTTTAGGGGATTAGCTCAATTATTTTTTAAAGATAAATTTTATTATTTTTAAAGAAAAATCGTATCCAACAAACTCTGTAAATAAATCTCTAAATTTAATAGTTCTTCATCTAATCTCATTCGCTCTCTTTGAACATGTTTCGTTGCAAATGCTCATATCAAACTTATGTCATATCTCAAACGAAGAAGCGTACATGTTTGATGAGGGGAAGGAGAAATAAAATGGATACGATTCGGTTTCAATAATGACTTGATTTACATGAATAACAAGAGATTGATGTTGAGTTGTATGTATCAAGTTTGAAGAATGAGTCAGACATAATCAAGAAATGTTAAGCAAAAGTCAAATGATAAAAGAGACAACATATAATGGATATAAGATGGTTGCAATAATAATTTGTTTGTATGGACGAAGATTTAAAAAATCAATATTCATTGTATTGATCAAGTTGGAAGCATGGGGAGGGAAAACTATAAAGAGTAATGGTATTGTGAAGAAATATCAAGCCAAGATGCAAAAGTAGAAAGAGACATGGTCATATGCAAATGGAATAGTCTTGTTTTTTTGGTCTTGTTATGATTGCAAGCTTGTATAGATTTTTTTCTCGAATACACAAAAGACTTGAGTAGAGGAGAAACACTTTTACAAAAGCGCTGGCACGCCTGGGGACTACTCACGTACTAGACAACCTAATTATTGCAAGCTCATATAGATGGATTAACATAGAATCAAATGAAGATGGGTCAAGTCATGCAATTGTGATGGACAATATTCAGAATATGATTTGCATCTATAACATCATTAGGTACTATTTTTATGCGGCATTTGCTCCGGTACACCTCTTTTAAAAAATTCTACGCATCTTAAAGCACCACTAATTAGTTAATCCTTATTTTAATTGTTTTTCATTTAGGTATTGTCTAGGCCCAGCCCCTAACATGCTCAGCCCGCACCCAGCGGCCCATACCTACCAAACTCCTGCTCCCTGATCACATCGTCTTGATCTGATATGGCCGGTGACCCTCAATGTCTGACGGCAGCGGCTCTCATGTGCGCAGCACCTGTTCCGATTGGCTCATGGTCGTGGTTGATGTCCGTGGCTACTCCCATCGAGGAGGTTCGCTTGACTCGAGACCGTGACCTAGACTGGTGATTGTTTCTGTATAGGATTTTGTCTCTGTATTCATTTGGAGTCAGGGTGAACCATAAAATCTCTGTGTAGTAATTTTGTCGCACTGTGCCCTAAGCGTATTCCTGTACTATGATTTCTGCAAGCCACTATATATATCAATTATGAATGGTTTGGAAAAGAATGGAAGCTATGGTGATGAGCTATGGCAGGCTGTTCTGCAATCAACAGAACATGAACGACTCCACCATGCGTGTTACCCCAAGCAGGTTCAATGTTTTCGTTAGTGGCAGAATCAAGCTAGAGAAACATTGGAATTAACACCGCATCCGTGGTAGGGTTGAGGAATTTAGTATGTTTGTTAACCTGTTCATTTCATCTTTTCTTTGCTTCTGAACACTGCACATGTTGCACATGTTTCTTCGATCAGCCATGCTCATCTCTACTGACAAAGCATTTGGAAAATCGGTCTTTTCAGTAGCCTGTTATTTTAATCTTTGGTCACATTTCGTCAGGCAGCGAGTGCCGCCATGCTTGCTCGTTGAAAGGAATGAGATTGGCTCGACATGTGTCGAACATGGAAGACAAATGCAGCGATTGTCCACATGCACAGAAATGCAGAGTATATGCATGTTGAACAAAACGCGTAGAGCTCCGCCGCCGTGGTTGAGCGCCGTCCGGTTGAACACGTGGACATATCAAGACTAGAGGAGGAGATAAGGAGTCGGGTCGATCTGGGCTGGACACGGGCTAGGAGTAAGGTATGGGCTGGCCCAAACGTTAAGGAAATGATAAATTAATTGAACTGTTGCTTTAAGATACGTGTAATTTTTTTAAAAGAGGTGTACTGGAGCAGTTCTCGTTTTATGCATGTGGTTTTCTCAACTTGCATCTGCATTTCGAATCTTGCCAAAAAGGCTTGATCTCACAGGCAAGTGAAAACGGATGTATCAAGGATACATGCTATTCGTCCCAACTTTATAAGATTTGAGAAATATTGTCTGAAAAAAATGTTCTTTTCTTTGTTGTGACTTTTGAACCCAAGTGTACTAAGCAATAAGGAAACTAATGTCGCCGATGCCTATCCTTGAAATCCAAGCGAGAGTGCCAACAGGGGGATTCGAACTCGGGCTACCTACTTGAAGACTTGGTGCAACTGACATATAGTAACTTCTTAGTTCTTGAAGTTCTTATAACAATGAACTATGTTACATTCCTCTGACGTTTATGTTGGTTGCGTGTTTTACATTTTTTAGATCTACCATAATATTTTCTTGCTTACAATAGTCATGTCACAAATTTTACAAACACTGTAAAGCAAATTGTACCTTCTCTTTCACTTTGAGTAGTTTCTTTTGTGTTGCTTTGCGGTGCAATAGTCTCTATCTTTGCATTCTACAGTAAGTTTTTGTACAGCAGAGCTACAACCCTGCTTTTGGCAAATGAATATTACTCCCTCCATCCCAAATTGTAAGTCATTCCAAGAATCTTGGAGAGTCAAAGCATCTCTAGTTTGACCAAGAATTATAGACAAAACTATAAAGATTTTTAACATCAAATAGATATACTATGAAAATATAATTGATAACGAATCTAATGATACTTATTTGACATCATAAATATTATTATATTGTTATATAAATTTGGTCAAACTTGAGAAACTTTGACTCTCCAAGATTCTTGGAATGACTTACAATTTGGGATGGAGGGAGTACATACTTACCGAGTTACAGTGCTTAGGCACGAGATTCGTTGAAAGCTGCATTTTCTACTCAGGCCCGGCCTTGGGGGTGCGAGCTGTGTCTGGGCACTGGACCCTCGAAGTGAAGGGGCCCAATCCCAATCCCACTCTAATGAAATTCCTACTCTGGTCCAATAGGAAGTCAGACACATGGCTCATAGAAAATACTAGGAACGTGTGAAGAAGAGTCCGTCAATTCCGCTTCCGCTGCGGCCGCTCACTCTCCTTTGTGCATTCATCGTTGCGACTTCGCGTCCGGTTTTGTTCTCGGTTCTCACGTGCATGTTCAGGTAAGCCCCTTTATTGATTGTTTATTAATTAGTGTTTAATTTACCTAATTGACTTTGCCCCTTTATAATACAGGACTATTATGTAGTACGTGTAAATAAACATTATCTCCGTTTGTGACGCAAAAAAAAAACTTCTAATTTCCTAACTCGTTTTTTTTTTTATTTTAGCGTTCAATTGAATGTAGTTTTATGGTATTTACTATTTTCTAAATCTCCAGTGTCCTCGTGTTTGCTAAAAAACACACATTTAATAGTGAAAAAGAAAAAAAATAACATTGATGGATATATTTTTTTATGTATATATATATTAAATTGTAATGAAGGGCCCAATTTTTTAGACTCGCTTCAGGTCCATAAATTGATAGGGCCGGGTCTGTTTCTACTTTACACATCCTGGTTCGTTTCTATATCCGTGCGTTTTCTGCTTCTCGCTTTAAAACCTAAATCTCCAATCAGCACTATACCATGGGTTGGTGAAATGCAGAGTATGAGTATCTACGACTCCTCGATGGGCATTTTGATGCCCTTGATCTCGCGTGCCAGAGTCCGTAGCTCTTCGACCTCGTCTCCTGTCAGGCTCCAACCGAGTGCACCGGCGAACTCCTTGGCCTGGCTGGCATTCTTGGCTCCGGGGATTGGCACCACGTTCCCCTGGCAGGTCAGCCAGTTCAGAGACACCTGAAACGAAGGAACAGAGGGAAGATGAACCGTGCCACATGCATCTGGTTATGATCTCAAATGTCTTTGATCTGGAGATGTTCCAAGCTCTTTGTAGGTGAAGCACCGTACCTGGGTTGGACTCTTGCCATAGCTTGCTCCAATCTCTTTAATCCTGTTCATAAGTGGTTGGAGCTGCACAGATATGACATGATGCATCTTCAGATTTCAGACAATAACAAAGTTGAATTGCAGACAATGAAGCTGTGTCAGTGTAACCAGCGAGCTCTAGTTTACAGAGCACTAACCTTGGTGAGGAACTCTGGGGTGTATGTATTTCCTCGAGGACCAGTAGGGGGATTTTCTGGAGTGTACTTACCTGTCAGAACACCTGAAGTATGGCAATAAATTAGTGCAAGAAATGAGATTGGAAAACAGAAAGAAAAATGGATTGGGCTTACTCAAACCAAAACTGTTTAATTCATTAACACGATCGCATACCTTGGGCAATCGGGGAATAAGCAATCAAGGTGATGCCGAGCTCGTCACAAGTTGCCTTCACACCATTCAACTCAGGGGTTCTGTATATGAGGCTGTAATTCACCTGGTTTGCAGCTAGTGGAACACCCCTCTTCTTCAGGCGAGCATGTGCATCCCGAAGGCGCTTCTCTTTATATATAAACCATGAGTAGTAGATATTGTTATTTCAATGAGCACGCAATTTCATTTTTGCGAGCTAGCTAAAGACGTGATACAAACCATTGTAGTTTGAGACTCCAACAGCCTTTACTAGGCCTTGCTCAAAAGCATCGGCGAGGCCATCAAGGTATCCTGCATCATCATGCTCAGTCATGTCAGAACAAACAATGAAGTTCACTGACACTGATTAGTCAATCAGATTTAATTTTTTTCAAAGGGCGTGCTGCATCGATCGGGTACCTTCGTTCCCCCAAATCCCTGGCCTGACAAAAGATAATGAAAACGTAAATAAAAACGTGTTTTTTTACAGATATAGGAACATGTATCTGCAGAAAGAGCAGAAGAACCGACCAGTGGAGTTGGTAGAGCTCAACTGACGATAGGCCAAGACGGTCTAGTGATTTCTTCAGCGCGGAAAGAACACTACCCCTTCCAAATCTCCAAGGAAGAGCAGCGAACTTTGTTGCAACGGCCACCTCGACCTGTTCCTTCTGTTGCCTTGCCTTGATGAATCTGATGACAAGGCATACATCAGTTGATTAAAAATACTGTCATACATAATCACTTTTTTTGACAGAATTTTAAAGTAATAAACAACGGAAGATAGGATATTACCCTCCTAGTAAACTCTCAGAATTGACAGCTCCCATCAGCTGTAGGACAGAAGGATTCTTAGTTAGATACAGGTGTGCCTTCCTTCAGAACTGAATTTGGGAGGGGCAGTGAGTAGTGAGCTGGTTTAGTTTAGTTTCTTACTGCTGTACCGTATACTTCTGCGGTATCGAAGAAGGTCATCCCGTTATCGATACTCGCATCGAACGCGTCCTGTGCCTCCCTCATTCTCCTATCTGACAATTAATTCAGGTCAAAGAAACTAATCACATTTGGAACGGAGTAAAATTGGCCATTGACATGCTAAACCAATGCTAGCGAAGCAACGGTAGTATGTGCTACTACGATTCATTGCTGGCAATGCAATCGGCAGGTTGTGCGCACGGGAAGCATGACCAGGATTTCAGGAAACGTTGACGTACATCCGCAGCCGAGAGCAAGAATATGAATTCACAGCAGGAGGTGAATTCCCTCCCACGTACGTACCGTCCCACTCGGAGTCGTTCCAGTAGGTGGTGTCGCCCCAGGACCACGCGCCGATGCCGAGCTTGGTGACCGCGACGCCTGAGCCGCCCAGCCTCACCTTGCCCTCGTCCTCCTCCACCACCGTGGCCGCGCCGGACACTACCGCGCGGGGCGGGCGACAGAGCGGCAACCGCCGGCCACTGCTGCCCGGGAGAGGACGAGCGCAGCAGCAGCTCACGCCGCCGGTGACCTGCAAGGCCATCGTGTCGTGTCCCCTAGCTAGCTCAGCTCGTTGCTCGATCGACCAGGAAGGGAGGAGCACGCGTTCTGTGTGTGGCGATGAGCTGAGGGTGCGTGTGCGTGTTTGCGTGGGAGAGACGATGGGCGCCTGTGTTATCGTATCATGGTGGTGCCGCCGCGAGACGGAGTGCAACGGGTGTGTGCGTGGTAGTCGCTGCGGGACGGCGACAGGCCTGGCTTGGACTGCCCGGCCGGTTGGCGTTGGAGTTGGAGGCTAGCTTTGATATAGTTTTCTGAACCCTGTGAGACCTGTGTGGCTGCAGACGCCTTGTCTGAGACTAGCCTTGGTATGTACTACTCCTACTTGGTAGTTTCCGTGCGTTGTGTGGGTGTGGCTGTGGCTGCAGGAGTCTAACTTGTTGTGTACCGGGAGTTCCGACCTCCGCCACGTGAGGAACGTTGGCACTTCGTTGGATCTCAGCTAGATATATTGGATTATGTGCTGCTGCATACACATAAATTGTTATCTGCAGAAGAAGGGATCGGAATAACTGAATAATAAGGAGTATACAAATGGCTGACATATAGCAAATTAATATCGTAACTTAAACTTCATAGACGAAGAGGAATCACATATTCCTGCCACCATCACAAATGAAAACATCCTACCTTCTCCGGGGAGGGAAGGTGCAGGAGACGATCTTTTGTCCCTCACTTATTTGGTTCTTTCTCATTCTCTACTCGCAACTATCTCTGTTCGCTCATAGACCAACCATGCCTAACCAAAAAATAATATAATAATATCAACAAGCTAGTCTAGAAGTAATATTATGCTATTAATTTGAGACTTATAATAGCGCCTTGAACGTGACAAAGTTAGATGCCCAACATCTCCCACCATTGCAGGGCTATAAATCATACAGGGCAAACTCAACAGAATATATATTAGCACTAAAAAATGTAAAAGAAACTATTTTGTACCAGCAAAATCTACGGCTGATCTGTGTGCTTTGCTATGATATATAGCAAGGCGTAAATCCAATTTGGTAATCAGCCCACAGAGCTGGGCGACGATGTGGCCCAAGCCCAAGACACGGCCTGGAAAAACAAACTGGGCTATGAAGTACGGAAGCGCTCGATCGAGACGGAAAGAAAACGACGCACAATGAAAGTGAAGGCTGCATCCGCTGTTACTTTTTTTTTTCGAGATCACGCCCAACCCTAGGCGTGTTAATCGATCGTCGATGTCTTCTCCTAATCATCCTGATCAGGCCGACGTTCCTCCGGTAGGCTCCGATGGCTTTGTGGCGGGCGTAGCGGCCTCGGGGATTGGGTCCTCGGCCACGTCCGCTACGGCGACTGCGAGGCGGAGGACGCCCGGGCGATGGAAGAGGATCGCACGCCCCGGGGCTGTCACTCGGCCGCCGTCGCAACCACATCCACATCCGTTGCAACCACATCCACATCCACATCCGTTGCAACCACATCCACATCCGGGAGTGATAGTGGCGAGGGTGGGGTCGAGGGAGTGGTTGGAGGCGAGGGAGAAGGGGAAACAAGAGATGTTGAAGCAGGCGGAGGAGCTGGAGAATATGGTAGACGATGTTCCCGGCCTATCGGAGGAGGACCTAGCCACCTGGCGCGCCTACAAGGCCAAGTTCCCTGGATATATGCGCTTGATCGCCACCGGCGAGGTCACCTTCCGTCCCACGCCGCCACTCAGCGATGCTTATTCTTCATTTAATTTGTTAAAATATTTCTGCTCGACGATCTATATCAACAATAATCATACACTCAATTTAACTGAAACTACAATACCATGTTATCCTAGGGAATGATGAGTTGGGATGGTACATTCTTCACCAAATGTGTGCAGCATTGGTGCCGTCAGTCTTGTTGCTGTCCACTGCTCAGCCGGATACCCTAGGATATTGTTCAATTAGGTGAGATACGGACTCGGATAAAATTGAGAGGAGAGAGCTGAGAGCAGCATTAGTGTTTGATTGACAGAAAGAGAAAATAGATAAGATGGACATTATATTAGGGGTTGGCCAGCAGCATTAGGTGAGGTTTGTCGAAGCCCATGCATTCACTACAGGAAACTGCGGAGTTGCCACACTCGGCAACTAGCGCTCGGTAACTAGCGTAGTTGCCGAGTGTCAGATTTCGGGTACTCGGCAACTAATTTGCCGAGTGTTATTTTTTTTTCGAGTGCTTACCTGGCACTCGGTAAAAAAATTCTGGGAACTATCAACTCATTTTTTTATTTTTTTTAATAATTAGTTGCCGAGTGTACGGTGCCTGACACTCGACAACTACTCAGAAAAAAGACAAAAAAAAAGACCCAGGCCCAGCTCTGGGCCCAGACCGAGGCAACGCGCCGCCCCACGCCGGAGCGCCGCCCACGCTGCCCCACGCCGCGCCGGAGCGCCGCCGTGGCCCCGCTGCTTCGTCGCGAGCCCCTGCGTCGGAGTAGAGGGAAGAGCACTGTCGCGATCTGCGCGGGGAAGAGCACCGCCGCGAGGCCGCTCGACGGCGGCGCGCTCAGCCTTCGACGAGCGCGCACGCCGACGAGGGGCCCCGCGGTGGCGCCGGGGGTGGCGCGGGGTCTTCTCCCGTCGCCATGCGCGCCGCCGCCGCCGCCGTGAAAGAGAGAAGCAGGGGGAGGGGAAATGGACTTAGGGTTAGAGGGGGCGGCGGGGGGGGGGGGGGGGGGGGGCGTGTTTGTTCCCCCTAGATCGGACGGCCAGCATCAGAACGACCTTAGCTGGGTCAAGCCGGCCCAGGAGGGGGGAGCCCCGCAAGCAGCCGGGCTGGGCCAATTTAAGTTGCCGAGTGTTAGGCTTTTGGCACTCGGCAACTTAATTATTTTTTTTGTTTTTTTCTGCCAAATTTTTGTGTATGTTTAGTGAACTATGGAAAAGAACATGTTCAAATTTGAAAGTTTTTTATTGTTTTTTGGTATATTTTTTTAGTTTATTTTGTTTTTTTAATTTTTTCGCTTAATGTTAATTTGAACTACAGGTGCATGAAATAATAGATTTCATTCGTTCAAAAAATGTTATCCTTGTTTGTTGGTGTAAATGATGGCTAAATTCATGACCTGTCTCGAAAGTTCAATCAACGTGCTCACGAGACAACGTGACCAACTTCGGTGGTAGTAGTTTTTTAATTATATAAAATGCAAATAAATTTTAAAAATCATGAAACTTGTGCACGTGTCATGATATCATGTGCGTATGTTGTGGTAAAAATTTGAAAAAGTTTTGAACACGTCGTCACGTACGTTGTTCACAAACCTGAAAGTCCACATATGATCTAACAAGTGAAATCATATGTGGACTTTCAGGTTTGTGAACAACGTACGTGACGACGTGCTCAAAACTTTTCTAAATTTTTACCACAACATACGCACATGATATCATGACACGTGCTCAAGTTTCATGATTTTCGGAATTTGTTTGTATTTAATATAATTAAAAAACTACTCGCACCGAAGTTAGCGACGTTACCCCGTGAGCACGTTGATCGAACTTTCGAGACGGGTCATGGATTTAGCCATCATTTACACTAACAAACAAGACTACCATTTTTAGAATGAAAGAAATCTATTATTTCATGCACCTGCAGTTCAAATGAAGATTCAGCAGGAAAATTGGAAAAAAACAAAATAAACTAAGGAAAAATACCAAAAAGCAATGAAAAACTTCCAAATTTGAACATATTGTTTACAATAATTCACTAAACACACACAAAAAATTGAGAGCCAAAAAATAAAAAAAATAATTAAGTTGCCGAGTGCCTAAGGTGGCACTAACCAACTTAATTAAGTTGCCACGACAACTAAATTCAAGTTGCAGAGTGCCTAGGGTGGCACTCGATAACTTAATTAAGTTGCCGAGTGTTTTTTTTTTTGCTGAGTACTAGACACTCGGCATTTAATTAGTTGCTGAGTGTTTTTTTTTGCGGAGTGTGACACTCGACAACTAATTTAGTTGCCGAGTGCCCGATATCTGGCACTCGGCAACTTGTTTAGCACTCGGCAACTCCCAGTTTTCTGTGATTTAAGGGGCCTACTGTTAGGCCTCATCCCTCATCCAAATGTAGCTGATTAAAAAAACAAAGAATTTGTTCTAAACATACCTATAATGTATGCACGTACTTTGCAAATTTTCTCTATGGGTAGAGTTTGCACTGCAAAGGTTAGGTAGTTGAGTACCATTGCAAAATAGTTGGGTAGGATAATACCAATACAAAACAATTGGAGTTGGAGAATACCATCATCCATAACTTTACCATCAGTGCAAATGGAAAAGGAGTTTAGAAAAAGAATTTCCCTAAATGTCTCAATTGCCCTTGTTCTATTCTCTATTAGGATAACGATGACAAACAGTTGGCATAAGAATTCCTTCTCGTCCTAAACCTATCTACGGGCTACGGCCACCACTCCCCATTATGGAACTTGTACGTGTATGTGACTATGTTACTTTCTCATGAGTTATGATTTCATATAAAAAGTATTTATGTTATTTTATTATTCATTGACTTAAATTTGTAAAATATCATATATCTATGTGGCATTGAGAAATAAATAAAATTTATATTGTTCGTGATCCACATATAAAAATTCATATAACTGTCTAACTCATGCTCAAACTTGTAATGCATCACAAATAGTGTTACTAGCCTTACTCAAGGGCATTTAGGTCTTTTGTTTGTTTCATGTTAGCATTTCACTCAAACTGACGCTAATGGTATTCTCCAACTCAAATTGCTCCGCAATGGTATCTTTCAACTCATTTTTTTTTGTATATTGGTACTTCCCAACTCTATTAGTGGTATTTTACATATATTATCCAGATGTATATTTTGTACTTCAATTCATACTATCGTGATCTTTTGGATTTTAGAATAATCATTTTCCATGTTACCATGTCTCCTGGTTTGGGCCAACACTCTATTACCAGTCAAACTAGCTATCTGATCATACCACTTCACGCATAGAGAGGAGCAATTGAGCGCTGAGTACATAGAAACTAGCTAACTGATCATACCACTTTATGTTTGTGTGCCTCTGTTAGAGGCGTTTCAGTTAAAGCTTATTTGATCTACTATATATGCAGTAGCTAAACTATTTTTATTGGCCTAAAGGCATAGGTGGTTTATAACTTGATACGTTCTGCTATTTAATGAGAGAAAAATATATTCTTTGATATGTAAATGACATCTCTAATATATTTACTATTTTGAAAGTCTAGATATCTAGAAATTCAAAATCTTTTTAAGAAGTTGTTTGAAAACTTGGTGTGTGGTTATCTCTTCAATCAATTGCAATCTCCACATTGATGCTATGTTCTCTAGTGTCAATCTAAGAAATATCGCACAATTACTAAATAAATAAAGTTCATTATACTTTTTTTAAAAAAAATATTTACTTTGTCATAGATTTAGGTTAGAGGAGTGGAAATTTTCGTACAGTTGGTTATTTTGATTAATATTTGCAAATTGTACTGTTTTTTTTATAGGTGGTTGTCACTTGATAAGGAAATAGATTAAGAACACGCTAAGAAAAAAATGAATTATGAGAGGTGTCATGCGTGCACCCATCACCTATCGAATTAGACACCCAAAAGTGATAAGTTCATTGACGGTTATAACTCCACTAGGATGTTATACTACAACGCGTTTCCATGGATCCCAATGATGTCATGTGTGTAGCCATCGAATTAAACTCCTATAAAGTGATTAGTTCATTGCCGGTCATAACTCGATCCACTAGGATGCATATAAACTGCAGCGCGTTTCCGTGGATTTCGAAGTTTATTTTACCTTATCAACTTAACTTAAATTTGGTCTATGTGATGGAATGTAATATGTTGTTTTTCATATAATCGATTTCAATTTAGAGGGAAGTAGGAACACTATTGCAAACTTATGATGTTTATTTTAGTAATATACTATGTTCGCTCAAGTGTTTACAAAAATTGTCTGGAAAAATCAATCTAGGGATCTCATGAGCAAGAACCTAGGGATCTCATGAGCAAGAACCTAGGGAGGGAGAGAGCTAGAGAGTGGGAGGGAGGAAATGAGGGAATGAAAGAGGTGAGGGTGCTCAACGCCCCATCATCCATACTTAGCGACGCTTGGACATATCCAAAACAACCCCTAGATACATGAGTGAATTACCTAGTCTTGAGACACTTCAATCCAACTCGGTAGATATTTTCCTCAGCCTTTGATCAGATGGCCCCGCTTCCTGTCCGGACTTGTTGTCGTCTCGACACAACCTCCAGGATTCTGCCACGTGCCGCCCCCGCTTCCTCGGAATCTCTGCCCAAGTTTTGAGGCTCAAACCCGTAAACCGGTCCACCGGTTACTTTGGCTCAATCACCGAACCACGAGTTTTGAGGCCTAAACTCATAAACCGTCCACCAGTAGCTTTTGGCTCAACTACCGAACCCCGAGTTTTGAAGCCCAAACTCGGAAATCGCTCGACACGTGACACAACATCCTCGTCCAATCGGTCGCCAAGTCTTGAGATGGCCAGCCTTCACTGTCATGTCACGATTCACATTTTAATGGGTCGATCCAATGACCCAGAACCATAAGTCAAAAGTTTGGTCTTGAACCCAATATGAAGACCAACAAAAAATTGGTGTTAAACGATGTTGAGGTCCGTGTGTTTTCTTTGGGTACTCAAGCTGCCATGCTAGAGTCATCCACACAAGAGTGTGTCCCCCTTTCCACTCGGCTACCGCTCCAACAACGCCATCCATCCATCACTACCCCAGCAACACTCATCCGCATCCGGTCCATTCCACCCGTGCCCCTTCTTAGGTCATTAATTGATTGTGCTTATTCGCATGGACTGCCCGATGACATCTCTTTCTCAAGCGTCGGTGACGGCGTCCCTATCCAAGGTGTTGGTGATGGTGCTCTCTGGGCAGATGTCGCTAGACTGCAACAATAGTCGCACTCCCCCACCTGTGCGCCGCTCGACATAGTGCTCAATATGGAAGTGAAACTTGGTTCCTCTTCCTCATATCTATGTATGTGCAAGGATTTCTTGGTAATAGGCCAGATTTGTTTGTAATAGACCTTGTCTCCCTTGGATCTCTATATGGCGCATGATGCATTTTATTTTCTTTAGTTTTATTCAATTGAAAGTTGGGAGATTCGACAACAGGAGAACCATGATGCACTTTTTGTTCCTGTGGACGCATTCTAAAGTTACCCATTTGTTGCTCCGCATGGATCTTGATTATTGAAAACTAGAATGGTCAATTCAATTTTTGGTTGTGCACACTATGGACAAATCTCCAGTGGATATGCCTCTAAATTGAGAAAGAATTCTATTGTTGCTCTCCTTCTACGAGTGGAGGTCATAATGCCAAGGCCAAGCAGCCCCACAACAACCAAGCGAACAAGAGATTCAGTAAATAGTTCAACAAGATTTGATCGGACGGAGAGAGCAAGGTGTTTGGATGGCTCTCTCAGCCTTAGGATAATCAATCAAATTCAAATGTCTCCAACACAAAGGTCACCAAGAAGCACAACAACTCGAAATTCATGTGGTAAGTAACAATTTATATTGTTGATTATATAGTACTAATTTTGTAACTTGTGCGCAAGAGATCAAATGATAGGAGTATTAATTTTTACTTTAAATGTGTAGGGTCTAGAGAAGATAGTAGATCTAGGAAACCGAGGTATGTTTACGGGAAGGAATTTGGACATATTATTGCCATGATTATATAAGTGCAAAAAAACATAGAAACAAGTCATCTCAAGAAATATTTGGAACGATGCAAATTAAGGTCTAGAGTCACGGAGTTGGTTGATAAAATATTGTGCTGGTTCAACTCCTAATATCAGTGATCTACTGGACAATTGGGTTTATGATTTGATTTGGCTTGGGAATCATTAGTTCGTATGATTGTCTTGCGCAGCACTGGTATTATATGTTGGAGAGTGACGCGGGTAGCGTCGCGGTCATGAGCTGGCCCCAGTTCAATATGATGTGCCATCAACGCTTTGGCCCAGCGCTCAGCACCAACCATCTCTTGGACTTGGTGTGGCTTCCTTTCCATGGATCGGTCAAGGAGTACATGGAGACATTCCAAGCCTGCATGGCGCACACTGGTCATCTCTCACCAGTTCAACAGATCCAGCTTTTCATCGGTGGGCTGCCTGGTCCCATCGGTACCGATACTGATGTGGAGCTCAAAGGGCCGCAAGATCTCCAATGCTCTATGGTCCTAGCGCGCACCTACGAATGTCGCAACACGCCGACAGTCGCTTCGGTCGTTGCTCAGCCTCCTCGGCACTAGGGACGTCCACACCAGCAAGGCAACAACCCCTGGCACACGCGGTCCCTGTCGCTTCGCCTCTCGCTACACATGCGCCGGTGCTCGCTCCCTAGTCTCGGCTCCACCGCGCCCGTTCCGCCGCCTCTCCCCGACAAGGTGGCCGAACTTTGTCGTCAGGGGCCTTCATTACAACTGTGACAAGCCGTATGTGAGGGGCACAAGTGTGAGTGTCTCTTCTATTTGGAGGTATGTGATTTTGACGATGATGACGTGACACCGATCACCAAGATGCCACCTACCAACGATGAGCCCCCTGCATCCCCCCCTTGATCTCCCTGCATGCAATCACGGACATCTGAACCGAAGACACTGCAGCTCCACTTGGCGGTGGACGACCATGATTTCATGGTCCTCCTCGACTCGGGGTCAACCCATAACTTTATCAGCAGTGACACGACGTGTCATGTCGGTATTTTAACCGAAGACACTGCAGCTCCACTTGGCGGTGGGCGACCATGATTTCATGGTCCTCCTCGACTCGGGGTCAACTCATAACTTTATCAGCAGTGACACGACGCATCATGTCGGTATCTGAACCGAAGACACTGCAGCTCCACTTGACGGTGGGCGACCATGATTTCATGGTCCTCCTCGACTCGGGGTCAACCCATAACTTTATCAGTGACACGACGCGTCATGTCGATATCCAGTTCCGCAGCAGCAATGGCGCCCACGGGGTGGTGGCGTTGGCCATGAAGACTTCACCATCGACTGCTACTCCATCCCATTGGATTGCTAGGACATTGTTCTCGGGGACGGAACAAATGCATGATGATCACGCAACAAATGGTACGTTCAGTTGCAACTCACGACCATATTTATAATTTACTAATAATTTAAAAAATCCTCTACAGAAAATCTAAATCCAAGATGGACGCGGCGAAAACAGAGTCCACCGTGCTCACGGCACCTAGCGACAGAGTCCATGATGTACACGAACCGAACGTGCGGCGGCGAATGATCCTTTTCGTCTTATATATATATATATATATGTAAATATAAGTAGCAGCGGCTACGAGGACAAGCGCCCATACGCATAGCCCCATCTGGAACCACGTTGACGTGGTAGCTCTCTTTTATCCTCCCTCAGCCGTCAGCGCCTTGACGCCGGCCGCCGCCAGTGCTCCGTTCTTGTCCTGTCTGTCTACCATGGGTCAACAAGAGAAACCCAGCTACGAGCGCTTGCTCGTGATGCTGTATTACGCCGCCATGGCCGTGCTATTGGGTGGCGGCTTTGTTTGGCTCGTGGTGTCAATCGCACGTACACCTCCCTATAGGGGCCCACAGTACATGGTGTCGATCACCGGCGTCGACGGCCTGAACCAGAAGGCGACGAGCGGCGGCGTGCCGACGACGACGCTGTCTCCAGTGTTCAACATCACGGTCCGCATCGAGAATCCCGACAACGTGTGGAGCGACGCGTGCGTCTGGGGGCTATCCACGGCTGTGGTGTCGTACGGCGACGCGTTCCTGGGCAAGGGCTCCGTGCCGCCGTTCTGCGCCAAGGAGAAGGAGGTGCAGGAGCGCACGGCCACGGCGTGGGGGGAGGGCGTGGTGCTGCCGCGGTTCCTGCGGGAACGCCTGAGCGGCGAGCTAGAGCGGGGCGAGGCGTCGCTGGACGTCCAGGTGACCATGCCGGCAGAGGCCTGTTTCCAGTGCAGCGACAAGGTGCTTGTGTGCAGCAAGGTCAAGATCGGAGGGAGTTCTCCGTCTCTGTGCCGCGTGGAGCGAGTGCGGCCAATCCCAGCCGCAGGATCCACTTCCACCAGTTAAAACATAGGGGACTTGTTACGTCCAAGTTATACTTGGTTCAATTTGTGGTGCCAAGTGTATCTGCTGTTCTTTGCTGTTAGTACTTAACTATATTTCTATATGTGAGCTGCCTATAAAGTTATGAATTACGTATTACTTAAGTCAACCTCGTCCGTCAGCTATCAAGCAATTTCTAGTAAATAATTTTACTACTTTCGCTTTTGGGTATGAGGAGCAATGCGCTTTCATTTAGAGGCTATTTGGATCCTTTTATTTTAGAAGAATTGAAATCTCCTTAATGGATTGGCTATTTTGTTTGAAATTGATATTCCACGACTATAATTTTCTCCCAGTGTAGCTATTTTAAACTTGTAGGGTGGAAGACAACTATAACATTCTTCATTATATGTCTAACAAAAGTATTCAAATATACTTTACAACTATAATTATTAGAATAAATTCAATTTCAAGGATCCAAACAGTGTCTTAAATATAACATAAAGATAATGTCATTTTAACTGATTGTGGCACGTGGTAGAGCTGACCCTGGCCACAAGGGACCTAGGAAGCGCAACCAACCATGCCCACAGCTGTCTATGGAGGGTCGTGCCCCTGCCCACGCCTTGGCCGCCATGGAAGGGTCTCTTCCCCCAACGCCGATGGGTGGCGTGAAATCCTCCCATGGCAGGAGACAAGACTTGCGGCTACCATAGAAAAGCCTTGTCACAGCCAGCTTCCGCATACATGGAAGATATCAACACAACTTCGCATCATAGTGACTTGACGATTGACTCGGCGTTACCTACGTTGTCACAGCTTCCACCACCTCGCCAGGGACAAAACCCAGCGACCAACCAGCATGCACCTCATGGCCCACTGGCCTCCCAACACACCCCGCGACGCTCCATCACACTCGGTTGGGGCTGGGACCGCGTAGGGTGTCGCGGGGGCACCGACGGAGTCCGATGACAACGTTGGGAACACCGGAGCTAGCTGGCAAATGACACCAACAAACAGACTTTATACAAATCAATGCAGATCCAAATGCTAGTGACAGTGTTTCTGTATTTAATTACGCAGATAAAACAAACACACTGCCTCAATTTGCAGACAAGTGAACAATGAAAAATCCACACACCGATGGCAATTCCACATCCCCTACTGTTATTTCTCATTAAATCTGAAGCAACGAATCAAAATAGGAGACGGAGTGGAGCGATATAGATTTTGGTTGTAATTTATTAGTTACAAGATAGTTAATTATTCCGTGTGTGTTACTAGTTGCAATCGTGGTTCCGATTCCGGCCCGGCCATCTCAGTCAGGCAGCGTCGGACACGTTCAGGGTACGCGATCCTGTACTATCACGCACAGGATCGATTTCTAGACCGTGTCGGTGAAGGGCACAAGAGCGGAAACGTGCAACGCGATCCCTCATATATCCAGCAGAAAGCACAGTAGCCACGGAGTGGAGTCCCCGACGCATCAAACAATTGGAGAAGAAGAAGAAAAAACTACGAGAAACCATGGCCGCTACGCCGCCGCACGCAGTCGTCGTCGTTTGTCCCCCTTCCAGACACCGCAGCAGCAGCAGCAGCCGCCATCGTCAAGAGCCGAACCCCGTCGTTCACCGAAGAAAAAAATGCCTGCTGGTTTGTCTGATTTCTGTCAACGTGGCCGTGATAATAACCGGCTGCGTCCTCCTGGGAGTTTTCGTCGGCCGTGATTTCCCAACGGGGGACCCGTGTACTCGGTGGCCATCACGGGCGTCGCGGGCCTGGACCTCTCATCGGCGTCGGCGGGCGACGGCGACAGCGACAGGCCGACGACGACGACGCTCTCCCCGGCTTTCAACCTCACGCTCCACATCGACAACACGCGCAACTCCCAGTACCGCGCGTGCGTCCCGGGCCTCTCGACCGCGGCGGTGTCGTACGGGGGCACGGTCCTGGCCAACGGCACCGTGCCGCCCCTGTGCGCCGAGGAGAAGCGCGAGAGCGAGCGCGTGGCGGCCAGGGCGCGGGCGACGCCGTGGCGGTGCCGCGGGTCCTGCGGGACCAGATGTACGGCGAGCTGGCCGCGGGGAACGCGTCGGTGGACGTCAAGGTGACCATGCCGAGGTACGATGCACAGGGGACGTGCCGCGACGCGGTGCTCTCGTGCAAGGCCAGCATCGGAGTCGGAGGAGCAGGGCCGTCGTTGGCGCCCTGCCGGCTGGATTACGTCGAAACAAGCCATGACGATGACCGGAGCAAGGGGCAGGAGGTGGTACCACTTAATACCACCATCTATTTTGTACATCTGGCCGCCCATTTTTTTTTTGTATACATGAATAGTTTATCCTGTATTCCCTCCACTCCAAATTACAAATTAAAAGACGTAATTTTCAAGACATCTTGAGATTTTTCATAAATAATATTGTTTAGATTATAATGTATATCTAAGTGTGTAATAAAATCTATTATTTTTACGTATCTAATACAATCAAAATAACTTATAATAATTTTAAATAATTAGTCCCCGTAAATAATTAAATAATTATATTATATTATATACAGAAATAAAAAGGCTAAATATTAGTTCCTTGCAAGTGAATGCGTACATACAGGCATTGTTCAAACTGAAAAGATTATACAATGCGTAGGAAGGTTGGAACTTGGAAGGACTTTAATTTCGTGCCAATGACATATATACTCCATCTGTCCTAAATTATAAGACGTTCTAAGAATCTTGGAAAGTCAAACTATCTCAACTTTGACCAAAGTTATATATCAATATAATAACATTTATGATGTCAACTAAGTATTATTAGATTCATTATCAATTATATTTTCATAACATGTCTATTTAATATTATAAATCTTTATAGTTTTGTCTATAATTATTGGTCAAACTTGAGATGTTTTGACTCTCCAAAATTCTTGGAACGTCTTATAATTTGGGACGGAAGGAGTATATTGCTACACGTAAGTAATCTAATACCTTCTCTCATGTATAATAGTATGTACAATATTTTATAATGTGGAGGAAATAGAGATGTACACATAAATCATAAATAGATGATGATCGTCTACTTCCTTTACATCGATGTGCATGATGTTGAGCTAGGCTGGCTGCTCCGACACTTTTTCTTGAAAGCGTTAGAAAAATTATTTTGTGCTAATGTAACCTACCCATTACAGTACCTTACAGTGGTAACAGAAGTACCCACATCACGCGCTGTTCTTTATCGATCGAGACACGATCACCACTGGGCGGAGAGGATTGCGAGCTTTGCTCGGCCATTGATGATCGCCACCATGAATCTAGGAGGACGGCTAAACTGGCTCAGCTCACCATGAATGCTCATATGGCACAACAGGGTGAGAAAAGCCGCGCGGCCGCTGGCCACGCCAGCTAGGCCGCCGCCAAGTGTCATGGCTACGCGCTCTACTCGGCCAGGATGGCGGCATGGCTCGGGCAAGGCATCGATCGAGCTTTCCCTCTGCCGCCGGGGGAGCGGTTAGCTTCCGACCCGGGTGACCCGCTGTAGTGTTTGGACTATTTCGACTTGGCCGGACTGTTTCGTTGGACCGAATTCGCGTCCCCGCGACTGCACAGCACAACCAGCGCGCGCTTTTCTGTCGAGCGGCGTGCTTTCTCGCTCTGCTTTCTCTAGTCTAGAAAATAATAAAGAAAATGACAGCAAAAAAAACGAGGCACCTGGTTCGACCACAAGTCACGTAAATCAGGAAACAATCATCGTCGAGGAACAAAAGGCACGTCGACGTCTTACCACTGAACCATGTAAGCAATAGTTGTTGTCTAAGAAATAATTTTATTATTATATATAGCAAACTATTTAAGTCTAAGAAAAAACATTTCACCTCAAAAAGCATACTATTCTAGATTAAAACATGCATGGAATATGAAAAAAATAACACTACGTAATACGGGCAACGAAAAATAAAAAAAACAAAGAAAACACCATATAACAATGGAAAAGAATAAAGAAAGAAAGAAAAATTGTACTCACGACTATATTGTTCACGTATGTGGAAATGGGTTTCTACAATATACTGATTACTGAATATCACGAATATATTGTAGAACAACACATTGGTACTCTGACTCCATCACAAAATATTATAGAACAATGTTCAGTATTAGTCAGTATTACACCCAACACTACAAAAATACTGAATAATACTGACACACAGCTACTGAACAATACTGATTTTTTTTAGTATAACACTTTGATGTAGTATATTGGCGCTATCCGCGGTGGTACGCCAACACTGCTCCCGATGTTGTGGTTTATCAACCCGACGACCACTCTGTTATTGCGTATTGTGGTGCTAGCTGGTCGGATTGAAGAGTTTCACAATTCGACGCTATTCGCAGTGGTGCGCCAACATTGATCCTGTATCGTGGTGCTAGCTGGTCAGATTGAAGAGTTTCACAATTTGACGCTAGCTGGTCGGATTGAAGAGTTTCACAATTTGACGCTATTCGCAGTAGTGCGCCAACATTGCTCCCGATATAGCGTAACGATGGACCTGCAACGCCACATAAAAAACATCTAGCTTGCCTACACACGACAAACGCATCTAGGGTGATAAAAACAAATACATTATAGAAAAATATTCACATGTATACTACCAAATATTCTAACACTACATGAACATCATAAAATAAAATATATAAGAAAGGAAAATAAATAGAAATAGAATAAAAAAGCAAAAGAAAAAAATAAAAAGGAATAAAATTAATGAAAATCATAATAAAAATGAAAATACCAAAAAATATAATGAAAAAACAAACGAAAGAAAAGAAAGCAAATAAAAAACTAACCCAAACCTTAAAATAAAAGTATATAATTAGCTAGTGATAACCCAACAATTAAAAAGGTGACATAAGAACATGAAACCATGAAAAAAATAATTAGGAAAAGAATAAATAAATATATAATATAATAGAAAAAACTATAGAAAAGTAAAGGAGAAAGAAATACGTGAACCAAAAAAAAGAAAGCAGAACCAAACTACAGAACCAGTCGTGTAAAACATTTTCTTTTATTAAGTAGTACTCCCTCCGGGCTTTTTTCCTAGGCATATTAGCAAAATCTCATATATCAAGGAGAATAATAATCATGCTTGTACAGCTCGTGGCTCAATACATGCTGCACAAAGAAACATACGAATGCATGCAAGCCGCCATGCAGTAAAAAAGCTAGCTGATTGGTTGTTGTATGCAAACTGTATTTATTTTATTGTGTATTCCAAAACATTCCACTTCGTACTTGCTACAGACACCTAAATAGTTGTCTAACTGAAAAACACGAAGACGCCTAATAAAAAGGCCCGCAGATAGTACAATGTTATAGAGCAAAGATAAAATGGTATGTCTTTAGATG
This sequence comes from Microstegium vimineum, assembly GCA_022036555.1. NCBI lineage: Eukaryota > Viridiplantae > Streptophyta > Magnoliopsida > Poales > Poaceae > Microstegium > Microstegium vimineum. The sequence goes on from CM039131.1 coordinate 35,498,452, forward strand.
ACAAATGCTCTCAGTTTAGGTAAACAATATTACTAATTTAAGATAAAAATTCTACGTTCATGTGAATAATTTATTAATATCCATGAATACAAAGAAATGAATAACAAAAGTTACGAAATATACATAGAAATGGATAAATAAATAAATAACATATAATGATGCTCCACCACTACACAATTCATGTGGCTAATACTATTTGTGAAATATCAATAATATTATATGAATACACGATGTACATAAAAAATGAAAAATATAATTATGTATTTTAAAAGTGATGATACAAAAAAATAGTGAAAACAAAATAAATAAATAAATAAATAAATAAAAGAAATTCACATGGATACTACTTAGTGCCTGTTTGGTACAGCTCACAAAAGCTTCATGAGTTGTTGTGAGCTCTTTTATTTACCAAACACCTATTTTAAAAATAATTTTACTCATGAAGCTATTTTTCTCCCTCTCTCACAAAGAGATGATGTGAGATGAAGCTGAAAAAGGTAGCTTATATTAGCTTCTTTTCTCATTTCTCTCATATCCATACATAAAGTTGTTTGGTAAAGCTATTTCGTCAAACATTTTTTTAAATGACTCAGCTTCACTTAAAGAGTTGCTCATGAATCTATTTTTTAAAAAAGTAGCTTCACTAATGAAGCTAAATTATACCAAACAAACTCTTAAATAACTTAAAAACATAGTGCATAACCCACAAGTACTATGTGAGTGCTCACAAGATAATTGTGGAGCCTCTTGTGTATATTAGGAAAATATCATAAAATATATGATGAAACATCATGTTATATTGGAAAATATAAAATACAAAATAGAACATCACTTATATACTATCAAGACATTATAAATTACATCACAGAACATCACAGGTATATTACACGAACATTACAAATTACATCATAAAACATCACATGTATATTACACAAACATCATAAAATATATCATATAAAATTCATGTAACGAAAAAATAAAATTACAAAATATATCAAGAAATTTATTGATGAAAATCACATGTATATCCTAAAATTACCGAACATCACAAAATATATTTTAAGACACCACATTTCTATTATGAGAATATCACAAAATAACATATAGAACATCACATATGTACGACGTGAACATCTCATATATCATGAAATATAAAAGTAAAAAATAAAAATAATATTAGTTAAGTAATTAGTTATATTCAAACAAAAAAGAAAAAAAAATGCAAATGAAAGCATAAATAACAAATATTAAATGTATAGAAATAAATAAATCAATAACTTAATTAAGGAAAGAAAAATTTGATGAAAATCAACATATATATCCTAGAACATCACATGTACACTAATGAATAACACAAAAAACCGTAGAAAATCAAATTTTTACTACACAAACATTATAAAATATAGTATGGAACATTATATGTATACTTATTAAACATTACATATATCATTAAATGTAAAAATAGGAAAAATAAAATTAGTGAAAAGGAATAAGAGTAATAAAATACTACCTAAATTTAAAATTATAAGAGTAATAAAATATTACCTAAATTTAAAAATAAAAAGAATAAATAAAAGAAAAAAGAAAAGGGAAAGCAACGAACGATAGGAAAAAGAATAAAAAAGCACAAAACAATTAAATAAATTTAGGGAAAAATAATGGTTTAAAAAATAAATAATATAAAAATCCATAGAGAAAACCAACTTAACAATAAGAAAGAAAAAATAAAAATAAATATGTACATACCTGAAGGAAAATGTAAAATGAGCGCACGTTGCATGTGAATCACGCGCAGATACAGTCACGCCAAAGTTGGTTGACTCGCGCTAAAGCTGGTTAAGCTGTGCGGGATGCGCTTGTCCTGCTGCGCATGGGCCGAAACTTCTTTGGTCGCAAGCTGCACTGGGGTGGTGGGCGGGTGACACCCGTCCAACTGGTCGACGGGGATGATTCTCGGACGCAGCCACAGACTTAGGAGAAGTATAATAAAATAAAAGAAAAAACTAGAGCATGGCCAGATTTGAAAATAGGACTCATTGATTCAACAATATTACTCTCCACCACTACACGTTATATACATTTGTGATAATATGAAATAATTTTATTATTAAATACATTGAACCATTTAAAATCTGATTAAAAGTATCCAACTATCACAGCAAAAAATAAAAATTAGTGAGAACAAGAATAAAAGGTCACGTAATACAAGAAAAATAAATAAATAAGAAATAAACAAAGGAAAGAATAAACACACAAAATAAATAAAAAAAGGAGAATTACTATGTGAACATCACAAAATATATTATAAAACATCACATTTATACTACCAAATATCACAACAAAACATAAATAGAAAATTTTAAAAATATAGTAGAGACAAAAAGAAAGAACATCACATGAGTATTACTTTAACATCCTAAATATATCATAAAACATCTGACAAAGCTGTGTGAATACTAAAAAATAATCATTAAACATCTAATAGTATATTAACATTGAAAACATATTTTAGAATATTACATGTGTAGTATACCGACCTCATACAATATAGGAATTAAAAAATAACTAATAGAGTAAACAAGAAAGAAAAAAACAAAGAGGAAAATAAATAGAAGCAAGTATATAAAGTAAAAGAATAATTTAAAAAATAAAATAAAAGTAAATATTGAAAAGAATATGAGATACAAAAATACAAATGAAAAGAAAATAAAAGAATAATTTAAAAAATAAAATAAAAGTAAATATTGAAAAGAATTAGAGATACAAAAATACAAATGAAAATAAAAAAATAATTAGTTAAAGTAATTAATTATAGTAAATAATGAAGAGAAAAGGGTAAAAATGATAAAAGAATTAGACACCGACGATCCAAAAATTTAAAAGGAAAATAGAAAAGAACATGAATGAAGAGGAAAAATAATTAAAAAACTAATAAATAACTATGGAAAAGAAAAATGCTTAAAAAGAAAAGAAAAGAAAAAGCAAAACCGTCGTGGAAGCAAGTAGCTTCTCGCTCACGAAGGTGCTCGCACGGGTGACGGGTCACATGCACGTAGCTTCTCGCTGGGAAGGTGCACGTACGTGGGCCGTTGGTTGTCCGCTGGGAAGGTGCCACAGTCTCGCGTGGGCCGCATCCCTCGTGGGCTGAGCTGCGCTTGTACAGAAATACAGGATCGGTGGCATCGCTCGTCAAGATGGCAACGGATACCCGAAACCTGAGAATCCGACGGGTTTTACCCGCTAAAGAGGCGGGTGCGGAAGAAGTTTTCCACCCACGGGTACGTTATTGGACGAAATCGGGTATGGCGGGTACGGGTGTGGAATAGCAGTACCCATACCCGCATACCTGTGGATAAGAAATACCCGCAAAATTGAGTAACCAACCTAAGTGATTGTAGCCCATATAACCCATGAAATTTGGCCCAAACACCCCTAGTATATATCAAAATTGAGTGACAATTGTTATCTTGATACGCTGCCTGTTGATGGGCCTAGTATATATCAAAATTTGACCCAAACACTCATAGTTAAGTTGTTAACTTGTTGGATGTTGTTATAATCTGCATGTGAACTCGGGTGTATTATCGGGTATGGAATACCCGTCGGGTAAGAATTACCTGTCGGGTGCGGGTATGGAATGAATTTCTTACCCGTCTGCTTTCGTGGGTAACCCGATGGAATAGATTTTGACCTGGTGGGTGCGGGTATGGGTAGCCAGTACCCGTCGGGTACATACCCATTGCCATTTTGAATCGCTCTGAGGGGGTCGGCGTGTGACTGCCATCCGACTGGTCGGCGCCGAAGATTTCCGGGCGGCCGGTGCCCCATCCCCGACCGGAATCGGCCGGCGAGCCCGAGCCACCGCTCCCCTGGCTGCTACCGATTCGTTGCGCGAAACTGCGAAGTGGGAGGGAAGGACCCAGTTGAATGAATTTGAGAAGCATTCGGCAGTTTCATGAAAATAACAAGTAAAGAACAGTTCATATTTTGGATATACATATATTTTGAGGTCCCATATGAAAAATAGTCGCCGCCACCTCATTTAGGGCCTTATGCAGCTTTGGGCCAAGTTGGCCTTTTCTCGTTACTAACTTTTGTTTTCGTTTGTTCTTTTTATGAGAAACGGCAATATTCTAAATTCAATTAAAAATCGTAGAAAACCTAAAAATTGCAAGCCAAATTTTGTTGAACTCACACTAATATATCACCTGAAGTTGTTTTGCGGCTTTTCAGTACATATTTTGTTCTAGATAATTATTAAAAGTTACGTACTTTGCAGTCACGCGTATCTTCTCTCCCCTCACTGCTGAGACGTGTAACATCGACGTCAATTACTATGACATCAAGCTCAGGGTTTATATTTTGAAAGAATGCCTCTAACGACGTATTTATGAGTATCTTAAAAAAGACTAAAAACAAAAAAAATAACGATTTTTACGTTTTCTAAGAAATAACTTTGACTAAATATATTGAAGAATATTAATATTTTATGATACATGATTAATATCATTGAAAAGATTGTTTTTTCTACCATATTATGCTAAAACAACGTAATCTTAAATCAGTCGAACTGCATTCTTGCATATATGCTTTGGTTTATGTCATTGTTAGAAAAAAAATATCATCAAACAACAGGTATCATAGTCACTCTACGAGGACGCATATGTACTAGCACGTACTAATTGATGTTTTAAAAAAAGTTTGAGTCAAATTGGGAATACAAATCATAAACAACTAAGTTATTAAGTTTGAAAAAAATAAAAAATATATAAATATATTTGTCTTGAAAAATACTTTTACAAAAATATACATATATTATATTTCAATAAAAAAATTAAAATATAAATAGTCAAACTTACGCTTTGGAGTGTCGTTATCTTAAATGTCAACTAATATGGGTACGGAAGGAGAATGCACGTGAATAAAGATTATTATGAACCAGCAGTAGAAGTTCTACTACTCCCTCTGTGTCTATATTAGTTGTCTCTTTTAAAAAAAGTTTGAGTTAAATATTAGAAATATAAATCCTGAATAATTTTTAAATTATCAGGTTTGGAAAAATAAAAATCATATCAATAGATTTATCTTAAAAAATATATTCAACAAAGTATATATATATATATATATTATATTTTAATGTTTTTTTTAAAAATAAGCCGTTAAAGTTGCGCTTTGGAGACTGTGTCGCTGTCCTAAGTAATATGGGTAAAGGGTAGTACTTGAAGTCAAGGATAGATTTCTGCCAAAAGCAGAAATAAACATCTAATCATGGAAAGTCTTGTTCTTTGCCTGAAGCTGTCCGGGCAGGGGCAGCAGAACTACCAAATAGCAGCACGCAGGACGCAGGCCAGCGGTTCGTGCACCTACATATATATAGAAGTAGACACGCACGGCATCAAGAAACATGGATCAGGACGTGTCATCGTCGTCCTTCTCCGCCATGTCTGCACCCCAACGTGTGCACGTAATCCATGTCCCCGCTGACACGCACACACGCCTGCCTCCGAAGGGGAAACAACCGACGGTGTCCCAAATGATCCGGCGGACGAACCGCCGCCCATAGGACGGTTCTTGAAGGTGACGATGTGCGTTGTGGCTGCTGTGGTCGTCGCATACTTGGTCGTCGCCGTAACCTTTGCCGTACTGGACGGACCTCCCACCGCTTACTCGGCGGCCATCACCGCGTCCAGCAGCAAGGCGTCGTCGCCGAACGCCATCCCGTCGCTGTTCAACCTCACCGTCCACATAAAAAACCCAAGCAGGCTGTCCGCGTACTGCGTCTGGAGCGACGCGACGGCCACCGTGTCGTACGACGGCGGTGCCACCATCGGCGCGGGCACCGTGCCGGTGTTCTGCGCCGGCAAGAGGGACGAGAGCGAGGTCGTCGTGCCCTGTGGGGCGTCGGCGCGGGCGCGGACGCGACGCTGCCCCTCGCGCTGCAGAGCCGTGGTGACGCGGTGGACGTGGTGATCCGGATGCCGCGTGGTTTTGCCTGTAGAATTAATGGCCCGCAGGTGCTTCTTTGCATTGTCAGGGTAGGACGGGGTCTGTCTCTGTGCGCGTTGAAGTGCGGTTATTGATCGGAGTGCTTCCAAATCCATACCTAATGCTTTTTATAAATCCGTTTGGATGAGATTCTTGATTATGTTTACTAGGTTAGGTTAGGATTTTAAGCTGAAACAAACCCACCGGTGATGTCTTTAGTTCGATTGTCGTACAAGAGCAAGTATGATCGATTGTCTTACGTTTTCTTCAGTTTGTTTTTGTACCAACGCGAAAAGTACCCAAAATGCCTAAATTTGTTTCCCTTTATTTGTCACCACATATAGCAACGTTGATTTGACTATTGTTTTTTCTCTCGGAGAAAAAAGGTCTGCATAGGATCTTTGTATCCGGTTCGCATGTCTAGTCATGGCTCGTTATTTCTTTTGAAGGGAATGTGAACTTTTATTTAATTTTGACACAATACGTCCTCGACGCCGTTTGGTTGTTCACACTTTCAGTTGATTTGGGCTGAAGCTGCTGGGCATTTCAGCCCAGCCGTTCGGTGCTCTCCTCCAGCCGAGGCTTACAGGAAGCACCGCAGCAGGCTGATCATGTTTATATGTTTCTCTCATGTTACTATTCGGTTGTTGCTCGGCTGATCCAGTTGAATTGCCTGATTCTAGGTAATATACATGTTGATAGAAATCAACTAGAAATATGAGCAGCCGAACGAGTTGTCAAAATACATATGAAAAAGATATGAAATAAAAAATACTTAATAATCTGTCTAGATTCTTCCATCTTCTTTCCTCTTTCCAATGATATTCCTCAAACACTAAAAACAAAGTGCAGTCCTTACATCGAATTCAACGAACATCTAAATCGCTAAAAGATCCAATGCATCTAAATCGTGAAAAAAAAAATCAACCGTTGTATCGTTAGGTACCAAAAAGGTTGCGGATTCATCACATCAAAACCTTGAAATGCTCTCCATAACAATCGACAATGAGATCGGTGACTTGGAGTCGCCAGAAGCATCCCTTTTATATATACAGATAAAAGGTCACAAATTGTTTGTTTGCCAATGAAATTGACGCCACCGTGGCAATCATCGAAGTCATCGCAGGATGCATGACCCCGTCCAAAAAATTCATCTTATTTCACTAAAAACTCTATATAAAAGAGATGGGTCCTTTCTGCTTGTTGTAAAAAAGAAAGTTCTACTTATTATTATTACAAAAAAATTGTACAGCTTACTATGTATTTGTGAAAATAAAAATTGAACTCCCTTATTAATACGTTCAGAAACCCTTTAGACCAAGGATAATAACCCAACCAACAGCAAGCTACAAGCAGGTGATATACAAGTTCCACGTCACTAACAGCCTTCACTAACAACCTGTCGTATAATAAGCTAACTATTAGAGCTGGTTGTAAACATTTATTATTTGCATGTGGACACTCAGTTCTATGGTCTGGTATTTGCACGCAGTGACTACTCACTCGTAGACAGGGGCGGAGCTACAGGGTGGTCCCTGTGGGCCGCGGACCACCCTGTGCTTGGCCCAATTAACATAGACTCATATGATTCAGGTTCTAAAAACTCAGTATTCGCCGCATGTTTTAGAAGATTGCATCTTGATCTAACGAAGCCTTTCTCCCTTCAACCTCAGCACCGGTTCATATAATCCTATACTTTCGCCGTTTTCTCGTGGATGCGTGGGCGTGGAGCAGCTGGCACCCACTGGGGTCCTTGCAACTCTGCCAATCTAGGGCTACGCGCCCACACCGCGACGGAACAACGGCAGTAGCAGGCGCGAACGTCGCCCGTCCGTGCTACGAGTTGCGACTGTACCAGCCCAGGCGGAGTGCTCGCCAGCAGTTTGCAGGCCAGCAGCGGAGCAGCCCCATTACATAGAGAGGTAATGAGTTCAAGAACTAAAAAAATCCAACTGCTGTTTTTGTTAATTTAATAGGCCAATCAGGACATGAGGCAATCAAATTAGGTGATCAGTCTGCTAGTGCTTTCTCGGTTTCTCTAGCAATCACGTTTCTATTATATATGTTCCGTTTATTTTCTCTCCTATGCCTTTAGTCACGTTAAGAAACTCAAATTTAGAGAGTAGAAGCCAAGAGGCATTAGGCATTGATTATTAATTGATTAGCGATCAACATGGATTAGACAGATAGAATATTTTTTACAATGTCCTTTTATCAAGAATATGTCAAGAAATTAGATGATGCTAGTCTATTGGATGTAGGATATATTTTCTACAATTGAGTGAGAACAAGAGATAATTAACACTTTTATGGATTAGAAAGCGCAGACCCAGTATAATTGCTTAACTATTATGGGTATCTACTCTTTCAATTTTACATTAAGCAAGTTTGGCTTGTCTATTTTGTGGTTCAAAAAAATAATGGATCACCCTAGTTATAAATCCTGGCTACGCCACTGCTTGTAGAGAGACCTTTTTTTTCTCATAACTTGTGCTTCAGCCGACGATAAGGAAAACGCCCGATGCATCGTCTCTCTCCTAACTTGGCAGCTTTTTGGCTGACGTAGAGTGCTTTTCGCCGGCTAAAAATCGTTAGTATACTTACTCTTAGGGGATCGTTAATTCGGTCCAGAAGATTGTCTAGTTTGCCTAGAAAATCCGGTTATGCACTTAAGCTCGGATGGGTGTGGCCTATTATAGTCTATAGATGGCCAAACGGAGGGAGGTCTAGCCATGCCGTGACGATGCGATCGACGACCCGCCATGCTCGTGTCGTCTAGGGGTGGGACCGGCTTACCTTGTGAAAGTTGGCTCACGCTTGGCGACTGGCGAGTAGGTATAGGCGTATAGCTGCTGGTCGCAGATGTACGTGAAGTCGTGAATAGTTCTCGATTGATATTTAGAGCAAGATTAATAATATAGCTGGACTGCTGATATTCTTTCATTTAAGTCTTAGCCAACTCATATAATAGTTAATTTTTTAATTCTAATACATGGTCCACTTATCTTTTACACATAGTTTTTTGATTCTTATGTCTAAGTTGACTGTAAGTTTATAACCCGCTTCTCTCTCTTCTCTTCTCTCTTCTCCACCTCAGCATTCAGCTTCTTGCAACCAACTATTATACTTGCTCTTATATGATGGTGTCATTAATTTGGCTAAATTTTACTGGCGACCACTCATGCTTTCATGTCATATTCATGCCTGTAAATTATAATAAAGAAGTCTCAAATTACAGTGGAGTACCATCACTGATTAAGGCAACAGGTATACAACAACTTATTATATTGAGAGCACACTGACACGAATCTGGGAAGGAGAAAAAAGAGGGTACGCATTTGGGTTTCCATTCTTCGTACCAGTCCATCCCTTGTAGGCTTGCACGCATCACCCAAAGATCAATTCAAATTATTCATGACTTAAATTCCATGATTCGAGCAAATGTAATGGGCCCGTTTACAGATTTTTAGAAGAACAAAAAACTATTTACATTTCCATCCTTTTCCCCAGCTCTAGCTATCACAATAAAGTACTTCCCGCACTTCAATTTCCGCGGTATAACCTCACTAGGACTCAAATAAACTTATCAGCAAAAGAATAAATAGGAACTACTAAAGCACCAGCAATCATGCTAAGACTAATGAAAGCTAAGATTAATCTTTCGCCATCATCCGAACATGACACTGCCCCGAGATGATGGTGAGTTACCTTCCCGTATTAGGCTTCTCCAAGACTGATCTCGCTCCCTGGACTTGTGTCCTTCGGCCTTGAGGCATAGAGCTGAAATTCTGGGAATGCTCCAGCATCTGAACCATGGATGGCGTTTGATATGAGTGAACAAGAGTGGTGCTATCTGTAGAGTCTCCGCGCGCTGTTGCTCTCTGCCATGAATGAGAGCTCATTCCAGACAGCATATATGCCCTCCCTGAAGCCTCATAAAGCTGGCGGTTAGCCATCCTCTCCTGCATCTCTCTTAGCTCTGCGTCAAGGGCCATGCATAGACGGTCCCCATTCTGGCTTGCAACAGACTGTGATAGTGCCCTCCGGCAGTCCTCAAGAATAGTGACGGCCTCAGAGAGAGCACCCCTCTCAGCAGCAGCCCAGGCAGACTCCATAGAATTGGCAGCTCGTATACGGTTCCTCTCTCGATCAACTTCAATAGAAACTGGTACAGATACGGTGGATGTTGGCCTCTCGATCTTTACCTCGTCACCTTGAATCCTGATCGTCTCATTGGTAACAGGATCTTTGTAAGCACAAGCAACTCTCAACAGCGAAGTCTGTTCACAAGATTTTGGAATGGTCACTGAAAGCAAAATGTCTTTCTCCTCATCAGCATATAAGTGAGCGATATCAACAGATCCATTCCGTCCATCTCTTGCTACCTTACTTGGATAGCTGCCACATTTGATGGAACAGAGTTGAACACCAGGATCAACGCACTCAATACTGAGACGCATCTCCTGAACAGCAACACTAAGAAGCCCACCAATACATTGAGCAAACGCATCTTGCATCACGCCTTCATCCTCAATAAAAGAAAAGGTGCCACCAGAAGCTTCAGAAATCGAATGCAGTGTATCTGAATCATGGTCTGCTCCAAATCCAAAAGTGTGCAGGGGTACCATATGGAGTTCATTTCGAACAGCAGATGGAACAAGTGACCTACGACCTGCTGATGTGCCATGGAAATTTGAGGAAATGTTGAAAGTATCTTGGCCATCTGACAGAAGAATAATACTGCATACAGAATACTTATAGCTGCGGTCCTCAATCACCTTCACAGCTTTCTTTAGTGCGTCAGCAATGTTCGTACCACCACCAGAGCCAAGTGCGCTGATTGCCTGCAAGGCCTGCTGCCTGCCTTGATGTGACATCCGTTGGAGGGGGAACAGTCTTCGAGCAGTAGATGAAAAGGCAATAACCGAAAGGCGGTCAGATGGACGAAGGTGCTGAATAACAAAACCCATTGCTTGCTTCAGGAGTGCCAATTTTGTGCCTGCCATACTGCCACTAATATCAAGGACAGTAACAAGATCAATAGGAACTCGTCTTGACGACCTCGTAGAGCTTTCATTGACCAAACTGCCTGTGACGTCATCTGAGCTAGAAGTGGGGGCCTTCACATGGATCAGAATATCAAATCTATCTAGACATGATGACTGTGAAACAGCTTGGAATTCTGGGTATGAGCTGATCTCAGCAGATTTACTGGATCCAGAATTAAGATTGTCAAAAGTCTCTATGCGCTGCAAAGGTTCATCATCATTGTAGTCTGCTGGCTCAGAAGTATGTAACCGACGGACCTCCCGCCGACGGTTTGAAACTTGCCGGTGAAGAGCCAAATGGGGATCCTGTTGGGGTGATCGACTATGGTCACCTCCAATTCTTCCATGAGGACTAGTAGAAGATAGTGAGTGATAGGGTATCTCTTTCCATTTCGCTCGACAAACTGGGCAGACATAGTTTCCATGTTTAACATTAGATGAGATACACTGAAAATGGAACATGTGTGAACACTCTGCAGTGAAAAGAGCTTGTCCATGGCCAGATCTCATGCTAGCAAAGCATATTGCACATTTCCCCTGCTGAAGGACAAACCAAAGAAAAAAAAAGATAAGCTTAATTCCGAATAGCATGTATTAACACGTGCACATGAACAGATACTTTAAAATTATTGTATTACCTAATTATCTGCCTGACCTAGGTTACAACATAGAGCTAGGTCAGTACAGATGTTTACTCCACTGCATAAGCCTCTAATCAAATTTTATTCATCCAACCTCATCTCCAAAATAACACGTGTACCCTAAACCTTTATTTATGTGCAACATTGCCCCAATACAAATTACTTTCTAAATAACAAATATGTGCATACAATTCTTTTTACTAATATCTTTGGTATTACACTAGTCCAAGTACCGTAACAGCTCTAATAGTCAAATATCATCTTATGCGTTCAAGATAAGCAGATAATAAACAACCAATATCTGTGGCAATGGCAGCCGGCAGGGCAGCTGAACATTAAAACTAGCACATCCTTTTGGCTTGTATCCACCGAAATCAATTGAGATTTTGAGGTAATGCATCAGTCATTGTCTATTGGTCGGTCCAAAAAGTAAGGATGAGCTATTATACCCAGAAACCATGAAAGTGAGATAAATTGATATTCCCATACCAAGAACGCTCTTTGACCGGTGGTTAAACACCTGCTAGTCTGCTACCGACAGCAAGCCAGCAAAGGAGCACAAATAACCATACACGTGTTGTAATACTGGTTCATCATTCATTTTATGGATACTGTACTCGTCAAGTTACATCACAACAATTTTGAACACAATAAATCCGAATTTTATTTGTTGCATTTGGTCAGAGCTACTTAGACCTGTGAAGTCAAGTCAAAAGGTTTTATCCTTCAAAATTTCAAATTAATACCTAATACTTCCTCTTTACTGTTTTTACCCTTTTGTACCAAGTTGGTGCATGGATGAAACCCATGAATGTAAAGGTAGTGAGGCAATCCATGTGAAGTTACTTGTCAAATTGGTACCATTGAGACAAAAAAGGCCAAATAAAAACAGAAAGTAGCAGCCAGCAATCAGTTGGGCAATTTGCATCCTCTATAATAATGGATAGCAGCTGTCAAGTTGGAACATCTGCCGTAAAGAAAGAAAGCTGGTGGTAGGAGGAAAGAGTGGGGTTTGCTACACGTGACGACCACGGGCTGGTGATGAGCTACAAGCAAGCCTTTTCCTTTCCTTATATCAAGAAGGAGAGCAAGTGAAGTACAGATACGATGGATGGGATAGGGAAGCGGCTTCCGTTAAGCAGTTATCTAAGGAAAGCCATTGACTAAAAAAGTGACGTCAGAGGGTACCAAGCAGACCACAGCTGGCACAATATCTCCTATGAATCTCTCAACATGAATGACATTATTTGAGCGCCGAAGCATTGACTAACGGAGACATTAGAGAATACAGAACGAACAACAGCTGGCACGCAAGGTCCTTTGAATCTCTAGGATTGAACTTATATTGAGAAAATACATGAATTGAAAATTTTCTTCTTCGTTTTGGACAGTAATTGGGTGATCGTCTTCCTGACGGGAGAGAATAGAATGGGGGCAAAACAGTACTGCAAAATGATGTAGTATGATTGATAAGCATATTAGAAGCGCACAAGCACAACCAGCGAGCGTAAGTTCTACTCATCCCGAAGAAGCGCACAAAGTCACCATGCAGAAATCTAGTGAAACACAATTTTCGCACTGAGAATGCATCCTATCCGTGCTAACACCCAGCACGGAGACCAAGCGCAGGGCAGAAATTACCACCACGCCCAAATTCCCGATCAAACCAAGCATTAAAGTTAAAACCGGGGGCGTTTTCCTTTTATCGATCGATTGAAACCCAATTCAGAAAAGAACTCAAAAACGCTCATACATATCTGAATCTCACCTTGGAGGAGTGCGAGGAGGAGGACCTGCCTCCGGATTTGGACCGGCTGAGCGCACCCACCGGCGTGCTCGGCCCCGACTCGTCCGCCGCCGCCGCCGCCACCACCACCGCCACGGCGTCATCCCGCCGACAACCGCCCGCGCCCGACGGAGCCCGCCGGACGCTTCCACCTCCCGCCGCGGATCCGTGCAAGGAGAGGCGGAGGCCCAGGGCCTTCCTGACCTTCCTCCACGCGCTCTCCATCGCGGAAAAGCACAAACCAAGCCGCCGCCTTTTCCCGACCAACCGGCTCGATCGCAGACTTCCCCCTCGGTGTCTCTTACACCGCCACCCGCCTACGGGCTATACGATGACTGCCGATAGGAGCAGTGCGGGGAGGGACCGAGGGAGAGGGAGCGGCGGCTGGTTTTGGAGGGGAGAGAGCAGCCGTCATGGGAGGTAGTAGAGGTGGTGGAGCTGTGGAGGTGAAGCGTTTGGGGTGCCGGGTGCGGCCTGCTGCGGCTCGTGTTTTGGTTTGACTCGTCTCTCTCGTCGTGGCCGCGGGAGGAAACGTACAAGGAGTTGTAACGGAACCAGCTGGGTGTTTGAATTAAGAGACGTGTAGCCTGGAATGGTTGGTTGGCGGTGCCGGCGGTGGTGATGGGCCCGCCTGCCTGGAACCATGGGCCTCTGTTAGCCGTCCTGGCTGGGCCGGTGATTTTTTTTTCTCTCCCGGACCTCGCTTCAGAATCCGAATTCTTGGTGTTTTCAAACTGCCAGGTTGATATAATAACCTGCAGGCCAGGTTGCTTGTGCTCTGATGGGCAAACGGCGATTTTCTTGTCACGTTTGTGTTGTACGACTGAGGAAATAGAAAACTAAGCAGGCCAGTGCATTGTGCACTCGTGGAAGCAACAGCAGGATACATGTACGTGTATCTCTGGTCAAAATATGCCAAATTCATAATAGTCCCGTAATCTCGTTGCTGATGATATACGCCGAATTGATAAGCGCGGCAGGTCGGCACTCGCGATCTGTTGCCATCTGCCACGGATACTCCTGACCTCAGGTTCCCAACTACTAGTATACTCTGCGTCTCTGTTTTTATGACAAGAATGGTATTGAGACTTGAGACTGACAGACACAGACTGGCTGCTCTCCTAGGCCCTACTCGTCAGTGGTCACCCTGACGATTTATGTTTCCTGTCGCCGCGCCGGTGGTTGGGATGGATGCCCTGCGCTGCGCACCTGCAAGTTGCCTCGTCGCCGACATTATACTGGTATACATCATCGCTACATGTAGGTGAGCGGAGCGTATCCATCGGTGATCGGTGCAACCGCCAAAAAATAAAATACGGAGTAACCAAGAGTAGGGATGTAAGTGGGCTAGCCCGTGAACCCACATATAGGCTTAATTTTTGCGGGTTCAAGCGACAACCCACAAAATTAAGCCTATATGCGGGTTATGCGGATTGCCGCTTGTATCCTTACCCAAGAGCCGTTGGACTGTCTTCTTCCGGCTTGCTCAGCTAGTACAGGTGAGGTGAGCTAATCGTCAGATCCTGAGCGCGACGAGCGAAATATTAAGGCAAAATTTGTGGTTACACATGTAAGTGATGGCTCTTTCTCGTCAAATACTTACTCCGTATTTTCGAGCTATTTGTTAGGAGACTCTAGTTTCCAGAAAATTTGGTAATCGGACACTCTACCTCAGTTTCAGGCGCTTTTAGAGAGGAAAATTTATTTTGGACATCAGGTGTCCTTGAGCCAGACTTGGATCTGTCCCCAACTTGGTTTGAGTGGACCCGATTATAACGGTGGCCCTAGACCCGTCGTCACTCTCCCACGGTCTCTTTCTCGTTCCCCTTCCCAACGGTAAAGGCAGCGGCGGCGGCGGTCGTTCGGGCAGGGGTGCGCAAGCGGCGTAGGCGGGCGGCAGTCCTCGACATGAGAGCAGCAGCAAAGGCATGTAGAAGATAGCGACAACCTCGGGCGCTTCGTCCTCGACAGGTTCGTGTGGAGCTAGAGAGAGTGGTGCACTTTCTGCCGTTGTGGAGCGCATGTCAAGAACCCAAAACAACCTAAACAAACGGTCCTACACTTTACAGGAATTGTGAATGAGTTAGTTTTTTTTTATTTTCTTGTTGGTCCATTTTGACATTTTCAAAACGGATCTAGGGTTCATCCCAATGTTTGTGGTCCTCTGTGTGAACATGGCAACGGGAACTACACCTTAATGAGGAAGCCAATGAGCGCTACAAATGACAAAGATGTTGCAATAGTGATGAACGCGTTAAAGGCTTCGAAGAATTCTCTGTTGAACCTGAACAATGTATGTGATCATAGGGATGCTATGATTAGAACATGTGGAGAGAGAGTGTTAGAATGATGATTGGGGCCAATGTGTTACTAGGTGTTATTTGCTTTGTGCATGGTATTGCATAACAAGCATGAATTTTGTTTTGTAATGTTTGTGGAATGAACAAAATGCAGTTATGTTTATGTTCCCTGTTAATTTTGAGCATGACAACCAGTTCAATTTTCAGCAAACTTTCAGGAATGTGCTACCAATAGTGTTGGGACATAAGTTGCGAAGGTCTCCTCGTGGGCCAAAAATCGAACGAAGCGAAAGTTCCCTCTGACGGAGGTTGTGCCATTTGGCGGAACGAAACTGTACTGATGTGCACAGAGGCAGCACCATAGATCTCGTTGTCCTTTATGTACGCAGGTACCATGACGGCGAAGCCGACGAAGCTTTCTCTCATCGACGAAGGCGGCAAAGTTTTCGCCCCGCGGCTGAGCTGAGCGGACTGTCGTGCGAAGGTCCCAGAGCAGTCGGTCGGGACCTCCGACCCGTCAACCAAGACGAAGGTGTACGCAGGTACCATGATGGCAAAGGTGACGAAGCTTTCGCTCATCGACGAAGGCGGCAAAGTTTTCGCCCTGTGGCGGAGCTGAGCGGACCGTCGTGCGAAGGTCCCAGAGCAGTCGGTCGGGACCTCCGACCTGTCGACCAAGCCGGAGGTGTACGCAGGTACCATGACGACAAAGGAGACGAAGCTTTCGCTCTTCGACAAAGGCGGCGAAGTTTTCGCCCCACGGCGGAGCTGAGCAGGCTGTCGTGCGAAGGTCCTAGAGCATTTGGCCAGGACCTCCGACCCGTCGACTAAGCCGGCGGTTGAGAGCCCTCACCGCCCGACCTAGGAGCTGGCGTCCAAGATAAGGCGTTGGGCCAGATCAGCTGGGCCTCCCTTGGTTCCCTTCGAGGCCCAACAGGCTTCTGCCGATTTTGTTTTCCTGAAAGACCCCCGGAGTCGTTAGAAAGGCTCCCGGAATATTCGGGAGCAGGTAGAAGGGCATTTGTGTAACCGAGATTGTAACGTAAACAGTGTACTATAAAAAGGGGTCACTACCCAACGTAACAAGAGAGACAAGATCCCTGATTTCTGTGGTTTCCCGTTTTCACAGTCCTTTTCCGCCGCCATCCTCATCGGGCCCTTCAGCTTCATGAAGGCTTGTTGATCTCACACGGTTCTCGGTTCCAACACGGGAAGCCTTCGGAATTCGCGAAGGTATTCCATTTGCTGCTTGGAGATTGATGGACTCGGACCACGAAGTTTAATGTCCGTATCACCGAGCAAGGGACCTTCGGCGTACGCGAAGGTTCCCCTGTAACATCCCCGGAGTTAAGCCGAGCGAGACCCTTGGCGTTTGCAGAGGGCAGGCCTTCGCTCGACCTTCAGGTTCTGTTCAGAGAAAGTCTTTTTCCAACAGTGGCGCCCACCGTGGTTGACCGAATTCAAGCCCACGATGACATCCAAGAGAGCAACGATAACAGATTACCATGAAGAAGATGCAACCTCTCATGACGGAGAACAAAGGGTACGTCGCAACGTGCGAAGCACCTACGCCACAACAGACGGGGCGCCAAGAGCCGCAGGAGCAAAGCACGCCCGTCCTGCACCACCGCCATCCCCACCATGGGATGCACCACGATCATCCCCAGCACGGGGCGAGCAACCACCACCTCTAGTGCAGGACGCTCAACCAAAGGGCAAGTTTTGCAAAACCTGCAGCAAGAACTACGAAGGGCGCAAGAAGAAAGAGTTCGCCTAGTCGCAGAACAACAGGCAACTCAAAGAGCGATGCAGCTATCACAGCAAGCAGCAGAGGTGCGACAACAGCTCGCACTCCTTCAAGGCGAAATACAAAGCATGCAACAAGCCCAGGGCGGAGGAGTTCAACAGCCCATGAACGAGCAGCTCCGAAGGCCTCAGATGCTACTCCAGAACAGCGAACCGATATTCATGAATGCATACAACACAAGTGATTATGATTAGAACCATCAGCGATGGAGAATGGACCCAAAATCACCTCTATCTGAAGGCCTGCAGAACACGCCTTGGCCTCAGAAGTACAAACCAACTACACTGCCAAAGTTCAACGGCAAGACTGACCCAAGGCAATTCATCATGAGCTACGAAGCGGCAGTAGCCTCCGCGGGTGGAAATGACGCTGTTCTGGTCAAATCCTTCGTGATCGCAGCAGAAGGCGATGCACTAGCCTGGTACTCCATGCTCAAGCCAAGTACTATTTGCTCATGGGAAGACCTTCGCGACAAAATCACGACGAATTTCAAAGGCTTCGCTAATGAGTCACTAACCTCTTCGGATCTGTTTCAGTGCAAGCAGGCACAGGGAGAATCATTGAAAGAGTACTTCAGCGTTTCATCCAACTCAAGGCGAAAGCACCAAACGTGTCAGAGGAAGTTGCGATCGAAGCTGCATGCAAAGGCCTCCACATAGGACCCTTAGCAGGTCACCTGGCAAGAGAGAAACCATCGAGCATCGTAGATATATACAGTGAATTCGAGAAGTACTGCAGATCAGACAATGACCTAAGAAGAAGAATAGAGGAACAGAACCTCTATAAGCAGTAAGGCTCAAACCAATCTCAAGGGAATCGAAGGCCACCCAGAACGGACAACAACAACTAGCAACAGCCGAAGGCAGCACAGGTCTTCAATGTGTCTAATGAGCAGCAACACAATGAAGAAAAATCTCATGCAACTCAGCCCGGCCAACAACAAGGACAAGGTACCGATCGAAGGCAGAACCAGAACAAACCTTGGAACAAGGGTCAAGGACAGAGGACCAAGAAATTATGGTGCTTTTTTCATGGCGAAGAAAAGGGTCACGTCACAAGAGATTGCCCAGAGGAAAAGGAAACACAACAGAGGATGAAAGCAAGGCAAGAACAGACTCTGCAAAGCCAGATGCACACAAGGCAAGTAAACCACACAACCCAAGCTTGGCAGCAACCGCAACAATATTTTCCAGTTTACCCGAGTTTGAACTCAACCCAAGTACACCCCTCCACGATGCAAGCATCTTATTTCCCAAATTTCTTGTCGGCATGGAGACCACCGAATCCTCCAATCCCACATCACAATGCTTACCCACCACCGCCTCGCATAACATTCATGGAACCTTCGCAGCAAACGCAAGGGCAGAACCGTCGGTACGAAGCACTACCTCCTCCACCACCCCAAGTACAAAACATGCCCCAGGGGATGGTGCCAAAAACTGAGCCTCTTCCCGAAAACCAGTTGAACCCACACAATCCCCTCCCAACAATTGGGATGATACTACCCATAGCTGGAGGCTCAGCCATGGAATTCGAGACCAAAAGGCAAAAGAAGGATCACTACAGGATGGTCAACAACGTCTCTGTCGAAGGTCCGATACGACACACAGACTGGTCGAAGACCCCCATTACCTTTTTAGAAGAAGACCTCCGTCTAGAAAGCTACCCACACACCAACGCAATGGTAATCAAAGCAAACATAGCAGCATGGGAAATCAGCAGGATCCTAATAGATACAGGAAGCTCAGCCGACATCTTGTTCGTCAATACCTTCGACCAGATGAAGCTAAGAAGAAACCAACTCCAGCCCTCAGAATCACCACTAATAGGATCCGGAGGCCGAAAAATCAACGCCTTAGGGAAGATTTCCCTACCAGTGTCCTTCGGGGACCAAAACAACGCAAGAACGGAGTACATTACCTTCGACGTCGTCGACTTGCACTATGCCTACAATGCAATCTTCGGCAGAGGATTCACAGCAAAATTTAACGCAACAATCCATATGAGCTATTTGTGCATGAAAATCCTAGCATTTCATGGAGTCATAACAATCCACGCAAGTCAGAAAGAAGCCAGAAACATAGAAAGAAACATCAACAAAGCACACAGAAATGTAAATTCAGTGGCAACTGAAATATCCCCCGACATGCCAGGGGAAAAACAGACCTACGAAGCCAAGAAGAGACGAAGGTCGTCCCACTCCAAGAGGAGGTACCGGACTGAAAGGTCATAATTAGCGCAAAGCTAACAACAGAGGAAGAGAAACAACTACGCACCACCCTCACCAAAAATGGAGACATCTTCGCTTGGTCAGCATCTGATCTAGGCGGAGTGAGTAGACAGCTAATAGAGCACTCGTTGGATGTAAACGAGCACTGCAAGCCGAGGAAGCAAAGGCAAAGAAAGATGTCAGAGGACAGAGTGTTAGCAGCGAAGGCTGAGGTCCAAAGATTGCTAGACGCGAAGGTCATCAGGGAAGTCAAGTACTCGGACTGGCTATCCAATGTCGTGCTCGTCCCAAAAAAGAACGGCAAGATGCGAATGTGCATCGATTTCACGGACTTGAACAAAG
Organism: Microstegium vimineum; assembly: GCA_022036555.1. Taxonomy (NCBI): domain Eukaryota; kingdom Viridiplantae; phylum Streptophyta; class Magnoliopsida; order Poales; family Poaceae; genus Microstegium; species Microstegium vimineum. The sequence continues at coordinate 35,518,591 of CM039131.1, forward strand.
CATGCAAGAAAGATGCATTCCCCCTACCAAGAATCGACTCTTCGGTTGATAAGGCAGCAGGGTGCAAAAGGTTCTCAATGTTGGATTGCTTTTCAGGTTACCACCAAATATGGCTCAAGAAAGAGGACGAAGACAAAACAAGCTTCACAACACCTTTCGGCACATATTGTTTCGTCAAAATGCCAGAAGGTTTGAAAAATGTAGTGTCAACCTTCGTAAGAATGACAAAAGTAGTACTGGGACCTCAACTGTTGCGCAACATCATAGCCTATGTTGACGACATCATAGTCGTAAACAAAAGCGAAGCAGAACATTTGTCCAATCTCATATAGACCTTCGCCAATCTAAGGGAAGCATGCCTCAAACTAAACCCAGATAAATGTGTTTTCGGAGTAAGCAGAGGAAAGATGCTCGGATGCATGATAGGTCCGGAGGGCATATAGGCCAACCCAGACAAAACAAAAGCAATCAAGGCAATGGTCGAACCAACAACCAGAAAAGAAGTGCAAAGGCTAACAGGAAGAATTGCAACATTGAACAGATTTATCTCCAAATCAGCAGAGCAAAGCTTACCATTCTTCAAAGTACTCAGGGGCTCAGGAAAGTTCCAATGGGGGAAAGAACAGTCGGAGACATTCCAGCAGCTAAAAGCCTACCTGGCAAGTGACCTAGTAGTCACAACTGCCACCCCAGATACACTCTTACTGCTCTACGTAGCAGCAACAGAACACACAGAAGTTCAGTGCTGACACAAGAAAGAGAAGTCTAAGGCACGAAACAGCAGTATCCAGTGTACTACATTTCGGAAGCAATATCAGGGGCGAAGCTGAATTATTCAGAGGTTGAGAAAATTGCGTATGCAGTCCTGATATCATCAAGAAAGCTCAAACACTACTTCCAGGCCCACAAAATAATGGTACCTTCGACACAACCACTAGGTGACATCTTCAAGAACAAAGAAGCCTCCGGCAGAACGGCGAAATGGGCCGCAGAGCTATCCCAGTACAACATCAACTACGTGCCCCGAACAACCATCAAATCACAAGCACTAGCCGATTTCGTAGCAGACTGGACCCCGCACGAAGCAACACCAGACCCAAAAGAAGAGCAGTCGTGGACTGCGTTCACAGACGGAGCTTGGGGAAAGAAAGGAGCTGGAGTCTCCGCAGTCCTAATTTCACCATCAAGAGTACGAACCAAATATGCAGCAAAACTACTGTTCAAGTCCACCAACAACATCGCAGAATATGAAGGCCGAGCCCTGGCCCTAGCGAAGGCAAAAAGCCTGGGTGCACAACGACTTGGGGTCAAAACAGACTCCCAAATTGTGGCAGGTCAGGTGGGAGCGAAGCTAGAAGCAGTGCAGAACATATCCAAGTACCAAGAACAAACAAAAGGCTGGAGAGACAACAAGATAATACGCAAGAACATCAAGGACGGAGACCTCGTTCTCTGAAGAAAGCCAAATGCAGAAATGACTGGAAAACTTCAGCCCAAGTGGTAAGGACCCTTCATCGCGAAGGCCACAGGACGACCGAAAGCCTTCCTGCTAACAGACAACGAAGGCACAACGACCACACACACCTGGAACTCTAGTAACCTAAAGAGATTCTACATCTAATGTAAAAGCGGTCATCGCGGAAATATAAGCGAAGGTCGACTTGTAGGTAGATTTACTTCTTTCAACATTTTACTTTCTTAGTTGCTTCGCAAGGCACCGTACTCTTTTCCTCACAAGGGGAACCCCATCTAGGGGCGTGAGGTTTTTAACGAGACGACACCTTTGTAAAAATCCTCTAAAGTTATAAAGAGGTTATCCCCACAACACCCTAAACAGAAACGTCGAAAGTGACCAGCAACGAGGCCACATCATTCGACAATCTAACATGTTTAGAGGACCTCCGCCACTTACAGCCAAATGGCTGAACGAGCGGAACGACCTCTGCGCCCACGAGGCGTCCACAACTCGGAAAAAGTCCTGACAAGTCGGGCACCGAGGCAAAAACTCGAACAAATGGTATAACCCCATCGCCCCAAGAGGCGTCCAGAACTCGGAAAAGTCCTGACACGTCGGGCACCAAGACCGAAAAATATACGAACAGTACAACCTCCACACTATAAAGTCGTTCAAAACTCGGAAAAAGACTTGACAAGTCAGGCACCGAGGCGAAGGTTACCGCATAACCACCAAGGCAAAATCTTTAAAAGCTCTGCAAAAACGAGCAGACAAAAGAGGGGGCCCACAACATTTAATGTGAAGGCCACAATAACTCTACCAGAAGTAAAGGCTCAACCGCCAACAAACAACCACCACCGTTCCAACTACCCCTAAGCAGTAAAAGTTAGGCCTCAGAGCACTATAAAAGGTAGCCGAACCGGCAGCTCAAAACACCAAGTTCACACCCTCTCCTAAAATAGAAACTGAGAGCAGCTAGCCAAGATACACAAAAAGAGAGCCAAACAGGCAACCCAAGCCTCTACCCCTCCTAAAGAAAAACCAAGAATAAAGGCAGACCACCATGGAAGCAGGCGTTTCCTTAGAACGCAGAGACAGGGGCTACACCCTAAGAATACCGTGCGAAGACTCGTAAAGTGGGGGGCACCGTCAGTTAAGAACCGACCTCCGCTTGTCCACAACTAGGCAGCGGAACCGGCGATGGGAGATTACCGCGCGAAGGCTCGTAACCTCCCCTCTCCCCGGTCCAAAGGACGCAATCACAGAGAAAGTGACCCCCACCACACCGCCCACAAGCGCCAAGCCACCACTCGACAGCCCGAAGCAAGCCTTCGAGTGTCAGAAGTCGCGGAGGCCAACCCACTACACCACCACCCAGGTCGAGGCAGAAGAAGTCACGAAGGTCAGCACGCATCCCGCTGCACGACTTCTTCAGCAAGGGTGGTGGATAAACAGGCGAAGGCACCCGCGGTCAGGCACCTGGCCAACCCGACCAAAGGTTACCCGAAGCAGGTTTTCGAGTGCCGACAGTGGCGAAGCCCACTCTACATCAACAACTCCCAGGTTGAGATCAAGCCTAGGCAGAGAGCCGAGAGACGCGTCAAGCTATGCGGTATGGAGGAATCTGGCGAAAGCACCCAAGATTAGGAGCAAAAAGCACCCGAGCACCTAGAATAAAAAAACTAGGAAGGTCTTCGTGCCAATAGTAAGGCAATGCCATGCATATGTAACGAGCGCAGAGCTCACTTCTATCCAAAAAATATATATAATAGGCAGCCTCTGCCCAGGCAGCATCTTGTCGATCGAAGGTCCCTAGATGCGAGACTAAAAATAATTAGGACGATATCAAATGCCTTCGCCAATGCGAACTAAATGGCAGTAAAACTGCCACCAACCACGCACAGGGCACTTAAAGCCCCCATGTGCACAACATTCATAACTGCACCTAAAACCGCAGGGGGAGGACAGTATAAATACAACAACCCCCCACACAACGGAATGAAGTCAAACAACAACAAACGCCAAACGTATACTCGCAAAGGGGGAAGCGCCATGCAGGCCGGAGTATCCCCCAAGCAGGCAAGCAAAACGAAAGCAATCACTGCGCGAAGATTCGTAAAAGTGATGTTACCAGGAAGGAATCAAACTCTAGACGGAAAGAAGTCGCCTGTAGCATCAACACAGGGAGAAGGCAATCGACGAGCGCGAAGAGTGGTTGAAGACAACCAACAAGCGCGCAGAACGAAGCAGGACAACGCCCAATCGCAAAGTACCTAAAAGACTAGAGCGATCAACCAGTAAAAACCTTCATCAAAGGCTGATAGCCTAAGGCGAAGCCTAATATCCTAGGCGAAGGTCCAAGCGACCATAATAAAGGAACCGCACAGTCGTAACAACGCGCAATGATAAACCATCGCTAATTGCGAGTCAACAACGATACAAGTTCAACGCAAGCAATCCAATACAACGAGCAACACGAATGCTCGACACAAAACAATAAAAATTACAACGGGTCCAGGGGACCACGCCAAGCCAAGGAACGAACAAATACATCATTCCAGTCGTCGATAGAGTAAAGAACAAACTCAAACATCCTATCAACCGAAGGCCTCGCGTGGCTACATCGCCAACAATCCCACACATCGCCATCTACATAGACACCATCGTGCATCAACGTCAAAGGCATAACGTCCCGCACAGGCCCGTCGAAGGCTACCTACGCGGGATGAACACAAAAATCAATACAAAAGGAAATCATCGCCAAAAGCCATCTTAGTAGCAAAATCCACCATAGGAGTAACACAAATGTTATTTACATCCCCCCTCGGGAGTCATTGCGAAGGCACACAGGTCTGACAAAAAATCTAAACTAAAACTCATTGGCCCACCTCCTGAAACGGGGGTACATGAATGTCAGTCTTCGCCTCTGAAGCACTAGAATTATCCGCAACCTCCGAAGGTACATCAGGAGCCGCGCTAACACTAGCGCCTAGAACAACCAAAGAAGGATCTTGCGCTGCAGGGACATGTGCATCACCAGCTGCGCCACCACCTCCGCTCGAACCAGCACCAACCCTAGCCAAATTCTGAATAAGTTCAAAGAAAAAAGTCAGCAAAACAAGCAAGAAGAAGACGACAAAAAGACAAGTCAAAAAACAAACCTCCTGCCACCTAGCCTCCGCCAAAACACGAGCATCAGCCCAGCCAAACTTGCCAAAGAAATGGTACATGAAGTTCGTAATGGTCTTGTAAACAGGCTTTGGCAGTGTGGACGGCGGCACAGGTGATGGGTATTCCTTGCACTTCAAAGCGGCCACGTGCTTGCAGCCACCACCAGCCAAGGCCCGAGCAAAGTTCGAAACCCTGGAGAGAGCTGCAAAGTCGCCGACCCTCGCGATAAAGGTCGGAAGCTTGGTGAACTCATCCCGCAGCCAGTTGAAAATGGCGCAAGCCGAAGAGTCGTCGGGCAGCGGAGGAGCCACCCCACCAAATTCGGCCAGCGCTTTCCCGAAAGCAGCAACGGCCGAGACACCAGCAAGCCTGGCAGCCTCTAGCCGTCCACCTAATAAGTCGACCTGAGCCTTAAGGGCGGTGGCAACAGACTGCTCATCACGAAGATCCTTGCGAAGACCAGCGACCAACAATCGCTCGCCATCAAGTTCTTCGCGAAGTCTCTCAGTTGCGGCCTCCGCTACCCCAAGTTTTTCCAGTGCAAGCTTTTCACCATCCGTCGCCTTATCAAGAACAACCCCCAACTGGTTCAAGGTCGCTTTAAGCTCTTCGTTAGAGCCAACAAGAGGGCGAAGACCCACCACCTCTCCCTCCAATTCGAAGACCTTCGCTTGCGCATGTTTCATCTCAGCATTTGCAAATTGATGCGCATGGTAGCTGTCCAGAAGTTCCATGGTCGCTTTCTTTTCAAAAGCTGCCCCCATATGATGACCCTAAAAACAAAAGTAAAAGGAGAGGGAATCACTTAGCAAAATAAGCGTGGAGGAAACCAAAAAGACACTCACGATCACAGAAAATATCAAAACTCACCACACACTGGTGCTCCAGGTTCATGCGAAGCAGTTGGTACACACTCGCCTCCTCCAGGCGATCGCGTAGGCGATCTGCACCAAAAATAAAACAAGAAAAAATAAGACATCAAAACAAAACAAAATGAGAGAACGACAATGGTGAAGGGGTCAAATAAACCTCCGGAATCCCGAACACAGGATTCGCAAAGACTCAGACCACGCACTCAGTGTTTCAGACAAAGCACCAGCTGCACCAAAACACCAAGTTAGCCAAAAAAACAAGAAACATCAACAAAAAACTCGAACAAAAAGGAAAGTGAAAGTCTCACCTTCGACACCAGCGCCACTAGCAGAGGCATGACCGGAAGGCCAACCCTTCGCGTGTAGGCCACGACTGTCAAGACCGACACGAGCAAGATCAACACCGTCGGGTAACGACTGATCCCCGGGAAGGGGAACAAAAGCTGGTCTAAGAAACGCTGCAAGCACAAACAAAAAATGAGACATAAGAATAAAAGAAAAGCGTGATAACTCCACAAAACAAAGAATAAAAATGATGACAACAAAAGGCTCACCAAGCCCCGTCTCCAAGTCAGTAGTAGCATCCTTCGCCGGCAACTCCTCGGCAATACAGTCTGCCAGAGGCGAAGCGATAGAAAGGACTAGAGAAGGCGCCGGGCTTCGGCGCCGGGGGCTACCAACATTAAAATCCGGAGCAGGAGCGGTGTCCTCCTCATTCAAAGGCTTGGGGTGACAACCTCCGGGCTCCGCTCACGAGCATGGCTAGAGTGTCGAGTAGATGAAACATACACCACGGTACCAGAGGAGGAAGGGGAGCTGAACGCTTTCGACAAAGCATCCTCGTCATCCAGGATCCGAGGGTGCATATCAACTGACCCCGTCGAAGCCCCAGCAATGGTCAGCGGCAGGATTTTCGGCACCTTGACATCAACTGACTCAATTCCAGGAAACATCACCTCAGGGGTAGCAGCCTTCGAAGGTGAAGCCTTAGGGGACGCGCCAGATGGTGCGGTGCCCTCAATGGCAAGCAAACCCTTGGCCATTACAGCTTCGAGCAAAGCGCACCCAGGCGAAACAGCCTGAGGCGAAGCTGTCTTCGGCAAGCCCTCTTCACCAACAACGGGCGGAGACAACGGTCTCGACGCCACAACCTCGGCTGGCCCAGAACCGGCTTTCGATGGAGAAGCCTTTGGAGTCGGGCCTGGCAGATAGTCAAAGAACCTGTCGTCATCATCAAGATAAAAATGCCAAGAAAACACAGGGAACACCCTAGGGTCAGGACGAACGAAGCGACTGATAGGAGACCCACCTTCGGAGGATGAAATCTCACAGCTAAGAAGGTCCGCGGTGGCGGCCTCCTGACGAGCTTTCTTGCTAGGGACATCCACCCTACCAGCAAGAGCTTTGCGCTTCGTAGGCACAGTCGCGGCGTCCGCGGCAACCGGTTTCCGACCAGAAATTTTTTGTTTCCTCTTCTTCGTTTCAGCAACTGCAGTAGCGGAGGAACCTGCAGCCGCACGCTTCCTCGAGCTAGGGGCCGCAACATCAGCTATTGCAGGACCACCCTTACCCTTCCCAGGTCTAGCGGCAACACTGGAAGTACCTCCGGCACTAGAAGCCTTCGCTTCCTCCACTTCTTCCCCCTTGGCATCCGTCCCCTTCTTAAGAACGGCGGCGAAGATCTTCTCAGGAACTGGCCTCTCGGTATACTTGATACCCAGCTCCTCAAACACACGGTTTAACCGCGGCATAGTCCCGGACCTTGACCGACGAGCCAGATATTCCTTCTCGGACATCTCACCAACAATGGCAATAGCCTCCGCTTCAATCTCGCGGACAAACTCCTTCGGAGGCATCCCACCAAGATCCCTCCCAAAGATGGGGAAGGGGATACCTTCGGGGTCACCAAAAATCGGAACCACCACCATCTTAATGCGGAACGTTGGTCGAGTTTCAGCTAACAACCAGTAGGAGACAGAACACACCTCCTCAACAAGATCCCAACCACCGGAGAAACGGCAAGTCAAGACAAAAGCCTTGTCACACTTCTCCCGCCCTTCGGAAATCTCGCTTGGCGGAGATACCCGGGTCTTCGGCGCCATCGGACGCAGCACAGAAACTAAGGGGTTGACAACATCTTCCGTCAAGGGGAAGGTAACATAGAACCAATGACGAATCCACTCCCCGACCCACTTATTCTTCTTGCACCAGGATATCTCCGATTTTACCTCGTTGGGCTTCCGAAGAGGAAAAAACATACAGTTGTCAAACTGAATCAAATCTTTTGTCCGCTTGTCCTTCTTGGGCTGGAACTGAATCTCATAGTTTGCGCAAAAAGAATTTATGTCTGGCTCAGCACCAAAAGACTCGCAAGCCCAGCAAAATTGGCTCAAGGCGAGGATGTCATTCGGTGTAAGATCATGCAGTTGGATCTCAAATTTCAACAGCACAGCCTGCAGAAACGCCGAAGGAGGGTTGCGAAGACCACAAACGAAGAAGTCGCGAAATACAACCGTCTCATCTTCCTTGGGATCAGGAGTGCACTCACCCTTCGGAAGACGATACTTGTCGGCAGGGAAAGCACGGTCTTTGAGAAGCTCTTCGATCATCCCCGGAGTCATAAGTGAAGCCCCAATCGCGTAAGTCTTTCCTACCATCGGAGAAACTTCTTCAGGACCAATTAAATCTCCAACGGAAGCTTCCACACTGCTCAAACTCTCCTCCAGATCTAAATCTTCCTCCAAGGACTGAACCTCAACACAAGCGAGCATGCACTCCTCGAAGACCTTTGACCAACCAGCAGCTCGAACCTCGACAAAACCGGAGTATGAGCCGGAGAACGAAGACCAGTGAGACGAAGCCACAACCGAAATAAGAGAAGGGAAGCAGCAAGAGCGGAGGCTGCTCCGAAAAGCAAAAGCGAGTGAAAGCGATGCAAGAGGCAGTAGTCCTCCGCATCCCCCAACACCCCCTTTTATAGGAGGGGGAGCTACCACCTCGATCGCGTCTACAGGAAGGCCAAACGTCGCGTCACCTCGAGACAGGCAGAAACCCTAAAACCAATCAGAACCGACACAACACGGCACGAGGGGGAGAGAGGCCCACAGGGAAGAACGCACCTTCGCAACTCCCATACGATTATTTTTGAGGGCCGCACCCCGCGTGTGTTGGGTCAGCCCCTCAAAGGGGGAAACTGTTGGGACATAAGTCGCGAAGGTCTCCCCGTGGGCCAAAAATCGAACGAAGCGAAAGTTCCCTCCAACGGAGGTTGTGCCATTTGGCGAAACGAAACCGTACTGATGTGCACAGAGGTAGCACCATAGATCTCATTGTCCTTTATGTACGCAGGTACTATGACGGCGAAGGCGACGACGCTTTCGCTCATCGACGAAGGCGGCAAAGTTTTCGCCCCGCGGCTGAGCTGTCGTGCGAAGGTCCCAGAGCAGTCGGCCGGGACCTCCGACCCGTCAACCAAGCCTAAGGTGTACGCAGGTACCATGACGGCAAAGGCGACGAAGCTTTCGCTCATCGACGAAGACGGCAAAGTTTTCGCCCCGCGGCGAAGCTGAGAGGACCGTCGTGCGAAGGTCCCAGAGCAGTCGGCCGGGACCTCCGACCCGTTGACCAAGCCGGAGGTGTACGCAGGTACCATGACGGCAAAGGCGACGAAGCTTTCGCTCTTCGACAAAGGCGGCGAAGTTTTCGCCCCGCGGCGGAGCTGAGCAGGCCGTCGTGCGAAGGTCCCAGAGCATTCGACCGGGACCTCTGACCCATCGACTAAGCCGGCAGTTGAGAGCCCTCACCGCCCGACTTAGGAGCTGGCGTCCAAGAACAGGTGTTGGGCCAGATCAGTTGGGCCTCCCTTGGTTCCCTTCGAGGCCCAACAGGCTTCTGCTGATTTTGTTTTCCTGAAAAACCCCCTGAGTCGTTAGAAAGGCTCCCGGAATATTCGGGAGCAGGTAGAAGGGCATTTGTGTTACCGAGATTGTAACGTGAACAGTGTACTATAAAAATGGGTCACTACCCAACGTAACAAGAGAGACAAGATCCCTGATTTCTAGGGTTTCCCGCTTTCACTGTCCTTTTCCGCCGTCATCCTCATCGGGCCCTTCAGCTTCGCAAAGGCTTGTTGATCTCACACGGTTCTCGGTTCCAACACGGGAAGCCTTCGGCATTCGCGAAGGTCTTCCATTTGCTGCTTGGAGATTGATGGACTCGGACCACGAAGCTTAACGTCCGTCTCACCGAGCAAGGGACCTTCGGCGTACGCGAAGGTTCCCCTGTAACATCGCCGGAGTTAAGCCGAGCGAGACCCTTGGCGTTTGCGGAGGGCAGGCCTTCGCTCGACCTTCGGGTTCTGTTCGGAGAAAGTCTTTTTCCAACAAATAGCATGCATTTCAATTCCCAAATTACTAAACTTAGGACATGTTTAGATCATAGGGTACAACGTCTATGGTGTCACATCGAATGTTACATGTGTGTCGCATGGAGTATTCAAATACTAATAAAAAAAATAAATTATAGCCATCTATAAACCACAAGACGAATTTATTAAATCTAATTAATCCATCATTAACAGTGTAACACATATGTTACTATACCAATTAGTGTCTAATCATAGACTAACTACTATACTTACAAGATTCATCTTGCAAAATACATACAAACTATGCAATTAGTTATTTTTTATCTAGATTTCATGTCTAAATATTCAATGTGATAGGGCATTAAATTTTTTAGTAGGATCTAAACATGGCCGAATCATCACCATGCGCCAACTCCCGATCAACCAAGCATTAAAGCCAGAGCATTTTTCTTCTATCGATTGATTGATTAAACCACCCCAATCCCCAACATGACAACCTCACTTCTATAGAATAAACCCCAAAAAATAAATCATGAAACCGAATAAAATACTGTATTGCTTCAAAAAAGGACAGCAAGAGTCAAGTCTCAGTCATGTTATACACTTTCAGCATCTCTTCTCGGCACAATGTAAAAACTATCAACTCATTGGCCTCTGTTGGGTATCAATAGCTCACAACTAGCTACTCAATCTAAAAGGAACTGTCAATAAAAGGATGCCGGGCATTATATTATCTGTACATTGTCTGATCATGAAACAACTTTGCTGCCGGTTACAGTGTAGGAGACGGTACGACCTGAATAATGCACGCAATGACAAGGTCTCTATGAAGAGATGCTGCGTTGGCTTTCACAACCAGGGCAATTGTGCAAGCTCTCGTGGATGTAAATATCGCAATCAAGGCAGAAGTGCTGGTTGCATTTTGGGCAGCGGACATGGAGGTTAGATTTGCCATCTGCAAAGATTTTTAAGAAAATCAAATGATTAATGAACCTTGGTTGTTGCTACTTCATGTAAGAAGCATAACACCAAAAAGTTAGAACAAAAAAGTCGAAGGAAAAGAAACTTCAGAATACTTTGAAAGATCAAAATACGAGAATTGGGATGGGCAAACTGTAAACTTCAAAAAATATCAAACCAAGGAAGCACTCCTAGTTCCATTATTGTAATAACAGAAATAACTGTAATGTTCGTTTCGCTGATATTTGGCTTATGTTGATTTGTTGTTTGTTCGCTGAAAAGTAGTGCTGGTGAACAGGGCTCCTAATCCTATTTGACCTAATGATCAGTGCAGAAGCTAACTATATTATGTCAGCTGTTCATTTTATTGAAGAAAGAATTTAAGGCTATTGCTGAGTAAGCTCCCCCATATTGCCATACCATCTTGTTTTTAGTTGGACATGCTTTACTACGAAAGAATAGTTAGAATAAGGACAGGTATCCTAATTCTCACAAAAAAGAGGACAGGTACAACTATTCCTTGCAAAAAAAAGGACATGTATCATACATGAATTTATGAAATACTTGCTACTAACTAGTAGAATGTTTGTACCATTGAAGCATATACAGGCAAGGTGAAAAATATATTTTGTAGTCTAAAGAAGTAGCAGACATGAGCTTTGGCATGCTTAAGCATACCTGGGTTAAAAAGGCTCTGCTGGCAGCTGAAACAGATTTGTCCTCCCCTTTGGATTCTATTTGGGACAGGGGTGACCTCATCAAACGGTGCTACCGGGAAGAGGTGATGATATGACCTTGCCAAGTGTGGAGAACTAACTAGCGTAAGACCACATGTTCGACATTCCGTTGGAAGCTCACACACATTAACTTTGCATCTAGGACATATGTAACCTTCAGCCCCAGACTTTATCTTCTTGTGACAAGAGCAAATAGAGATAAGTTCCTCAGCGCCCCTCTGTGGAAAGCCCATCTTAATCAAATTAGCTGCGGCGTATTCTGCTATTGCAGGAGGTGGGGGAGCATGTTCCAGTAACAACTCTTTGAAATGAGACTGCAAAAAGAAAGGAAAGGCTGTTAATCTTTTACAAGCATTGAACAAGCAAAGGTAAAATCAAAAGTACTAAATCCGTTCCCAATTATTAGGCATTTTGATTTTTCTAGATACATTGCTTTTACTATATGCAACATATCTAGAAAAGTCAAAACGCCTTATAATTGGGAACGGAGGGAGTACATGTTAGCACCTCATCCAGCGCAACTGTGTAGGATCCAGTAGTCTCTTCACATAGATGTTTGCAAATGAAGATCTCTGCAGCAAGACCAATGACAGAGCATCTAATTTTTGACTTCTTACATTTTTCTATTGTCTCCATGATATTACCAGGATCAAATGTATTCAAGGCAGAGTATAAAATTAGAACTTCTTTGTGACCATATGATGGCACTTGATCTAAATAACCATGCACAAGTTCTAAAGCATTCTGCAGGGATGAATCACCGGAACACTCAAGCTTCCCCATCAAAGCCTTAATCTGTGACTCTGGGCTCCCTCCAATGTCTGTAAGTCGATGGGCAATACCATCTTTAATTGTCACTAGGCCAACATGGCTCAAGGGATTCTGGTCAAAGAATTCTCTTATGAAAGCTTCAGCATGTTTTGCAACAACAGCCATTCGACTAGGACGATAATCCATCTCTGAAGCCGCCTACATGAGTAAATGACAATTTTGAGAATGCAAAAGTGCAAAGAGAGTAATGATAATTTGCAGTAGAACAATTCTTCACCACCACAAAAATAACTGAGCAAGCCAACCTTATAAACTTGAAACATTTATGGATGCTCAAAGATAAGGTTTTAACGTTACCAAAGAAAAAAAAACAATTGACAAGAATGTTGGAGAAATATTCTTTACCAGAAATGCGAAGTTTCAAAATAATACAAAAATCAAAATGTATATGCTTTGTCATATCAGGAAAAAAAAAACTCCATGCTAGTTAAAGCAGTCTCTGTTTGTTCCATTCTCAAATCTCAATTGACATAAAAAAAGCTACAATCAGCTGAATAGACATTATTCTTTGCATATCTTAACAGCAAAATCAAATTGTCACATATAGGCGACTCTTTGCAGGAAGTCCTGGAATATTATTACCATAAGTTCAAGTGTGCTTGTACCAAATAATTCCATGTCTACCTAATTCGTCAATGAAGAATAATCACACATTTGTGCAATCCATAGGGTCTGCATCAAAACAAAACAAAAAATGAAAGCATTCTTTTATTTTTAAATTCCAAGAGTAGTCTATATTTTGTGCCTACATATAAGAGCGTTCTATAGATCGATTGTGTGGTAATTGTTAAAGGCCTAATTGCTTTTCCTGCAACCCTAGTTCCGGCACTTCTTGTGATATCAGGGTTTTGTTGGAGCAAACCTTGCCAATGGTAAAGCAAAAGCATCTAGCACATGATTTGCTTCTCTACAGAAATCTATACAAGGAATGACAGGGAGAATTAACTTCTCAGATGTGGGGATGCAATTAAAAGGCATCTTCAGACTCAACCATCCAGGCAGCAATAGTAATAACCCTCCACAGGAACACCTTGACAAAAATAGTCCGTTTGAGAAGGGAGACAGGAGATACTCTATTCGACATATATCAAATATACCTAACATATCCAAATCAGGAACATACTCTTAAGACGTTTCAAATTTTAACAAGATTCATCTGATAAGAGCCACATGTTTAAGAGAATTCCGATAATCCAATCTTAATATTAAAAATGCTGAAAAAGTACTGGGTCATCTACATTTTGTTTCAGCAATCCGATTGGTGTGCACATATATAAATTGAGCTTGGCTGTGGTAGGCTTGAGCTCCAAACAATATATTTCTGCCAACAGCAATACTGACAATTGCAATTTGCAACAACCTAGGTCCATGTTTCCCTTCATGGTTCATGGACATAAGTCAATTACTCTGTAGCACAGAAATTCTTACAGTATAACCTTAAGGTAGCATTGGTTTCTGGATTTAGTGGAGACTTAGGTCTTGAGTTCTCCATACATATGTCGTGGCCCATGTGCCATGGGCCACAAACCATGGTAGATCTTAGAATTTCCAAAATGCCCAGCCTTTACCCATCTAATTAACTGTTTTCTCACATAAAATGATTGATCTCTCAAACTAGAGTTGCTAAATCAGCATTAGATTCTAAAATTGGCCTCACATCTTCCAATTACAGCATCACCCTCAGAATGTACAAGACAAATTTCAAATTACAGCATCACCCTTGGAATGTACAAGTCAAATAAGATAACTGTCACAGATAGGCCCTGAGGCTAAACAAACGGCATTAAAGGCAACCAATCAGATCATATCACCTACATCACTCTACAAACAAATAAACCAGGATTGCTCATACATATCGGCACCATCGCCACAACATTTCACAAGCTTATAAATGAAGCTACAGGTATACGAAACAAGCAAAAGGCACAGTCCTAGTACAGTAGTACTCACCACTCCATGCATGTGTTAAGTAAGTCAACACTTTAACTTTAAGTGAACCAACTGCGTAGCCCATAAGGCAGTAAGCACTGCCACATCTCTCTCGGATCAAGGGATCGCACTCAAAATCCAGCGTCAAGTTAGCACGATCGGCATTGCTACCAGTCCTTTGGGTCCAAAACAATTAAACTGACTTCCAACAGAAATGCTCGCCAGGTGTTTGATGGTGTGGCTAGCCGAACGACAGAGAACATGAAGCAAAGGGAACGAACCCGGGAGAGGTCTATGACGATGTAGAGGTAGCGGATGAGCCCCTTTTGGATGCGGGAAGCGGCAGCCGCGGCGGACCGGAGTAGGAGGCGCCGGCGGTACTGCGCGTGGACGAGGGTCTTGGTGTCGATGGGACGGAGGAGGCCCGACTCATCCTCCTGCAGTGACTCCCACGACCGTTCGTCCGCGTACGCGCGCTCCCACGCCTCCAGGCCCTCGCCGCCCTCGTCCTCCTCGTCCTCCTCTTCGTCGCCCGGGTTGCGGCGGCGACCGGCAGTGGTGGAGGGCGCGTTGAAGCCGCCCCCACCGCCGCCGACGCCGTACATCCTGTGGGGGTGGGGGCTGGGGCGGCGGCCGCCGCCGCGAGAGTGGAACTGGAGGCAAGGTCGGGGACCAGAAGATGGGCCAGGTGAGTGCTTGGTGCTTCCAGTTTGGGCTTTTGTTTTGGTTTACACTTTACAGGAGCCTTAAGCCCTTTCGATTTTTTTATGTTTCCAGCTGCCAGGAAAAAATATAGGACGTGGCCGTCTCCTACGGTCCTACCTATTGACGTGCTCGATCTCGCCGCCCCTTCCCCTCGCACAGTCCTCAGTCCTCTCCAACGACCCTCGCCCCGTCGTCGCCCACCGTCCTGCTGCAACGAGCTAAGGTTTGGCGAGGAAGAAGGAGGAAGAAGCCCGCCGTCTCCACCGGAGTCCCAGCAGCGATGAGGGTTCGCGCCGTCACCTCCAGATCCGGCACGCGGAGGATCGAGCAGAGGGGAACCAACCACCATCGCCGAACACCAAACTCTAATGTCGCCGATTTCTCACGGAAAGTGGCGGTAGAAGTGGAAGCGGAAGGGGAGGAAGAGGAAGGGGAGGCCAGCTTATAGGGAGGGGAGGAAAGCGCGCGCGGAGCTTTCCAACTTCCCGTGCGAGCGCGCGGTGAGCGTACGCGAATCGCCCCAAATCGTCCGCGTGAGCGCCGCGGCGGTCGAGCCCTAGAAAAACGAAGGGGACGACCTTCGCTCGGGAGCCAGGCCGAGAGAGGGGAAATGCACGCGCTCGGCCAGGCCGGTTGACGGGCGAGCGGAAGCAAACACGGGCCGCTGCACCGCTACAGCTCAGACCACCCGCTGCCCCGTAGCAAACACGCCCAAAATGAACGGATAAACCTCGTGTGGAAGTCTAGGAGATGTGTGGAACGAGCGAAACTTAAACTTAAGACCGGCCGCTCCTCCACAATAGCACTTTGTCATCGAACCTATGACTCATTCCCTAAATGCTTATATGAGTTATTTTTTCCCCATAGTTTAAATCTCCGGCTAAAACAGCTATAACAAAGGTTAAATAGGGCTATAACTAGCTATAATCGCTAAATTATACATAAACGAAAATACCTTGATCAATCTAAAAACAATTATAGCTGAAGACAAAATCTTTGTTTTGTCTTATGTGCGAGAGCACGATAACAGACTAGTGATAGCTAGATATACTCCTAAGTTGATGGGTGCTAAGGCCCTGGATTGGAGGGACTAGTGACTAGTGACTAGTGACTAGTGACTAATAATTAGTCTCAATTAGTCCTAATTTTATCAAACATTTGGACTGCTAGAATGACTAATAGTGACTACTAGAAGTCTTAAGGGGGCTGGTATTTTGGACTACTACATAGAAGTCACTAATCACTACTCCCTCTAATCCAAACGGGACGACATACCACACTAATAGTGTTCCGTACGAGAGTCTTTCTTCTTAACGGTTGATATTTGTTGTGTGGTACTAAGTTGCACAATGGATGGAGCATAAATGCCTCACACATGGCGCTACTGCCTAAGACTATCATATGCATGCATCTCCACGGCAACGGCCTAATCAATCATGCTATCAGAAGTGAAGGTCTATTGTGCCGTGCTGGGTTCGGTCGGTTGCGTTTTTTTTTTGGGGATAACTGTGGTTGCGGTTGAAGTGCTCTTGGGGGTTGGTTAATGCGTATACAGTATACTTATTGCCAAAATGGTTCATCTACATACCTTCGCGATTGTGTTTATGATTTCCGGAAAGGACCCATGCATTGGACCTATATAAGCAGGCCGGCCGGTGGCTGCTAACTGATCGACTGTGTGGGAGTAGTTTCTCATGGAGCAGTACGTGGGTAACAAAAGTTTCAGAGAGACCTGAGGTTTCTAATGGGTTGAGATCCTAATATAAGGGGCAATTTGGCGGTGCCTTTTAGAACAATTTCTATGTGAGAATCACTTGTGCTCAACTAATAGACAGTAACAAAATCACAATTTTTGAAGAAATCTATCTAACAAAGAAAATACCCTTTTTATATTTGCACAACGAGAACATATTCCTCTACTGCTCCCCATAAATCTCCACCAGGATTATATACTTCAAAATCATTTTTCATCCTAGCTAGCTAGGGACCTAGACCAGAATCAGCGTCTTCATCATGGAATTAATTAAAAAACCGGAGCTAAGAAACAGAGAGTGGGCTCCCTAGCAACACTATATATATACTAAGGCCCGGAAGGAAACTGTGAAAACGAAGTAGCTAACGAAGTAGCTAGTGTTGGAATATAAGTGAATTGTCCATCTCTCTCCATCATCTTAAGTTTTTGGTTGAACTGGTCGATGCATGCAACTCAATATAGTATCAGATTCAGAGGTCTCGAGTTCGAATCCTGGTTAGCACAATTAAAATAAAATAATTGTTGCTCGTTCCTATTCTACGTTTCAGGTCTAGTGAATTGCCCACCTCTCCCCATCAATTTTAAGCTTTTAGGTTGAACTGCAATTTAAGCTTTTGGGTTGAACTGCAACTCAATAGCTAGCTCCGGGCGTCGGTTCGTCTTTTTCTTCACAAGTTTCTCTCGTCGCATCATGTATGTACGTCACCCTTTGGAAGCGTCTTCCGATCCGGCCAATGAGTGCAATGGGATTTTCCTGGTGAGAAGTGAGATGACAGATGAGTGCAATGGAAATTTACGCTATAGTGTGAGGACTGTTTGCGTCCTAAACAATCGCACGTGAACGCGTCAACTCAGATCGCACCCATATGGGCGGGCAACATGCGTGCGTGAGTGGTAGAGCAGAGCGCAATCCGCGTAGCCCGTAGCCTTTTCCCCCGTCGCAACCGCCCGAGATCCCCGACGACGACGACTCCATAGGCGCCAGCGCCATCGAGTTTTGTCACCAGAGCGCAGGCTATAGCTTGGCAAGCGAATCATGTAACTCCTGACCATTACATCACCACCAGCGCACCACCCCCCACTCGCGTTTTAATTAGTTTATTCTACCGACTGGCGTAGAGCAAGAAAAGGAAGCAGCAGCAGAGCATGAAACCGTGATTTCTAAGGTTACTTTGCATGTTGGCTAATATACTTAGCTACCTAGCTAACTAACCGGCGGGGCCATGCATCGACGACGTCCCACCAGGATAGATTATATTCCATTTTTTTTAATTTTTTTGTACCGTTCTCAAGTCCATTTCATTTCATGAGCGACGGCAACGGAGGAGGACGACGACGACGACCACGACGATGAGAGAGGCACACTACTACAGAAACAACAATCACTGTTGGCCTATCACTGCCGGTTTTGTTTGGGCTGGTAGTGATGTCCCTTCACTGCTGGTTCTTCCTCTGACAGACCTCCAATTATTGGGGACAGTGGCTGAACCGGCAGTGAAACACCACATCACTGTCGGTTCGTGGTTTGAACCGACAGTGATGCCTCTCGGCCCTATCACTGTCGGTTCAAGCCACCAACCGGCAGTGATGTGGTGTTTCACTGTCGGTTCGTGGCTGGAACCGGCAGTGATGTTGTGTACAGTATAAAGCTTCGATCTCCTCCCTCCCTCTCTCTCCAACAATACAGAACAGTGCGTGGATTTTTTGATCTTCATTTTTGGCTCCTCTTCACTCTTGGATCCCCATATCTTCTTGATCTTAGTTAGTAACAAGCATAATTCTTTAGAATTGTTGGTTTACATTGTTTTTGTGTGTAAATCTATAGTTTAGAGCTATGCTAGTTTTCATGATCAAGAAGAGAGATATTGTAATTTGTGTCAATTTTTTGTACCTTTTAGATCCAAAAGTATTTAAAAAAATTATATCACTTTGTTTTTATTGGATAATTATTGTATAATCATTGAATAGCTAGGTTCGAAATATTCGTCTCGAAAATTATATATGGATTAAAATTGTAATTAGTTGTATTTATTACTTACATTTAATACTTCATGCATGTATTAAAGATTTGATGGGATGTGGAATAGATTCACTATTTATTACTTACATTTAATACTCCATACATGCATGCATTTAATACTTACATTTATTACTCCATGCATGTATTTAATACTCACATTTAATACTCCATGCATCCACCTATTTTGTTGTCTCACTTTTTATAGCGCGACCAAATTCAAATTATAAAGAAAAGAATATTATTCAAAAATGCTCCTATTAATATGTTCCTATGTTTTCTCTTCTCTGTCCATTTTATCAGTGTAGACATGGCTCGATGGTGGATGTACGATCTGTCACGTACAGACCCACGGTACTTGACGGACATCCACGATTTCATCAAGCGAGCTAGAGCCAATGCTGGGGACTCACATCTTGTATTCTGTCCATGCAAAGACTGCAAGAATACGAGAAATGGGGCGACGTGGAGCATATACGGTTGCACTTGATCACAAGGGGGTTCATGAGAAACTACACGATTTGGACTTTGCATGGAGAGGTTGGTCAAAATGTTAATGATGATGTGCACATACCTAGTGTATCTCTGAATGCATTATTGCATGTTCATGAGTACACAGAACATGTGCCTACCAATGATGATGTGTTTATGAATACATTAGCTGACGACACTGAGGAAAATGATGGCATTTCACAGCTTCTACATGATGTGCATGGAGGATTCCTTAGTGCTTCACAGTTGAAAAACTGGAGATGATGAGAAAGGATGCAAAAACACCATTGTTTCTGTGCTCCCCAATAAGCAAACTTGAAGCTAACATCATGCTTTTGGAGTTCAAATCAATGAATGGGTTGAGTGATAAAGGCTTCGATAACTTGTTAGTTATACTACATAAACTGTTCCCGGAGATCGAGTTAGCAGAAAAGACTTACCTTGCGAAGCAAATGATTTGCCCAATTAGCCTCGAGGTTGAGAAAATCTACGTGTGTTTCAACGACCGCATATTGTACCGTGGAGAGAAATACAAAGACTTGGATGCATATCCCAAGTGTAAAACTCTCCGATACAAGCAAGAGTCATCAAATGATGGAAGCAAGACCAGAGGAGGGCCAGTAAAGTCTGTGTGGTATTTTCCTATAGCTCCACGAGTGCATAGGTTGTTTGCAAATGAGAAGTCAGCCAAGCTGTTGCGTTGGCACGGCGAAGAGCGAAAGAAAGATTCAATGATGAGACACCCCGCCGATGGGTCGGACTGGAGGACTATCAACATTATGTTCTATAAGAACATCGGTGAAGAGGTAAGGCATCTATGGTTTGCTTTGAGCATGGATGGGATGAACCTGTTTGACTAGGTGAGAACCAATCATAGCACTTGGCCAGTGACGATATGTATATACAACCTTCCACCCTGGCTTTGTATGAAACGGTCATACGTCTAGATGTCATTACTAATCCAAGGACTAAGACAACCTGGTAATGATATTGATGTGCTTCTAGAACCAGTGATCGATGAACTACTACAGATGTGGGAGACGGGTGTGAAGGATGTCTGGGATGAGTACAAAAAAGAACATGTCACGGTAAAGGTTGTACTTATCGCTACAATCACCGACCTACCAGGGCGAGGTTCCTTGTCTGGAGAGAAGACAAAAGGATACACTGAGTGTGTCGAGTGCTTGGACGAGACTGATGCTACACATCTACCAGAAAACAGGAAGATGGTCTACATGGGACACCGTAGGTTTCTACGTCGTGATCACCCTTACCGTAGGAATACAAAAGATTTTAATGGGACTACTGAGAAACGTGGACCTCCAAAGTATCGAGACGGGAAACAACTGCTTCAACAATTAAGCAAACTCACAAATGTTGTCCTTGGGAAGGGGGACGGAGCAGTAGCAGCGCTAACCGATAGTATCTGGAAGAAAAAATCTATCTTCTGGAAACTACCTTACTGGCAACTTTTGAGTGTATGTCACTGTCTTGATCCAATGCACATAACTAAAAACGTGTGCGGTAACACACTTAACACGTTGATGAACACTGGGGGAACAAGCAAGGATTCTCTCGTGACACGCTTGGACATGCAACACCTAGGCCTCAAAAAGGAGTTGCACCCAGTAACTCTTGAGAATGGTCACTTGAAACTTCCGGTGGCATCATGGACACTAAAAAAGGAGGAAAAAGAAATGCTTATTTCTTTCTTCAACGATCTCAAAGTACCGAGCGGCTACTGTGAGAACCCGAAGAGGCCAGTTAACATGAGAGAACTTAAGTTTAACTATGGTTCTATGAAGGCCTATGACTGTCATGTCATAATGACTCAACTGCTCCCAGTTGCCCTGCGAGGTATTCTCCCTGACAAGGTCCGCGCTCCAATCATAAAGTTGTGTTCGTTCTTCAACGCAATCTCTGAAAAGGTCATTGAAGTGGGCAGGCTAGACCGCCTGAAGCAGGAGATAGCCGAGATTATATGCAGGCTTGAGATGCATTTCCCACCAACTTACTTCGACATTTCAGTGCATCTACTTGTTCATCTTGTGGATCAAATAAAAGCCCTTGGTCCAATGTACCTACACCAGATGTTTCCTTTTGAGAGGCTCATGAAAGTTTTTAGACGGTATGTTAGGAATAAATTCAGACCAGAAGGGAGCATGGTAGAAGGATGGTCAACAGAGGAGGTTATTGAGTTCTCCACATATTATCTGGACATCAAGCGGGTCGGAGTTCTAGTATCTCATCATGATGGAAGACTAGGGCGCAAAGGAACAATAGGTGAGAAAGCTGTCAAAATAGACAAAGTGGTCTCCTTCAAACAAGCACACTTCGTTGTTCTCCAGCAGACCGACGGTGTGATGGCATACATTGATGAGCACAAACAGTTACTGCAAAGGAAGCACATCGGTAGGTCAAGGCTTGGCTTGAGAAAAAACATAAGGAGGAATTCGGTGACTGGTTTGACGCCAAAGGCTAGGAATGGTGACAGGATGTCAGCTAGATCTCTTAGCCCCCGGACCTTCGACTACGCTAATGACGTACCAAGGATATCAAATAAATGGTTTTACATTTTACACAAAAAAACAGGACGGAAAGAGCACCAACCAAAATAGTGGTGTTCGTTTCGACGCCCATGATGAGTACGGCACGGTGGTGGCAACATACTATGGTTTCATTGATGAGATATGGGAGCTAGACTATGGACATCAATTGAAAGTTGCTCTTTTTCATTGTCTGTGGGTCCGACTGAATGAAATCAACACCGACAAGGATGGGTTCACTACTGTTGATCTATCTAAGACCGCATACAGAGATGACCCCGTCGTCCTTGCAAATGATGTTTTACAAATCTTCTATGCAAGGGATAACAATACAAATGGAAGGCGACATGTAGTATTGCAAGGCAAAAGGAAGATTGTCGGTGTCGACGGAGTGACAGACGAAGAAGACTACAAAGGTTATGAAGAAATGGCTCCTTTTGGGGTGGACGTTACCCTACATGTCCTTGAAGAGGGTGACGAACCTGCTTACCTCCGGAGTGATCACGATGAGGCCATCATCGTGCCTGCACCGTGAATTGTTAGAGTATCATAAACTATGTAATCCTTAATGAAATGTTGTTTTAGTAATTTGCATCGAATTTGAGATCATATGGAGTTGTAGATTGATGACTTGTACCACGTTGTTGATTGATGTATGTCATGTTAAAAGGAATTCAAAAACTATGAAGAATTAGACCTTGAGTGTATAAGCATTAATGTAGAGCTCCTCAAAACTAGCAAAAGCTATGTTGGAAGATTTTTAACTTCTATTCAAATTTTTGGAGTAATTACAAAGGGGATAATTGAATTTTAAACCCTTATTCAAATTCAAAATGGAATTCAAAAACTATAAAGAATTAGACCTTGAGTGTATAAGCAATAATGTAGATCTCCGCAAAACTAGCAAAAGCTATGTTGGAAGATTTTCAACTTCTATTCAAATTTTTGGAGTAATTACAAAGGGGGTAATTGAATTGTAAACCCTTATTCAAATTCAAAATGGAATTAAAAAACTATAAAGAATTTGAATATGCTCCTTCAACAAAAGTTGTAGAGAATTAAAAATTATGCAACTTCTATGTTTGGAGTTTTTCAAGTTCTAGTGAAAAATCAAGAGTAATTTGAATTCTAAAGAAAAAGGCAGATTTAAAAAAATACACACATCACTGCCGGTTATAGAGCAACCGACAGTGATGTGCCTCTATCACTGCCGGTTCAAATTACTAACCGGCAGTGATGCACCCTCATCACTGTCGGTTAAACAGAACCGACAGTGATGCGCCCTCATCACTGCCAGTTCTTATTACAAACCGGCAGTGATATTGTAATAAGAACCGGCAGTGATATGCCACCCTATTTAAAGAACTGGCGCGCGTCCGAAAATTTCAGACGCGCGCTTGTTCCACACTTAGCCATTCTGCTTGAGCCCGAGCTCGCCACTGCACGCCGCCGCCGCCCATTGGACCTAGACGATCTCGACGCCGCGAGGAGCTCCCTCCACTCCGCCGCTCTCCTCTGCTCGACGCCGCAACTGCACGCCGCCGCCGCCCGCTCTGCTCTGCTCGACGCACGCCGCCGCAAGGAGCTCCCTCCATTGTACGCCGCCGCCGCCCGCTCTGCTCGACGCCGTGACGCCGCTGGTCGACGCCGCACAGGACTGCCAGGGCCGCCACGGCATCGTCGGCCGCCACATCCACGCCACAGGAGCACAGGAGCAGGAGCAGGAGCACGCAGAGGAGCGCGAAATCCGGCCCTAACCTCCACGCGGTGAGCTCCATGTCCACGTACCGAAGGTGTTCGACGAAATGTGTACATGGACCTGCTCTGCTTTTGCTTGCTTACTTGGCATGGAGATAGATGATGAGATGAATTGAAGGAGGGAGAGAAAGGGATGAGATAGAATGCCCTGCTTTTGCTTGTTTGTTTGCTTGTTCGATGGAATGCCATAAAGAAAAATCATATATCGAGATAGAGATAGAGAGAAAGAGAGAGAGATGGATTACATATAACTAGAGATATAGAAAGAGGATAGATAGATAGATAGAGAGAGAGAGAGTTAGAGATATACAATCATATATATGCCATCTCGTTATATATACAATCATTTATTTCATGATATATGGTATGCTTGTAAACTCTTTGATCACTTATAGATATATAGATAGATAGAGATAGATATATAGAGAGAGATACATACATATATATGTCATCTCTTTATTTCATATTGTGGCTACCATGATTCAAATTTGTGGATAGATCGAGATAGAGATAGAGATATAGAGGCTTCATATTGATAACATCGAGCATGAATTTATAGTACTTATAGATAGATGAAAAATTTCATATCATATATACATGGCTTATAGCACAATTTGTACTTATAGCACTTATAGCACTTATAGGACCTATGAGCTAATACCAATATCCTTGTATATACTTGTAGCACAATTTGTGTATAACATGACTTGTACCTATGAGCTAATATCAATCACTCTTCATGCTAGATACATGACTTGACACATTTTTTGGAGATACATGACTTGTGCTACCCATAGAAATATAACAATAATGGAGCCTATGCTTGTATATATGTTATGTACCTATGAGTTAATACCAATAATCGAAATTATTGTCCAGAAACATGACAATTAAGCGCCGATTCACCACCCGTCGCCCTGCGACCGAAGCCGATGACCAAGGAACTAGTGGTGGCGGTGCTGAACGTGACCAAGGATCCGATGACAACCAGCAAGGGGATCAAAGACCTTGGAGCCCTAGCCATATGCTAAACCTAGAAGAGGGCCAAGGAGACGGGGTAATAACTTAGGTCATACCTAAAAACACGGTAGGTCAAGTTTGATGAGGACTTATTCATAAATTTTGAAGCAGGTTCCGCCGGAAGGTCCTAGTACTGGTGAGAGTTCCAGAAGGACTAAGCGTGGTGTAACAAATCTCCCTCAGACAACTAGACACTGGCACATCTCTCAGTTCGATCAACTAGGGGAGCCGGTGGAGCCACTTAAAGCATTGGGCCCATACAAGAGTACCATCGGGGCACTTGTAAGGGACTTCATCCCGATCAAATACAGGAAGTGGAATGACAGTGAGCAAGACCCGTGGAGGGTTCCAGAAGTGGAGAAGGAACTAGTTTGAAACAAGCTCAGAGGGTATTTCACTTTCCCTAATGATTGTGATGAAGCGACAGTCAAGAAGAGGGCCAAGGAAATCATGGGTCACTCCTTCAAGAATTTCAAGGGAAAGTTGCACAAGCTCATCAAGGAGGAAAAAGAACTGAATTTTGCAGGAGGTGAATTCAACAAACAGAGGGACTTCTGGGAGGAGTTCAAGGCTTACAAGCTATCCGATGAGGCCAAGGCATCAAGCGAAAGAAACAAAGCAAACTCGCTTAGGTCAAATAATCCTCACCGCCTAGGATCGCGTGGGTACGTAAGGAAGATTCCGAATTGGGATGCCCAAGTCGAAGCACTAGAGCGGAGAGGTGTTACGCCTCAGACAAGCGATTGACAGCCCAAATTAGTGAACTACCTACTCGCAAGGGGGGCACGATACAATCCTAACGGGAGCCTTTCCGCCAGCGTTGAACCCGTCACCGATCTCCTCCAGAAGATTTCCACGATCACTGAGGAAGTGCATAGAGGGCCGCGCAGGTCGGATAGAGAAAATGACGTGCTCACGCAAGCACTTGGAACCAAGGAGCACCCCGGTCGCACTAGAGGAGTCAGGATAATTCCTTGGGAGAAAACATTTGAAGGTGAATCTGCTTCCTATAGGAGCCGGGTCAGGGCTAGAATGTAAAGAGAAGAGGAGTTCCAAAGAATGCGAGAGGAGCTAGAACAGAGCATGGAAGCACGGATAGCTGCTCAAGTGGCGAGCACTATGCAATCCATGTGTTCGAGTCAAGGGACGCATGCAATCCCGACTTTGAATAGCCCAGTGCCCGGCAAGGGCCGCAGTAGATGTGGCTCAACCCCTATGCCTGACGAAGAAGAGGTCAATGCTCCTCATCCGGTGGACGACATCATAGAACCTGTGAATGTCAGGTTTGAGAGATCTCGAGTGTTTTGGATAATTGATGAAACCTAAGGTACTAACCTAGCTCTAAGTGTTTGAGTAGGTCTAGTACACGCATTGAAGATGATGACAAGTGATGGAGCAAGCAAAGGTGGTGGAGACCTAAAAGCTCACACTTGGAGAAGAAGATAAGTGAAAAAGATCCTAAGCAATTCAAGGCAAAGGTATATGCTAGGAATTTTCTTTTGGTGGTCAAGACACCAAGTGGGTGTGATCACTTTTAGGATAGACAATCGTACTATTAAGAGGGGAAATTCAATAGCGATTGTGGTTTGTCAAGTGCCACTAGGTGTTATCTATAGTGCATGTGCATTTAGGACCTAGTGACATACACCATGCTAATTGTC